>CM045986.1:134278447-134903447 GCA_025175895.1 Wurfbainia villosa | reverse complement strand
CACAAAGGGTGTTTCTTCCCGTGCTTGCCAATCTCTGTGTTGAACAATTTCAAGGCCCTTCATAAAATCATAAAAGATTATAGACTTTTAGTGCATATAGTATATATAAAAAAATTATAATAAATATTGACAATATTTTGCTACTAAAACTTACATCTTCACAACATTCTTCCAAGTCTCATCACGATTACGCTGACTGAGAGGATCCAACAACGAAACAACCTCTTTGTGAGGATCGATGACAGTCAAAATCCAATGGAAACTACATATATACACAATAGTAATGCATGTAATTAAGCAAGTGTTTATCAAAGTAAAAAAATTAGCATTCCACCTCTATTTTACACACCCTATGTTAACTGGAACCAAAACTAGCTGGTTTGGTGGTGTGTCATTCAACCTAGCTGCCAAACCAAGGGCCCTCTTATCAACTAATGTGAAGTGACACCCAACAACATATGGATCCACAAATCTAAACCTCTCCAGCTTATTTTCCTCCTTCATCTTTTTATATAAATGCCTACCATTTAAACATACAACAAAATGCATAAGACCAGGATAAATAAAACTCATAAATCAATAGTCAAAGTGTTAGTACATGAAAACAATATACGTACCATATGTACACAACTATGCAATTGTATGAAATTGGTGCCAAGTTGCAGAAAGGAATGATGTCTTGAAGGCAAACACTGGCTTCGAACTTACCACCAAATACATCATACTCCAACATAAATTTCATAGACTGGTGATCATGAAGAGCACGCTTGCAATAACAATACAACAGCCATAGTGATCTAGGCATATTTGATGATCGCACTGTTAATGATTGCACATTTGGTGATTGCAATCGATGCTTCCTTTTGGCACAGTCAGGTTTTTTCCCCTTGACCTTCTAGTTTATGAAAACATATACTTGTTAGGCACTTGTATAGCTAAATTTAAATAGATTGTAGCATTTACCGAAGAATCTTGTGTTTGCATCAAGTGTTTGGGCCAAGCTACATGTGATCCGATAGCATCACCAATGCTTTGACACACAGGGGTTGGAATTGGTTGGATTGTAGCATCACGACGTCAGTCCCCTCGCTGGCCAGCGTGATGAACAATGACACATATGTTCCAGCGTCCTCCGTGCTCTTCCCGTCGGGGTAGAAGTAGATGGCCCAGTCATAACCCCCCACGGAGAAAGTGTCCGACGTTGTGTATTTTTCGATGCCCATGCCCTTAAGCAGCGAATACCGGGAGACCTTGAAGTGGTGCGATCCATCCATGGTTCTCGAGAGGGAGGCCGGGAGGCCGAGAGGACGAAGAGAACAAGCACGGCCGGGCCGAGAAGCCACCTCTGTATACCCCATCGCCTGTTAGTAATATATGAGAGATGTCCTAAGGCAATCGCCTTATGTATGAACCATTTATATGATAAATGAAGATTCACTATTTGAGTATACATGTTTAATGTATTTGATTGGATCTTAAACTCATTTACTGAATGTCCACGATACGATTCACAAGATGAGAGAATTTGTGATTGGATCACAACTAGTGAGTATCTCTACATGTGTAATTGTGATGTATCGGAATTATCCTAGTCGATGAATTGATGGATTTGGACACCATCAATTCTGTCGAGACTAGCACGAGGTATACTCCTTGGTGTATCCAAGCAGCTGATTCTCACTGGCTGGAGACATAGTGATGTCCGGAGTTGATCGTGGATGCTAGTTATGGTAACTAGTTCATTGGAGTGACCAGCCGTAAGACTTCATATGGTTCTCTGCATATATAGATATGTCAATGAAGTTCTTACCGTGGCTTAAGTGCGATGTTCCTTTGACTTGCGGTATTCAAGTCATCTTGATCATGGAGACTTATGCTTTGACATCTTAAGCAAACATCTCCGAGGAGATGTGGACCCGGGATGATTGGGTATAAGTCGAAATGATCAAAGGTGTTTGAATAGCCTATAAAGGATTCACCACTCCTTGCGAGGAGATGTATACCCATGGCCTCTCGTCGGATTATTACTAAAGTCTTTGGCCAAAGCATTACATGTTTAGAGTAAGGTACTCTTCGATACATGTGGAGTAACTAGAATCAGAGGGACGAGGAAATGATGCTTGGGCTAGGTGTGGCGTAGTCACTAGTGGGTGACACAATAGACCATGTCCTGAACCAAGTGGGTATAAGATGAGTGAAGGGAATGGGGCACGATTCATTCGAAGCTCTTGAAGGGTTTCGTAAATAGTTCGGATCAACCGTTGATCTTTTCGGTTAATTGGGGATCATGATGTACTACTAGGTGTCACTCATGATCGCTCTATAATTAATGGTTAATTATAGACGGCCAACATAAACCGAGAACCTATTTAGTCACACGACAACGAGTGTAATCCAAAGGATTTAAAACGAGCTTGAGAATGGGATTCTCGCATCGAGAGAAACTATGTTTGGTTGGACCAAACATAAAGCGAGCATGAAATTGTTTGATCGCAATGGAAGCGTGGATGGGCCGTGTCTTATGAAGACATAATGGATGGACCAAAATGGTTTGGTTCTAATCCAATGGATGAGAATAAACCAAAGGGTTTGGTTTATTTTAAACGAATGAACCAAAAGTTGGTTCGGTTCGTTTTAACTTAAAATAAACCATCATGGTTTGGTTTATTTTAACTTATCCTAATGGAGCGGGTTAACGGGCTTTATGGATATGATCCATTAACCATTAAGAGAATTAGTTCTCTATAAAATAGGGCTTAAACCCTAACCCTAAAACTAATCAAGTTTTGGCCACCCACCTCCTTGGAGTTTTCGGCGCCCAACCCTAAGGTGCCGCCGCCCAGCTTTTGTGCAGCCGTCCAACTTGTTTCCGGCGACCAAGCTTCAGCCGGCGAACCTCCGGCGACCCTCCGGTGATCTCCTCTAGGTTCGGTGATAAGGTGAGCTTCCATCTCTCCTTGGCCGGCCTCTATTCCTCCACCAAAAGCTGTCCAGTTTTTCTGGACAGCTTGTTTCTTTGTTGTCGGAGCGTCGTTTGGACGACGGTTAGTGCTCCGACAGCGGCTAACTTACCGGGGATTTGATCTCCGGTAATCCTCTGAGGTGGAGGACGAAGGATTCGTCAATTGGTTGACGAATACCTCTCCGGAGAAGCGAGTTTTGAGAACTCATTTTAGGATCCGAATTTGGATTCGGATCGTGATCATCTCTCGATCACGTCGTCTTCAACATGAGGCTAGTAACCCGTACGAAGACGAAGCTCGTGACTTAGCGAAGTCATCCCGAGGAGCTCGGTGTGGATACGGATAGAGACGATTCTTACGAGGATCGTTCCGGTTGATGCCGTTCCCGCTACACGTCATACAAAAGGTATAACGTAGATAAATTTCTTTTATTGCAAATTTTAATTTACGGTTATGTCTACACTTGTTGTAATAAGCATGCGTGTGTTGTGTGTGTTGTAATAAATATAGATTTATTATTTTAATTGCTTCCGCTGTGCTCATGTTTACGAAACATGATCGAACACACACTGCGCGCAAGTTTAAAACCCAACAAAGGTATCAGAGCCCAGTTTGTGTTTCGACATAATCGTAAAAATGGTTTTGCGATAGTCATAATGTATTTCTGGAAATTTTCTAAATTTTGAAAATTTAGAAGTATTTATGGAAATTTTTCAATTTTGGAAAGTCTAGAAGTATTTATGGAAATCTTCCACTTTTGGAAAGTTGGAAGTATTTATGGAAATTGATATTTTCCATAAATAAAATATTTGATTAGATTCTGGAAATTTGTTTCCTAATTTAATCATGATTTGATTTGGGAAATCAAATCTTAAAATATTTTATTTCCATGAGTAGTTTTAATGATTTAGGAAATTGGTTTCCTAAATAGATTTTCCTTAATCAAATAATTCCATGAATAAAATATGTGATTAGATTTGGAAATTTGTTTCCTAATTTAATTATGATTTGATTTGGAGAATCAAATCTTAAACATATTTTATTTCCATAAATAGTTATGACATATAAGGAAATTATATACATGACATAATTGTATGCCATGTAGTTGCATTAGATGCATAACATTATGCCATGAGTGTCGTGACATGTAGATGTATGCCATGTATGCCATGCCATGTAGATAATAGTTATTTGCATGCAAAGAGGATGAGACATAAAAACCCTTAATCAATATTAAAGCCTACACCTTCCATTAATATGGTTAGAACCAGAGTTCTGTTTCTTGTTTGGGTTGTTGGACTCTCTCCAAGCCCGGCTCGAACCTGAATATGTTCAAACCATGGAATAGTTTAATACTAATATGGTAAGAGTCAGAGGTCAATCGTTAGCTTTGGTTGTTGGACTCTCTCCAAGCTGGGCTAATTGGTTGAATGCGCTCCAACCATATTAAAACTATGTCCTGATTAATGGGTTGGCTTTAACCTGGAGCATCGGCTTGTTGGACTCTCTCCAAGGTCGATGTAAAGGGAGGCAAAGTTGGGTGCTATGCATATGATGCATACTTGTTAATGTGTTAACAACCCGATGTATGTGTGAACATTCAATTAGTTGATAGCACATTGTGATAGTTGCATATACGGGATATGCAATCGGTATAGATGATACCTACCGTCGTAGTTATGAATGGCTTGTTGGACTCTCTCCAAGGTTGTTCATAACTATGATGGATATCACCATTCGAGATGGACCTACAATCTCCAAGTGATTTTGGGGTTTTGAAATTGAAAATGAATGGGATTTATAAATGTATATTGATGCATTTTAAAATCATTTTCATATATGCTCGTTTTGTATTTCTAGGTCAATAAATTGATCATGACGTCTTTGAATTTGGCGCACTATTTTGGATTCAACAAACCGATCGGGCCTAACTTCGGATCGGCTTAGAAACTCGAGAATTGTTCTCAAGGCGGAAAAGCTTGCATATGTCCTTGAAGAGCCTCTTCTGGCCGTCTAAGGCGATGCAACCTGACATCAAATGTTGGTCTATCGAAGCATGTAAGCGATTCTGGTGGGCGAGTTGCATCATGCTAGCGCGATGGTACCGAAATGTAGAAGCAGCATGAGCATATGGATGCTAACACTATGGTCTTCCATCTTCATGAGTTGTTCGATGAGCAAGCGAGATCCGAAAGGTTCGAGGTCTCTAGGCTCCTCTTCACCACAAAGATGCAAGAAGGTTCGTCTGTAGTACAGTTTGTGCTAAAGATGAACGGGTACATCGAGCGGCTAGCTACCCTCGGTTTTGTGATGGATCATGAGTTAAGTATTGACTTAATTCTGCATTGTTTGCCCAAGAGTTTCTCGCAATTTGTGATGAACTATCGGATGAACAAATTGGAATCCACCATTCCCGAGCTCCTCAATATGCTGAAGACTGTGGAGCCTTCTGTGAAGCATGAGGAGAAGGTGGTTCTGTTAGTTGATTCCTCAAAGAAAGGTTCTAAGAGGAAGGCAAAAGAACAGAAGAAAGGAAAGAACAAAAAGGCAAAGAAAAGGGGGGCACTTGCCATCATCAGGCAAGGAAGGCCATGGCGAAGAAACTGCAAGATTTATCTTGAGTCCATGAAGAAGAAGAAGGCATCCGATGCCCCATCCTCTTCAGGTATCTTCGTTATTGATTGTCATTCTATTTCCTTAGACACTTGGGTATTGGATACTGGGTGTAGCTCACATATATGTAATGACATACAAGGGCTAAGGAATAGAAGAAGACTTGTCAGAGGGGAGTCAAAATTGCGAGTTGGCAATGGAGCAAAGGTTGCTGCGGTCGCCATCGGAACTTATTTGCTGAAGCTCCCTAGTGGACTAGTCTTGGAACTGGACAATTGCTATTATGTTCCTTCTCTAATAAAAAACATTGTTTCTATTTCCTGCTTAAATAGAAATGGTTTCCATTTGACGTTTCGTAACAATTGTTGTTATATAACTTTGAATGGCGTACTTTATGGAACTGGAACTTTGAGTAATGGCATTTATACGTTGGACGTATCCAGTGACATTTTCAATATCGAAGCGAGCAACACGCATGCTCGAAAGGATAATCACATAGACTCCTATATGTGGCATTGTCGTCTTGGCCATATAAGCAAGAAACGCATGTCCGAATTACGACGATGTAGAATTCTGGAATCGTTTGAATTGGATTCATACGATACATGCGAATCATGCTTAAAAGGCAAGATGACTAAGTTACCTTTTACTGGAAAAGGTGAACGAGTGGGAGAGTTACTAGGTCTAGTACATACTGATGTATGTGGACCTATGTCAACTCAAGCTTTAGGAGGCTATAGCTACTTCATTACCTTCACCGATGATCACTCACGGTTTGGGTATGTGTTCTTGATGAAACACAAGTCTGAAGCCTTTGAAAGGTTCAAAGAATTCAGAAATGAAGTAGAGAAACAACATGACAAAAGTATTAAAATACTTCGATCGGATCGAGGTGATGAATACTTAAGTCAAGAGTTTCTTGATTATCTGAGAGACAATGGCATATTGTCTCAATGGACTCCGCCCTATACACCACAGCATAATGGTGTATCTGAGAGGCGTAACCGGACCTTGTTGGACATGGTCAGGTCAATGATGAATCATGCGACTCTTCCCAAGTCCTTATGGGGTTATGCACTTCAGACAACTGTTTACTTGTTAAACAGAATGCCTACCAAGGTAGTCTCAACTACTCCATATGAGATATGGAATGGTAAGAAACCTCAAGTATCTTACTTGAAGATATGGGGTTGTCCTGCTTATGTGAAGCGGACTGTATCAGACAAATTGGATGCTAAGTCTGATAAATGTCTATTTATTGGATACCCTAAGGAAACAAGGGGTTACCAATTCTATCATCCTGTGGAACAAAAGGTGTTTGTTTCAAGGCATGCTGTGTTTCTAGAGAAAGAGTTTCTCTTGCAAGAAAACAGTGGGAGTGTCATCGAGCTTGAGGAGGCTCGAGAGACTCAAATAGACATTGATGAGATACCTGGTGAAGCACAACAGCCGACAACTCATAGTGATGAGCAATCGGCTGGACCTATTGTAACACCACATCTTCGTAGATCTGGCAGAACACGCAGCATTCCTGAGAGATATGGATTTCTCGTAAGTGAATCGAACGACGTGTTACTCATTGATGATGAGGAGCCTACCAGTTATGAAGAAGTGTTGACAAGTTCAGAAAGGGATAAGTGGCTTGATGCCATGAAGTCGAAAATGGATTCCATGTATGAAAACCAAGTTTGGAACTTGGTTGACCCACCTGAAGGCATAAAGCCTATAGGGTGCAAGTGGGTTTTCAAGAAGAAAACTGACATGGATGGTAATGTGATTACCTATAAGGCTAGATTGGTGGTGAAAGGATATCGTCAAAAACAAGGTGTTGATTATGACGAAACCTATTCGCCTGTAGCTATGCTTAAATCCATTCGGATGCTCTTGGCCATAGCGGCTCATTATGATTATGAGATAAGGCAGATGGATGTGAAAACAGCTTTCCTTAATGGAAACCTGCTCGAGGACGTGTATATGATACAGCCTGAAAGTTTCACATCGGTTGATAAAACCAAGGTATGCAAATTGCGACGATCCATTTATGGATTGAAGCAAGCATCCAGGAGCTGGAATATCCGTTTTGATGAGACGATCAAAAAGTTTGATTTCTCACAAAATCCAGACGAACCTTGTGTGTACAAGAAGGTTAGTGGGAGTGCAGTTGTGTTCCTAGTATTGTATGTCGATGACATATTACTTATAGGAAACGATGTGTCAATCTTACAGTCAGTTAAGGTTTGGTTATCCAAGACATTCTCCATGAAAGACCTGGGAGAAGCAACCTACATCCTTGGGATTAAGATCTATATAGATAGATCGAACCGGTTGCTTGGTCTTTCGCAGTCTACATATATAGACCGAGTGCTAAAGAGGTTTAGCATGTCGGAATCCAAGAAAGGTTATCTGCCCATCAGGCATGGGGTACACCTTTCGAAGTCTATGTGTCCGCGCACAGAAGACGAGAGGATTTGCATGAGTAAGATTCCCTATGCATCCGCAATAGGATCTATCATGTATGCTATGTTATGTACGAGGCCCGATGTATCGTATGCTCTGAGTGTCACGAGCAGATACCAGTCTGATCCAGGAATGGATCATTGGGCGGATGTTAAGACGATCCTTAAGTACTTGAGAAGAACTAAGGATGTGTTCCTAATATATGGAGAAGGGGACATGGTGATACGTGGGTATACGGATGCCGCCTTCGCATGCATAAGGATGATTCCGTGTCTCGATCGCGGATATGTGTTCACCCTGAATGGGGGCGCAGTGAGTTGGAAAAGTTTCAAACAAGAGATCAGAGCGGATTCTACCACCGAGGCAGATTATATTGCACTGGGCAGAAAGGAAGCGGTTTGGATCAAGAAGTTCGCTCATGAACTTGGTGTGATTCCGCCATTGTTGAAGCAATACCGGCTCATCGCGACAACAATGGAGCAATTGCACAGGCGAAAGAGCCAAGGTCTCATCAACGATCCAAACATGTGCTTCGCCGCTATCATCTTATCAGAGAGATCATCAGTAGGAACGAAATACAAATCGAGAAAATTCCCACCGAAAGGAACTTAGCGGATCCTTTGACTAAAGCATTACCTCAAAGTAAGTTTGAGGGTCATGTTAGTGCTTATGGTATAGGATACCGTAGCGATTGGCATTAGGCCAAGTGGGAGTCTGTTAGTAATATATGAGAGATGTCCTAAGGCAATCGCCTTATGTATGAACCATTTATAGGATAAATGAAGATTCACTATTTGAGTATACATGTTTAATGTATTTGATTGGATCTTAAACTCATTTACTGAATGTCCACGATACGATTCACAGCATGAGAGAATTTGTGATTGGATCACAACTAGCGAGTATCTCTACATGTGTAATTGTGATGTATCGGAATTATCCCTAGTCGATGAATTGATGGATTTGGACACCATCAATTCTGTCGAGACTAGCACGAGGTATACTCCTTGGTGTATCCAAGCAACTGATTCTCACTGGCTGGAGACATAGTGATGTCCGGAGTTGATCGTGGATGCTAGTTATGGTAACTAGTTCATTGGAGTGACCAGCCGTAAGACTTCATATGGTTCTCTGCATATATAGATATGTCAATGAAGTTCTTACCGTGGCTTAAGTGCGATGTTCCTTTGACTTGTGGTATTCAAGTCATCTTGATCATGAAGACTTATGCTTTGACATCTTAAGCAAACATCTCCGAGGAGATGTGGACCCGGGATGATTGGGTATAAGTCGAAATGATCGAAGGTGTTTGAATAGCCTATAAAGGATTCACCACTCCTTGCGAGGAGATGTATACCCATGGCCTCTCGTCGGATTGTTACTAAAGTCTTTGGCCAAAGCATTACATGTTTAGAGTAAGGTACTCTTCGATACATGTGGAGTAACTAGAACTGTAGGACGAGGAAATGATACTGGGCTAGGTGTGACGAGAGTCACTAGTGGGATCGGCACAATAGACCATGTCCTGAACCAAGTGGGTATAAGATGAGTGAAGGGAATGGGGCACGAATTCATTCGAGCTGCTGAAGGGTTTCAGAAATAGTTCTGGATCAACCGTTGATCTTTTCGGTTAATTGGGGATCATGATGTACTACTAGGTGCCACTCATGATCGTTCTATAATTAATGGTTAATTATAGACGGCCAACATAAACCGAGAACCTATTTGGTCACACGACAACGAGTGTAATCCAAAGGATTTAAAACGAGCTTGAGAATGGGATTCTCGCATCGAGAGAACTATGTTTGGTCGACCAAACATAAAGCGAGCATGAAATTGTTTCACTGCAATGGAAGCGTGGATGGGCCGTGGTCTTATGAAGACATAATGGATGGACCAAAATGGTTTGGTTCTAATCCAATGGATGAGAATAAACCAAAGGGTTTGGTTTATTTTAAACGAATGAACCAAAAGTTGGTTCGGTTCGTTTTAACTTAAAATAAACCATCATGGTTTGGTTTATTTTAACTTATCCTAATGGAGCGGGTTAACGGGCTTTATGGATATGATCCATTAACCATTAAGAGAATTAGTTCTCTATAAAATAGGGCTTAAACCCTAACCCTAAAACTAATCAAGTTTTGGCCGCCCAACCTAGTTGCCGCCCATCTCCTTGGAGTTTTCGGCACCCAACCCTAAGGTGCCGCCGCCCAGCTTTTGTGCAGCCGTCCAACTTGTTGCTGTAGGGTCGATTCGAATGGCCGGCTAGAGGGGGGGTGAATGGCCCTCGTTCACTGGATGTCATATTTTCGTTCGTTCTCGTGTGCTCGTCTACAATTGTCGTTAATATATGCAGCGGAATAAAAATAGAAATAACAATAATATTAACAACAATACAAGCACACAAAATACGCAAGCATATACGTGGTTCGGAACCGAATGGTTCCTACTCCACGGGCGAGCTCCTCGAGCTCTAGAGATGCACACGGCAATACTCAAACTCCTTCTCGACTACACGTCGGAGGTGGAGAAACCTCTCACAAGCAATTACAACAATAATATACAAATACAAACAAGAATACAAATACAATACAAAAGAAACACTTTTCACCGATTGCTTTTGATCACTTGTTTGTTGCTTGCTTTGATTGGCTCTTGAAGGACTGGAATGCAGCAGCAATTCCCCTCCAATAGCTCCACAAAAACCATGGCGAAATCCTCCAACTCGTGCTCCTTTTATAACCTGCATCAAGCTATTTTCGCGCCCATCAGTCGACTGATCATGACCATCAGTCGACTGGTCCTGTAGCCATTGTCTCACAACGGCCAGATCCACGTTGGCAAAGTTCCAACGGATCACACATCAGTCGACTGATGGCACCCATCAGTCGACTGATCATCCATCAGTCGAGTGCTGGCGAGCTCGACTCCATTCTGCGTCGCGGTGTCATCGACTGCCATCCCTCGGCAGTCGACTGATCCTCCCAACAGTCGACTGCCCTCCCTCGGCAGTCGACTGATCAGCCAGACTTGGTTCAGTCGAACACTGGTCGAACCCATACGACCTAGAGCAGTCGACTGGCACCTATGCCAGTCGACTGATGTCGGCTAAAACCTTAAACATAACGATGTTTGAGCCTCCGACACTCAGTCTTAGCCACTTGGCCAAGTCCACCTTATCCCACATGGAGTTCCCCACCGAAGCTCTCTTCCCTCGGCCTACGTCCCTCGGATGCGCCAAGCGCACGGCTTCGCAATGCCATCCTTTGCGTCTCATGCCCTAGAAGTATGCTTCCCTTTGGGATCACTCCATTCGCTCCCCGTCCGGCGGTCCCTCGGATGCACCAAGCGCACGGCTTCGCAATGTCATCCTTCACCGACTCAAGGACCCGAGCCTAGTGAACTTGCCAAGTTCTCAAGACTTCCTAAATGCACCAAGCGCACGGCTTCGCAATGTATTTCTCACCAAGCACCAAACGCACGTCTTCGCAATGCTTTGGATTTCCCATGCCAAGCACCAAGCGCACGGCTTCGCAATGCTTTGGACTTTCCCATGACAATCCCATGTCATGAGTTTTGTCTATCATCAAAATATTATCAGGGTACTGCTCGAGTCAAACTCGAGTCAACCTGGGACGATTTCACCAACAATCTCCCCCTTTTTGATGATTGACAAAACTACCATCTCAAGTCTACCAATTCTCCCATATTGGCAATTCTCATATCCCAATGAGAATTCCAACGAACCCTAATTGGTAACTTGGTAATATCTCCCCCTTTTTGACATTACATCAAAAAGGTCCTCCCCAAGGATATGAATGTCTCATATCCCAATGAGATCTTATATCTCTCCCTTGGAGGAACACATGCCTACCATCTTTCTAGTGATCCCATATCACTTAAAGAGAGGCAACCCAATTTTCCTCCCATGAGGAAATACACATCCATCTTCCCAGGATGGATACCTCCCCCTAGAGGCTTGCTCCCCCTTGACCATTGCACCAACAATGTCCTTGGAGAGTCTCTAAGCCAATAGGAACATTAACCAAATCAAAATTAAGGAAAAGTTCAACAATGAACTTTCATTCACCTTAAAATTGATACTCACCCTCAACCCAACTCCTAATCCATATCCAATGGATTTCCACCCTCTCTAATGCTCTCCCAAGCATATCCTAGGGTTAGGAGTGGTTAGGGGACCCAAAACATGGCTAAACATGGGCCTAACTATCAAGTTTACCCGAATCACCAGGCTGTGCGACTACGACTACCGGATACCGATCATTGGACTTACCATTAGTCGATTGCCATTACGAGCGATCGATAATCTTATTCTGCTGCTTCAAAATCCATAAGTAAATATACATAAGTTTAAAAATCGTGAAATTTCATATGCATATTACTTATCCTAAACACTATGGGTGAAAAATGTTGGAAAATTATTTTACCCATTAAATTAGGAGATTGATACAAAGTTCAAAATTTTAGAAAAGCTTCAATAAAGAGCCATTTTTGTATCATCCCATTCAATGGTGATAGCTATCAAAAGATAGGCTTCACCAAGGTTTTTCAAAATGTTTTCAAAATGTTTTTCAAATCTTTATTTTCTTTTTCCTAAACATCTCACCAATATCTAGATGTGTAAAACACATTCAAGGTAATTGATCTAGTGAGATGTGGGTTTTTGTTCTTTTAAATTCTCATGCATATTTCTAAGGCAATATTATTTGATTCCCATCAAATTATGCCATAGTCCTTAATTTCATTTTAATTTATGCATGATGATGATTATGGCATACATATGATTTAGATAAAAACATATGCCAATATCATGATGTCATGGCATGTGAATGAAAATTAAGCATACATGACATACAAACATAAGTTTAAACATTATCATGACATTTTTATAAATAAAAATGAGAATGATGTCATGACATAGCAAGGCAAACAAATCATGGCAAGTAAAGTGTACTAAGGCATAAAATACCTAAGTGTTAGAATCAATTTGCCATTTCTAGGAATTAATTCAATTTTGCCTTGATGCCATTCATTTTCCTAGTGTGCCAAAAACCCAAAATGGCACACCAATACCTCTAAGACCTAATTGTGCCAATTTAAATCATTTTAAACTTCTCAAGCATATTGGCACATCCTAATGTGTCAACTCTTCTATGGTTAGGTTAACTACCCATCCATTTAGGGTTGACACACCCTAACCCATTTAGCGTGAATCGATCACGCTTTTAGGAACCCAATACCTATTGGAGCTCCTTGGGTTAACAAGGTATTCCCTAGGGATAACTTCCCTAGATACCTTCCTAATGACCCTTTTAGGCTTTAAAGCCATAGTCTTTTGGGTCTTACTTGGGTCAACTCTAGAGGTGACTCCTCCATTGACCTTCTTAGTGGCTTTCTTGGTTTTCCTTAAATCCTTGGCCACTAAACAAACACCATGGCTAGACTTAGGGATAACTTCCCTATTAGCCTTGGTTTTTCTAGACCTAGATCTTGTTCCATAATTAAATGGAACATTATGGTAGGACATAGGTTTGTGACCCAAACCCTTCTTGCCCTTAGGTATTTCTTGCTTCCTAGGTCTTGACTTTTGGGAATTTGACCCCTTAACCGAATTTGATATTATTTCTAGGGTCTTCTCCAATTTTTCTAGCCTTGACCTCAAGGCTTGGTTCTCTAGCTCTAATTTCCTCAATTTTGAATTTTCATTAGATTTTTGAGGGATGTTCTTCTTCTTAAGCATGTGCCTACCCTTCTTAGGGTTAATGCCTAGATGGTTTTCAACTCTCCTAATGGACTCTTTTGGTAAAATAGGTCTAGTGTTTTGAGTCCTAGGTTCGTCCTTAGAGAAACTAACATGCTTGGCACCTAAGCAATAAATCTTATCATTTCTCCTAGCATGCTTTTCATTTATAATAGCAAGTGAACTAAAATAATTTTTAGCATACTTTTTGACTTTAGGAATTAAAGGTGCATTAACTAAATTTACCTTAGGGTTAGCTTTAGGAGCTCCCCCTACATGAATTGCACCTTCTTGCCCTTTCTTCCTCCCCCTAGGGCATTGGCTTCGGTAGTGTCCCTTTTGATTGCATTTGAAGCACACAATGTGCTCTTTGCTCTTGATTTTGAGAACACCGGCATCCTTTGACTTTGAGTTGACTTTTGGTCTTGATGCCTTTTCCTTAGCCAATTTAGGGCATTTGCTCTTATAATGCCCTTTCTCCCTACACTCAAAGCATATTATGTGATTTTTATTTAAAATTACAACACTTGAGTTACTAAGGAGTTGGTGGAGGCCTCTTCACTTCTTCCGGAGGTGGATGCTTCATTTTGGCTTGGCTCCGGAGTTGAAATTCTTTCCTCCCCCTCAATGCTAGAGGAGGAAGTCTTCACCAAATCATCAACATCTTCAAATGTGGATGGGCTTTCTTCCACGGCATCTTCCTCTACTTGTGCCGATTGGGAATTTTCTTGGAATTTCATTATTTTCCCCCATAATTCCTTCGCATCCCTATAGTCACCCAATCTAGACCAAATAGTGTTAGGTAATAAATCACTAAGTAATTTTATTACCTCAAGATTTGTCTTGAAGTCCTTAATTTGGTCTTGGGTCCACCTTGACTTCTCAATTTGCTTGTTGTTTTTATCCCTAGGCATTTCAAAACCGTTTTCTATAATAATCATAAAATCAAAATCGGTTTCTAGGTATACCTCCATC
Source organism: Wurfbainia villosa (assembly GCA_025175895.1). Taxonomy (NCBI): domain Eukaryota; kingdom Viridiplantae; phylum Streptophyta; class Magnoliopsida; order Zingiberales; family Zingiberaceae; genus Wurfbainia; species Wurfbainia villosa. The sequence goes on along the minus strand of CM045986.1, from coordinate 134,888,678 downwards.
CGTTTCCTCCACCAAGCAAAATCTCCATTGTATTTCGGTGGATGGATGAAGCCGGCCATTTGTAGTGCTCTCGCAGCGGTTAGTCCTTGAAGAGCGACCTCGGCTCTGATACCACTTGTAGGGTCGATTCGAATGGCCGGCTAGAGGGGGGTGAATAGCCCTCGTTCACTGGATGTCGTATTTTCGTTCGTTCTCGTGTGCTCGTCTACAATTGTCGTTAATATACACAGCGGAATAAAAATAGAAATAACAATAATATTAACAACAATACAAGCACACAAAATACGCAAGCATATACGTGGTTCGGAACCGAATGGTTCCTACTCCACGGGCGAGCTCCTCGAGTTCTAGAGATGCACACGACAATACTCAAACTCCTTCTCGACTACACGTCGGAGGTGGAGAAACCTCTCACAAGCAATTACAACAATAATATACAAATACAAACAAGAATACAAATACAATACAAAAGAAACACTTTTCACCGATTGCTTTTGATCACTTGTTTGTTGCTTGCTTTGATTGGCTCTTGAAGGACTGGAATGCAGCAGCAATTCCCCTCCAATAGATCCACAAAAACCATGGCGAAATCCTCCAACTCGTGCTCCTTTTATAACCTGCATCAAGCTATTTTCGCGCCCATCAGTCGACTGATCGTGACCATCAGTCGACTGGTCCTGTAGCCGTTGTCTCACAACGGCCAGATCCACGTTGGCAAAGTTCCAACGGATCACACATCAGTCGACTGATGGCACCCATCAGTCGACTGATCATCCATCAGTCGAGTGCTGGCGAGCTCGACTCCATTCTGTGCCCGTGCACAGTGTCATCGATCATTGCCATCCCTCCTCGGCGATCGATCCTCCCAACGATGACCGCCCTCCCTCGGCGGTCGGCCGATCGATCAGTTGATCGAACACCGGGTCGAACCCATACGACCTAGAGCAGTCGACTGGCACCTATGCCAGTCGACTGATGTCGGCTAAAACCTCAAACATAACGATGTTTGAGCCTCCGACACTCAGTCTTAGCCACTTGGCCAAGTCCACCTTATCCCACATGGAGTTCCCCACCGAAGCTCTCTTCCCTCGGCCTACGTCCCTCGGATGCGCCAAGCGCACGGCTTCGCAACGCCATCCTTCGCGTCTCATGCCCTAGAAGTATGCTTCCCTTTGGGCTCACTCCATTCGCTCCCCGTCCGGCGGTCCCTCGGATGCACCAAGCGCACGGCTTCGCAATGTCATCCTTCACCGACTCAAGGACCCGAGCCTAGTGAACTTGCCAAGTTCTCAAGACTTCCTAAATGCACCAAGCGCACGGCTTCGCAATGCATTTCTCACCAAGCACCAAGCGCACGGCTTCGCAATGCTTTGGATTTCCCATGCCAAGCACCAAGCGCACGGCTTCGCAATGCTTTGGACTTTCCCATGACAATCCCATGTCATGAGTTTTGTCTATCATCAAAATATTATCAGGGTACTGCTCGAGTCAAACTCGAGTCAACCAGGGACGATTGCACCAACAATCTCCCAACAGTTGCCGGCGACCAAGCTTCAGCCGGTGAACCTCCGGCGACCCTCCGGTGATCTCCTCTAGGTTCGGTGATAAGGTGAGCTTCCATCTCTCCTTGGCCGGCCTCTATTCCTCCACCAAAAGCTGTCCAGTTTTTCTGGACAGCTTGTTTCTTTGTTGTCGGAGCGTCGTTTGGACGACGGTTAGTGCTCCGACAGCGGCTAACTTACCGGGGATTTGATCTCCGATAATCCTCTGAGGTGGAGGACGAAGGATTCGTCAATTGGTTGACGAATACCTCTCCGGAGAAGCGAGTTTTGAGAACTCGTTTTAGGATCCGAATTTGGATTCGGATCGTGATCATCTCTCGATCACGTCGTCTTCAACACGAGGCTAATAACCCGTACGAAGATGAAGCTCGTGACTTAGCGAAGTCATCCCGAGGAGCTCGGCGTGGATATGGATAGAGACGATTCTTACGAGGATCATTCCGGTTGATGCCGTTCCCGCTACACGTCATACGAAAGGTATAACGTAGATAAATTTCTTTTATTGCAAATTTTAATTTACGGTTATGTCTACACTTGTTGTAATAAGCATGCGTGTGTTGTGTGTGTTGTAATAAATATAGATTTATTATTTTAATTGCTTCCGCTGTGCTCATGTTTACGAAACATGATCGAACACACACACGTCGCGGTGCCGGAAACCCAACATCGCCACCCATCGGAAGAAGCGCGAGATCGAAGTCGACGGTCGCAGTAGGGTTCCGGAAGTAGGAAAGCTAGGATCTGCATGGAAGGAGAAGGAATCGAGGGAGAAAGGAAGGGGGCGATAGGCGAGGGCTATTAATTGCGGAGAGGGGCCCAATTGACCAAGCAACACTTTGGTAACAGGGGGTCCCACCGTAAGCGGGTATCGGAAACTGCTGGGACATGCCGATGAGCATCGCAAGGTCAGGAAGCACGAAATTGGATTTGGGACCCGGCTTCGTCGGTGATTCGATGAAATTTCACCGGAGCAGCAGTTCACCAACTTAATCCCATCAATTACTTGGATTAATTCATCATCGGATCGAATTTTAAATCCCTAAATTTCTTAAAACCCAAAATACAATTTCATAGATCCATAAAAGTAATATTAGTTTTTTAAAAAATTAGATATATAAAATTATCAGTCGACCACTCTTATTCCGACTCGGCGCCAACGATGGTATAAAGTATTTGTTCAGCTTAGTTAACTTCAATTTCTATTTTATAATCATTGTAAAAAAAAAATTCATAGAGGATTAGAGGATTTTAAGGAGTTTGGCATGATGAATCCATAAAAAAATTCGGGACCAGATTAGCCAACCCAAATCTAAGCGGGGGAGAGATAGAGAGAGAGAGAGAGGAAGAGACCGAAAGGTGTGGAGACGATGGCGGCCATCGTAGGGGACGTGGAAGTGGTAGATTTCGAGCCCGACGAGGATGATCTCATGGACGAGGATGTTAGCGCCGATGAGGTCGACCCCTCTCCTGTCCCCAAGCTCTGATCCACGGTTTCCGGAAGCGGTTCCTCTGGGTTAGGGCCCAGGAAGACCAAAGGTCGCGGCTTCCGTGAGGAAGCAGGTCCCAATCGAGGCGGAATCAGGACGCTGAACGATGGACGAAGGCCGATGGACGGAGGTCGAGCAATGGCCGATGGAAAAGGAAGAGAACGAACAGAGGACGACCAACCATGAGAATGTGGCGCGGAAGAAGATGGGATGGACGAGCGCGCAACGGAGAACGGGGGAGGTTTTTTGGGAAGTAGGAACCGCGGAGGTTTTCGGAAAGTAAGAACGACGGAGAAGTTTAGGGAAGATTTATTTAACCTAACAAATTTTTAAATATATATAACAACTTTTAAAAAAAATATTGTTGTAATATATTGTTTAAAAAATATATATAAACTTTTAAATATATTGTTGTAAATGTATATATTTATAATTTTTTTTAAAAAAAAACTTATTTCCAATAATTTAAAAAAAATAGTATTAATAATTAAAAAAATAATTTCACCGTTGTATTATAATAATAAAATAGTATTAATAGTATTATAAACTTTTAAAATTTCATTGACAACGGTTTAAAACCATTGTAATATTATCACAACGACAACAAAAAAATTCTCATTGACAACGGTTGATTGCACCGTTGTCCCAACTGTTGTTAAGATAAAAAAAACCTTAAAGACAATAGTTCTAGAAAATCGTTGTAAAATGTGTTGTTGATTTAAAAAAAATATGCTCAACGACAACGGATACTGTAAAACCGTTGTCTTTTGTGTTATATGGACGCTCAAAGACAACAATCTTGTCAAAAACCGTTGTCTTTTAACAAAAAGACAACGGTTTCTCCTAAAACCGTTGTCTTTGTGGAGTTGTCTTTTAGCATTTTTGTTGTAGTGGGTGCTTCCATTGAGTGTCGTAAGCGAAGAGTCGTATTCCAACCTGAGGCAGAGTCTAAGTTTGAATTTATCGGAGAACCAACGAAAAAAACTAAGAAGTTCTTATCTGCCATAAAAGCTCAAAAGATATTAGTCAGTGGATGCGCTGGGTATCTAGCACATGTGGTTGATACAAAGCAAGAGGCCAAAAGCTCGAAGAAGTCCGAGTTGTATGTGACTACCCAGAAGTATTCTTTGATGAGTTGCCAGGGTTGGCTCCTAAAAGAGAAATCGAGTTTGAGATTGAACTTATTCCTGGTACCAATCCAATCTCAAAAGCACCCTATCGTATGACTCCGACAGAATTGAAAGAGCTCCAGGAACAATTACAGGAGTTATTGGACAAGGGATTCATTCGCCCTAGTCATTCACCGTGGGGAGCTCCGGTATTGTTCGTGAAGAAGAAAGATGAGTCTATGAGAATGTGCATAGACTACCGAGCACTGAATAAAGCGACAATCAAAAATAGATATCCTTTGCCAAGGATTGATGATTTGTTTGATCAATTGAAGGGAGCCACCATTTTCTCCAAGATTGACTTGCGATCCGGTTATCATCAAGTAAAAGTTAAAGAGGATGATGTACCGAAAATGACTTTTCAAATGAGGTCTGGACACTATGAGTTCGTGGTCATGCCTTTCGGAGTGACAAATGCTCTCGCAACATTTATGGACTTAATGAATAGGGTATTTAAGGCATTTCTTGACAAGTTTGTGATTGTCTTCATTGACGATATTCTTATTTACTCGGGAACTCAGGAAGAGCATGCTGAACACTTGAATACAGTGTTACAGACCCTTCAGTAGAGACAATTGTATGCAAAGTTCTCCAAGTGTGAATTTTGGCTCGATCGAGTATCTTTCCTGGGTCACATTATTTCAAAAGATGGGGTTATGATAGACCCAACAAAGATAGAAGTTGTTAGTAACTGGAGGCGACCAAAGAATTCCAGTGAAATCAGAAGTTTCCTTGGATTAGCCGAGTACTATAGAAAATTTATAGAAGACTTCTCAAGGATAGCTTCACCATTGATGGTTCTTACCAGAAAGAACAGAAAGTTTTAATGGACCGAGGATTGTGAGAAGAGTTTCCTTGAACTAAAGATGAGACTAACAAGTGCTCCAATTCTTACTCTTCCAGAAAGTAATGAAAGCTTTGATATGCATAATATCCAAAATGGGACTCGGAGACATGCTTATGCAGAATGGTAAAGCCATTGCCTATGCATCTAGACAGCTCAAGGATTATGAAAGGAATTATCCCACTCATGATCTTGAGTTGGCAGCAGTGGTCTTCGCTGTCACGCCCCGAGAGTATGCCGTGTCGAAAAGCAAACGGACGACATCTCCTTTGTACGTGGCAACATCTCGAGTTAATACAAGGCCCGTAGGCCCACAATAAACAAAACATATGAATATAACTACATCAAAACACAAAACACAGCGGAAATATAATACAACACCATCACAAACTATACACATGCATACTGGTATGACTAACACCGACTCAGAACACCATAACAAAATAATAAAAAGAAAGGTACAACATTTATAGTGTCCAATCACTACAAACATCACATAAATCAAATCCATATCGGAACACCAATGAAAACACAAAAATTTGGACTTTCGGAGTTGAGATGAGAAGATGTCAGCCAACGGTGCTCCAAGTCCATCACGAAGTCGGCTACCTGTTACCTGGGCGACAGAAAAACCCAGGGTCCGTGGTGGTGAGTAAAACTCAGCAGGTAATAAGATAGAACATGTAAATATATGTATTAATATTACATGTCATTCAACAGTTTAATCTACTCGTACAACAGGTATACATCAGCATAACAAGTATACATGCAAGCATACACTAAGTAAACTGAACAACAAACGATGCTGACATACCTGACAGTCAGCTACTCTATCCTCATCCAACCTGGGCATATATCTACAACATAAGGTATAAGGAATAATACTAACTCACACTACATCCTGATATGGGTCGAGGGTATCACAGTGAATAACCAACAAGTATACAAGTACCGACCTACTACCATACAGAAAAATGCAATAACATGTATGAATATGTACAAACAAATGCAACAAGCATAGTACATACAAATGCAGCATCACAATAAGCATATATAATATAGACTGCATCTATATATGTATACTAATCACAATCATCCATATATATATATATATATATATACATGCATATATGTATATATATGGCAATATGAGAAAATGTCATAAGTCGACAATGCAACATGCATGGTCATGTCGGCTCACCCTAAAGCTACCACGACCCTAGTGTGGCCTCAGTGGCTCGAGCATGACAACTATCCCAACTCAACACCAACCACTACTCTCGAGTGGCCGAGTGGGCAGTATGATCGAGTAGCATATAAGCGTAAAGAGCAAGCTACATGATCGGGGTCCCTGCTGTTGGCCACTCTGACAGTCACTACCCATGAGTGGTCGAGTGCCACACACGCAGGACTACGACACACAAATCCAACTACCACCGTCTATAGTGGTAGAGTGTGGCACCACAATGCTCTTCCCTCACACCGGTTACTCCTCCTATGAGTAACCGTGGAGGCAGGATGACTGACGACCTTCTTAACCACAAGGGAGACCTCGTCACCAGCGTGCATGCAAATGACATGAATGCAATGTCTCACATACAGACATCCACCATAGAATCTCTATTCTATAGAGAATCATACTAATCAGATCAACGCACTCTCTATCCTGTTGAGAGTCGTACTTAAACTGATTATATCAAGCTAGGACCACCGGTCCGTAGTGACACACTAAGTATCATTCCCCTGACCATTTACACAGTACATGGTCGGTGGTAACATGCAACCTAAGGGTATTAGAATTAACCCTACGTTCAAAACATTACCTTCCCACAGATGACCTCTTTGCCCAATTTATAATCAGGTTGTCATCCGGACTTTACTATTCGCACTTAACTAAACAAATTTTAGGTTACTTACATCACCTATATATATAACTCCTAATCATGATCAAATGTAACATGATAGCAGCAATGGAGTTAACAGCCAAAGGTAAGGTATCAAGCATAAGATAAATAAGAGCAGGGTCAAGGTAACATGATCATATAAGATGATCATGCATCTAAATCCGCATGCATTAAAACTACCTGGCCAGGGTAGGAATTACCTACCTGTTAAATAGCTCCGCTAGCTGTCCATACGTACAAGCCTCTGTCATTTACCAAAGTCTTGCAAGACCACATGAACTACGATTAAGTTCTAACATGACAAAATCGGATCCTACATCAACTTCGTATCCCTATCAATTAACTGAATAGTTTCTTTCCATTAGCTCTTAATCATTGTACCAAACTATAAATTTAATCATAGCTAATTAAACTAACTAAATAACATCTCAATCTACAATTAAAGTATCAATTTCCCACGGTGGATACATTGAACCAAACCTACTACTGATCACCCCCAATCACCTAATCATTTGCAAAGTAACATTATCCATAATCTATGACAAAGATATATATATATAAATACACTGAAATCCATATCACAATAAATACCACCACCAACAAGATCACTCTAAATCTAATTTCATAATAACATTCAAGATAAAACTTACCTAGTTTATCTAGCCCAGTTCCTTGATCCAACATAGACATTCACAGCTGGATCAAACAGATTAGTTCAGGTGAGAAGTCCATACACAGATCCAGAACAAAGTCTTCAAAGCACCCCTTCACAAAAATCCAAGTCAGAACTTACCTCTCACAGCCTACCTAAATATGGAAGATTCAATCCACTTTCTTACTCCTCAATCACTTGTTATCACAAAAGCCACAATTTTCTACTGATATACCATATCTGAACTTTTAATCAAAGGAAAACAGAACGAAACGAGATCATTACCAGAAATTAGATGTGCTGGCGACATTGGAGGCAATCCACAGAACAGGTGGCAGTTGAGATCCATTCACGACAAATGCAGTGATAGCAACTAGCCGAGCACCCTAAGACTGCAAAGGGAAAAGCAACAGTGTTGGGATCTCGATATCGGCCAAGAGGGGGGAAAAATGACAGTCGGAGGCAAGATGAGCTCACGATGCTCAATCGGAGTATGTGACCCAAGGCGACTGTAGATCAAAATTGGCATTGAAAGAGGAGCTGTGGCGTTGCAGCTGTGATGGTGCGGTAACACTTGTTGTCGTCGAACCGGAAGAAACAGAGAAGGGGAAAAATGGCTGGCGCTCAAGTGAGATCTAGAGGGCTACAATGACGGGTGGCAGCAGATCCCTCGCGGCAACGTTGGCTCACACCGATCCGCTAGGTTGTGCAAGTAGAAGGCCGACGACGATTCGAGCGCAGGCATGAGGGAAGGAGACACGATCGGGAGAGGGATCGAGCTCTGGTCGCTCCGGAGACGAAGAGGAGAGGTCGCGCGCGACTGTGGACGGCGAGTGGCGATGAGCAGGCGGCCATGGGCAGCGGCAACGAGTTCGGGCCGGAGATCACTGGATCAACACCGGCGGTAGCAGCTCTTCCTCTCACGGCGACGGTGAGTCGAGTTCAGGTGGTGTCGGCACCCGCTGCTATTGAATCGACAGAGACGAAGAGGCGACGACAAAGAACGAAACAGGGGGAAGGAGAGTCGGGATTGGGAATTGGAAGAGAAAGAAACGCTCGTGATAAAGCCGATGAGAAACCGCAGAAATGATTCACGGAGAAGAAATGGGTTATGCGGATCGGATTCAAGATTTAACCCGGTTCCTATTAATCCATTAATCTTAGGGTTATATTAATAAACCCCATTAACCCCTAGATTAGGATTTAAACTCATTTTAAATCCTGCAAAATTTTTAAAAACTCCTGAATAATTCCATAAGTTAATTTCTTAATTAGTAAGGAATATTTTTTTTCCGATATTTTACATTCTCCCCCACTAATAAAAATTTGATCCTCAAATTTAATACGTACATTCAAAAATTACTTCAAGCAAGTTTTCGAAAGGACCGCATACATTCCTCAAGTGAACAGATGAGGGTATCGAGCTCGGATAGTATCTTCCAGCTCCCACGTAGCCTTCTCATCGGTATGATGCTGTCATCCAACCCTTATGAGACGGATGGTTTTCGTCTCACTATTGTCGCTCCTTGCGATCAAAAATTCGCACCGGAATCTCCTCATAGGTCGCCTTAGACTGAGGTAGAATCGGAACCCCTAATAATTCTCATCCGATGATGTGCACCAACTCTGCATCATGTTGGATACTCTATGGCCCCCAACAACTGTCATTCCCTAACTTCCTCTCAGTACCCAGGAGATCTACAGGGTCTACCGTATTGGGCCTCAGAAGAAGTCATTTGAATGGATGAGGGATAACTATTATTATAGTCAAATTCCACTAAAGGAATGTAATTCTCCCAACTACCTCCATAATCCATGACATAGGATCTTAATAGATCCTCCAATGTTTGAATGGTACACTCCGACTGTCTGTCTGTCTGCGGATGAAATGTTATACTGAGCCAAAACTCTGTGCCCATAGCTTGCTGCTGACTCTGCCAAAATCGCGAGGTAAATTGCGGATCTCTATCAGATATAGTACTCAAAAGTACTTCGTGCAATCTGATAATCTCTCGGCAATACAACTCTGCTAAACGATCCAACAAGTCCATTCCACGAATAGGCAAAAAGTAAGCTGATTTGGTTAGTCAATCCACGATTACCCAAATCGCATCATACCTTTTTCGGGTTCTAGGCAATCCCATAACGAAATCCATAGTGATATGCTCCCACTTCCATTTCAAAATCGGAATTTCTTGGAGCAATCCAGTGGGTTTCTGATGTTCAACCTTCACCTGCTGGTATACTAAATATCTAGCAACAAAGTCTGCGGTATCTCTCTTCATACCGTTCCCACCAGTATAAACATTTCAAGTCTCGGTACATCCAAGTACCATTAGGGTGAATAGCAAATCTCCAATGATATACTCCCTGTAGCAACTCTTCCTTAAGTGGATGCATGTCCAGAACACATATCCATGTTAGAGATGGAAAATTATCTTCTCACAAGAGAAGTCCATCTACCGTCTAAAACCCACTCCACGACACACTCTATAAGTGTCTGGGAGACTATAGCGACCAATCTCCCTTATTGTAACTGTTCGTGTTCCAACAACTCTATAGTAGCTACCCAGTAGCTAGTCAAAACTTCTTGATTGTTGGTGCAGGGGCACTAGATAATCGAACCTGTGTTTTGATTATGGCAAAGACACAAAGTTAAGTCTACATCGTTATCTCACGAGCTATCGAGTGTGCAGAAAAGTATTAAAGCTTGAGCTGAAGGCTAGCGACACCCGGAGGAAGCCACGGTGGTCGGGCGACACTCGAGTGACTTCGGAGGGAGCCGAAGGAATCGAGTGGAAGGCCAGAAGCGAGAGCTACTATCGAGGTAAGCTCGTGTGAGTAAGAGATTGTAAGGTCGTGTCCTCTTTATGGGGACGACCGTAGGCGGCGATCCGACTAAGACTTCCTGTGGAAGGTCTAGGTCGAGATCGGACGGTTAGAAACCGTCGTATTTATCATTTTCTGAGCTAACCTCTTATTGCAGGGAAGTGGCTGTCGGCATGATCATTCTTTGGACATGGGCGATCGATCGATGCCCATCACGATCGGTGATGGGAGGCATCGATTGGTGATGGCGGCGGATTCACTTTTGTGCTAGGTCAAAGCGGATAACGTTTGTACGCGCCGCCAGCGATAAAATTTGGACAACTTCATGATCCGTTCCGAAATAAGAGGAGACAAATTCAGAGGCCAAAGTCTATAAAAGGAGGGGAGGATTCCATCTCCAAATCACATCAAGTTTATTCATCAAGTGCTCCTACAACGCCAACGCTCCAACATCGTCATAACGCCGACGCAACGCCAAGTTTCGATCTTCTTCGTCGGCAGCAGAATCAAGTAATATTTTTGATATTGTATTCTTTGTTTTTCTTCATAACAAGGTGAGGTAGGCTTGTTGCCTCATCCTTGTATATTCGGTTTTGTGATCGTTGTCTCCTACCTCCAACGAGGAGGAGACGTTATAGTGTTTTGCCCTCCGTACGCGGTCTAGGACCGATAGGGCCTTGGAGTAGCAATCGCTGGGTTGTGAACCAAGTAAAATAAACTGTTCATTTATTTTCCACTGTGCTTACTTTGCGTATCGAACGAACGAAAAAGAAAAGATTTACGATCGCTATTCACCCCCCCCCTCTAGCGACGCTTCTCGATCCAACAATTGGTATCAGAGTGGGGGCGCTCAGATTTGGTGAAACCACCTATCTAGCACGTTTTGGTTTTCTGTTCGTATTTTTCGATTCGTATTTTTTTTTTGGGTCTTTTTCCTCCCGCACTACTAATCCAAAATGAAGTCTTGGTACGTTTCTTTTGGTTGTGTGCTTGCAAGTTTTTCTCTCTTGGAGTAGTCGATGGTAAATCGGCCATAACTTTTCGCACAAGTGGACTCACATAACGATCTACCTACCAAATCGAAGCTCTCTGAGAGATCTACATTTTTTACGAGGGTTTACCCTCGTAACAAGCCATTTCCAGCCCCAAAATCCAACGTCTAGTACCCTTTCGGGGGCATCGAAGGTCGTAAGTTGTTAGTTTTTGTTAGTTTTTTATTTTTCTCATTTAATTCTGTTTATTTCCTATTTATTTCCCACACTACTAATCCAAGACCAAGTCTTGGAATTCCCTTTGGTTTTTATTCGTGTTTTGCAAGATACTTAATGGCTCACATTGAGGGATATAGTACCACCCGACCTCCGTTCTTTAACGGAGATGATTTCCGTTATTGGAAAGGTCGGATGGAGTGTTTCTTGAAAACACAAGTCGAGACTTGGATAATAATCCAAACCGGCTTTTCTCTACCCACCAATGATCAAGGAGAGCCCTTGGATTTCAATAAATGGACAAATGCAACCAAGAGGCAAATCGAAGCCGATGCAAGAGCAACCCAAATATTGCAATGCGGCTTGTCCAAGGAGGAACTCAACCGCATTGGACCATTCATTAGCGCCAAAGACCTCTGGAACAAATTGATTGATTTACACGAAGGGACGGCTGATGCTAAGGTATGTAAAAGAGATTTACTTTTAAATAAATTGTACAATCTAAAGATGCAGGATCATGAGACCGCCATCCAACTACATGCGCGGATCCAAGATATTGTCAACGATCTTCATTCGATCGGGCAAGCCATAGAGAACCGGGACCTTATAAGGTATGCTTTAAATGCTTTCCCTAGGACTACCTTATGGGCATCCATGGTCGATGTCTACAAGGTCTCTAAGGACCTTTCGAAGCTTAGGTTAGATGAATCATTTTTCGAGTTTGAACTTCATGAGCAAACTAACGTGGTCCGGGCCGAGAGAGGTATTGCTCTACTTGCAGGACAAAGAAGGAAGCCACCTACTAAGCAAGTAGATGAACTCGAACCCAAAGACGAATCCGAATCCGAATCCGAAGAGGAGGCCATAATAGTCAACATTGTGCGGAGAATAGTTCGACAAGAAAGAAGGAAATTGAAGAATGAGAACCAAAAGAAAAAGGGAGCAAGGAAAGCCTTCCATGCAACTTGGGACAACAGAGAAGACATAGCTTACATGGCAAGAACGGAGGAGTCCGAGTCAGAATCCGAAGCCGAGTCCAACTACAACTCCGACTCTGACCCCGAAGATTATTTCGAGAGAATCGAGAGAAAACTCAAAGTTGGACCAAAAGGGAAAGTCAAGGTTAATCGCTCTTTAATTAGTACGCTTTACAATACAATTAAAATGATTAATAGGAAATTAACTAAGTCCGAGTCTAGGGTTGAGTCGTTACTTGAGGAGGTTGAAACCCTCAAGCAAGAGGCTACTCTAACCCCTTCAACTAGTCAAGTTCAAGAGGGAAACTCAACTCAAATTGAAAAACTTGAGGAGGAGAATTCTCTCTTGAAAGACCAAGTTCAAGAGGTTGAGGCTAGGTTGGAAAGGTTCACGTTGGGATCTAAGAACCTTAATCGACTACTTGGAACCCAAAGAGCCGTGTACAATAAAGCCGGACTCGGATTTAAGTCAAAGACTACGAATAGGTCTTATATGTCTATCGTAAATCGTAGTCATCAAAGAGTCCAAGCATGGGTCCCAAAGGTTTTATTGAACTCACATATAAGGACTAATAAGTATTAGATTCCTCAGGATCAAGTTCATTATTTGAATAGACCATATTGGTTCAATGGTCCAGGGGGAGCTAACACTAAAATAGTATACCCGCTTACTTAGCAAAACCATTGCATATTTTACTTTAATTTTTAGAATGGCTAGATAGGGTAAATGATTAGTCAACTCTTGACAACATAGTATCAGGATGCGGCGAGATGATAGTACATTAGGGAAACAAAGTCTCGTGTATTCGAGCTAGATAAGGCGTATCTAGCTTGGTGCACTTGACCGAGTGGAACTAGCTGAAGCTACCTCGCCGTATCCTAAACTAGTTAGACCAGGAAGTAACCCTAAGTGACTTAAGTGATATTTTCTTGAATTTGGATTTGTCTAAGGAAGTGGTCATTGTTCCGATCAAAGAAGGCCCCTGTGCCTCGCCACGACCTGGAAGCCAGTTTCTCGAAAAGTTACTTAACGATCTAAAGGTTAAATCTGAATCTAACCCAAGGTTGACTATCTTTAATCAATTTAAAATCATCTCACAAAACATATAAGGTGAACACATAGAATGGTTGAGATGTTAAGGATAATTGAAATATACTTAAAACAATCTTCAAAATACTACTTATTTTCTCAACTATTGTACTTAATGACTCTTTAGGCCAAAGTTTAGCGCCCCCTACATCTCTTATACTTCATATATTTGACTAAGGGGGAAAGCAAACTAACCCTAAGGGTTATATTATAAACCTTTAGATTATTGGTGCAGAGGGACACACCTCGAACCAATCTATCTAACTATTGCTAGACGCATGTTTGGACTCATAGTTGATTTATCTTGATGCATGCATATACCATATTGTCTTTAAACCCCTATTTTTATAACAAACTTCATTTTTACATAACAAACCACAACATTTGTTTTGATTTATGGAAAAAGGGGGAGAAGAGCGAAAGTTAAGGGGGAGTAACACAAAATTTATTTAATTTTGAACTAAAGTATCTCTTTCAAAACTCACCAAGGGTTAAGGGGGAGTTTTGGTTAAGGGGGAGTTTTTAAAAATGACATTCATCATTTACTATACTTGTTTTATGCTTTAATTTCCCTTAACTTTGTGTTGGTTTGCCATAGATCAAAAAGGGGGAGATTGTTGGTGCAGGGGCACTAGATAATCAAACCTGTGTTTTGATTATGGCAAAGACACAAAGTTAAGTCTACATCGTTATCTCACGAGCTATCGAGTGTGCAGAAAAGTATTAAAGCTTGAGCCGAAGGCTAGCGACACCCGGAGGAAGCCACGGTGGTCGGGCGACACTCGAGTGACTTCGGAGGGAGCCGAAGGAATCGAGTGGAAGGCCGGAAGTGAGAGCTACTATCGAGGTAAGCTCATGTGAGTGAGAGATTGTAAGGTCGTGTCCTCTTTACGGGGACGACCGTAGGCGGCGATCCGACTAAGACTTCCTGTGGAAGGTCTAGGTCGAGATCGGACGGTTAGAAACCGTCGTATTTATCATTTTCTGAGCTAACCTCTTATTGCAGGGAAGTGCTGGTGGCGATCGACCATCGGACATGGGCGATCGTGATGCCCATCGATTGGTGATGGGAGGCATCGATCGGCCCGATGGCGACGATTCGGCTTTTGTGCTAGGTCGAAATGGATAACGCTTGTGCGGCCGCTTCGCGATAAAATTTGGACAACTTCATGATCCGCTTCAAATAAGAGGAGACAAATTCAGAGGCCAAAGTCTATAAAAGGAGGGGAGGATTCCATCTCCAAATCACATCAAGTTTATTCATCAAGTGCTCCTACAACGCCAACGCTCCAACATCGTCATAACGCCGATGCAATGCCAAGTTTCGATCTTCTTTGTCGGCAGCAGAATCAAGTAATATTTTTGATATTGTATTCTTTGTTTTTCTTCATAACAAGGTGAGGTAGGCTTGTTGCCTCATCCTTGTATATTCGGTTTTGTGATCGTTGTCTCCTACCTCCAACGAGGAGGAGACGTTATAGTGTTTTGCCCTCCGTACGCGGTCTAGGACCGATAGGGCCTTGGAGTAGCAACCGCTGGGTTGTGAACCAAGTAAAATAAACGTGTTCATTTATTTTCCACTGTGCTTACTTTGCATATCGAACGAACGAAAAATAAAAGATTTACTATCGCTATTCACCCCCCCTCTAGCGACGCTTCTCGATCCAACACTGAGCACTTCTGCTCCATATCACTACAAATCCAAATAATAACTACTAAAGCCACGTCATGTATATGACAGCCTATCTCGTAGTTTCTTAATTGTCGTAAGCATAAGATACGTCTCATGCAACTGCATCGGGATCGCTCCGATCCCTGAAACGATGCATTTGCGTACATCCTTTTATCCACTCCGGAAGGATTAACTAATACTCGTGTAAAAGTTAACCACTGTCTAGGTCTTGCAACGGGTTTCACCAGCTTCCCACTAAATGATTTCTATCATCACCTTTGTCAAACAAGTCCGTGGTATAGTAATGCTAAAACATTCTATCCACATCTATAGTAGTAACCAAATCATACATGGAAAATCACCGTCTCGGTGGTCGAGTGCGCAACTCCAACTACCACAATCAATAGTGGTCATGTTACGCAACTCCAACAACCACAACTGATCCAATCGTGTCCAGGATACACGATTCTCAAATCTAGTGGCGACTAAATCGTTAATTAGTCTAACAACTTAATCAAAACTCATTAAAATTCATACTAAGTATGAAATTGTCGTCTCTACACACCTGCATCCTATTTACTCTAAGCTGATGATATATCATTCATCACAACGACAATGATAATTGTATGACACCATGTCACTACAATATCAACACTCCAGTCGTAAACCAACCCTAGAGTATACACAGGCATTATTTGCTGATCTAAGTAGATCATTCATCCTCAATGAAGGATACTTACTTTCAACAACTATCGCATTCCATCATCAATAATCTATCCATAATCTCAAAGGTCCATCTCTCTTTCAACAAAGAGTTCCGGATCTTCTCAAGGAGGAATACTGGGATAGATAAATATCCCCTCCAACATCTCCTATAATCACAACTTACATTCTTCCAATTTCCATAGTGTCTAGTAACACTTACACCAACAAAATTATCCCTCGAAATCACTCCAATCGCCTACTCCACTTGCCTATGCAGCGACAAGCCTAGGAGTTCATCCAAAACTACATCCGACTACTCTCGGATTATTCGCACATCTGAAAGACATATCATACTATACTTCCAACAATTTGACCATTCGTAAGGATATGTCTACAGTAAAAGTATGTCTCTCCAAGTCTAAGGGCATCCCTTAACTTCTTAATTGTTGATCCCCATCTCACCTGACGGTAGAGATACCACTAACCCACAAGTCGATGTATAGGAACTCTACTAATCCGAACTAAGAATGTTCTAGACAAAGATACCTATAAATACAAGCATATCTTAATATATTAACCCAAAGAGGTAAACTAACGTAATACCTTGTACGATCAATTATCTGTCAATCCGATCCATAGGCTCTACGCAGGTCTCAGCCTTTCTCCGAAGAGAAAAAGATCAGATCCAACAGTTTGCGACAAAGCGGTCGCATTTCTGTGATGAATGATCCGAGGATTTTTCCTAGATCATCCAATCCTATCACTTAATCCTACGAGCTGCAACTATAGAATACCGAATAGATACCACCATCATCATATACTCTCTCCTCTATACAAAGAAAATAACATCTGGAGGTAACTGTTGTTGTCTGCTGAATCTTCTAAGATGTCTTATGCTGATGTTGCTTCTGTGCTGATCTTTGCTGAAGGGGAGTATTAAGGAACTCCAACCACGCTTGAGGTAGTAGGTTGTTGCTGATGAGATAACCCAATCTTCGGTGCTGATCTCCGCTGTCGAGATGATGCATCTTCCTTCTGGAATACCATCGATAGTCTTCAACTGAGTCTTCAAAGTACACCTCAAATGTACCGGTTGCTTACAATAGCAATAGATGAACTGATCCAACGGATAATCTGACTTAACGTGTCTTCGTGATCTGCACTTCACGCACATAATCCCTTCGAAGTCTTTGTTCTGATTTTGCTGATATCCATGAGAACATCCTGATGATCTACGGTTGGTCTTCTATAATCGAAAAATAGCTCAAATTCTATGACTCCGATCTTGCTCCTTTATCCAACAGTCAGAGACTTCTGACTCTATTAAGTTGACCTGCAATATTTGCTTATCGGTCTCCAACTCTTAAACCCTTGTACGGAGTCATTTCTAAACTCCTGTCTCAATCCAACGTCTTCTGGCAGGATTTGGTAGAAGATCCCGGCATCCTAATCCAACTATAAGCCAATAACTCTGGGTGGCTTAAATCATCCATTCATCTTCTTGAGCTATTAGGTGGTCGTAACCTCTGCAAGTCTCACAACTCTGCACAGTACACTATTACTAACCGATCACCCTTTCTTGAAGCTCAAGAATTCCTTACAATGTATCACTAAAAGTGACACGGGGAAATACTCTCTTTCAACATCACTAAATCATGATCAAGTGATATATTATTTTCCGAAGATTATTTTCTGCATTTATCACCAAATACCGGCTTGATCCAGATAATTGTATGCAACAACTCTACTTTCTCGGTATAACATGAGTTAAGTACTCAAAAGTACTCTCAAAGTTATACAACCCAGTACGAATAACTTATGGTCAAAATCCCTATGAAACACCATATACTAATCCTCCGTTATTTGTATCATCAATAGTATACAAGTCTGTTCATTATTCACAGGTAATGATCCGACTAGCACAGTTAGTGAAAATCTCTAAGACTGTAGTCTCTGATTTCCACAAGAAATGTGACGACTTGACCCCTGTTTTCCGAATTGGTATCAGTTGGTTCTCAAAGGTAAATCACCTTTTCGACACAGGTTCAAGACTCACAGACTTAACAGGTCATTTTCGAGGTCAACTCATACCACGGTTACGAACAATAACCAACAAACTACAGGTTATTCCCTGTTATATACACTAAAAGCATAGCCAACAAAATCGGGAGTATAAACCCTATCGGCAACTCCGGTTGGTCGCCTCGGTGGACGACCTCTACTACAAGCCTGCATAGGTATAATATATCTAACTGTATACACTTGTTAATCAAGTCTAGATAAGTATCCAACTAGAAAATAAGTCATCAAGAATACTTACTTCGTGCTGCTTGGAGCTCAGGCCGCTGTCAATCTCATCTCAAAAAAACCAAAACCGAAACAAATTGACTCCTGAGAATCCAAGACTCGACTCAAAACAATATTATATGGAATCGCAGAACCTTGGGCTCTGATACCACTAAAATTGTCACGCCCTGAGAGTATGCCGTGCCGAAAAGCAAACGGACGACATCTCCCCTGTACGTGGCAACATCTCGTGTTAATACAAGGCCTGTAGGCCCACAATAAACATAACATATGAATATAACTACATCAAAACACAAAACACAGTGGAAACATAATACAACACCATCACAAACTATACACATGCATACCGGTATGACTAACACCGACTCAGAACACCATAACAAAATCAGAAAAAGAAAGGTACAACATTTACAGTGTCGAATCACTATAAACATCACATAAATCAAATACATATCAGAACACCAATGAAAACACAAAAATCCAGACTCTCGGAGTTGAGATGAGAAGATGTCAGCCAGCGGTGCTCCAAGTCCATCACGAAGTCGGCTACCTGTTACCTGGGCGACAGAAAAACCCAGAGTCCGTGGTGGTGAGTAAAACTCAGCAGGTAATAAGATAGAACATGTAAATATATGTATCAATATTACATGTCATTCAACAGTTTAATCTACTCGTACAACAGGTATACATCAACATAACAAGTATACATGCATGCATACACTAAGTAAACTGAACAACAAACGATGCTGACATACTTGACAGTCAACTACTCTATCCTCATCCAACCTAGGCATATATCCACAACATAAGGTATAAGGAATAATACTAACTCACACTACATCCTGATATGGGACGAGGGTATCACAGTGAATAACCAACAAGTATACAAGTATCGGCCTACTACCATACAGAAAAATGCAATAGCATGTATGAATATGTACAAACAAATGCAACAAGCATAGTACATACAAATGCAGCATCACAATAAGCATATATATATAGACTGCATCTATATATATATACTAATCACAATCATCCATATATATATATATACATGCATATATGTATATATATGGCAATATGCAAAAATGTCATAAGTCGGCAATGCAACATGCATGGTCATGTCGGCTCACCCTAAAGATACCACGACCCTAGTGTGGCCTCGGTGGCTCGAGCATGACAACTGTCCCAACTCAACACCAACCACTACTCTCGAGTGGCCGAGTGGGCAGTATGATCGAGTAACATATAATCGTAAAGAGCAAGCTATACGATGAGGGTCCCTACTGTTGGCCACTCCGATAGTCACTATCCATGAGTGGTCGAGTGCCACACATGCAGGACTATGACACACAAATCCAACTACCACCGTCTATAGTGGTAGAGTGTGGCACCACAATGCTCTTCCCTCACCCTGGTTACTCCTCCTATGAGTAACCGTGGAGGCAGGATGACTGGCGACCCTTTCAACCACAAGGGAGACCTCGTCGCCAGCGTGAATGCAAATGACATGAATGCAATGTCTCACATACAGACATCCACCATAGACTCTCTATTCTATAGAGAATCATACTAATCAGATCAACGCACTCTCTATCCTGTAGAGAGTCATACTCAAACTGATTATATCAAGCTAGGACCACTGGTCCGTAGCGACACACTAAGTATCATTCTCCTGACCATTTACACAATACATGGTCGGTGGTAACATGCAACCTAAGGGTATTAGAATTAACCCTACGTTCAAAACATTACCTTCCCATAGATGACCTCTTTGCCCAATTTATAATCAGGTTGTCATCCGGACTTTACTATTCGCACTTAACTAAACAAATTTTAGGTTACTTACATCACCTATATATATAACTCCTAATCATGATCAAATGTAACATAATAGCAGCGATGGAGTTAATAGCTAAAGGTAAGGTATCAAGCATAAGATAAATAAGAGCAGGGTCAAGGTAACATGATCATATAAGATGATCGTGCATCTAAATTGCCATGCATTAAAACTACCTGACCAGGGTAGGAATTACCTACCTGTTAAATAGCTCCGCTAGCTGTCCATGCGTACAAGCCTCTGTCACTTACCAAAGTTTTGCAAGACCACATGAACTACAATTAAGTTCTAACATGACTAAATCGGATCCTACATCAACTTCATATCCCTATCAATTAACTAAATAGTTTCTTTCCATTAGCTCTTAATCATTGTACCAAACTATCAATTTAATCATAGCTAATTAAGCTAACTAAATAACATCTCAATCTACAGTTAAAGTATCAATTCCCCACGGTGGATACATGGAACCAAACCTACTACTGATCACCCCTAATCACCTGATCATTTGCAAAGTAACATTATCCATAATCTATGACTGAGATATATATATAAATACACTGAAATCTATATCACAATAAATACCACCACCAATAAGATCACTCTAAATCTAATTTCATATTCATAACATTCAAGCTAAAACTTACCTAGTTCATCTAGCCCAGTTCCTTGATCCCAACATAGACATTCATAGCTGGATCAATCAGATTAGTTCGGGTGAGAAGTCCCTACGCAGATCCGGTACAAAGTCTTCAAAGCACCCCTTCACAAAAATCCAAGTCAGAACTTACCTCTCACAGCCTACCTAAATATGGAAGATTCAATCCACTTTCTTACTCCTCAATCACTTGTAATCACAAAAGCCACAATTTTCTACTGATCTACCATCTCTGAACTTTTAATCAAAGGAAAACAGAACGAAACTAGATCATTACCAGAAATTAGATGTGCCGGCGACATTGGAGGAAATCCACAAAACAGGCGGTAGTTGAGATCCATTCACGACAAATGCAGTGATAGCAACTAGCCGAGCACCCTAAGACTGCAAAGGGAAAAGCAACAGTGTTGGGATCTCGATGTCGGCCAAGAGGGGGGGAAAAATGACAGTCGGAGGCAAGATGAGCTCACGATGCTCAATCGGAGTATGTTACCCAAGGCAACTATAGATCGAAATTGGCGTCGAAAGAGGAGTTGTGGTGCTGCAGCTGTGATGGGGTGGTAACACCTATTGTCGTCGAACCGGAAGAAACAGAGAAGGGGAAAAATGGCCAGGGCTCGAGTGAGATCTAGAGGGCTACGACGACGGGTGGCAGCAGATCCCTCGCGGTGGCGTTGGCTCACACCGATCCGCTAGGTTGTGCAAGTAGAAGGCCGGCGACGATTTGAGCATGAGCATGAGGGAAGGAGATGCGATCGGGAGAGGGATCGAGCTCTGGTCTCTCGGGAGACGAAGAGGAGAGGTCGCGCGCGACTGTGGACGGTGAGCGACGATGAGGAGGCGGCCATGGGCAGCGGCAACGAGTTCGGGCCGGAGATCACTGGATCAACACCGGCGGCAGCAGCTCTTCCTCTCGCGGCAGCAGCGAGTCGAGTTCACGTGGCGTCAGCACCCGCTACTATTAGATCGGCAGAGATGAAGAGGCGACGACGAAGAACGAAATAGGGGGAAGGAGAGTCAGGATCGGGAATTGGAAGAGAAAGAAATGCTTGTGATAAAGCCGATGAGAAATCGCAGAAATGGTTCATGGAGAAGAAATGGGTTATACGGATCGGGTTCGAGATTTAACCCGGTTCCTATTAACCCATTAATCTTAGGGTTATATTAATAAACCCCATTAACGCCTAGATTAGGATTTAAACTCATTTTAAATCCTGCAAAATTTTTAAAAACTCCTGAATAATTCCATAAGTTAATTTCTTAATTAGCAAGGAATATTTTTTTTTCCGGTATTTTACATTCGCTCTCAAAATTTGAAGACATTATTTGTATGGAGTCCAGTGCAAGATTTATACAGATCACTAGAGTCTGAGATATTTCTTCACTCAGAAGGATTTAAACATGAGACAACGTAGATGGCTTGAGCTGGTTAAAGATTATGACTGTGAAATCTTCTACCATCCTGGAAAGGCAAACAAAGTAGCAAATGCACTGAGTAGGAAATCATGTGGCACCTTAATGTCCTTATCTTCATTATCCCAACCACTGGGGAAAGAGATGTTGAACTTTGGGGTTGAGATTATTTTTGGGCAACTTTCTACCTTGACAATAGCGCCAACACTGTTTGAAGATGTACTAGCGAAACAAGATGCAAATCCTAGCCTCCAAAGGAGCAAGCAAGAGATCCAAGAAGAAAAGGATGGAGAATTTCATGTCACTAAGAGTGGGGTACTATATCTTGGTGAACACTTATGTATTCCCAATGATTCATAATTAAGAAAGAAAATTTTAGAAGAAGCTCATGGGACCGAATATTCCATGCATCCTGGATCTACCAAGATGTATCAAGACTTGAAAGAAAAGTTCTAGTGGTTTGATATGAAAAGGGATGTGGCTAAATACGTCAACATCTGTCTGATGTGTCAAAGAGTCAAAGAAGAACATCAGAGACCTGGAGGAGTCCTGTAGCCTATTCAGATTCTAGAATGGAAGTGGGAAGATATAACTATGGATTTCATAGTAGGACTGCCAAAGAAAACTAATGGTTTCGATGCTATTTGGGTGATCATTAATAGACTGACAAAATCTGCTAATTTTCTAGCAATCAAAATATCATACCCAATGGAACAACTAGCTCAGTTATATGTTAAGGAGGTGATTAGATTGCATGGAGTTCCTAAGACCATCATTTCTGATAGGGATAGTCAATTTACTTCACGCTTTTGGGAGTGTGTTCAGAAGACTCTTGACACTAAGCTACGATTTAGAACAATATTCCATCCTCAAACAGATGGGCAAACAGAACGAGTAAATCAAATTCTAGAGGATATGCTATGAGCTTGTGCCTTAGATTTTAAAGGAAGTTGGTGCAAATACCTATGTTTGGCAGAGTTTGCTTACAATAACAGCTACCAAGCTACCATTGGAATGACACCCTATAAAGCTTTATATGGAAGAAAGTGTAGGTCGCCTATTTGTTGGTATGAAGGTGGAGAGAAGAAAGGAATGGAGCTCAAGATAGACTTTATAGATGACACCACCAAAGCAATAAAGAACATCTGCAAAAGAATAGGCCTTTCGAGTTGGCGGAAAAGTTATGCGTCTGAAGGGCAGCAGATTAGGGATTCTGTATTTCTTAAAGTAGCTCCTATGAAGGGGGTGATGAGATTTGGAAAGAAAGGCAAGATGAGTCCATGTTATGTAGGACCTTACCTGATCACAAAAAGAGTTGGCAAAGTAGCTTATGAGTTAGAGCTACCTCAAGAAATGTCAGCTATTCACAATGTATTTCATGTCTCAATGCTGAAAAAGTATGTTCCTAATGCAGACCATGTGATTGAGCCACAGACTGTACAAGTTCAAGCAGATTTGAGTTACAAAAGTCGACCAATTCAGATAATAGAGCGAGAAATTAAGAAATTGAGAAACAAAGAGGTACCCTTAGTGAAAGTCATATGGCAAAATCAAAGGTTTGAAGAAGCAACTTGGGAACGCGAGGATGACATGAAACAAAAGTATCCAGAGTTGTTCTAAGTTTTGAGGACGAAACTTTTATAAGGTATGGAGGATTGTAACGCCCGTAAAATTCTAAGATGTTCAAAGTGGTTATATAGATTGTAACGCCGTAAAAGGTTTAGAAAAAATAAAATAAAATATGGTTCATTATAGCTAAGATTCGAACCATGAACCTTCTAATTGTGAGATCACCTTGATACCACTAGGCTATAGGATAATTCTTGGCTAGGATATACAAAGAATATAAATGAGAAGATGAGGGGTTGTTTCATCTCCCCATGAGAGGATGAAGAGTTGCTTCATCTCCCTAGGTATTAAAGAGGAAATTAAAGAGAGGAAAAAAAAACCTGATCTTCCTTCTCCCTCATTCTTGGCCGAAACCTCCCTTCCTCCTTCCTCCCTCTCCATCCGAAGCTATAAGGCTTCTTATGTTGGGATTCTCAAGAGGGTTTTCAAGGGGTTTTTTCTCAAAAGGCTTAGTATATGCTAGAGGATCACTCCTAAGTCTCAGGAACGGGTGAAGATCTTCATCTCACAAAACCCTAGCGGTATATTAGTAGAGATAGTGAGAGGAAGTAAGTATTTCTCACCTGCTGTATAAGTATCTCTTTGATTTGTATATCTAGATTCTATTGCCATGTTTTGTTCAGATTATATGTGTTCATATTTATAGGTATATTTCTTTAAAAAAAGCAAGATATAAGATCGCAAAGATGCTTCCCCTACGAGTTTTGGGGATGAAGAGCATAATTAAGTGTCTTGAAATGCTTCCTATATGAGTTTTGGGAGTAAGAGCATGTTAAGTGTTTGTTTAAATGATAAAGTCAGTATGTCATATATAAAGAAAGTATTTTACTTTAAATGGCATATGTCGGGCCATTAGATCGCCCACGGACCACTAAATCACCCTTAGTAAGTTGCCCTAATAGGTTCGGTGGCTAGCTACCCCAAATTCTATTAGGGATGCACGCAATTGGCACTATGTCGGGGCCAACAAAAATGTTTACTATTTTAAAGTATATATATATAGTACAGGTTGCCAAAGTTAATTATAGCACAATGTTTACAAGCTTAAATATATCTCATGTGCATGTTTCTACAAGCGAAGCATATTTAAAGGTCAGGTATTGCAAGTTGTGTAGTTCAAGTTTATGCATTTCAAGTTGAATCATTGTGTTATGTACAAGTGTTTTTAAATGTTTAATGCAGAATTTTCTTAATGGAAAGTATGAGCATGTGTTTGCATGCGAGTATTCTAATAGCATGTTTTCTTATAATGCGATGTTTTTGTGAGAATAGGATGTACTTACTAAGGATCATTGCTTATAGTTTGCATTCCTTATGTTGGTACAGTAGGCACATAAGTCGAACCTGAGTTTTGATTATAGCAAACGATACAAAGTTAAGCTCATATCGTTATCTCACGAGCTGAATCGAGTGTGCAGAAAATTGTTATAGCTGGAGCTGAAGGCTAGCGACACCTGGAGGATGCCGCGGTGGTCGGGCGACACTCGAGTGACTTCGGAGGGAGCCGAAGGAATCGAGTGGAAGGCCGGAAGCAAAAGCAACACAGTAAGTATCGAGGTAAGCTCGTGTGTGCGAGCGTAAGTAAGGTCGTATCCTCTTTACGGGGATGATCTTAAGCGTAGATCCGACCAAAGACATCCTATAGGTGGTCTAGGTCGAGATCGGACGGTCGGAGGCCGTCAAAATAATGTTTTTGTTAAGATAACTTTGCCTTGCAGCTAGCATCAGTCGACTGCCAACTTGAAGGACTCGACTATCGTCCAACAGTCGACTGCCGGAGGTTAGCATTCAACTGATGCTACCATCAGTTGACTGATGATGGCCATCAGTCGACTGATGGTCAAGGATCAGCCTCGAGGAGTCAAGCCTTATCACCATTTTTCAAGGAGCCATGTGCCAAAACTCTATTGGGTGAAGTTCCTCTCGAAAAGGGGCTCAAAGGCTATAAAAGGAGGGTCAATCCTAGGGTTTCATCATCAATTCTAAGCTTCCAAAAGCCTCCGCTAAGCTGCAACTTTCTGACAACGAAGTGCTTCCTCTCCGACGTCTAGGTCTTGATTGCTTTCTTTTTGTAACGTCGGTTTAATCTTTTATTTCAGTTCATTACTGCAATTTCTCAGAGCTTTTATCGTAACGAGGAGAGGGGGAGTGTCCCTCTACCTCAAGCTTTGTTTTTATTTGTATCGATCAACATCTACCTCTAACGAGGAGGAGTTCTTTAGTGTTTTTGCCCTCCGTATGTGGTCAAGGACCACTAGGGCCTTGGAGTAGTAGCCGAAGGCTACGAACCAAGAAAAAATATTTGTCTCCTTTATTTATTGCTTATCTTTCCACTGCAATTACTTATCTACTCGGGTTTTAACGAACGAACAAAGAAAAGGGTTTTATCGCTATTCACCCCCCCTCTAGCGATCCGCTTCGATCCAACAATTGGTATCAGAGCCGGGGGCGCTTAGATTTGGTGAAACCACCAATATAGCATTTTTTACATATTTGTTTTTCGTTCGTTTAAGTTTTTCTCCCGCACTACTAATCCAAGACGAAGTCTTGGTACTCTTCGTTTGGTTTTGTTTTGCAAGTATTCGCTTTTGGAGTAGCCGATGGTAAAACGGGCATAACTTTTCGTACAAGTTGACCCATGAAATGGTATACCTACCAAAACGAAGCTCTCGGAGAGATCTACACTTTTTACCAGGGTAAACTCTCGTAACAAGCTGTCTTCATCCCCAAACACCATCGTTTAGTACCATTTCTAGGACATCGAAGGTTGTAAGTGCTCATTTTTTGTTTTAGTTGGTTATTTCTCATTTATTCCTTTTGTTTCTTTTCATTTCCTACATTACTAATCCAAGGCGAAGTCTTGGAACCTTTTTCATGTTTTTTTTTGGTATTTTTTTGTGCAAGGTTTCCCTTCCAAATGGCCCATCTAGAGGGTTTTAGCATTGTCCGACCTCCATTTTACAACGGAGATGATTTCCGTTACTGGAAAGGTCGGATAGAGTGCTTTCTTAAAACCCAAATTGAGATGTGGATCATAATCCAAACGGGATTAACACTTCCGACTAACGAAGTGGGTGAATCCTTGGATTATGACCAATGGACCATTGCGACAAAATGACAAGTCAAAGCTGACGCCAAGGCAACTCAAATCCTTCAATGCGGCTTGTCTAAGGAGGAATTAAATCGCATCGGCCCCTTCATAAGCGTAAAGGACCTTTGGACAAAGCTAGTGGAGCTACACGAAGGGACCGATGAAGCCAAGGTATGTAAGCGTGATCTTTTATTTAATAAACTATATAATCTAAAAATGTTGGAACACGAGTCCACGACACAACTTCACGCCCGCGTCCAAGACATAGTCAACAATCTACACGCGATCGGGCAAAAGGTCGAAAACCACGACCTTATAAGGTATGTCCTAAACTCCTTTCCGAGAACTACCTTGTGGGCATCCATGGTCGATGCCTACAAGGTCTCTAAGGATCTTTCGAAACTTAGGTTAGATGAACTATTTTCTGATTTTGAACTTCATGAGCAGTCAAACTCGGAACCCGAGAAGGGTATAGCACTTTTTGCAGGTTCAAGGAAGAAAACCGCAAGCAAGCCACCCTCGAAGGAAGAAGAGGATGAGTCCGATTCGGAGGTCGACCCGGAAATGGAGGCCGAACTAGTCAACCTAGTTCGGAGGATAGTCAAGGGCCGAAAGCGAACCATCACTCGACCCAACGAAGGTAAGCCTAAAAGTTCTAATATTAGGTGTTACGAATGCAACAGGTTTGGACACATCAAGTCCAAATGCCGAAAGCTCAAAAGCAAAACACCAAAATACAAAAAGGCACTCAACCCTACATGGGAAGAAGCGTCCGAGGAAGAAGACGATGATCGAGTCCTCATGGCTAAACCGGTTGAATCGGAGACGGAGTCGGAACTGGAACACGAATCGAAAACCGAAGACGAGTCGGACTGTGAAGCGCTATTCAAGACAAGCCACGGATACACATCCGATTCAAAAGATACACTCAAGGTAAGTCGATCTCTAATTAGTACGCTTTATAGTGCAATTAAATTCTTAACTAGGAAATTAGCTAAGTCCGAGTCCAAGGTCGAGACCCTGGTTGAGGAAGTTAAACTCCTCAAACACGAGGTCTCCCTAACCTCTTCGACTAGTCGAGTTCAAGAGGAGGACTCAACTCGAGTTGAAAAACTCGAAGTTGAGAACTCACTCTTGAAGAGTCAAGTCGAAGATCTTAGGAATACGTTGGAAAGGTTTACTTTGGGATCCAAAGGACTTGACCTCCTACTTGGATCGCAAAGGGCCGTGTACAACAAGGTCGGGCTAGGGTTTAGCTCAAATACGACCAACAAGTCGTATATGTCGATTGTAAGTCGACATAAAAAATGTGTCCAAGCATGGGTCCCTAAGACCACCTTAATTTCAAACTTAGGATCGAACCAGTACTGGGTTCCCAAGGACCAAATCCACTATGTGGAGAGACCGAATCGATTCAATGGTCCAAGGGGAGCTAGTACGAAACTTGTTTGTGTTTTAACCTAGAAATTGCATGCTTAGGTTTTTATTTAGTTTGATTTTCCTTTTTAGAATGGTTAGATAGGACTATAACTCGTCAATACTTGATAACATAGTACTAGGACGCGACGAGATGATAGTACGCTAGGAAAGCGGAGTCTTGTGTATTCGGGCTAGATAAGGCGTATCTAGTTCGGTGCACTTGACCGAGCGGAACTAGCTGAAGCTACCTCACCGTATCCTAGACTAGTTAGACCAGGAAGTGGTCTTAGGTAAGTCAAGTCTCTATTTTCTTGAAAATGACTTTGTCTAAGGAAGTGGTCATTGTTTCGATCAAAGAAGGCCTCTGTGCCTCGCCACGACCTGGAAGCCATGATCTTGAAAAGGTGACTTGATGAGCCTAAGGTCAAATCCGAATCTAACGCAAGGTTGACAAGTGTTTAAGTCATTAAATTTAAATCAAGTAAAATTGGAAGTCATCTCACAAGAACATATAGGGTTAACGTGTTTTATCATGTAGACATGGGTGAGATGATTTAGGTTAATAATTTTCAACCAATCTCTATTAAATCCAATATCCGATCCAACTACCTAGCATGTAGGATCAATGGATGTTGGACAGTGGTTGCTCCCGACATATGACCGGGGATCAACTCAAGTTTTCGAAGCTTCGATTCAAACGATAAGGATCGGTAGCCTTCGAAAATAACAGCAAGCTCAAAATCATCGGATCAGGTGATATTGAGCTCAACTCAAATTTTATTATTCAAAATATTTTATTAGTAGAAAATTTTCAATATAATTTACTTAGTGTAAGTCAATTGTGTGATAATAACTATAAGGTCATATTTCTAGAAAATGAATGCGTAATTAATACAAATGAAACTTCTAAAACTATTCTTAAGGGAACTAGAAATAACAATATTTACACCATTAACTTAACTAAATCCTCAACTAAGTGTCTTATGACACGGCAAGAGGAATCATGGTTGTGGCACCGACGACTCGGTCACTCACACCCAAGACTCATCCACAAGATGAGTCAGAGTGACTTAGTCAAAGGTTTGCCTAACCTCAATAACTTGAACAATAAAATATGTAATGCGTGTCAACAAGGTAAACAATCTATGACACAACATCAACTAACTAATCAAGAACGAACCAAAAGTGTGCTTGATCTCCTACACATAGATCTATTTGATTCACACGGAGCTAAGTCACTTAATGGAAGTAAATTCTGCTTAGTCATAATTGATGACTATTCTAGATTTACTTGGGTTAGGTTCATCAAACACAAAAGTGATACCCTAGATCAATTAATCAACCTATTTAAATTAATAAAAAATCAACAAAGCATTAAAATCAAAAGACTTAGGACTGATCATGGTGGTGAATTCGAGAACCATAGGTTTACAGAATTCTGTAACCTAAATGGATACCACCATGAGTTCTCTTGCCCTAGAACTCCACAACAAAATGGCCTAGTA
This sequence comes from Wurfbainia villosa, assembly GCA_025175895.1. NCBI lineage: Eukaryota > Viridiplantae > Streptophyta > Magnoliopsida > Zingiberales > Zingiberaceae > Wurfbainia > Wurfbainia villosa. The sequence goes on along the minus strand of CM045986.1, from coordinate 134,858,717 downwards.
GAACGCAAAAATAGAACCCTACAAGAAGCCACTAGGACAATGTTAAATGAGTATAATCTACCCGATAGGTTTTGGGCGAAAGTCGTGAGTACGACATGCTATGTCCAAAATAGGATCCTTATGGTAAAGAGGCACCTTAAGACCTCATACGAGATTTATCACGATAAAATACCTAACATCAAGTACTTTAGGGTATTTGGATGTAAGGTACATATCCTAAACACTAAGGATTATCTAGGGAAATTTACATCCAAAACCACGACCGAAATCTTTCTAGGATACTCGACTACAAGTAGAGCTTATAGAGTATATAACCATGACACCCTTAGAGTCGAAGAGACTATTAATGTAGTATTTGATGAAGGACACGAACCTACAAAACCCCCGGCAACCCCAATTTGCGAGCCGATTCATACTAGACCTAACTCTGATCCAGAGATCAGGTCTAGTGTTAATCCTAATCTAAGTCAACCAAGTCACTCTAATGACCAAGTGATAGATGACTCTAACCAAACTAGAATTCAAACAAGTCATCCTATTGATCAAGTTGTAGACTCAAACCCAAATCCAACTAGGACTCGAATCATCCTATCGACCAAGTGATAGGTGATCCAAGTCTAGGAGTTCAAACTAGAGCCTTATACAGAAACCTTAGTCAAATCTCCTTGATTTCCAAAATTGAACCCAAGACTATTGACCAAGCTCTTCTTGATCCCGATTGGATTATTGCAATGCAAGAAGAGTTGGCTCAATTCACTAGGAACGAAGTATGGGAATTAGTACCACCACCTAAAGATAAAACAATCATTGGAACAAGGTGGGTGTTTAGAAATAAACTTGATGATAAAGGTGAAGTGGTTAGAAATAAAGCTAGACTAGTCGCTAAAGGGTTTAGTCAAGTCGAAGGTTTAGATTACGACGAGACCTATGCCCCAGTAGCTAGATTAGAGTCCATTCGAATGCTATTAGCGTATGCAACACATCGAGGATTTAAGTTGTTTCAAATGGATGTGAAATCTGCATTCTTAAATGGATACATTAAAGAAGAAGTTTATGTTAGTCAACCCCCCGGTTTTGAAAGTTTAGACAAACCCGACCATGTCCTTAGGTTAAAGAAATCTCTTTATGGACTTAAACAAGCTCCTCGAGCTTGGCACGAGAGACTTTCGATTTATCTTAAGTACAAAGGTTTTAACCAAGGTGTAGTTGACCCAACCCTTTTCGTAAAAACCTTAGGTAAAGACATATTCATAGCCCAAATCTACGTAGATGATATTATTTTCGAAACCACCAACTCAATCCTACTAAATGAGTTCATTTCACTTATGGAAAGTGAATTTGAAATGAATTTAGTAGGCGAGTTAAGTTTCTTCTTAGGTCTACAAATTAAACAAACTAAAGATGGAATATACCTACATCAACGTAAATATACTAGGGAATTAATCAAATGCTTTGGAATGCAAGATGCTAAAATTATTAATACCCCAATGGCAACTAATGTGAATATAGAAGAAGATTTAATCGGGAACTCAATTGATTTAAAATACTATAGGAGCATAATAGGGAGTCTCCTTTACTTAACTGCGAGCCGACCTGATATCCTATTTGCAGAAAGTATGTGCGCAAGGTTCCAAACATGTGCCAAGGAGTCTCACCTAACTCTAGTCAAGCGTATCCTTAGATATCTAAAGAGTACACTTAATGTCGGTATTTGGTACTCTAGATCTACCGAGTTCGAACTAATCGGCTACTCCGATTCGGACTATGCCGGTAGTAAGCTCGATAGAAAGAGTATGAGTGGTTGTTGTCAACTTCTCGGCTCGAGTCTAGTGAGTTGGTGCAGTAGGAAGCAACACTCTATTGCCTTATCTACCACCGAAGCCGAATACATCGTGATGGGTGAGTGTGTCACTCAGCTTCTTTGGATGAAGCACACTCTCCGCGACTTTAAGTTAGACTTTACAAGTACTAAACTTCACGTAGATAACATTAGTTCAATTAATCTTACTAAGAATCCGATATGTCACTCTAGGACCAAACATATAGAGGTCAAACACCATTTCATTCAAGAACATGTGGCCAACGGAGCCATACAACTCGAATACGTCAAATCGAAGTCTAACTTGGCAGACCTATTTACTAAACCCCTACCCGAAGCCGAATTTAGTCTATTAAGACGAAAATTGGGCATGTGCGTAGTAGAATAGGAACTTACAAATTATATTTTCATACTACTATTTCTTACTTTTCATGGAACTAGCATAGGACATACCTTAGATATCATGCACCTATAGATTTAAGGAGCCAATACATCTCACAACACATAGGACTAATGTGTTTGTGTACTTCGCCACGTAGATGGGCGTAAGATGTTAGGACCTTACTCCTGGTTCCAGATGTAGAGCTAGTGCATCGCCATGAACCACGAAGTATAATCATACATACTAACCGACTCTGACCAGGACTGGTTGATCTTTCATATCAATCAAGCCAAATATGAGTCGAACATTTTATAGATGAGCTTATTTTCAGTATATTATTTTCAAAATAATGTGGAACATGCTTGGACTTTAAATTTAATACTTATTTTCCACACACCCTTCCACTTTTTGATATATGGCAAAAGGGGGAGAAAAAGGCCAAAGTTAAGGGATCAAAAATTTTCATGGCCAAAAGTTAAGTAAATGTTTACTTAACTTTAAGTTTTAAAAATTTACTTAAAAGGAAGTAAAGGCCAAGTTAAGAGAATTCTTAACTTAAACTTATTATTTTTTAAACACTATGGCCAAGTGCTAATGCTTTACTTAAGAAAGGGGGAGAAAGGGCCAAATTAAGAAGTCTTCTTAACTTAAAATATTTTACTAAGGCCAACTTTAAGTAATGTTAATTACTTAAACTCTTCCTAAATAGCAATCGTCAAGGGGGAGGACTAAGGTCTTCTTTCAAGACTCACCCTCGGTCAAGGGGGAGGTTTCCTCAAGGGGGAGTACTTGAAGAAAATTCTTACTACTCCAACTTAATCTTTATTTTTGTTTTTCATGCACATTATTATTCTTCATGCATGCTATTTTTATTCTTCATACATGCTATTCTTATTCTTCATGCATGATATGTACTTAACTTTGTATGTGGGTTTGCCATAAATCAAAAAGGGGGAGATTGTTGGTGCAGTAGGCACCTAAGTCGAACCTGAGTTTTGATTATAGTAAACGATACAAAGTTAAGCTCATGTTATTATCTCACGAGCTGAATCGAGTGTGCAGAAAATTGCTATAGCTGGAGCTGAAGGCTAGCGACACCCGGAGGATGCCGCGGTGGTCGGGCGACACTCGAGTGACTTCGGAGGGAGCTGAAGAAATCAAGTGGAAGGCCGGAAGCAAAAGCAACATAGTAAGTATCGAGGTAAGCTCGTGTGTGCGAGCGTAAGTAAGGTCGTATCCTCTTTACGGGGATGATCTTAAGCGTAGATCTGACCAAAGACATCCTATAGGTGGTCTAGGTCGAGATCGGACGGTCGGAGGCCGTCAAAATAATGTTTTTGTTAAGCTAACTTTGCCTTGCAGCTAGCATCAGTCGACTGCCAGCTTGAAGGACTCGACTACCGTCCAACAGTCGATTGCCGGAGGTTAGCATTCGATTGATGGTCAAGGATCAGCCTCGAGGAGTCAAGCCTTATCACCATTTTTCAAGGAGCCATGTGCCAAAACTCTATTGGGTGAAGTTCCTCTCGAAAAGGGGCTCAAAGGCTATAAAAGGAGGGTCAATCCTAGGGTTTCATCATCAATTCTAAGCTTCCAAAAGCCTCCGCCAAGCTGCAACTTTCCGACAACGAAGTGCTTCCTCTCCGACGTCTAGGTCTTGATTGCTTTCTTTTTGTAATGTCTGTTTAATCTTTTATTTCAGTTCATTACTGCAATTTCTTGGAGCTTTTATTGTAACGAGGAGAGGGGGAGTGTCCCTCTACCTCAAGCTTTGTTTTTATTTGTATCGATCAACTCCTACCTCTAACAAGGAGGAGTTCTTTAGTGTTTTTGCCCTCCGTACATGGTCAATGACCACTAGGGCCTTGGAGTAGTAGCCGAAGGCTACGAACCAAGTAAAAATATTTGTCTCCTTTATTTATTGCTTATCTTTCTGCTGCAATTACTTATCTACTCGGGTTTTAACGAACGAACAAAAAAAAGGGTTTTATTGCTATTCACCCCCCCTCTAGCGATCCGCTTCGATCCAACACCTTATACTACAAATAAGGGTAAAGAAAGGATTGAGTAAGAGGGGGCAGCGGATGAAGTGCTTGGTGTGTGTCACGCCCTGAGAGCATACCGAGCCGAAAATCAAACGGACGACACCTCCCCTGTACGTGGCAACATTTCGGGTTAATACAAGGCCCGTAGGCCCACAATAACAACAATATATATGTATGAAAATAAAAACTACACAAGACATAGCGGAAACATACTACAATAATACAACAATCCCACACATGCATACCGGTATGGCTAACACACCACAACAACACAAACCTCGACAAAATCTGAATATACAACATATACATCACGAAAACTCCAAAATACAATGCACAATGGACAGCAGGCCCAAAACAAAATACGGGAGCCTCGTGAGATGAGATGACGTCAGTCGGCGGTGCTCCAAGCTGTCACGAAGTCTTCTATACATTACAGGCGACGAAAACCCGAGTCGCGGGAAGTGGTGAGTAAAACTCAGCAGGTAATAGAAAACATGTATATATGTAATATCACATGTATTTCGACAATATAATCTAGATGTACAACAGGTATATCAGCATAGTATATAAATACAAGCATATACCGTCTAACTGAAATGAATAACATCAAATGCAGACATACCTAAAGTCTGCTACGCTACTCTGATCCAACCTGAACATATATCAAACATATATATAACAGGAAGAGTAATACCAACACATAATCTACTCATGCTACAGGCCAAGGTATCTATGGTCTATCCAACCCATACCAATATCCGACAGATAACATATGCAAGAAACATGCATGAATATGATGTACAATCAAATGCAGCAAACATAATACAATCAAATGCAACATCACAATAAGCATATATATATATATAGACTGTATCTATATATGTATACTAATCACAATCATCCATATATATATATACATGCATATATGTATATATATGGAAATATGCAAAAAAATGCAGCATGCATGGTCATGTCGGCTCACCCTAAAGCTACCACGACCCCAGTGTTGCCTAGGTGGCTCGAGCATGACAACTTTCCCAACTCAACAACAACCACTACTCTCGAGTGGTAGAGTGGGCGATGATCGAGTAGCATATAAGCGTAAAGAGCAAGCTACACGATGGGGGTCCCTGCTGTTGGTCACTCCGACAGTCACTACCCATGAGTGGTCGAGTACCACACACGCAGGACTACGACACGCAAATCCAACTACCACCGTCTATAGTGGTAGAGTGCGGCACCTCAATGCTCTGCCCTCACACCGGTTACTCCTCCTATGAGTAACCGTGGAGGCAGGATGACTGGCGACCCTCTCAACCACAAGGGAGACCTCGTCGCCAGCGTGCATGTAAATGCATGAATGCAATGTCTCACATACAGACATCCACCATAGACTCTCTATCCTGTAGAGAGTCATACCAATCTACTCGACGCACTCTCTATCCTGTAGAGAGTCGTACTCAACTGATCATAATACTCTCTATCCTGTAGAGAGTCATACTAATCTACTCGACGCACTCTCTATCCTGTAGAGAGTCGTACTCATCTGATTATAACAAGCTAGGACCACCGGTCCGTAGCGATACCCTAAGTATCATTCCTCTGACCATTTACACAACACATGTTCGGTGGTAACATACAACCTAAGGGTACTAGAACTAACCCTAGGTTAAAGTCATTATCTACCTACGGATGACCTTTTTGCCCAATGTACAATCAGGTTGTCATCCGGACTTTACCATTTGCACTTAACTTAAACAAATTCTAAGTTACTTGCATCACCTATATGTATAACTCCTAATCATGATAAAATAAACATGATATCAGCAATAGAGTTAATAGCCAACGGTAAAGGATCAAGCATACGATAAAAAGAACAGGGTCAAGGTAATATGAACACCTAACATGCTCATATCAATGACTAAATTTGAATGAAGTATAACTACCCGGACCAGGTAGGAAATTACCCACCTGCTACTAAAATTCCTCTGAGAAGCTCCACATCCAAATAGGAAATGACAAGTTTATCCCCATTTGTCTTCATCACCTACACTAAAAGGCAATTTAGAAGCACCCACCATATCTGTTAACAAAAATAATATTGGTATACATCCAAAACATTCAGGTTTGGACTTACCAAGCCTAACTTCCTTCACAGCTTCTTGTTCCATATCTGAAATAGCAACTTATACCAACCAGATGAATTTAGCTGTAGCTGCCATCTATCATCACAACCATAACACAGAACCTAGCTGTCGAAACATATATTTGTCGATAAAGTTTTCAAATCTCAACTTACCCAGCCCGGCTTTAATTCCAAAGCTTCTGATCAGCGATCTTAGATTTAAATCCAAATAGCTTCTTGATACCTCTACACGTATATGATCCAAATGAATTAGTTAAACTGCAACCTATACCCAATTTCAATAACTCTAATCACCTGCAATCACAGTATCCACTACACAATTTAACCATTCATTTATCCAAATCTAAGCTTACCTAACACTGGTTCACATCCTCTTCTTCTTGATCTGCAAAAGGATTTCAACCTCAACGGCAGCAGCAAGATCCCCAATCACAGCAATAGAACCTCCCAGCTCTCCTCCCCACTGCTCTGTTCGCCGACCACAGCTCCACCTCCGGTCAGAACAACCAATCGCAGTGATGCGGTCACCTTGCTTGCTCCGGCGACAACCGTGAAAACCTCCAGTCGAATTGCTGCCGACGGAAAACTCCTAGCCCTAGAAACTCCACCTATGCTAATCTCCTCCTGCTCCCCTGTTCCTCGGAGCAAATCCACGCTCCTAAATCGGAATCGATCAAGCCGTGAGGCAGAGGAAATGACCGACGAAGTTTGGCTCACCAGATGGAGGGCAACGGTTGAGCAAGGTGAGGAGGGCAGCGATGCTGGGCTCGAGCGACAGCGTTCGCGTCGGCTGGAGGAGGAAACGTTGCTCGCGTCGACTTTCCTTCCCTCCCGCCGGCTAAGCACCAGCCACAGGGCAGAGAGTGGATGGCAGACTCATAAGAAGGCGCTCGACAGTGAGCATGGGGTGTTACATTTTTGCAATGAGCATGGGATGAAAAGGAGAAAGAACGTTATAAGAAATGGGTTAAGGCAGATGAGATGGCGCGGTGTTACATTTTGGCATCTATGTTAAATGTGCTGCAACATCAGCATCAGGCCATAGCCACTGCTTATGACATGATGTTCAATCTCAAGGAACTTTTCAGACATCAGAGTAGGGTGGCTAGGCAGGAGGCTATGAGAAACTTGATGACGACCTCCATGATCGAGGGAACACCCGTTAGGGATCATGTTCTCAAGATGATGGCTCATCTTAATGAGATGGAAGTCCTAGGAGCTGAGATCGATGGGGAAACCCAGGTCGATATCATTCTCCAGTCTCTGCCTAGGAGTTTTGAGCAGTTCCACCTAAACTACAACATGAACAAAAGGTTGTATTCGTTGGCGGAGCTTCTGACAGAACTCCAGGCGACAGAGGGACTTTTTCATCAGAGTGCTCAAGCCATGGTCGCTCAGAAGGTTTCTTCCTCTAAACCGAAAGGTAAGAAGAAGAAGAAGCAAGGTGGAGCGAAGAAGGTGGCAACAGGACCTCAGGCAGGAGTGAAGAAGCCGAAAGGCAAGTGCTTCACTTGCAAGCAGACTGGACATTGGAAGGCGGACTGTCCTCGCCGAAAGAACAAAGGTATATCTTCTTGTTTAGTTGTTGAAACATGTTTAGCGGTGTTATCTACCAGTGCCTGGTGTGTAGATACAGGAGTCACTGATCATGTCTGCAATACTTTGCAGGGGTTCCAGGAAACCCGACGACTAGCTGAGGGAGAGATTATCGTCTTCATGGGCAATGCTTCAAAGGTGGCGGCTATTGCAGTGGGAGACGTTTATTTATCTTTTGATAAGAATAAAGTTTTGGTTTTGAGAAATTGTCTTTATGTACCTACTTTTAGAAAGAATTTAATTTCAGTTTCTAAATTGTTTATGGATGGATATTCTGTTTCTTTTAATGACAAGGTGGTTATAAAAAGGAATAGGGAGATTATCTGTTCTGGTACATTGGTTGGCAATTTATATACTCTTGAACCAAAAACTCCCACGATGCAAATAGAAGTAAATAACTCATCTTCTAAATCTAATAAGAGAAAAGAACCTTCGCAAATGAACCAAACATATCTTTGGCATCTAAGGCTTGGTCATATTAACCTAAGTAGAATTCAAAGGTTGATAGCTGATGGACCTTTGGGTTCATTAGTGGTGGAGGATCTCCCAACCTGCGAATCTTGCTTGGAAGGTAAAATGACCAAGAGGCCTTTTAAGGGCAAGGGGTATAGAGCCAAAGATGTGTTAGAAATGGTTCATTCTGATTTGTGCGGTCCTATGTCTATCCAGGCAAGAGGTGGCTTTGAATACTTCTTTAATTAATTAGGATTAATTAGTGGGCTAATGGGGTTAATTATCTAATTGGGCTTTGGGCTGAATTGAGCTGGGCTGAAATTGGGCTGATTATTGGATTAATTGGGCTTGAATCCATTGGGCTAAAGAAATGGGCTTAAATCGAATTGGGTTAAATCAGATTGGGTTTGAATCGGTTCGATCGAAACCACCTGTATAAGCTGATCGCGATTCTGTGATCGCTGTTTATTCTTTCTCCGTTTCTTCATCGCGATCTCCACGCCGTCTCCTTCTTCTTGGCGATCATGCGCGGATCTCGGCTTCGCCGGCGTCACAGGAGGGAAGCTTGGCCACGCCGCCGTAGCCTTCCCGATCGCGATTTCATCCTCTTCCCATTTTTCCCATCGCGACCTTCACCGTAGCTCAACTCAGTGGTCACCAGCGCCGCCGGAGCCTCCGTTGTCGCCCTCCAGTCGGCGTGCAACCCTATTTTTCCGCTCGTCGACCACCGTGAGGTCTCCTGCTGATGTGCAGTCACCTTGTCATCGCCGAAGCCTAGCTTGCTGTCATCGTCGGCCTTGCTCACCGCGAGGACGATCTGCCATCGTCGATGCTCAAGTTCGGGATTCCAGTGTTTTGCCTCTGCTATCGCCTTGTTGCTGCTGCCGGAGCTGCTCGTCGTCCAGCTTTGTGGAATGTCTACAGCCTACCACACCTAGTCGCCGTTTCATCATCGGCACAATGTTGGAGTTGGTGTTACGCCGGAAAACAAGGGGGTGCTGTCGGAGGGGATTCACGAGCTCTGTTGAGATTTGGGGATTGGATTGGCATCGTCGGATTACTTCAGTGAACAGGGAAGGGGCTGCTGGTGAAGATTAGGCCGAGTTTCATCCATCTGCATTGCATCAAGAGTGGAAGCATTGGTTGGCTGCCCTATTGGTTTTGTTGTGCTAATGGATTGTGAGGTTGAGAGCTCGGCTCTATTGAGTCGGCAGTGGATGCAGTGGAGCAGGGAACCTGATTTTGCTGTGTTGGTGGATCGAAGATGAGGTAAAATTTGAATTGATTCGATTGCTATTTTCTGCATAGTTTGTTATAGCAATTGCGATGTGGGATGGGTTGTATGTGCTCTGTTGTGAAGCTGTGAACGATGAGTTTGAGTTGAGTTGGAAATTAGATTTGTTTTGGGTTGCTAAGATTGATTTATTGATTAGTAGAGTTGTGAATGTAATAGATGTGTGATTTGTGGTTAGTACGGTGATGTATGGATTGAACATGTTTTGTTGGTGAGGGTTGGTTGTGTTTGATATTAGATCTATGAACGATAGATTTAGATGGTTAGATAGCTATTTTGGTGTGTGTTCGAGTTTCTAACTCGTCGATAAGGAAAGGATGTGAACATAGAAACGAAGTAGAGTTTAGTTCGTATATCTATCGGAGACTTGTACTTGACCATAATTTGTTATTATGTGCAGGTTTGGGATACGAAGCCAGTCCATGGCCGTGAGGATTAGTTCGAGCTTCGTATCAGGTGGGTAATATCTACCTGGTCCGGTAGTTTGATCAATTCTAGTGCATGACCTTGGATTTATGTTTATACCTGTTTACCTTAAATCCACTCTTATTTAATCATATGCTTGTACTGCCTTGACCTTTGAGATATATACTCTGTTACTCATTGATTATCTAGCATGGATAGGAACTATAAACCCTATTATGTATTAACTGATAGATGTTCAGTAAGTACATGTGGTTAGAGTTACCTTTGTGACCTCAGATAGGGTTACTGTGTTACCTAACTAGAGTTAGGTGATGGATTGGATTATGGAGTCGATCGTTATATCATAACCGTATTAGTGGTGCATTTATGGTGGATCTAGTTGTCTGTGCATAGATAAGTGTATGGTTGTCAGTATGTGACCATGGACTAGAGGTCCTAGCGCGATGGTATATCCATTAAGGATTGTGTGCCTGTGTATGGTTATATGGACGGTCGATTGTATATCGCTACTGACTAGAGGTCTTAGCGTGGTTGACGGTCAGGTGTGTATGACTCTTTGTGTGATAGAGAGAGTCTTATGGATTGTAGTCCTTGCATGGTTGACTTTTGGTTGACTAGGTCTCCCCGTGGGTTAGGGAGTGTTGCGAGGAATTGTGTGTGAGCTATGCATCATTACATTTCATGCATCTTGACATTGGGGTGCCGCCTTGTGGTTGAGGCAGTGTCGGTCATCCTGCCTCCTCGGCCACTCGGGATAGTGGTTGCAGGGTTGAGGGCAGAGCATTGTTGTGCGTGCCGTTCTCGGCCACTATGGATGGTGGTAGCTGGAGATGCGCACTTGGCCACTGTGCGGAGTGGTAGTTAGCGCACTCACCCACTATAGACAGTGGTTGTGTGATGTGCAGTTGTCCTGGGTGCGGTGCTCGTCTACTCATGGGTAGGGACGGAGCAACTAGCAGCAGGGACCCCCGTGTGGGTAGCATATAGCTCTATGGCGGGCTAGCTACTGTTTCATACTACCCAACTCGGTCACTCGAGAGTGGTGGCGGCTGGAGTCGGGATAGTTGTCATGTCCTGCCACCTAGGCCACACTGGGGTCGTGGTAGCGAGTGGGGTGCGCAGGCATGACCATGCATATGCATTGCTAATATATATGTATGCATGTATTTGATATATGTTTTACATATGCCTATGAGATGCTGTATTTGATTGAGCTATGATTGTTGCACATGCTTGTTCATCATGATACATGTCATTTGCATTTTATTTACTGCTATGTGTTGAGCATGATACATGCGTTGATTCAGCCTGTTATATGCATTTGATTAGCATTATGTCATTGTGTGGTACGGACCGGGTTGTTATTACAGGTGATCATATACTGTTCATATATTGGAGTATTGGTCAGGTGTGGGATTGACCTAGTACATTATATGAGTTATGTTATTGTATATCTGTCAGGATGATATAGCTTATGGTGTTGCAGACCGTCAGGTGCGTTGGTACATTACTTTATGTTCAGTTGATCAGTTTAGTATATACATTGAGTATGACTTTACTGTAGTTACTTGTTATTAGTTTAGGATATGACTGTATGTCTATTGGACTCATGTTGTATACCTGTAGATCTTCACATGTATACTTGTAGATCTATCTTTATATGTTGTTCATGCACTTTCTATATATTACCCCTGAGTTTATACTCACCACCTGACCACTGGTTTTCAGCGCAGATAGGTGGAAGATTCCTTGACGTTTGGAGCTCATGATTGATCCCATCTCACACCGAACATTTGGGGTTTTCCACGTATTTGCTTCCGCTGTTATTTTGTATTATGGCCATGTATAATCAGTGTTGTATCTGGCTGTGGATTTGTACGTTGTTGTGTGTAGTATGTTAGAGTCGCACCGGTGCGCACCTCTTGTGTTGTTGTGGATATGTTGTTTGGTATTATTCATTTATATATTGTTGTTGTGGGCCTATGAGCCTTGTATTAACCCGATATGTTGCCACATACAGGGGAGATGTCGTCCGTTTGCTTTTCGGCACGGCATACTCTCGGGGCGTGACAGCAACGACTGGCCGGATGGTGGAAGAGGGCATGGCGAAAGGGCACTGCGGCGAGGGTGAAGGCGGCAGTGAGCACGGGCTCGAAGGAAGGAGACGCGGGCTCTGATCGCCTCGGGGACGAAGAGGAGAGGGCACGGCGACAACGGCTGTCACCACCGGCACGCGAGGGAGGAGGCGGCAGCGAGCACGGGCTCGAGCGACGACGGTGGAGAGAAGGAAAGGGGCCTCTGGTTGCTTCGGAGACGAAGGGAAAGGGGCCTCTGGTTGCTTCGGAGACAAAGGGAAAGGGGCCTCTGGTTGCTTCGGAGACGAAGGGGAGATGATCGGCTGCATCGCGCGGTGAAGGAGAGGAAAAGCTGCGCGGAGAGGAAAAGAAGCGGCTTGAGAAAGAAACGGAAATATTTGGTCTAATTAACCATTTAATACCTCGTAAAAGATAGCCTAAACAGGCTTTATAAAAGCCTGTTCATTTTATCCCCATGAAATATCCATAAAACACCCGTTTAAATCCAGAAAAATTTCTAAAAATTCCTGAAAAATTCCATAAGAAATTTTATCAATTACCGAGGAAATTTTTTTTTTCGGTATTTTACAGTGTGTGTGGCGGCGAAACAGTGGATTTCGATTCTGAACTTGCTAGAATTCTGAACCTGCTAAAGTTTATGTTATATCTAAGAACTCTGAATTTACTAGTGGTTATGTTGTGTTTAAGAATGTTGAACTTGCTAGTATTATGATATGTTAAAGACCTTTGAACTTTCTAGTGTCTATGTTATTTCAAGATTCATGATTTCACTTCTTTTGCTTCCGTTGGTTAGAGTTAAAAGTTTTAAATTATGACAAGACTATAATACTGGGTTTTTTTTGGAAATTCTTGGTGTTTCTTTTTAGAACCGGGTATTAGGTTTAAAAGTAAATGAGTTATGGAATATTTTGAGTCATGTTTGGGTTCTTTAATTATTAGAGTAAGATGAAAATAATGATAGTAACGATCTCGCTTATTAGAGTAAGAGAGGGAAGGTCGTTACACAAAAATTTTAAAGGTTGCAAGAATAATTTGAATTGTGAAAAATTGTATAACTATTTTTATTTTTATTTTATTTATTTTTTTAATAACACAAAATTTTCAAAGTAAAAAGATTTTGAAAGCATTGCAATATTTTTCAAACATATTTTAAAAACCCCTATAAATACTGATCTTTCAATTAGAACCTTCCTCTAAATCTGACACACCTATAGGATTTCCTTATTAACTACAAGAAAGACTCTCCTAAGTGTCTAGAGGGTCTAAAATTAACCTAAGGATCTGAAAGTCTTAGCTAGTATTGGTCAATTAATCAATACTTTAAGGAAAACATAGTTTTCAAAAACTAAGTATAACTACAAATAACAAACATGACAATCAATAAGTATGGTAAAAGTAGTTTTAGGAAATATTTATATATCATTTTCAAAACTATTTTCAATTTATTGTCCTTAACATCTCATCCATTCTATATGATCAATTAGGTTATTCTATATATAATGTGAGATGAATTTAATTTTACTTAGTTAAATTTAATGACTTAGAAATTAATTAACCTTCGGTTAGATTCGGATTTAACCTTTAATTAGTTAAGTGAGCATTTCAAAAGAGGGCTTCCAGGTTGTGGCAAAGCACAGGGGTCTTCTTTGATCGGAACAACGATCACTTCTTTAGACAAATCTAACTTAAAAAATTACATACTTAATTTATTTATGTTCAAATCCTGATCTAATTAGTTTAGGATGTGGGGAGGTAGCTTCAGTTAGTTTCACTTAGCTAAATACACCAAGCCAGATACTCCTTATCCAACCCGAATACAATTGACTTCATTTCCCTAATGTACTATCATCTCACCGCGTCATGATACTATGTTGTCAAGATTAATTAACCATTTCCTATCTAATCATTCTATGATAATTAAGGCATGTATGACATGACATAATTAAGCATGATAACTAACTAAACATGATATGAATGTATTAATGACCATGTCATATTCAATCAATTCAAAGAAGTAGTTGGTTTCTTGGGTAGACTTTTATTTGTTCCATAGTTATAAGGTACTTAGGTTTACAAATTTTAAGGTCTTGATTTTTGGTTAACTTAGACTTGTAACCCAAGTCTATATAGTTGAATTTTTAAAAGCTGAAGTTTTAATTATTAAATTATTAATTTATGTATAATCAAATGGTACTCTATTATAATTAATCATATTAGTTTGATTAATTAAGTTTGAATTCTTAATTAAGTTAGGTTTTGAATTTTTCAAAATAGACTTTTTTAAATTAGGATTAGAGTTTTTCAAATTAGGATTAGAATTTGTCAAATTAAAATTTGAATTTTTTAAAATAAAATTTTTTAAATTATATTTCGAATTTTCTAGATTAGTTTTGATTTTTTAAAAATTTAATTTCGAATTATTTAAATTTGAATTTTTCAAAATAGGATTTTTTTAATTCAGAATTATCTTGATTAATCAGATCTAGTGGTTGATGATTCTATCCTAGGTTTTGATTATTCTGATCTAGACTTTGATTATTTTGATCAAGTCTTAGATTACTTTTCGTCTTGATTTGATTTAGATTGACTAAAAATTTGATCAAGTCTCGATTAATCTTATCAAAAGTGAGATTAATTTGATCATTTTCTTTACTAATATTTTTATTATTTAAACTAATTAAATCTAAAATATTTAATTTGTTATTAGTTGAATTAATTTCTAAATCATTATTAATTGAATAGACTTAAGTAAATTTAATTGAGCACAATTAATAACACTAGAATTAACACCTAAATTATTATTCAGATTTAACTTATCATGCCTTTCAAAATCATAATTTTCAAAAATTTTAAATCGACTAACCTCACCCGCATCTCCTAATTCTGCGAGCTTTCCTTTCTCTTCGGGCATCGATTTTTGTAGTGACAGAACCTTTTGCCCCTGAAGCACATAATATGCTCCTTGTTTCTCCGGAGTCTTGACATTGGTGCCTCCTTTTCCACTGATTGCGCCGTTCAAGTCTTACGGGTATCACACTTATTTTTATAATGTCCTCTCTCTATGCACTTGAAACAAATAATATAAAATTTAAAATTAAAATTTACATTATTACCTTTCTCCCCCTCAATTCTCAGCCTTGTAGAATGCTCCTCCATGTTAGTTCAATTGAGGCTCTTCTGATACTTGCACGAACAAAAAAAAAATATATCCCAAGACTTTGTCTTGGATTAGTAGTAGGGGAGAAGAGGAAAAAAATTAAAATACATGAAAATAAAAATGACATCGAAAGAAAAGTTGCTTAAAACAGTGGTTGCACCAATTTTGAGCACCCCCGCTCTGATACCAATTGTTGGATTGAGATATGCTAGAGGGGGAGGGGATGAATAGCATCTTAAAAATTTTCCTTTCGTTTAGACAAAACTCATAATCAAAGTATGATCGTAGTGGAAAACAAATAAAGAAATAGCAAACACGAACACAAGTGGTTTTTTACTTGGTTCACAACCGTGAGGCTGCTAATCCAAGGCCCGCGATCCTTGATCACTTTCGGAGGACAATTCATTATATGATCTCTTCCTCGTTAGAGGTAAGAGACACGAATTTACAAAAGATAAAGGAAGCAGTAACAACTTTACCGCTCCTTTTAGAAATTAAGTACAAGATAAATATCAAGTAAGAATAGACCAATAAAAAGAACTTACGTATAAGCACGGTCGGAGTAGCGTTGTAGCACGACGGATCACGATGGGAGAGCAAGAGCACTTAGGAGCAAAATCATATTTAGGGTTAATGTCTAACCCTTCTTTTATAGAGTTTCCTAAGCCTTTGAAACCATCCATTTCGTCCAGATCTAGATCTACATAAACTTTATTCAAAGTTTTTATCTTTAAGGTGGCAACTTGGCTCTTCGCACACACACCAATCAACTGCTCCTATTGTCAGTCGACTGGACCAGTTGACTGTTGATTTCTTCCAGTCGACTACTGCACTTGAGTTTCCATTCAGTCACCTACATCACAAGATTAGTTCAAGCCATATAATAATAATGATCATGACAGTCTTGTAGGGACCATCGTGACCGCTAGAGGGGGGGTGAATAGCGTCGGCGTTGCTTGATGGATTAGATCGCGATCGCGTCTATAAATCATGTTAATGCGCAGCAAAATAATAACAATGAAAACAATAACACGAATAAAAGCACACACACAACACCAAATATAACGTGGTTCGGAACCGAATGGTTCCTACTCCACGAATCGAGCTTAAACGAGCTCTAGCGATGCGTACAATACTACTAATCAAATAAACTTCTTCTTGGAACAATCCGGAGGTGGAGAAACCTTGTACAAATAGTCTTACAATAGTAAGGAATAAATACAAGCAATTACAATGAAATACAACAAAAGAAATACAAAGAAAACTTTACAATCGATCTTTTGAAAGCTTGCTTGTTGATCGCCTTGGACTAGCCTTGAAGACCCTTATTTGTACCAACAAATTGCTCCAAATCGCCCAAGAAAATCGTCCCAAAATTCCTCCTTCCGAGCTGCCTTTATAACCTACATTCAGGCTAGATTTTGTCCAGTAGTTGACTGATCGGGACCATCAGTCGACTACCCCTGTAGTCGTTGTGAGACAACGACATGTGCCACATTGGATAAGTTCCAACGGACAGACCATCAGTCGACTGATCATACCCATCAGTCGACTGATGGCTTAATCAGTCGAGTGTTCGGGCCGATTACTTGACTGGAGAGCCTTCTGTGCCTGAAATCTCGACCATCGATCGTGATCACGATCGATCGATTTCTCAACGATCGCGATCTCGATCGGCCTGATCGCTGTGGCACTTCCGCGATCAAATCGATTGACTCCCGATCGGCCGACCATAGTCGATCGTGATACACCTCAAACATGAGGTTTTAACCCAAGTATGGTGCCTCCATACTTGCTAGACCACACGTAGCCTAGACCTAAACCTTCTAGCCACCTTTGTCAGCCTTACGCCCATTGCATCCCTCCAAGTCATCCTTGACTTGTTCATTCATGCGCTAGCCTTCAGGTGCTTCCATCAACTATTGTCATGCTAACGGTGTCTACATCGCCAAGGCACATTGGACTTATGCTGCCAAGACTCCCGCTTGGACTTTACGTCGCCAAGCATTGGACTTATGCTGCCAAGACTCCCGCTTGGACTTTACGGTGCCAATATTCCCCTTGGATTTTCCAAATGCCAAGACCCAAGCTTGGACTTTTCCCTTGCGAAGACCCATGCTTGGACTTTCCTTGCCAACCCATGTTGGAATTTCCCTTGCCAAAACTCATGCTTGGACTTTACATGCCAAGTACTCAAGACTTGGACTTTCCCAGTGCCAAGTGTCCCACTTGGACTTTCCATGCCAAGTACCCATGACTTGGACTTTACCATGACAATCACATTGTCGTATATTTTTGTCGAACATCAAAATATCGCTCGAGTCAAACTTGAGTTAAGTCAATCGTGACCTGGGCCGATTGCACCAACAATCTACCCCTTTTTGATGTTTGACAAAAAACACCCTTGAGTTAGGCCCCTAACTTAAATTCCCTTACCAATTATCCCAAATTGATAATTTTACCTTTCTCTTCCTTTTTGACTAACATCAAAAAGGTTCTCTCCAAAGAGGTCAATGTCTTATATCCCAATGAGATCTTACAATCTCCCCCTTGGTCCAAAAACCTCTAGAATGCTTACAATCTTCCTAGTGATAAGTCTCATATCACTTAAGAGAGACAATCCTACAAACTCTCCCAATTTCCAAATTGGGCATCTCAAAATCCTATTTTTCCCCCTCATGAGGAAAAATAACATCCATCATCCTATGATGGATACCTCCCCCTAAAGACTTGCTCCCCCTTGACAATTGCACCAACAATGTCCTTGGGAAGTCTCTAAGCCAACAGAAACTCTAAACCATCAAAAATAAGATTCAAAGTTCAATACTGAACTTTCTCACACCTTAAATTTGATACATCACCCTAACAATTCTCCTAATCCATATCCAAAGGACTTTCACCCTTTCCAATGCTTTCCAAAGCATATCCTAGGATTATGAGTGGTTAGAGAACCTTACCATAGTTAAAATTGGGCTAAATAAACCTTGTTTACTCGAAATCATCCTGGCAGTCAACTGCCTCTCATCATCAGTCGATTGCCACCAAGAGCAGTCGACTGATATCTGCGAAATGTAGATTTCAGACTTCAGAAATGATTTTTTAAAATGCACAAGTAATTATACGTAATTTTAAAAATCATGAAACTTCATACATATAATACTTATTACCAATACAATGGGTGAAAAATGTTTAAAAAATATTTTACCCATAAAATAATGAAATTGACACAAAGTTAAAAAGTGAAGAAAAACTTCAATGTTTTATCTCACTTTATATCAACTTCATCAATGGTGATTGCTATCAAAAGATAGACTTCACCAAGGTTTTCTAAAATGATTTTAAAAAGTTTTTAAAATGTTTAATTCCATTTTCCTAAATATCTCACTTGTATCTAAATGTGTGAAACACATACAAGTCAAGTTCTAGTAAGATGTGAGCTTTGTTCATTTAGGGTCTCATGCACTTTTCTAGGTAACATTATTTGATTCCCTTATGCATGGAACTTCAAATCATGCCTTAGTCCTTAAATCCATTTTATTTATGCATGAATGATGATTATGGCACAATGATACAAGAATAAAAACATGTTCCAAAATCATGATGTTATGGCATGTGATTGAAATCTACGCATACATGACATATATAAATAACCCTAAATATGATCATGACATTTTATATGATAAAAATAAATATGATGTCATGTCATGGCAAGGCAAAGAAAGCATGACAATTTTAAAGTGCTAAGATATAAGATATCTAAGTGTTAAGCCTAAATTGTCATTTCTAAGATTAAATCCATTTTTGCCTTAATGTCATTTATCCCCCTAGTGTGCCAAAAATCTAAAATGGCACACCATGACCTCTAAGTCATAATTTTTCCAATTTAATCATTTTCAACTTCTCAAAGCACATTGACACATCCCAAAGTGTCAACTCACTATGTTTAGGTTAACTACCTATCCACTTAGGGTTGACACACCCTAACCCATCTAGCGTGAATCGATTACGCTTCTAGGAACTTAATACCTATTGGAGATCTTTAGGTTAACTAGGTATTCACTAGGGATAACTTCCCTAGATACCTTCCTAATGACTCTTCTAGGCTTGGTAACCTTGGTCAAATGGATCTTACTAAGGTCAACTCTAGAGGTAACTCCCCTTTTGACCTTCTTAGTGGCTTTCCTAGGTTTCCTTGAAACCGTAGCCACTAGGCACACACCTTGGTTACCCTTAGGGATGACTTCCCTAGTAACCTTGGTCTTCCTAGACCTAGGTTGTGTTCCATAATCGAATGGAACACTATGGTAGGTTTTTTTGGGCTTAGGCTTGCCCTTTAATGGTTCTTGTTTCCTAGGCCTTTGACTTTGACTCTTAGACCTAGATTTTTGATCACTTGACCCTATAATTGAATTTTGTATCTTTGCAAGGGTCTTTTCAAGTTTTTCAAGCCTTAACCTCAGGGCTTGATTTTCTAACTCTAATTGTCCAATATTTGATTTTTCATCTATTCTTTGGACATGAGCCTTCCTAGGCATATGCCTAGTCCATTTAGGGTTAAAACTTAGGTGGTCCTCAATTTTCCTAATACTTGCCTTAGGTAAAATATTTTTAGAAACATTAGTCCCAAATTTCTCCTTATTTCTAAGGTTGACATTCTTAGCTCCTAAGCAATACTCCCTATTTCTACCATGCTCTTTATGATAAATTGCAAGATTACTAAAATTATTTATAGCGTGCTTTTGCCTGTAACTTAAGGAATGAGCATTATTAAGTTTTACCTTAGGGTTTACCTTAGAGGCTCCCCCTACTTGTGTAGCTCCTTCTTTGACCTTCTTGTTCCCCCTAGGGCATTGACTCCTAAAATTCCCTGATTGTTGGCACTTGAAGCAAATGATGTGCTCCTTGCTTCTTCTAGTGGGGGCACCGACATCCTTAGATTTCTCTTGACTTTTAGGCACCGGTGGAGTCTTCCTAACTCTTTTTGGACACTTACTCTTGTAGTGTCCTTGCTCCCTACACTCAAAGCATATAATGTGAATTTTATTATTTATTGAAATGCTTGAGTTACCTAGGTCAATGGCGGCCGGATTTTGAGCTTCTTCATCTTGACCGGATGTTGAAGGCTCTTCTCCTTGCTCCGGCATGGAAGGTGATCCCTCCTCCCCCTCAATCCTAGAGGTAGATGCTTCTTCCATCTCTTCTTCCTCTTTCATTCCAGATGTTGATTCCCTATCAACCTCCAAATCTTCAAGCTCTTGGGATGAAAATGTGCTTGCTTCTTCTTGAGCTTGAGAGGATGAGCACTCCTCTTCTTCTTCTTCTTCGGGCTTTCGGACCGGTTGAGGGTTCTCATGGAGCTTGGCCAATTCTCTCCAAAATTCCTTTGCATCCTTGTATTCTCCTAATTTGGACACAACATCGTTAGGAATTAAATCACTTAAAAATTTGATTACCTTATTACTCCTCTCGAATCCATGGAGTTGTTCTTCGGTCCACTTCTTCATTTTGAGGAACCCTCCCTTAGGCCCTCTTGGAAATTTGAACTCTTCCATCAAAGTGGCCCAATCATCTAAGTCCATCATCATCATAAAATCTTCAATTCATGCCTTCCATTTTCTAAACCCTTCTTGTCCATAGAAGGTATATGGGATCGGAGTGTTGATATCCCATCCTAGTTGTTCTTCAAAATCCATCTTCTTGCCCTCTAGAGTCTTTGCTCCTGGGTGTTAGTTCGTAGAAGAGCTCCTAGCTCTAATACCAATTGTAGGGACCGTCGTGACTACTAGAGGGGGGTGAATAGCATCGGCGTTGTTTGATGGATTATGATCGCGATCGCATCTACAAATCGTGTTAGTGCATAGCGGAATAATAATGAAAACAATAACACGAATACAAGCACACACACAACACCAAATATAACGTGGTTCGGAACTGAATGGTTCATACTCCATGGATCGAGCTCAAATGAGCTCTAGCGATGCATACAACACCGCTAATCAAATAAACTCCTTCTCGGAACAATCTGAAGGTGGAGAAACCTTGTACAAATAGTCTTACAATAGTAAGAAACAAATACAAGCAATTACAATGAAATACAATAAAAGAAATGCAAAGAAAACTTTACAATCGATCTTTTGGAAGCTTGCTTATTGATCGCCTTGGACTAGTCTTGAAGACCTTGATTTGCACCAGCAAATCGCTCCAAATTGGCCAAGAAAATCATCCCAAAATCCCTCCTTTCGAGCTGCCTTTATAATCTGCATTCGGACTGGATTTTGCCTAGCAGTCGACTGATCGAGACCATCAGTCGACTGCCCCTGTAGCCATTGTGAGACAACGACATGTGCCACATTGGATAAGTTCCAACGGACAGACAATCAGTCAACTGATCATATCCATCAGTCGACTGATGGCTCAATCAGTCGAGTGTTCCGGTCAATCACTCGACTGGAGAGCCTTCTATGCCCGAAATCCCGACCATCGATCATTGCTCGAGCGATGGTCGATCGATCTCAGCGATTGATCGCGGGCACTTCCCGTAGTCAAATCCCAGTTGACTCCCATCAATCGACTAACTATAGTCCCAGTCGACTGATACATCTCAAACATGAGGTTTTAACTCAAGTATGGTGCCCCCATACTTGCTAGACCACCCGTAGCCTAGACGTAAGCCTTCAAGCCACCTCCGTCAGCCTCGTGCCCATCGGATCTCTCCAAGTCATCCATGACTTGTTCATCCATGCGCTAGCCTTCATGTGCTTCCATCGGCTACTGTCATGTTAACGATATCTACACCGCTAAGGCACATTGGACTTACGCTGCTAAGACTCCCTCTTGGACTTTACGCCGCAAATATTCCCCTTGGACTTTCCAAATGCCAAGACACAAGCTTGGACTTTTATCTTGCCAAGACCCATGCTTGGACTTTCCTTGCCAACCCATGTTGGACTTTCCCTTGCCAAGACCCATGCTTGGACTTTACATGTCAAGTACTCAAGACTTGGACTTTCCTAGTGCCAAGTGTCACACCCCGAAGGAGACCCCGCCAGACGAAAATCTGGCAGCATCTCCCCTGTACGGATGACAATGCCAATTTACATACAAGGCCTACACGACCACTATACATCGGTCAACACGACCGGAATCCAAACACACACGCAGGTAATAAAATAGACCTCTGGCCATCAACCAAAATAAATGAGTAACATCTATCACAACTAGACTTACCCCTTCTGCCATCTGGGCAGGAATACTCAACCAAAACCAATCCAAACAAAACCGAATAAAGGTCCATAAGGACACCAAAAATCCACGAATACAAATATCAATCTCCAAACCTAAACATGTCCTCTAATCAAAATGTCCAAACCTTAGAAATAAATAACAAATAAAAACTTTCACGAGTGGGGTTTGGCAGCTGCACTCTCCTGATAGCTTCATTTTGAAATAGATATAAATCAACGGGGTATGTTCAAAGAACTGAGCGGATATAGTCGATATGCAAGTAAGATATAGCTAACAATAAAAATCATGTCAGTACAGTCTCACATAAATAGGGTATGCAAGCAAGAAATACAAAAGGACTGTACTTAACGGAATCTCCTACCCTGATATAGGAGCATGTGCCTGACTAGAAGTAATAAAGTCCTCACCATATATATAAATATGTATCCTGTATGCATGACAATCATATGCACATCCAAGGCATCAATAAAAATACAGCAAACATAATACAAATGCGATCCGTGCAAAGTGCATGTCGTGCCAATGACATGGTCACCCCTGACGCTAGTTAGCCGCCTCACACGCGATGGTGAAGTCGAGTGGGTAGGGCTATGACAACTGTGCACTCTGCCATCACTGCTCCTGAGTGACCGAGTGGACAGGATGCTGTTGGAGTACACCTATCCTCCTACCCCAAACAGAGTGGGGGAGCTAAGCTCTCATCTCCCGGTGTCATAGACCAGAGGAGGGATCCCTGCCCGCTACCACGCTGCCTCATCGCTACCCATGAGCGGACCAGCGGAGCCTAACAGAGCAACTACACACACCCTCCTGATGTACCACTAACCCATGAGTGGCAGTGTGTGCAAGCCATGTAACTGGCTACGGGCTCAACAATAATGGAACCCCGTCCAGCCAGCATGCAATCATGCAAGATGGTGCATAATACTAAAGCATGTCAATCCTACTCAAAATACCTATCCGAATAATATGTACAATCAATATGTACATATCCATAATCCAAGTAACTATGATCCAAATAAAAACAGGGAAGATATAATCATAACCTATCACATGCATGTATCAAGTAGGCACCAACCATATACTAGGCATATAAACATGAAAATTATTGCATGTTATCCTAACTAGCATATCAACAATGACTATATCTAAAAGATAAGTCAAAATATCCGCCTGAATATAAACATTCGCAAGAATGAAAATGTCACGACCGGGGACCTGCCTCGTGACCGAAACCTGCATATAGCATAACTATAGTTAAACACAAAAATGCAATTCACCGACAAATCAAATACTTAATCGATTTCCTTCATAACCCAATTAACCCAAACTATTTCCAATTGTCACTAATTTTCCAACCATCTTATTAATCTTTTCCTACCACAAATACCCATACAATTAATTTAGCTCACTAAATCAATTGATAAAAATTTTGATTAATTAATGATAAGCTAATTAATCAATTAAACCTGGATTAACCCGCATTTTAACAACCTAAGCCAAATAAATAAAACTTAATGCTTTTAATTTATCCAATAATTGTACCAATCAATTTACCCAATTAATTCCTAATCAATTAACCTAATTCATCACCTACAAAAATCCTCCAGATCAAACAATATCACCCAACCATCCCATATCCACCGAATAACACATTTTGAACCATTCCTCGCTCACTAACATACCAATATGGTCGTACAGCCGACACCAACCCAATCGCAGCCAACCAAAACCCCAAGTTCAGCCCCAAATTGACCACCACACACCCTACCATACCTTCGTTATAGCCCCTAATAACCTCCACCGACAGAACACAGAGACCAATCAACCAAATCATACAACCGACCAACTACTCCAACTCAGCCCATTCACAACCGTTCCTCTTCACCTAAACAGCAACCACTGGAACAAACGAAGGAAAACAGAAACAAACTATACCGAAATTTGGGAAAACTCCTCTCAACGGTATCTCCTCAGTGCAGACAGAAATTGGCCAAAAAAACAACCGGCGCTGGCAGAGGAGAACGAAGCAGCAGCTATAGTGGCAGAGGAGGCCGGTGCGAGGAAGAGCTAGGCTCACGACTCGAGGTGAGGCCGTGGCTGGGCACCAGAAGGCGGTCGAGGCGAGAACCGGTGAGAACGTCTGCCAGCGATCCTATCGCCTGGTACGTGGTCGAGCCAGCAGAGGACCGACGGAGATGCGGCCGCGGAGGGAGGTTGCGGCGTTGGACAGCGAAGGGGAGCACGCGTCGGGGTGGCGGCAGTGGTTGTCGGGAGAAACGGTGGTCGCACGAGAGAAGAGAACTATTGGTGCAATCGTCCCAGGTCACGATTAACCAGGACTCGAGTTTGACTTGAGTGATGTTTTGATGTTCGACAAAAACATATGACAATGTAATTGTCATAGGAAAGTCCAAGTCTTGAGTACTTGGCATGGGAAGTCCAAGAGGGACACTTGGCATTTGGTAAAGTCCAAGTCTTGAGTACTTGGCATAAAAAGTCCAAGTGGGACACTTGGCACATGAAAAGTCCAAGCATGGGTCTTGGCAAAGTAAAGTCCAACATGGGTTGACAAGGGAAAGTCCAAGCATGGTCTTGGCATTTGAGAAGTCCAACATGGGTTGGCAAGGGAAAGTCCAAGCTTGAGTCTTGGCATGAGAAGTCCAAGGGGTTTGATATTGGCTGCGTAAAGTCCAAGCGGGAGTCTTGGCAGCATAAGTCCAATGGTTGGCGGCGTAAAGTCCAAGCGGAGTCTTGGCGGCGTAAGTCCAATGTGCCTTGGCGGTGTAGACACCGTTAGCATGGCATAGCCGATGGAAGCACCTGAAGGCTAGCGCGATGGATGAACAAGTCATGGATGACTTGGAGGGATCCGAGAGGCGTGAGGCTGATGGAGGTGGCTAGAAGGCTTAGGTCTAGGCTAAGGGTGGTCTAGCAAGTATGGGGGCACCATACTTGGGATAAAACCTCATGTTTGAGGTGTGCTAGTCAACTGGTGCCATGTGGCAGTCGATTGGACCGAGTCAACTAGGGTTTGACTGCAGAGTGAGTAGCAATGATCGCGGAGGATGGCGATCGATGGTTTCGAGCGATAGACTGATTTCATGATCACCAATCGGTGCTCGTGAATTCAACCACAGAGTAGTCTCACTCGGCCGGGACCAACCATCGATCGTGATGGGTTTGATCGATCGATGGTAGATCCGTTGGACTTATCCAGCGTGGATCTAGTCGTTGTCTCACGACAACAGTGGCATCAGTCGACTGATGGTCCCGATCAGTCGACTGATCGACTTTTTCCAGCACAGGTTGAAGCTATAAAAGGAGCTCGTGATGGAGGAATTTGGCATCGGTTTCTTGAGGGTTTTGGAGCGATTTGTTGTTGCAAATTAGGGTCTCCAAGGTGATTTCAAGCAACCAAGCAATCAAGCAATCCAAAGGCAATCGTAAAGTAGTTTTCTTTACTTGCATTGTATTTCATTATTGTAATTGCTTGTATTTGTATCTTATTATTGTAAGATTACTTGTAAGAGGTTTCTCCACCTCCGACTTGTGTCGAGAAGGAGTATTTGTGATTAGTGAGTGCGTGTGCATCACTAGAGCTCGTAGAGCTCAATCCGTGGAGTAGGAATCGTGCGGTTCCAAACCACGTTACATACTCGTGTTCTTGTTGTGTTGGCATATTTCATTATTGTATTATATCTATTTCCGCTGCGCACTAACGAAATTGTAGAGATGAACACGCGATCGAATTCCATCTACGAACGGTCAAACGCTATTCACCCCCCCCCCTCTAGCGGCGTCAAATATCCTACAATTGGTATCAGAGCCTGGGGCTCTTCTACGGACTAAACGCCGGGAGCTAAGACAAAAGACACTAGAGGGTGAAGATGGAAGAACCATTGGGATGGGACATCAACACCCCAATTCCGTATTCCTTATATGGACAAGAAGGATTTTGACAATGGAAGGCAAGAATTGAGGACTTCCTAATGATGAGAGACCTTGAGGAGTGGTCCGCTTTGATGGAAGGGTTTGAATATCTTAAGGGACCAAAGGGAGGGTTTCTCAAAAAGAAGAAATGGAGTGAGGAGCAACTCCGACAATTCGATAAAAACAAGAAGGTAATCAAACTTATTTTTGATCTAATTCCTAATGACCTCTTGTGTAGCCTAGGTGACCTTGAGGATTGTAAAGACGCCAAGGAGGTATGGAACAAATTGGCAAAATTCCATGAAGAGTCTCATTCAATCCATGAAGACAAGGAGGATGAAGAAGAGAGTTCATCCTCAAGTGAAAGTAAGGAATCGGAAGTTGAGATGGAGACAACTTCCGGATCGGAGAAAGAAAAGGTGGAAGAAGTGGAAGAAGCATCCACTTCTAGGATTGAGGAGGAGAGACCATCCTCCACACCGGGGCAATCTCAAGAGGAGCCATCCACCTCCGGGAGAGATAAAGAATCCACTCCGGGGCCTACAACCACTCTAGGTAACTCAAGCAATTCGGTTTTAAACAAAAATCATATAATTTACTTTGAGTGTAGGGAATCCGGGCACTACAAGAGTAAGTGCCCAAAAAGGGTAAAGAAGACTCAACCGGCACCAAAAGTCAAGGATGTCGGTCCCCAAAGTCAAAAGAGCAAGGAGCATATCATATGCTTCAAGTGCAACTCAAAGGGGCATTACCGGAGTCATTGCCCAAGGGAGAAGAAGAAAGGGCAAGAAGGAGCAACACAAGTAGGGGGAGCCTCCAAGGCAAACCCTAAGGTAAAATTTATTAATGCACCTTCAATTTCTAGGGATAAGAAGCATGCTAGGAATAATTTTAATAGTCTTGCTATTGTACATGAAAAGCATGCTAGAAATAATAGACATATTTGTTTAGGTGCTAAGAGTGTCCACTTAGGAAATAAGAAGAAATTTGGGACTAATGTCCCTAAAAATATTTTACCTAGGGAATCTATCAAGAAAATAGGAGAACACCTAGGTTTCAATCCTAAATGGACTAGGCATATGCCTAGGAAGTCCAATGCCCAAGGATTAAATCAAAATTCTAAAATTGGGCAACTAGAAAAGGAAAATCAAGTCTTGAGGTCAAGGCTTGAAAATATGGAAAAGACCCTTGCAAAAATGCAAAATCTATTTAAAGGGTCAAATGATCAAACTCCTAGGTCAAAAACTCAAAGTCAACACTTAAGACCTAAGGATCAAAAGTCATCCAAGGGCAAACCTAAGCACAAGGAAACCTATCATAATGTTCCATTTGATTATGGAACTAAACCTAAGAAAACCAAGGTCAATAGGGAAGTCATCCCTAGGGTTGACCAAAGGTTGTGCCTAGTGGCTAGGGTTTCTAGGAAACCTAGGGTGGCCACTAAGAAGGTTGTAAGAGGAGTTACCCCTAGAGTCAACCTAGGTAAGACCACAATGACCAAGGCTAACAAGCCTAGGAGGGTCATTAGGAAGGTATCTAGGGAGGTTATCCCTAAGGAATACCTGATTAACCCTAGGAGCTCAAATCGGTTTTGGGTTCCTAAGAGCGTGATTGATTCACGCTAGATGGGTTTAGGGTGTGCCAACCTTGATTGGATGGGTAGTTAACTCAACCATGGTAAAGGTGGCATTTTAGGATATTTTCAAGGTTATGGTTACCTTGGAAATAGATTTGAATAAATATCCTAAAAGATTTTAGGATGTGCCAATGCACTTTTTGAAATTAAGAAGAATCAATTAAATTGGCACAATTTAGATTTAGAGGTTAATGTGTCATTTTGGATTTTTGGCACACTAGGGAGATTAAGGATAATATGGCAAAATATATCTAATTATATCAAATGGCAATTAATATTAAAATTTAGGTATTACTATACCTATATATTTTATATGTCATGCTTTGTTTGCCATATAACATGCCATGACATCATGTTTATTTTAATCATTTTATATGTCATGTTCATGTTTAGGATTAAGGTTTCAAATGTCATGTGTTTTTAGTTTTCATCTTATGCCATGACATCATGATTATGAGCTTATGCTTATTTATATCATCTCTTATGCCATGATCATTTCATGCATTAAATTGATTGAAAATTGAGTTAAGAACAATGACATGACTTGGAGTCCCATTTATAAGGGAATCAAGTAGAGTTGCCTTAGAAAATGCATGAAACCCTAGATTAAATGAACCAAAACCCACATCTCACATCCAATGGACATGTATGTGTATTTATACACCCTAGATACATGTGAGATGCTAGGATATGAGTTAAGTTCAAGGTGCATAGTTTTTGCATCTAGTTGAACTCAAATTCATATTAACCCAACATGGTGGATCATTGGAAGAGCATGTGTACAAGTCATGTACATAGAGCCTAAGGAATATAATCCAAAATAAGGTTTTGAAAACATTTTAAAATCATTTTGAAAAACCTTGGTGAAGTCTATCTTTTGATAGCAATCACCATTGATAGAGTTGATACAAAATAGGGCCAAAACATTGAAAAGTTCAATGGTTTTGAGTTTTGTATCAAACTCACTATTTTATGGGTAAAATAATTTTCAAACATTTTTCACCCATTGTATTGGTCATAGGTATTATACGTATCAATTTTCGTGATTTTTCGATAAACGTATAATTATTTATGAATTCCCAAATCTCATTTCTGATAACTGAAAATCAGATTTTTCAGTTATCAGTCGACTGCTCATAGTGGCAGTCGACTGATGTGGGGTTCAGTCGACTGATTTCTGAATCACTCGACTGATTGCCTGATTTCGGGATAAACAAGCTTGTCTAACCCGATTTCGACTGCGGTTAAGGTCCCTAGCCACTCCTAACCCTAGGATATGCTTTGGGAAGCATGATGAAGGGTGAAAATCCATTGAATATGGATTAGGAGAGTTGTTTAGGGTTTGTATCAATGTTAAGGTGTTGGAAAGTTCAATGTTGAATTTCTAACCTTAATTTTGATGGTTTAGAGTTCCTATTGGCTTAGGGACTTCCCAAGGACATTGTTGGTGCAATGGTCAAGGGGGAGCAAGCCTTTAGGGGGAGGTATCCATCTTGGAGTGATGGATGTGTTTTTCTTTCTTCTTAAAGGGGAAAAGGTTATCAATTGAGAAAATTGATGGATTTTTAGAAACCCAATTTGGAAATTGGGAGAGTGTATAGGATTGCCTCTCTTGAGTGATATGGGACTTATCACTAAGAAGATGGTAGGCATCCTAGGTATTTTTGGACCAAGGGGGAGATTGTAAGATCTCATTGGGACATGAGACATTGACCTCCTTGGAGAGAAAACCTTTTTGATGTTAGTCAAAAAGGGGGAGAATGTTTGGGGGAGAACATTTGGAGAGTGTTTACCAATTTGGGATAATTGGTAAGGGAATTGAGTTAGTGTTCTAACTCAATGATTTGTTTGGTTTTTGTCAAACATCAAAAAGGGGGAGATTGTTGGTGCAATCGGCCCAGGTCACGATTGACCAAGAGTCGAGTTTGACTTGAGTGATGTTTTGATGTTCGACAAAAATATATGACAATGTAATTGTCATGGGAAAGTCCAAGTCTTGAGTACTTGGCATGGGAAGTTCAAGTGGGACACTTGGCATTTAGTAAAGTCCAAGTCTTGAGTACTTGACATAAAAAGTCCAAGTGGGACACTTGGCACATGAAAAGTCCAAGCATGGGTCTTGGCAATGTAAAGTCCAACATGGGTTGGCAAGGGAAAGTCCAAGCATGGTCTTGGCATTTGAGAAGTCCAACATGGGTTGGCAAGGGAAAGTCCAAGCTTGAGTCTTGGCATGAGAAGTCCAAGAGGTTTGATATTGGCTGTGTAAAGTCCAAGCGGGAGTCTTTGCAGCATAAGTCCAATGGTTGGCGGCGTAAAGTCCAAGCGGAGTCTTGGCGGCATAAGTCCAATGTGCCTTGGCGGTGTAGACACCGTTAGCATGACATAGCCGATGGAAGCACCCGAAGGCTAGCGCGATGGATGAACAAGTCATGGATGACTTGGAGGGATCCGAGAGGCGTGAGGCTGATGGAGGTGGCTAGAAGGCTTAGGTCTAGGCTAAGGGTGGTCTAGCAAGTATGAGGGCACCATATTTGGGCTAAAACCTCATGTTTGAGGTGTGTCAGTCGACTGGTGCCATGTGGTAGTCGACTGGACCGAGTCAACTAGGGTTTGACTGCGGGAAGTGGCCTAGCGATCATTGCGGAGGATGGCGGTCGGATGATGGCTCAGCGATTAGCTTGATTTCATGATCAGTCGACTGGTGCTCGGGAATTCGGCCATAGAGTGTAGTCTCACTCGACCGCTGGGACCAGCAGTTGAGTGAGGACACCATCAGTCGACTGATGGGTTTGATCAGTCGACTGATGGTAGATCCGTTGGACTTATCCAGTGTGGATCTAGCCATTGTCTCACGACAACAGTGGCATCAGTCGATTGATGGTCCCGATCAGTCGACTGATCGACTTTTTCCAGCACAGGTTGAAGCTATAAAAGGAGCTCGTGATGGAGGAATTTGGCATCGGTTTCTTGAGGGTTTTGGAGTGATTTGTTGTTGCAAATCAGGGTCTCCAAGGTGATTTCAAGCAACCAAGCAATCCAAAGGCAATCGTAAAGTAGTTTTCTTTACTTGCATTGTATTTCATTATTGTAATTGCTTGTATTTGTATCTTATTGTTGTAAGATTACTTGTAAGAGGTTTCTCCACCTCCGACTTGTGTCGAGAAGGAGTATTTGTGATTAGTGAGTGCGTGTGCATCACTAGAGCTCGTAGAGCTCAATCCGTGGAGTAGGAATCGTGCGGTTCCGAACCACGTTACATACTCGTGTTCTTGTTGTGTTGGCGTATTTCGTTATTGTATTATATCTATTTCCGCTGCGCACTAACGAAATTGTAGAGATGAACACGCGATCAAATTCCATCTATGAACGGTCAAACTCTATTCATCCCCCCTCTAGCGGCGTCAAATATCCTACAAGAACGAGGAAGAAGGGATGGCTTCGGCGCGTGAAGGAACTGCCGAAGGAGGTCGGGGCGGAGAAAATAGAAAAGGAAAAGAAATTTTATATTTAGGTTTTCGGTTTAGGTTACCCTCTATTAACCCCTTAAATAGACTTCACAAAAGCCTATTTATTTTATCCCTGTAAAAATCTCGTACGAACTCCGTTTAAATCCAGAAAAATTCTGAAAAAATTCCTAAAATTCCCTAAAAATCTCAAAAAAATTCTAGGATTATTTTCTTAATTCTTTGGCCATTAAATTTAATATTTTAAAATTTTCAGTATTTAACATTCTCCCCCACTAATAAAAATTTGGTCCCCAAATTTTCTACTCAGATGCATAACGAGTAAGAAATACCACAAGTACTGAAAAATATACTTCACGTACCTTAAGTAAACAAGTGGGGGTATTGAGCTCGGATCTTTTCCTCGAGCTCCCAAGTCGCCTCCTCGTCGGTATGGTGACTCCACCTGACCTTGACAAGTCGCACAACCTTGTTCCACAACTGTCATTCCTTGTAATCCAAAATCCGTACCGGAACCTCTGCGTAAGTAGCATCAGGCTGAATGGAACCTGACACATCTGACAGAATATGTGTAAAGTCTGGCACATACTTCCTCAGCATAGACACATGGAACACATCATGTATACTCGTCAAAGATGGTGGTAGCGCTAGACGATAAGCCACTGCTCCGATCCTCTCCAAAATCTCAAATGGACCAATATATCTAGGAGCTAGCTTACCACGGAGGCCAAATCTCTTCACCCCTTTCGTGGGTGAAACTCGTAGGAATACATGATCACCAATAGAGAACTCCAAAGGTCTCCGTCTATGATCTGCATAACTCTTCTGGCGATCCTGCGCCTCTGCCATCCTACGTCTGATAGTACGGACCAACTCTGCCTCATGCTGAGCTCTCTGGGGTCCTAGCAACTGGGCCTCCCCAACCTCCTCCCAGAGGGTGGGTGTACGACACTGTCTATCATACAATGCCTCATACGGGGCCATTTGGATAGCCGAATGATAACTGTTATTGTAGGTGAATTCCACTAACGACAAATGATCCTCCCAATTGCCTCCGAAATCTATAATACAGGACCTCAGCAAATCCTCTAGTGTCTGAATGGTCCGCTCAGACTATCCATCTATCTGCGGATGGAAGGCAGTACTAAACCGAAGTTGTGTGCCTAAAGCCTGCTGCAGACTCTGCCAGAACCTAGACGTGAACCGGGGATCTCTATCTGATATAATGCTCAAAGAAACACCATGCAATCTGATGATCTCCTGACAATATAGCTCTGCCAACCGATCTAGAGAGACGGTCTTCCGAATCAATAAGAAGTGCGCGGATTTGGTTAGTCGGTCTACGACTACCCAAATCGCGTCATGACCTTGACGTGTCCTAGGCAAACCCATCATAAAATCCATAGTAATATGATCCCACTTCCACTCAGGAATAGGAATCCTCTGAAGTAATCCAGCTGGTCTCTGGTGCTCAGCCTTTACAATCTAGCTACAAAATCCGCGATGTCTTTCTTCATACTGTTCCACCAATACAAACTCTTTAAATCTCGATACATGCGGGTTCCGCCTGGGTGGATCGCAAATCGAGAGCGATGAGCCTCCTGTAGTAACTCCTCCATAACCGGATGAGGCTGAGGTACACATAATCTGCCTCGGAAATATATAATACCCTCATCATCTCGGGTGAACTCAGTCTGCTGTCCAGAAGTTATCTGACTACTAATGAACTGTAAATGCTGATCACTGGCCTGAGCCTCCCAGACTCTCATCCGGATAGACGACTGAGCAACCATGGTAACCAGAACGCTCTGCTCTGTCGGTCCCTGCTCCTCAAGGCTCAACTCAGAGAAACCCTGAATCAAATCCGTGACCAAAACTCGGAAGGAAGCTAAAGTCCCTCGAGACTTTCGGCTAAGTGCATCGGCAACCACATTGGCTTTCCCTGGGTGGTAGCTGATGATACAGTCATAATCCTTCAGGAACTCCATCCATCTCCTCTATCAGAGATTGAGTTCCTTCTATGTAAACAGATATTTGAGACTCTTATGATCAGTAAAAATCTCAAACGTAATACCATATAAATGATGCCTCCAAATCTTCAAGGCAAAGATAATAGCGGCTAACTCTAAATCATGAACTGGGTAGTTTTTCTCATAATCCTTCAACTGGCGAGAAGCATAAGAGACTACTCTGTCGTGCTGCATCAATACTGTGCCTAAACCCTGTAGAGACGCATTTGTATAAAGAACGAAACCATCGTCCCCTGATGGCAATACCAGGATTGGTGCTGACACCAATCTCCTCTTCAACTCCTGAAAACTAGTCTCGCACGCCTCTGTCCACGTGAACTTCATGCCCTTCCTGGTAAGGCATGTCAATGGCATAGCAATGCTCGAAAAACCCTCAACGAACCGTCTGTAATAACCATCCAAGCCTAAGAAACTGTGAACCTCTTGAACTGATTTCGGTTGCTCCCAACTGGTGACAGCCTCGATCTTCTAGGGGTCAACTGAAATACCTCTACTCGAAACCACATGTCCCAGAAAACCGACTGAGTGTAACCAGAAGGCACATTTATTGAACTTCGCATATAGAACAAGACGAAGATGCTGCGTGTGTTCCTTCTCGGAATGAGAATAGACCAGAATGTCATCGATAAAAACAATGACGAACCGATATAGGAAATCCATAAATTCACGGTTCATCAAATCCATAAATACCGCTGGAGCATTGGTAAGCCCAAATGGCATTACCAAAAACTCATAGTGTCCATATCTGGTACGGAACACTGTCTTATGAATGTCAGAATCTTTAACCCTTAATTGATGATATCCAGACCGCAGATCAATCTTAGAATAGACTGATGTACCTCTGAGCTGATCAAACAAGTCCTCAATACATGGCAGGGGATATTTATTTTTGATAGTGACAGCGTTCAACTGCCTGTAGTCAATGCACAGTCTCATCGAACCATCTTTCTTCTTCACGAAGAGAACTGGAGAACCCCAGGGTGATACACTAGGGCGAATAAAACCTCTGTCCAAAAGTTCCTGGAGCTGAACCTTTAACTCGTCCAACTCTCTCGGGGCCATACGATAAGGAGCTTTCGATGCCGGCGACATCCCAAGTATTAACTCAATCATAAACTCCACTTGCCTTCTGGGAGGCAGGCCCGGTAACTCCTCTGGAAAGACATCTGAATACTCTCGGACAATAGGGATGTCCGCGATCTGAGAGTCACCACTGTCTTCTACATTGATCATAGATAATAGAAAACCCTGGCAACCGTGCAATAAAAGCTTCTGAGCCTGAATCGCAGAAATGGTCGCTATGTCGTCGTCCCGGATGCCAGTGAAATCCCATGAGGGTTGGTTCGGAGGTCGGAATGTGACTACCCTCGTCTGGCAATCCACAGTGGCATGATATGCTGACAGCCAATCCATGCCAAGGATAATGTCGAACTCGACCATGTCCAGTACCAATAAATCTATAGTAAGAATGATGTTACCAAAATCTAAGGGACAACCTTGGACCTCCTAGGTAACGTCCAATGTATCGCCAGATGGTAGGGAGATGACTAATCTCTGTGATCTACTAGTAGGTAATCTACCAATCTCTCTCATAAAAGTACGAGAAATAAACGAATGCGAACTACCAGTATCAACTAGCATAATAGCTGAAAATTCATAAAGTGAAACCGTACCGTAAAATATGGATTCGTTGGCTCGCTGCGCATCCTCTCTGGTAATCGCATGAATCCGCCCAGTCTCCGGTGGAGGTGGAGGTGGTATCATGCCCGAGGCGGTACGTGTCGGACCTGCGATATGAAGGCGGATCGTGGTGTGAAGTGGTATAGCGGTGCGGGTATTGTAGCGGTTGCGTGGTGATCTGAACTAGTGGCGAAGGCTGCGTATCTTGTATCGATGGGCTGCTTCTGCGAATGGTATCTTGTACAGTGGTTGGGGCGCATTTGATCTGCTGCAGTCAACCACCGTGACACCGTACGGGCATTGGTGTACTCCTGTCCATGAATGCCATAGGCGACTCCTGAAGGGGGAGCTGTCCTCTGTGGGCGTTGCGAAGGTCTGACTGTCTGGCCCCCTCTCAGTCCTGCATCAGCAAGTCCTCCCGGATAGAAACCGGAAGCCACATCTTTGAGCCTTCAACGAACAATCTTAGCTCAGTGTCGAGTGATTTGCAATAATATCGTATCCCAAGGTGCAGGTGACGATATGCTCTCTCGATCCACACGAGTCTGATGGGTGTCACTAGTGGGCGGCCTGCTCTCTTGAAGAAGGAGAGGCCGGTGAAGATCATCCAGATTTACGAGGTCGGCTAGATGCCCCGAATGACTCGACCGACCGAGCGGCCACTTTCTTTGCCCCGATGATGTCTGTGGTTGTTGGGTCTGACCTGTGGTTCTTTCGGTCTGTTTCCTCTTCCTATCAGTATTGACCCTCTGTTGAGCCGACTCGATCAACAAAGCTCTATCTAATGCCTCTCAGTAGGAAGAACTACCAAATCCTGCCATCTTGACCTGTAGATGCCCATCTAGTCCTTGAACAAATTGCATCATCCGTGACCTATTCTCAGCAACTAATTCTGGACAAAACCTGGCTAACCTATTAAATTCTATATTATACTCCATCAGCGATTATTACATGCGTAGACTCATAAAATCTGACGTCGCATCATCGATATGCGGTGAAATCGACTCTCAAAAGCCTCTCTAAATCTCACCCAGGTTACCTGCTGCTTGCCAATAATCGAGCGCTGCATATCCCACCAAATCTCAGCCTCGCCTCGTAAATGGAAGGCTGCCAACTCTGCCTTCTCCCACTCGGCGGACCGTATAGTAGAAGAGGTGCGGCTCCAGCGTCTCGATCCAAGGCGAGCCACGGCCGGATTAGTCTCTCCATTGAATAAAGTGAGCCGGCTTTTCATCGACTTTGCTAATCACGGAATCAGAGCTCGTCGCGGCTACATCAATAGGATAAGTAGGGGCGCGTGGTGAAACTAGCTGTAGATGGTGCATTGCTGAGCGGCGAATCTGAGTGGTAGTGGCTCCTTGATGGGCTGTCGGGTTTGTAATGTGAGTCCTCTTGGCGAAGTGTCACGGTGTGTAGCGGCGAGGTCTCCGTGGTACATCGGATACTCGAGTGCGGGTATCTGCTGGAGGGAACCGCAGGGGGAGGATCCACGACTCCGACACCATGTGGAACCTGACCCTGATCAACATGATCACCCTCAGTAGATCTCTCTGGCAAGTCAGTCGCCAAAGATCTCAATGTCCTCTGTCGTGGCCGCCCCGCACCGCGTCTCAGCGCAGGAGCACGCCCACCTCGTCTCATATATGATAAATTAATACAGATGTTACTAGAAGTAAAAACATATAAAATTTTCAAGCATACCTATTTCACTGTCAGGAGAGGTCCCGTAGTCGCCAAATCCCCATATTAACCTCGTCAAAAATCCTCGAATTTCCGAAACATAAAAATCATCGGAAATCCATACCAATCCAAAATTTCCAGATTGCCTCGCAAAACCTGCCAAAACATGGCGAACTCCGTAAAATCCAAAAACCCCTAGGAACTCGAAAACCTAGGCGCTCTGATACCAAATAAATTGTCACGCCCCGAAGGAGACCCCACTAGACGAAAATCTGGCAGCATCTCCCTTGTACGGGTGACAATCCCAATTTACATACAAGGCCTACACGACCACTATACATCGGTCAATACGACTGGAATCCAAACACACATGCAGGTAATAAAATAGACCTCTGGCCATCAACCAAAATAAATGAGTAATATCTATCACAACTAGACTTACCCCTTCTGCCATCTGGGCACAAATACTCAACCAAAATCAATTCAAACAAAACCGAATAAAGGTCCATAAGGACACCAAAAATCCACGAATACAAATATCAATCTCCAAACCTAAACATGTCCTCTAATCAAAATGTCCAAACCATAGAAACAAATAACAAATAAAAACATTTAGAAGTGGGGTTTGGCAGCTACACTCTCCTGATAGCTTCATTCTGAAATAGATATAAATCAACGGGGTAAGTTCAAAGAACTCAGCGGATATAGTCGATATGCAAGTAAGATATAGCTAACAATAAAAATCATGTCAGTACAGTCACACATAAATAGGGTATGCAAGCAAGAAATACAAAAGGACTGTACTTACCTGAATCTCCTACCCTGATATAGGAGCATGTGCCTGACTAGAAGTAATAAAGTCCTCACCATATATATAAATATGTATCCTGTATGCATGACAATCATATACACATCCAAGACATCAATAAAAATGCAGCAAACACAATGCAAATGCGATCCGTGCAAAGTGCATGTCGTGCCAATGACATGGTCACCCCTAACGTCAGTCAGCCGCCTCACACGCGATGGTGAAGCCGAGTGGGTAGGACTATGACAACTGTGCACTCTGTCATCACTGCTCCTGAGTGACCGAGTGGACAGGATGATGTCGGAGTACACATATCCTCCTGCCCCAAACAGAGTTGGGGAGCTAAGCTCTCATCTCCCGGTGTCATAGACCAGAAGAGGGATCCCTGCTCGCTACCACGCTGCCTCATCGCTACCCATGAGCGGACCAGCGAAGCCTGACAGAGCAACTACACACACCCTCTTGATGTACCACTAACCCATGAGTGGCAGTGTGTGCAGGCCATATAACTGGTTGCGGGCTCAACAATAATGGAACCCCGTCTAGCCAGCATGCAATCATACAAGATGATGCATGATACTAAAGCATGTCAATCCTACTCAAAATACCTATCCGAATAATATGTACAATCAATATGTACATATCCATAATCCAAGTAACTATGATCCAAATAAAAACAGGGAAGATATAATCATAACCTATCACATGCATGTATCAAGTAGGCACCAACCATATACTAGGCATATAAACATGAAAATTATTGCATGCTATCCTAACTAGCATATCAACAATGACTATATCTAAAAGATAAGTCAAAATACCCGCCTGAATATAAATATCTGCAAGAATGAAAACGTCACGACCGGGGACCTGCCTCGTGACCGAAACCTGCATATAGCATAACTATAGTTAAACACAAAAATGCAATTCACCGACAAATCGAATACTTAATCGATTTCCTTCATAACCCAATTAACCAAAACTATTTCCAATTGTCACTAATTTTCCAACCATCTTATTAATGTTTTCCTACCACAAATATCCATACAATTAATTTAGCTCACTAAATCAATTGATAAAAATTTTGATTAATTAATGATAAGCTAATTAATCAATTAAACCTGGATTAACCCGCATTTTAACAACATAAGCCAAATAAATAAAACTTAATGGCTTTTAATTTATCCAATAATTGTACCAATCAATTTACCCAATTAATTCCTAATCAATTAACCTAATTCATCACCTACACAAATCCTCAAGATCAAACAATATCACCTAACCATCCCATATCCACCGAATAACACATTTTGAACCATTCCTCGCTCACTAACATACCAATATGGTCGTACAGCCGACACTAACCCAATCGCAGCCAACCAAAACCCCAAGTTCAACCCCAAATTGACCACCACTCTGGCTAACAGCCGCACAACAACACACACCCTACCATACCTTCGTTATAGCCCCTAATAACCTCCACTGACAGAACACAGAGACCAATCAACCAAATCATACAACCGACCAACTACTCCAACTCAGCCCATTCACAGCCGTTCCTCTTCACCTAAACAACAACCACTGGAACAAACGAAGGAAAAGAGAAACAAACTATACCGAAATTTGGGAAAACTCCTCTCAACGGTATCTCCTCGGTGCAGACGAAAATTGGCCGGAAAAACAACCGGCGCTGGCAGAGGAGAACGAAGCAGTGGCGACAGTGGCAGAGGAGGCCGACACGAGGAAGAGCGAGGCTCGCGGTGACTCAGAGGTGAGGAGCCGGCGGCCTGGGCACCGGGAAGGCGGCGGTCAGAGGCGAGGAACCGGCGAGAACCGTCTGCCAGCGCGATCCTGTCACCGCGGCTGTGGTCGGCGAGCCCACAGAGGACCGACGGAGATGCGACCGCGGAGGGAGGTTGCGGTGTCGGACGACGAAGGGGAGCACGCGTCGGGGTGGCGGCGGCAGTTGTCGGGAGAAGCGGTGGTCGCGCGAGAGAAGAGAACGAGGAAGAAGGGATGGCTTCGGCGCGTGAAGGAACTGCCGAAGGAGGTCGGGCCGAAGAAAATAGAAAAAGAAAAGAAATTTTAGATTTAGGTTTTCGGTTTAGGTTACCCTTTGTTAACCCCTTAAATAGACTTCACAAAAGCCTATTTATTTTATCCTCGTAAAAATCTCGTATGGACTCCGTTTAAATTCAGAAAAACTCCGAAAAAATTCCTAAAATTTCCTAAAAATCCCGAAAAATTTCCAGGATTATTTTCTTAATTCTTTGGCCATTAAATTTAATATTTTAAAATTTTCAGTATTTAACACTAAGTGTCCCACTTGGACTTTCCATGTCAAGTACCCATGACGTGGACTTTACCATGACAATCACATTGTCATATATTTTTGTCGAACATCAAAATATCGCTCGAGTCAAACTCGAGTTAGGTCAATCGTGACCTGGGCCAATTGCACCAACAAGTCTTTGACCTTTCGATCTCGACCTTGGCGTTTCTCCAGAAGCCTTAGTTGGATCGACATATAAAATTGTCCCCATACCAAGGACGTGACCTTACCACCGCTCCTCACACGAAGCTTACTTTTGCCAAACCTCTGGTCCTCTGACCTGTTGGACTTTTCTTCTTAGCTTCTGATCCTACAAACTTACTAAATCCTGCAAGCTTGATATAGAATATAAGATATCAATATGACTTAACTTTGAACATTTGCCATTATCAAAACTCAAATTTGATTATCTAGTGCCCATGCACCAACATAATTCACCAAAAATTAGGTTTTGGACTTAGTACCAACACCTAAGAATAAAATCATAATAGACACAAAATGGGTATTTAGAAACAAGCTTGATGACACAATTTAAATTTTCACACCCCCTATAAATAGGGTTCTTGATGAAATCCTAAAGACAGAGAGACTCTTTAATTTTCCTAGGGTTTTTGGTGTCGTCTTTCCTCCTCTTCTCCTCCAAGTTTCGACAAGCGATGAGTGGAGAGGAAGGCTTGTGGCCTTTGGAAGGTTGTCTTGCGAAGATCTGACATGGATACCGATAGAGGCAAAGCTTGTCATTTTTGTTAAAAGTTTTTACAGATCTCTAAAAGATCACGATAGTACGATCTTTCTTCTAATCCTTAGTTTTATGATGTATATATAACAATCTATGGTCAAGGACAAGAGAATAGCAAGAGATCTACAGGAAAAATGTAAATTTTTATTTTTTATTGCGCGTGGATTCCGTAGGATCTTACCTTGTGGTATCGAACATTGTTGGATAGAGCTCGGAGATGCCATAAGGTTCCAACATTTGTGCTATATATATATATATATATATATATATATATATATATATATATATATATATATATATATATATATATATAATTTATTGGAAGTTGATAACTTATTCTCGTATCACCTGTAGCAACAAAAGACGATTACGTTTATCCCAATGTCTTTCACCGTCAGTTTCTCGATGATAGTGAAGAAAAATAAATCATGAGGGGAGCTATGCCCCTTGATCCATTGGTTAGAATAGCGAAGGACTTCTGAGCATGTATGAAGATTTTAAATTCCATGTTGAAAATCAATCTCTATTCATCTATAATAAAATCTGTGCTGTTCTAACCAACGGATCATCCCGAAGGAAGTCCTATTCTCATATCATCGTAACTAGATACGAAATCTCATGATTGGTAATAAAAAATGATTTTTATTAATTAAAATGTGGTACATTGTAAAATAATTTTATGAACCAGCGCATTCTTTTTCCTCCCCACAAATTAATAAATCATCAATAGACAAATGCACATTAACCAAGCCGCAATCCACGCCTTAATTTATCCTTCTTTAAACCTTAATTTATCCTCTTTAAACCTTAAAATTCTAAACCCTAAATCCTAATAATAATAACAATAATAATAATAATAAATTTGATAATTGACCACGTTAAAAATGTGATTGAATTATTGGATTCTATAATCTATCCCAAAGTCTACAGCCACGTTTTGAAGAACTTGGATTCTCACCTCCCAAGGATATGCCCCCATGTTCTAGGCACCCAAAGTCATTTTCTCATAATTGCTTGCATAATTTGAGGTGCACATGATGTTGTTTAGGTTTTAGTCACAATTTGGCATTTTCCTCATACTTATATAATTTTATTCGGAGACCAATCCTTAGCTTGGTTCTAGCGATAACAATAAAGATACGGTGTACAATAAAATTTTCGTCAATATAGAATCTAAAAAATAGTCACAATTTTAGTCTGCTTTTGTAATGAT
Source organism: Wurfbainia villosa (assembly GCA_025175895.1). Taxonomy (NCBI): domain Eukaryota; kingdom Viridiplantae; phylum Streptophyta; class Magnoliopsida; order Zingiberales; family Zingiberaceae; genus Wurfbainia; species Wurfbainia villosa. The sequence goes on along the minus strand of CM045986.1, from coordinate 134,816,543 downwards.
TTATTGAAACGATAACAATAAAGATGATTTTAATTCATATTTTATGGTAGTTCTTTTACTGTCATAAATATTATATAAATAAATATATTACACTCGCCGAGATGTCTCGACTCGGATGAAGAATTGAAACTTAAAATTACGATGCCCCAATGCTTTAGCTTCAGAAGCTTTGACTCTCGAGTTCCCCAAGCTTCTTTGGTCTAGGGCACTTGTATATCTACTCAAATTGGGGAACTAATTTCTGAATGTTTGAATTTGAGATAACTCAATGAAGGTTTTAATTTTGAGCTCCCAACTTGGGATCAGAGCCAACCCTCGGGAGGACTGTTGGGTCCTCGCCCAAAGCTCAATTTTTTTTTAAAATTTATAGAACTTAATTTTTAAAATTTTATAGTGAAAATAGAGCCTAATTTTTTAATTTCGTCTGGGACCTAAGATTAAATTTAGAAATTAGGACTCACTTGGGGGATTCGTATTAGAATGCCCTAAGACAAGTGCCTAACGACCTTAAGATTGAGCCAGGTAAAAAGAAGAAGATCTCTAGATAGTGCCGATCCTGCTAAATAGAAGATGATTTGTCATGACGTATAACTAATTAAAATAATAATGGAGGGTTACATGGCAATAGAATCACTGGAATTTAAAAAGTAAAAATAGTTATCATAATACTTGGGATTGGTACAAGTAACTACTAATTAACAAGAGATTAGAGAGCATTTTTATAATTTATATTTTGCTGAATATTTCCAATGTTCTCTGGCATGCGTTAGCTTTGACAAATTCTACACAAGGAATTGTGGAGCAGTCTTTTGGAACATGAAGCAATCCATGTTTGGTGGTAAGCAATTGTAGCCGCAACAAAATCTATTTAGGTAATTCATATTTGGTGTCATAATTGCACTGCTAAAGTCTTCTATTTGTCATATTTTTATGATATACTCTTTGCTACAATAACAAAACAGTAAGAAATTTTTTTTTTCACATATATATATATATATATATATATATATATATATATATATATATATATATATATATATATATATATATATATATATATATACTTATGAATGTTCACGGATGAGTTGTGTAAGAGATCATTCCTTTCTATATATAGAAATGTTATGTAAAATCGATCCTGATTTAAAAATTGAATTCTAAGATCTTGGATGAAATTTAAAAATTGAGCTATATTTTCATTGTACAATTTAAATATTGAGTCCTAGAATTTGAATATTTAGTGTTAAAATTTTTTAGACCTTGAGCGAGGACCCCAGTAGCTCTCCCACAAAGTCGACTTTGATGTTATGTTATACAATTCATCCGTGAGCATCCGTGAACACTTAAATTATTCATCGTCCGATCTCTTAAGGTACAAGGATTGAGCTATAATGTATATTTAATCAGACAGTGAATAATGGAAATGCTCACGGATACTCATGAATGAGTTCATATATACATATAAGAGTATTATCCTGCCTAATTTATCCATAAATATCCGTGAGTATCTTCGATCTCTTAGATATATGCTTGGTGTTTGTATATTTTATTTAGCAAGAATATAATTATTTAATCTTACTTGCTCTTCAAGCATAAATAATTGTGGTCATTGAAGTGTTGTGGAAGTAGAATCCAGATCCCAATGTTTGGGACAGTATCATTGTTGGAACAGTGTTTAATGTGGAACTCATGGTTTCTTATATAGAAAAAAAAAACTACTATTTCTAAGTCTCCAGTCGTCTCTCTGCTGCATGGCCCATTGTGAGTGTCCTCGTTATATGTCAGTCATTTAATTTTCTTTGTGGCTGCAGGGTAGCAGCAAAATAAACACTACTATGTAGTTTGTCTCCAGACGCTACAAGAGGATTCGCTCATCAGTTCGATGCCACCAACCTCTGCACTACCAACCACTGCACAAGCCCACCGTGGCAGGGAAGACACAGAGATAGGTTTAATTCTGTCTGAAGTATTTTTTTTTTTAGCAACTTATTCACGAGTAAACTGAAAAGGATAAGTGCCCATTCACTGATAAGTCGAATGCACACTTAATTATTTCCCATCACATCTCTCTTTTTTCAATAGTTGACTACTCATTCATTGATAGTCATTGTTACGTGGCAACTGAATACACCAATCAATTTTTAAATTTACTGTGCTCATTTGTGATCAACAGTTGACTATTAAACTCAGCTATCAAACTTTCTATCCGATTTATCATAAATCTGTCACTCTAACAATATCTCATTTCTAATAATACTCCCAATAATATCTAAGGGCATAATTATATTTAGAAGGACGAAAGAAATACAATAAATTTAATTTGAATATTTCTAAGTTCCTAAGATTATCAATGAGTTTTAATCAAAACTCACTAATGACACATCAAAATCAATTCCGATCATGATCATTATATTTCTAAGAGCATTCTAAGTATAATTATGCGCTCTACAATCTAAATAGAGAACTATGACTTTCTAAAATTAGTACTGCTTTGAGATGTCACAAGCTTGTTAGAGGACATAAACCTTTCATACTCACTCATCAATATCATCAAAGGATTCTTAGGACTCTTCTGATTTAGACCATATCAAGATTTTAAAATTCTGAATAGTATAAAGTCATAAATAAATTTTGATCAAAATCACTTATGACTTCAAACACTTCAGAAACACTTCAATCAACTTCATTGCACTTCTTACCTCATCATGAGTATAACCATGTCTTCGGACATGGATTTTACATCCTAAATAGAGAGCTATGATTTCCTAAATTTACACTATTTTAAGATATTTTGTCATGAGTCCATTAAAGGACCTAAACTTGACATAATCACTCACCAATACCTCCAAAGGTTCCTAAGACTTCTCTAGTTTGGACCATATCAAAAGTTTAAAATTTTAGACAATGTAGGATCATCAATGAGTTTAGAACTAAAATCATTATCCTTCTGAAAACCTCCTAAGTATAACCATGTAGATGTAGATTTTACAATCTAAAAAGAGAACTATGAATTTTTAATAATTGGAAAATTTTCAAGACATTTTATCACTAATTCATTAGAAGATGAAGTTTATCATACTCACTCATTAACATTACCAATATGTTCCTAAACTTTCTTGGTTCAGACCATATTAAGATTTTAAAATTTTAAATAGTATAGATCATCAATCAATTTTAGCTAAAACTTACTGATGATTGTAGGTACGTCAGAAATACTTCAAATTAAATTCATTACACTCCTTGTCTCATTTTGAGTGTAACTGTGGATTGATCTACTGCGTCTTTGATAGATTTCAAGAATTGAATGTATACAATGTCGGATATGTTAGTAATATATAAGAGGTGTTATAAGACAATCGCTTTATGGTTATACCATTTATTTGATAAATGAAGATTTGCTATTTGAGTATACATATTTTTTCATGTATTTGATTGGATCTTAAACTCATTTACTGAATGTCTGCAATACGATTCACAACATAAGAGAATTTGTGATTGGATCACAACTAGTGAGTATTTCTACATGTGTAATTGTGATGTATTGGAATTATCCCTAGTCGATGAATTGATGGATTCGGACGCCATCGATTCTGTTGAGACTAGCATGAGGTATCCTTTTTGGTTTATCCAAGTAGCTATTTCTCACTGACTAGAGACATTGGGATGTCCGGAGTTAATCGTGGATGCTAGTTATGATAACTAGTTCATTGGAGTGACCATCTGTAAGACTTCATATGGTTCTTTACATATAAGGATATATCAATGAAGTTCTTACAGCAGTTTAAGTGTGATGTTCCTTTGACTTGCGGTATTCAAGTCATCTTGATCATGAAGACTTATGCTTTAACATTTTAAGCAAGCATCTCTGAGGAGATGTGGACTCGGTATGATTGGGTATAAGTTGAAGTGGTCGAAGGTGTTTGAATAGCCTACAGAGGATTCACCGCTCCTTGCGAGGAGATATATACCCTATGGCCTCTCGTCGGATTGTTGCTAAAGTCTTTAGCCAAAGCATTACATATTTAGAGTATGATACTCTTGGATATATGTACAGTAACTAGAATTCGAAGGATGAGGAAGTAATACTTGAGCTAGGTGTGACATAGTCAGCCTAGTGGAGACTAACACAATAGACCATGTCCTGAACCAAGTGGGTATAAGATGAGTGAAAGGAATGGGGCACGATTCATTGTAGCTGCTGAAGGATTTCAGAAATGGTTCTGGGATCAACCATTGATTTTTCGGTTAATTGGGGATCATGATGTACTACTAGGTGCCACTCATGATCGTTCTATAATTAATGGTTAATTATATATGACCAACATAAATCAAAAACCTATTTGGTCACACGCACAACGAGCATAATATGAAGGATTTAAAACGAGCCTGAGAATAGGATTCTCAGATCAAGAGAGACTTGGTTTGGTTGGACCAAACAAAGAGTGAGCATGAAATTGTTTCAGTTACATCAGAAGTGTAGAGGATTCGTTGACCACTAGAGGGGGGGGGGGTGAATAGCGCGTTTTCGTTGCTCGATGGAATTCGTTCGTGCTTGTCTCTACAATCTTCATTAGCGCAGCGAAATATATATAATAGCAATAACAAAAACTAAGACAAACATAAGTACACAAGGATGTAACGTGGTTCAGAACCGAAAGGTTTCTACTCCACGGATCGAGCTCTAAAGAGCTCTAGTGATGCCAATCATACACCACTAATAAACACTCCTTCTCGACACAAGTCGGAGGCGGAGAAACCCCTTACAATGATTACACTAAGTAATACAAAAGATACAAGCTAATACAAGTATGAAATACAATGCAAGTAAAGAAAAACAATTTACAAGAGCACTTTGATTGCTTGATCTTTAATTGCCTTGGACTAGCCTTGAAGGACTGGAAAGCACCAACTATCTCCTTCAATTCGCCCAAGAAAAATCACTGCTCAAACCCTCCTTCCGAGCTGCCTTTTTATCCTACGTCGGGCTAGATTTTCGTCGAACAGTCGACTGCCATAAGGCATCAGTCGACTGATGCCACTGTTGTCATGAGACAATGGCTCGATCCACGCTAGAAAACTTCTAACGGATCTCTTGGCAGTCGACTGATGACATCACTAGTCGATAGCGTAATAGCCGACGCCGATCGGCTACTGAGCGCTATGCTTTCGCGATCGAACCATCACGACTACCATCCATGGCGGCCGATCGATTAGCCCATCACCGATCGTTTATCGAGCAATGACCGCGAGCCTTTTCAGCCCCTAAATGGCAGTCGAACTTTAGTTGACTCTGGTTGTCGAACCGACCATAATGTCAGTCGACTGCCAACCTCAAATATGAGGTTTTAACCTCAAATGGTGCCCCCATACTTGCTAGACTACCCTTAGCCTAGACCTAAGCCTTCTAGCCACCTCCATCAGCCTCGCGCCTATCAGATCCCTCCAAGTCATCCATGACTTGTTCATTCATACGCTAGCCTTCAGGTGCTTTCATCGGCTATGTCATGCTAACGATGTCTACACCGCCAAGGCACATTGGACTTATGCTGCCAAGACTCCCACTTGGACTTTACGCCCCTAATATCAAACCCCTTGGACTTTCCAAATGCCAAGACTCAAGTTTGGACTTTGCCTTGCCAACCCATATTGGACTTTCCATGCTAAGACCCATGCTTGGACTTTTCCTTGCCAAGACCCATGCTTGGACTTTACATGCCAAGTACTCAAGACTTGGACTTTCCATGACCTAGTCAACCATCAAAATCCCCTCGAGCCAAACTCGAGTCCGGTCAATCATGATCCGGGTCGATTGTGCTAACAGTCTTCCCAAAACATTATCAGACATCAATGTCAAACATCGATGTCAAACTACCATGTCAAACATCAAAATATCACTCAAGTCAAACTCGAGTCCGGTCAATCATGACCTGGGCCAATTGCACCAATAGGAAGCATGGAAGGGCCGAGTCTTATGAAGACATGATGGATGAACCAAATCGGTTTGGTTCTAATCCAATGGTGGAAAATAAACCAAAGTGGTTTGGTTTGTTTTAAATGAATGAACCAAAGTTGGTTCGGTTCATTTTAACTTAAAATAGACCAACACGGTTTGGTTTATTTTAACTTAAGTTATTGGAGCAGGTTAACGGATTTTGGTTATGAACCAATAACTCTAAGGAGAAGGTTTCTTGATGGTTAAGAAACACGTTCTCTATAAAAGCACGGCTAGAGGTTTGGAGAGCCCTAAGAGTTTTATTTTTGGAAAACCTCTCTTCCTCTCCTCCGTCTCTTCTCCTTGCCACCGTCGCCCAAGGGGCTCTTGCCGTCGATGCCAGCTGTTGCCGCCAATGCCAGCTGCTGCTGTCAGCGATCCTCCGATGACCCTCCTTGGCTCCGGTGACAAAGGACCAGTCGGCCCTTTTCCTTTGGCCGATGCCAAGTCCTCCACCAAGCAGTCCAGTTTTGGACAGCTTGCTTCCTTATTGTCGGAGCATCGTTTGGACAACTTTTGGAGCTCCAACAACAACTTTCTTGCTGGGGATTGGATCTCCGGCAATCCTCATAGGTGGAGGACCAAGGATTCGTCAATCGGTTGACGAATACCTCTTCGGAGAAGCGAGTTTTGGGGACTCTTTTTGCATCCGAATTTTGATTCGGATTGTGATCTTCTCTCGATCACATCGTCTTCAACACGAGGCTAGTGACTCCTACGAAGACGAGGCTTGTAGCTTAGCGAAGCTATCCCGACGGTACTCGGCATGGATACAGATAGAGGAAATTCTAGCGTGAGTTGCTCCGGTTGATGTCATTCCCGCTGCACATGATACGTCAGATATAACTAGCGTAATTTTCTTTTATTGCAAAATTTGAAACTGCGGTTATGTCTACACATGTTGTATCCTGCATTCGTGTGATGTGTGTGTTGTAATAAATTAGATTTATTGCTTTTATTACTTCCGTTGTGCATATGTTTACGAAACATATTCAAACACACACCCGCTGCGTTGTTGGGGAAACCCAACAGGATACTTACAGTGCTTCAGAGGGGAATGCGATCAATGATCGAAAAGGAAGAAGCCCGCCGTCTGAAGGATAATCACTATGAAGCTTAAAGATCCCTCCTTGTTCACGAATCAAGTTCTGGCGGAATTTCTGGTTTTAGTTGATCTCTTCGGCAGCCTCTAGACGCTCTTTTCTTTCTCACCCCTTCTGCTCTCGGACGCTCCCAGCTATATAACAGTTTGGACGCGTAGAAGCCGTGGAGAAAATGCATGCACTCCTTTGAGTGCGTGCGTAGTTATTGCGCGATGCGCACAGTAACTGCTTCACATCTAACATCTCTTACTCGTCCAAGACATGCCACATAGACAAATGGTCATATATACCGATAAGAGGTATTTAGTCACATAGAATAAACAAAGTCATCCAAGATATGCCACATAGGCAAATAGTCATATAGACCAATAAGAGGTATTTAGTAGCATAAACTAAATAGAGCTGGAGTCAATAGTCCCAAAAGACTAATATATCATAGATGAATAGTCACAAAGACCATTAGAACAACTAATTCATAAATTTGAAAATGATTTGTGCGACAACAAGCACACTGAGCAATCCATTGCTAAGAAAGTTGTTACACCTTACATAGTTGCTCATAGAGCGATCAATGCTAAGAAAAGTTATTACGTCTAACTTAGCCGCTCTTCAAATGGTACATAACCATTCTCTGGAAGACATATAGTCATTCATCTGATGGCACACAACCATCCTTCAAGTGGCACACAACTGTTCTCCAAGTGGTACAAAATCATTTTCCTTGATATGATATCTTGCTATTTACCCAGATAAATTATCTCCATTTACATCAATATGAACATCTCTAATCCCTTATAATGACTATCAAGTCAAGAGCATGTTCCATATTCTCAATATTCACAATCATTTCCATACACAACAGAAATGAGTGGACCAGTGAATAAATTCCATAAGATGTAAATCTATTCATTTTAATCAGTGACTTTTCTAGTCATGTTCTATAGACTGAATCATCCATAGTCAATAGGTTTTCATGCTAAAGTAGCAACCCCTGATTAAAACTTCAAGTAGACATCTAAATAGTCATAAAGGGCAAATGCTGAGATTAACATATAATCTCAAAGGGCTCACATAGTAGAGAAGCAGGGATCCATTCTCCTACTACCCTTATCGTCGCGTTAGCACATATGGTATAAATCACATGCTACGATGTTAATCTCTTTACTAATAAAGAGCGCATGTTTTCTCAACATCGTACAAATTTTGATCTAGACATTCCAAATGTTTAATCTTGAATTTAACATATGAATTCTAATCTGGCTCATGAACAGGTATTATAAATGGTGGGAACATTTACTTCGATCACTATTCTTAAATGATCTTATCTGGATACAAATATCAAAATGACCCCAACTTATAGGTATGTATCTCTATACATAGAGCTTCCAAAGCTATCCTATAGGTAATGGTCTTAACCCTATTCGTACATAACAAACAGAGATGATTGTCTATGTGAGAGGACCAATCACTACCTATCAATATGCTCACCGAGATCTTATTAGAATGTAACATCACATACACTGAATAAATTATGACTAGCATTTCAAACAATCAAATTACAATATCTGATTGCATTACAAAATTGTTACGTTCTACAAAGTCCCATAGACATTACATGCTCATAAAATGGCTCTCTAGTCATCAGCTTAGTAAAAGGATCTGCAAGCATAGCTCGTGTAAGGATATACTCAAGAATTACTTTGTTCTTAGCAACAGTATCCCTTATAAAGTTATAATTTATTGCTATATGCTTGTCCTTGCTGTGATATTTGGGATCCTTAAAAAAAGCTATAATAGCTTGACTATCACAGTAGATAGTCACTGGACTCCCACTATCTTCAACATTTTTCAAATGCTTCAGGAACCTCCTTAATCAAAATGCTTCTTACACAACTGCAGAACATGCCACATATTCAGCTTCCATAGTTGACAAGGCCACATAAGCCTGTTTTTGGTTGTTCCAGGAGATGGCGCCATTATTCAACAAGAATGCATAGCCTAATGTGGATTTTCTATCATCCAGATCTCCAGCCCAATTTGCATCTGAATAGCCCTTCAAGCTCATATCTGATCCTTGATAACAAAGACTATAATTTGTTGTCGCTTTCAAATATTTGAATATCCTTTTCACTGCTTTCCAGTGTCTCTGTCCTGGGTTTGATTGGAACCGGCTAACTAAGCCAACAATATAGTTGATATCGGGACAAGTACACATCATAGTGTACATCAAACTACCTACAGTACTGACATATGGTTTTTTATTCATCCAGGATATTTTTTCAGGAGTCTTTGGCCTCATACTCTTGCTCAGAATAGTACCTTTCACAATAGGTGTCTATTCACTATTGCAATTAAACATACTGAAATGTTGTAACATCTTGTTTATATAAGACTCTTGGGACAAACCCAAAAGTTTCTTAGATCGATCTCTGATAATCTTAACTCCTAAGATGTATTTAGCATCTCCCATATCCGTTGTGTCAAACTATGATGAAAGTCACTCTTTGACTTTTATCACAAAACTTATGTTATTTCATGCTATCAGCATATCATCAATATATAATGATAAAATGAGATACTTTCCTTTGTCCTTTTTTAGGAAAATGCAATGATCCTCATTGATCATTTCGAAACTATAAGATAAAATCACTTCGTTAAATCTTATGTTCCACTGTCTTGATACTTGCTTTATCCCATATATAGATTTCTTCAATCTACATACTTTATCTTCTTGGCTTTCAGCAATGAAACCTTCTGGTTAAACCATATAGATTTCCTCATCAAGCTCACTATTAAGGAAAGTGGTTTTTACATACATCTGATATAACTCCAAGTCATAATGAACCACTAAAGCCAAATAACTCGGATTGACACAAACTTTACTACGGGAGAAAATGTCTCCTCAAAGTCTATACCCTCAAATTGGGTAAATCCTTTTACAATCAAATGAGCTTTGTATCGGTTAATCGATCCATCTGATTTCCTCTTTATTTTGAGAATCCATTTATTCTCAATAGCCCTTCGGCCAAGAGGAAGATCGACTAACTCCCAAACATGATTCTTAATCATTGACTCCATCTCTTCGACCATTGTATTTTTTCACTTTTCTCTAACTCTACATCCCAGAGTTTCCTCAACTGATTGAGGTTCACCATCGTCAACTGGGAGAGTCATCATTGTCACATTCTCAATATCAAACCTCTTCTTAGGTTTGATCTTATGAATGCTTTTTCATAATTGGGTTGTTGAGAAGTCACCCTGTGACAAGGCAAATCACTCCCAGTAGGTTGACTAGGTTCAGGTATCCCACTAGATACCTTTCTTGTTGACAACGACTTATCCTTCTCAAATAGAGGAACTGTCTTATCAATCTCACCTCTAGCTGGGAACTCAGTTTCGAGAAAAGTAGCATCTCTTGAATCTAATTCGCAGATTGTTCCATCTTGTTTCTCACCTATGAAAATATAACCTTTAAAGGTATCATAATATCTTATAAAGATACATTTCTTACCTCTAGGTCTCAGTTTTCTATACTTGTGAGAACTATCATGAACATAGATAGCTGACCCCCAGGGTCTTAGATTGCTAAAATCTGGTTTTCAGCCTATCCAATGATCATATGGGGTAGATGAAATTGACTTTGAAGGCACTTTGTTAAGTATATAGGCTGCAGTTAGTAACACATCTCTCCAATAGAAGATCGACAAATTAGCCTGGGCCATCATAGACCTAACCGTTTCAAGAAGAGTTATATTTCTTCTTTCAACAATCCCATTTTGCTGTGGAGTTTCAGGGATTGTCAGTTGTCTAATAATCCCCTTATCATTACATATTATCTTGAACATATCAGACAAATATTCTCCTACATGATCAATGCATAAAGTTTTAACCTTATATTCCGTTTGATTCCCAACTTCGTTCATATAATGAATGAAGCAATCTAATGCTTCAGATTTATGAGAAATCAAATACACATGATCAAAACGAGAGAAATCATCAATAAATGTAATGAAATAGGAAGTTCCATGTCTAGCCTTCACAATCATTGGACCACAAATATCCGAATGAATTAGTTGCAATGGTGGCTCAACCCTAATAGCCTTACCAAATGGTTTCCTAGTTGCTTTTCTAGCCAGACAATGCTCATATATAGACAAGCTAATCTTAGCACGAGAGCCCAAGTAACCCTCTTTAGCTAACTGATTCATGCGATCTTGTCCTATATGTCCTAATCTAGCATGCCAAATATCATCAGTTATATTTGCATCACTAGAAAGAGCAATGTTTGAAAAACAACTATCAATTGCACAATTAACATTTGGTTCCACATCAAGAACCATAAAATCATTTGTTAAAAAACCATATCTGATTGACACGGAGTCAATTTTAAGTTCAACACACCGACTGTAAAAATTAATACAATACCCTAAATCAAGAAGACAAGTAATAGAAATAAGATTCCTTCGAATCTCAAGAGCATACAAGACATCATGTAGAAACAAAGTACTTCCACCCAAAGGTTAAGTTTGAAAGTGCCGACTCCCTTGACTTCAACTCTTGCATTGTTTCCTACGTAGATCCATTTGTTACCAGCTCATACCCAGCGATACTCCACATAGTTATTGCACGATTCACGCATTAACTACTCCACATCTAACATCTCTTACTCGTCCAAGACATGCCACACAGACAAATGGTCACATAGACCGATAAGAGGTATTTAGTCACATAGACTAAACAGAGTCATCCAAGATATGCCACATAGGCAAATGGTCATATAGACCAACAAGAGGTATTTAGTCGCATAAACTAAATAGAGCCGGAGTCAATAGTCCCAAAAGACTAATATATCAGAGATGAATAGTCACAAATACCATTAGAACAACCAATTCATAAATTTGAAAATGATTCGTGCAACAACAAGCACACTGAGCAATCCATTGCTAAAAAAGTTGTTACACCTTACATAGTCGCTCATAGAGCGATCAATGTTATGCAAAGTTATTATGTCTAACTTAGCCGCTCTTCAAATGATACATAATCATTCTCTGAAAGATATTTAGTCATTCATCTGATGGCACACAACAATCCTTCAGGTGGCACACAACTATTCTCCAAGTGGTACAAAACTATTTTCCTTGATATGATATCTTGCTATTTATCCAGATTAAATAATCTCCATTTACATCAATATGAACATCTCTAATATCTCGTAATGACCATCAAGTCAAGAGCATGTTCCATATTCTCAATATTCACAATCATTTCCATACACAATAGAAATGAGTCGACCAGTGAATAATTTTCATAAGATGTAAATCTATTTAATCTTTCATTTTAGTGTGAATCTATTCATTTTAATCAGTGGCTTTCCTAGTTATGTTCCATAGACCGAATCATCCATAGTCAATAGGTTTTCATACTAAAGTAGCAGCCCCTGATTAAAACTTCAAGTAGACATCTAAATATTTATAAAGGAAAAATGTTGAGATTAACATATAATCTCAAAGGGCTCACATAGTAGAGAAGCAGGGATCCATTCTCCTACTACCCTTATCGTCGCATTTGCACATATGGTATGAATCACATGCTACGATGTTATTCTCTTTACTAATAAAGAGCACATGTTTTTCTCAACATCGTACAGATTTTAATCTAGACATTCCAAATGTCTAATCCTGAATTTAACATATGAATTCTAATCTGGCTCATAAATAAGTATTGCAAATGGTGAGAACATTTACTTCGATCACTAATCTTAAATGATCTTATCTGGACACAAATATCAAGATGACCCCAACTTATATGTATGTATCTCTATATATATAGCTTCCAAAGCTATCCTATAGGTAATGGTCTTACCTCTATTCATTCATACCAAACAGAGATGATTATCCATGTGAGAGGACCAATCACTACCTATCAATATACTCACTGAGATCTTATCAGAATGTAACATCACATACACTGAATAAATTATGACTAGCATTTCAAACAATCAAATTAAAATATCCGATTGCATTATAAAATTATTACATTCTACGAAGTCTCATAGACATTACATGCTCATAAACTGACTCTCTAGTCATCAGCTTAGTAAAAGGATCTGCAAGCATAGCTCATGTAGGGATATACTCAAGAATCACTTTGTTCTTAGTAACAATATCCCTTATAAAGTTACACTTTATTGCTATATGCTTGTCCTTGCTGTGATATTTGGGATCCTTGGAAAAAGCTATAATAGCTTGACTGTCATAGTAGACAGTTACTGGACTCCCACTATCTTCAATAATTTTCAAATGCTTCAGGAACCTCCTTAACCAGACTGCTTCTTGCACAGCTGCTGAACATGCCACATATTCAGCTTCTATAGTTGACAAGGCCACACAAGCCTGTTTCTTGTTGTTCCAGGAGATGGCGCCATTATTCAACAAGAATGTATAGCCTGATGTGAATTTTCTATCATCAAGGTCCCCAACCCAATTTGCATCTGAATAGCCCTTCAAGCTCATATATGATCCTTGATAACAGAGACTATAATCTATTGTCACTTTCAAATATTTAAATATTCTTTTCACTTCTTTCCAGTGTCTCTATTATGGGTTTGACTAGAACTGGCTAACTAAGCCAACAGCATAGTTGATATCGGGACAAGTACACATCATAGTGTACTTCAAACTACTTACAGCACTGGCATATGATTTTTTATTCATCCCGGCTATTTCTTCAGGAGTCTTTGGACTCATACTCTTGCTCAGAACAGTACCTTTCACAATAGGTATCAGTTCACTGTTGTAATTAGACATACTGAAATGTTGTAACATCTAGTTTATATAAGACTCTGGGGACAAACCCAAAAGTTTCTTAGATCGATCCCTGATGATCTTAACTCCTAAGATGTATTCAACATCTCCCATATCCGTTGTGTCAAACTGTGATGAAAGTCACTCTTTGACTTTTATCACAAAACTTATGTCATTTCCTGCTATCAGTATATCATCAACATATAATGATAAAATGACATACTTTCCTTTGTCCTTTTTTAGGAAAATGCAATGATCCTCATTGATCATTTTGAAACCATAAGATAAAACCACTTCGTTAAATCTTATGTTCCACTGTCTTGATACTTGCTTTCTCCCATATATAGATTTCTTCAATCTATATACTTTATCTTCTTGGCCTTCAGCAATGAAACCTTATGATTAAACCATATAGATTTCCGCATCAAGCTAACTTTTAAGGAAAGTGATTTTTACATCCATCTGATGTAACTCCAAGTCATAATGCACTACTAAAGTCAAAATAACTCGGATTGACACAAACATTACTACGGGAGAAAATGTCTCCTCAAAGTCTATACCCTCAAATTGAGTAAATCCTTTTACAACCAAACGAGCTTTGTATCGGTTAATCGATCCATCTGATTTTCTCTTTATTTTGAGAATCCATTTATTCCCAATAGCCCTTCGGCAAGGAGGAAGATCGACTAACTCCCAAACATGATTCTTAATCATTGACTCCATCTCTTCGACCATTGCATTTCTCCACTTTTCTCTAACTGTACATACCAGAGTTTCCTCAAATGATTGAGGTTCACCATCGTCAACTGGGAGAGTCATCATTGCCACATTCTCAATATCAAACCACTTCTTAGGTTTGATCTTATGAATGCTTTTTCATAATTGGGTTGTTGAGAAGTCACCCTGTGACAAGGCAAATCACTCCCACTAGGTTGACTAGGTTCAGGTATCCCACTAGATACCTTTCTTGTTGACAATGACTTATCCTTCTCAAATAGAGGAACTGTCTTATCAATCTCACCTCTAGCTGGGAACTCAGTTTCGAGAAAAGTAGCATCTCTCGAATCTAATTCGGAGATTGTTCCATCTTGTTTCTCACCTATGAAAACATAACCTTTAAAGGTATCATAATATCTTATAAAGATACATTTATTACCTCTAGGTCCCAGTTTTCCATACTTGTGAGAACTATCATGAACATAGATAGCTGACCCCCAGGGTCTTAGATTGCTCAAATCTGGTTTTCAGCCTATCCAACGATCATATGGGGTAGATGAAATTGACTTTGAAGGCTCTTTGTTAAGTATATAGGCTGCAGTTAGTAACACATCTCTCCAATAGAAGATCGACAAATTAGCCTGGGCCATCATAGACCTAACCATTTCAAGAAGAGTTATATTTCTTCTTTCAACAATCTCATTTTGCTGTGGAGTTTCAGGGATTGTCAGTTGTCTAATAATCCCCTTATCATTACATATTATCTTGAACATATCAGACAAATATTCTCCTACATGATCAGTGCATAAAGTTTTAACCTTATATTCCGTTTGATTCCCAACTTCGTTCATATAATGAATGAAGCAATCTAATGCTTCAGATTTATGAGAAATCAAATACACATTATCAAAACGAGAGAAATCATCAATAAATGTAATGAAATAGAAAGTTCCATGTCTAGCCTTCACAATCATTGGACCACAAATATCCGAATGAATTAGTTACAATGGTGGCTCAACCCTAATAGCCTTACCAAATGGTTTCCTAGTTTCTTTTCTAGCCAGACAATGCTCACATATAGACAAGCTAATCTTAGCACGAGAGCCCAAGTAACCCTCTTTAGCTAACTGATTCATGCGATCTTGTCCTATATGTCCTAATCTAGCATGCCAAATATCATCAGTTATATTTGCATCACTAGAAAGAGCAATGTTTGAAAAACAACTATCAATTGCACAATTAACATTTGGTTCCACATCAAGAACCATAAAACCATTTGTTAAAAAACCATTTCTGATTGACACGGAGTCAATCTTAAGTTCAACACACCGACTGTAAAAATTAATACAATACCCTAAATCAAGAAGACAAGTAACAAAAATAAGATTCCTTCGAATCTCAGGAGCATACAAGAAATCATGTTGAAACAAAGTACTTCCACTCCGAAGGTTAAATTTGCAAGCGCCGACTCCCTTGACTTCAACTATTGCATTGTTTCCTACGTAGATCTATTTGTTCCCAACTGGTACCCGGCGATACTCCGCATAGTTATTGTGCGATGTGCGTAGTAACTGCTCCATATCTAACATCTCTTACTCGTCTAAGACATGCCACATAGACAAATGGTCACATAGATCGATAAAAGGTATTTAGTCACATAGACTAAACATAGCCATCCAAGATATGCCACATAGGCAAATAGTCATATAGACCAATAAGAGGTATTTAGTCGCATAAACTAAATAGAGCCGGAGTCAATAGTCCCAAAAGACTAATAGATCAGAGATGAATAGTCACAAAGACCATTAGAACAACCAATTCATAAATTTGAAAATGATTCGTGCGACAACAAGTACACTGAGCAATCTATTGCTAAAAAAGTTGTTACACCTTACATAGCTGCTCATAGAGCGATCAATGCTAAGAAAAGTTATTACGCCTAACTTAGCCGCTCTTCAAATGGTACATAACCATTCTTTGAAAGACATATAATCATTCATCTGATGACACACAACCATCCTTCAGGTGGCACACAACTATTCTCCAAGTGGTACAAAACCATTTTCCTTGATATGATGTCTTACTATTTACCCAGATTAAATAATCTCCATTTACATCAATATGAACATCTCTAATCCCTCATAATGACCATCAAGTCAAGAGCATGTTCCATATTCTCAATATTCACAATCATTTCTACACACAACAGAAATGAGTCGACCAGTGAATAATTTTCAAAAGATGTAAATTTATTTAATCTTCCTTTTTAGTGTGAATCTATTCATTTTAATCAGTGACTTTCCTAGTCATGTTCCATAGACTGAATCATCCATAGTCAATAGGTTTTCAGGCTAAAGTAGAAGCCCCTGATTAAAACTTCAAGTAGACATCTAAATTGTCATAAAGGGCAAATGTTGAGATTAACATATAATCTCAAAGGGCTCACATAGTAGAGAAGTAGGGATCCATTCTTCTACTACCCTTATCGTCGCATTAGCACATATGGTATGAATCACATGCTATGATGTTATTCTCTTTACTAATAAAGAGCGCATATTTTTCTCAACATCGTACAGATTTTGATCTAGACATTCCAAATGTCTAATCCTGAATTTAACATATGAATTCTAATCTGGTTTATAAACATGTATTGTAAATGGTGGGAATATTTACTTCGATCACTATTCTTAAATGATATTATCTGGATACAAATATCAAGATGATCGCAACTTATAGGTATGTATCTCTATACATATAGCTTCCAAAGCTATCCTATAGGTAATGGTCTTACCCTTATTCGTACATAACAAACAGAGATGATTGTCCATGTGAGAGGACCAATCACTACCTACCAATATGCTCACTAAGATCTTATCAGAATGTAACATCACATACACTGAATAAATTATGACTAGCATTTCAAACAATCAAATTACAATATCGAATTGCATTACAAAATTGTTACATTCTACGAAGTCCCATAGACATTACATGCTCATAAAATGACTCTCTAGTCATTAGCTTAGTAAAAGGATCTACAAGCATATCTCGTGTAGGGATATACTCAAGAATCACTTTGTTCTTAGCAGCAATATCCCTTATAAAGTTATACTTTATTGCTATATGCTTGTCCTTGCGGTGATATTTGAGATTCTTGGAAAAAGATATAATAGCTTGACTGTCACAGTAGACAGTCACTAGACTCCCACTATTTCTAACAATTTTCAAATACTTCAGGAACCTCCTTAACCAGACTGCTTCTTGCACAGCTGCTGAACATGCCTCATATTCAACTTCCATAGTTGACAAGGCCACACAAGTATGTTTCTTGTTGTTCCAGGAGATGGCGCCATTATTCAACAAGAATGCATAGCCTGATTTGGATTTTCTATCATCTAGGTCCCTAGCCCAATTTGCATCTGAATAGTCCTTCAAGCTCATATCTGATCCTTGATAACACAGACTATAATCTGTTGTCGCTTTCAAATATTTGAATATCCTTTTCACTACTTTCTAGTGTCTCTGTCCTGGGTTTGACTGGAAATGACTAACTAAGCCAACAACATAGTTGATATCGGGACGAGTACACATCATAGTGTACATCAAACTACCTACAACACTGGCATATGATTTTTTTATTCATCCCGGCTATTTCTTCAGGAGTCTTTGGGCTCATACTCTTGCTCAGAATAGTACCTTTCACAATTGGTGTCTGTTCACTATTACAATCAGACATACTGAAATGTTGTAACATCTTGTTTATATAAGAATCTTGGGACAAACCCAAAAGTTTCTTAGATCGATCCCTGATGATCTTAACTCCTAAGATGTATTCATCATCTCCCATATCCGTTGTGTCAAACTGTGATGAAAATCACTTTTTGACTTTTATCACAAAACCTATGTCACTTTCTGCTATCAGCATATCATCAACATATAATGATAAAATCACATACTTTCCTTTGTCCTTTTTTAGGAAAACGCAATGATCCTCATTGATCATTTTGAAACCATAAGATAAAACCACTTCGTTAAATCTTATGTTCCACTATCTTGATACTTGCTTTATCCCATATATAGATTTCTTCAATCTACATACTTTATCTTCTTGGCTTTCAGCAATGAAACCTTCTGGTTAAACTATATATATTTCCTCATCAAGCTCACTGTTAAGGAAAGTGATTTTTACATCCATATGATGTAACTCCAAGTCATAATGTACCACTAAAGTCAAAATAACTCGGATTGACACAAACTTTACTACGGGAGAAAATGTCTCCTCAAAGTCTATACCCTCAAATTGGGTAAATCCTTTTACAACAAAACAAACTTTGTATCGGTTAATCGATCCATCTGATTTCCTCTTTATTTTGAGAATCCATTTATTTCCAATAGCCCTTCGGCCAGGAGAAAGATTGACTAACTCCCAAACATGATTCTTAATCATTGACTCCATCTCTTCGACCATTGCATTTCTCCACTTTTCTCTAACTCTACATCCCAAAGTTTTCTCAACTGATTGAGGTTCACCATCGTCAACTGGGAGAGTCATCATTGCCTCATTCTCAATATCAATCCTCTTCTTAGGTTTGATCTTATGAATGCTTTTTCATAATTGGGTTGTTGTGAGAAGTCACCCTATGACAAGGAAAATCACTCCCACTAGGTTGACTAGGTTCAGGTATCCCACTAGATACCTTTCTTGTTGACAACGACTTATCCTCCTCAAATAGAGAAACTGTCTTATCAATTTCACTTCTAGCTGGGAACTTAGTTTCGAGAAAAGTAACGTCTCTCGAATCCAATTCGGAGATTGTTCTATCTTGTTTCTCACCTATGAAAACATAACCTTTGAAGGTATTAGAATATCTTATAAAGATACATTTCTTACCTTTATGTCCCAGTTTTTTATACTTGTGAGAACTATCATGAACATAGACAGCTGACCCCCAGGGTCTTAGATTGCTCAAATCTGGTTTTCAGCCTGTCTAACGTTCATATGGGATAGATGGAATTGACTTTGAAGGCACTTTGTTAAGTATATAGGTCACAGCTAGTAACGCATCTCTCCAATAGAAGATTGGCAAATTAACCTGGGCCATCATAGACCTAACCATTTCAAAAAGAGTCCTATTTCTTCTTTCAACAATACCATTTTGCTGTGGAGTTTCAGGGATTGTCAGTTGTCTAATAATCCCCTTATCATTACATATTATCTTGAACATATCATAAAAATATTCTCCTCCACGATCAGTGCATAAAGTTTTAACCTTACATTCCGTTTGATTCTCAACTTCGTTCATATAATGAATGAAGCAATCTAATGCTTCAGATTTATGAGAAATCAAATACACATGATCAAAACGAGAGAAATCATCAATAAATATAATGAAATAGGAAGTTCCATGTCTAGCCTTCACAATCATTCGACCATAAATATCCGAATGAATTAGTGTCAATGGTGGCTCAACCCTAATAGCCTTACAAAATGGTTTCCTAGTTGCTTTTTCAGCCAGACAATGTTCACATTCAGATAAGCTAATCTTAGCACGAGAGCCCAAGTAACCCTCTTTAGCTAACTGATTCATGCGATCTTGTCCTATATGTCCTAATCTAGCATGCCAAATATCATCAGTTATATTTGC
This sequence comes from Wurfbainia villosa, assembly GCA_025175895.1. Lineage (NCBI taxonomy): Eukaryota > Viridiplantae > Streptophyta > Magnoliopsida > Zingiberales > Zingiberaceae > Wurfbainia > Wurfbainia villosa. The sequence continues at coordinate 134,796,283 of CM045986.1, read as the reverse complement.
ATCACTAGAAAGAGCAATGTTTGAAAAACAACTATCAATTTCACAATTAACATTAGGTTCCACATCAAGAACCATAAAAACATTTGTTAAATAACCATATCTGATTGACACGGAGTCAATCTTAAGTTCAACACACCGACTGTAAAAATTAATACAATACCCTAAATCAAGAAGACAAGTAACAGAAATAAGATTCCTTCGAATCTCAAGAGCATACAAGACATCATGTAGAAACAAAGTACTTTCCCTCCGAAGGTTAAGTTTGCAAGTGCCAACTCCCTTGACTTCAACTCTTGCATTGTTTCCTACGTAGATCCATTTGTTGCCAGCTGGTACCCGACGATACTCCACATATGTAACTCACTCCCGAGCTACATGGTTGGTTGCTCTTGAATCTATAATCCACAAAGGATAAGAATCATCCAACAACATAGAACTAGCAACAAAATGCTTAGAAGATGAACTTGAAGTTACCTTTTTCGGCTTAATACACTCCTGAGCGAAGTGACCCTTCTTGTCACAATTAAAGCAAGACATCCTACTTTTAGGTTTCTTCCCAGTCTTCTTTCCCTTCTTCTTGATTGGGCCTTCCCCAGCAACAGCAACAACTTCCTTCTTCTTTCCCTTTCCCTTCTTGAACCATCTTTTTTTCTTGGTCCAGATGATCTAGCAAAAGCGGTAGCCAAATAGGCTTGGCCAAAAATCCTTACGGATTCTACACTCTCTGCCTCCAGTTCAACATGGCGTGAGACATCAATGAAAGTCTTAATAATCTCACTGTGAGTTAATGTCTGCTTCATGGTTTCCCAAGAATTTGGAAGGGAACGAATAACTGTCTGAACTATTGGGTTTCCGACATCGCAGTGAGTGTGTGTTCGAACATGTTTCGTAAACATGTGCGCAGCGGAAGAAATAAAAAGCAATAAATCTAATTTATTACATCACACACACCACACGCATGCATAGTACAACATGTGTAGACATAACCATAGTTTCAAATTTTACAATAAAAGGAAATTTATTCTACGAATACCTGACGTATCACGTGTAGCAGGAAAGACATCAACCGGAGCGACCCTCGCTAGAATCGCCTCTATCTGTATCCATGCCGAGTATCTTCGGGATGACTTCACAAAGTCATTAGCCTCGTCTTCGTACGAGTCACTAGCTTCATGTCGAAGACGATGTGATCGAGAGAAGATCACAATCCGAATCAAAATTCGGATTCAAAACGAGTCCTCAAAAACTCGCTTCTCCGGAGAGGTATTCGCCCACCGTTTGACGAATCTTTCGTCCTTCACCTATGAGGATTACCGGAGATTGAATCCCCGGCAAGGAAGTCACTGTCGGAGCTCCAAACATCGTCCAAACGATGCTCTGACACGAAGTAAACAAGCTGTACAGAAAACTGGACAGCTTTGGTGGAGGATTAGCGTCGGCCAAATAAGGAAGCTAGATGCTCACCTTGTCGCTAGAGCCAAGGAAGATCATTGGAGCTCCTCTGGCAGAAGCTAGACGCCGGCAAGATGGGAGAACGACATCTTCTAGACGCCGGCAAGAGGGGCTTGGGCAGTGGTGGGTGGCGGTAAGGAGTTGGCGCCGGCTACACCAAGGAGAAGAGGGAGAGGGGCGGCAACTTTTGGGTTAGGGCTCTCATTAAACCCTCGAGCCCTATTTTATAGAGAACAAATTCTCCAAATGGTTATTGGTTCATAACCAAAACCCGTTAACCCGCTCTATTAATTTAAGTTAAAATAAACCAAACTGATTTGTTCTATTTTAAGTTAAAACGAACCGAATCAACTTTTGGTTCATTCATTTAAAACAAACCAAACCCCTTTGGTTTATTCTCCACCATTGGATTATAACTAAACCAATTTGGTTCATCCATCATGCCTTCATAAGACACGACCCATCCACGCTTCCATTGCGACTGAAATGATTTCATGCTCGCTCCTTGTTTTGTCCAACCAATCCTAGTTTCTCTCGGTCTGAGAATCTCATTCTCAAGCTCGTTTTAAATCCTTCGGATTACGCTCGTTGTGTGTGTGACTAAATAGGTTCTCGGTTTATGTCGACCGTCTATAATCAACCATTAATTATAGAACGATCATGAGTGGCACCTAGTAGTATATCATGATCCCCAATTAACCGAAAAGATCAACGGTTGATCCAGAACTATTTCTGAAACCCTTCAGCAGCTATAATAATTCGTGCCCCATTCCCTTCACTCATCTTATACCCACTTGGTTCAGGACATGGTCTATAGTGTTAGTCCCCACTAGGTTGACTACGTCACACCTAGTCCAAGTATTATTTCCTCATCCTACAGATTCTAATTACTGCACATGTATCCAAGAGTACCTTACTCTAAACATGTAATATTTTGGCCAAAGACTTTAGTAACAATTCGACGAGAGGCCATGGGTATACATCTCCTCGCAAGGAGTGGTGAATCCTTTATAGGCTATTCAAACACCTTCGATCACTCTGACTTATACCCAATCATCCCGGGTCAACATCTCCTTATAGATGCTTGCTTAAGATGTCAAAGCATAAGTCTTCATGATCAAGATGACTTGAATACCACAAGTCAAAGGAACATCGCACTTAAGCTACAGTAAGAACTTCATTGACATATCTATATATGCAGATAACCATATGAAGTCTTACGGTTGGTCACTCCAATGAACTAGTTACCATAACTAGCATCCACGATTAACTCCGGACATCACAATGTCTCCAGCCAGTGAGAATCAGCTGCTTGGATACACCAAGGAGTATACCTCGTGCTAGTCTCGACAGAATTGATGGTGTCCAAATCCATCAATTCATCGACTAGGGATAATTCCGATACAATACAATTCCACATGTAGAGATACTCACTAGTTGTGATCCAATCACAAATTCTCTCATGCTGTAAATCGTATCATGGACATTCAGTAAATGAGTTTAAGATCTAATCAAATACATGAGAACATGTATACTCAAATAGTGAATCCTCATTTATCATATAAATGGTTCAAACATAAGGCGATTGCCTTAGGACATCTCTCATATATTACTAACAAACTCCCACTTGACCTAATGCCAATCGCTACGGTATCAAATACTATAGGCTCTAACATGACCCTCAAACTTACTTTGAGGTAATGCCTTAGTCAAAGGATCCGCTAAGTTCCTTTCAGTGGGGATTTTCTCGATTTGTATTTCCTTCCTACTTATGATCTCTCTGATCAAATGATAGCGGCGAAGCACATGTTTGGATCATTGATGAAACCACATCAAGTTCAGAGATGAACTTCTTGATCCAAACTGCTTCCTTTGCTGCTTCCAAAGCTGCAATGTGTTCTGCCTTAGTGGCAAAATCCGTTATAGTGTCAAGCTTGGAACCTTTCCAACTTATTGTGCCTCCATTCCAGGTGAATACATACCCAGACTGAGACATGAAATCATCCTTATCTATCTAGAAGCTGGCATCCGTATACCCACGTATCACCTTGTACCCTTCTCCATATATTAGGAACGCATCCTTAGTTCTTCTTAAGTACCTAAGGATCGTCTTAACAGTCGCCCAATGATCCATTCCTGGATCAGACTGGTATCTGCTCGTGACACTCAGAGCATACGATACATCGGGCCTCGTACATAACATAGCATATATGATAGATCCTATTGCGTATGCATAGGGAATCTTACTCATGCAAATCCTCTTGTCTTCTGTGCGCGGACACATAGACTTCGAAAGGTGTATCCCATGCCTGATGGGTAGGAAACCTTTCTTGGATTCCAACATGCTAAACCTCTTTAGCACTCGGTCTATATATGTAGACTACGAAAGACTAAGCAACCGTTTCGATCTATCTCTATAGATCTTAATTCCGAGGATGTAGGTTGCTTCTCCCAGGTCTTTCATGGAGAATGTCTTGGACAACCAAATCTTAACTGACTGTAAGACTGAAACATCATTTCCTATAAGTAATATGTCATCGACATACAGTACTAGGAACACGACTGCACTCTCACTAACCTTCTTGTACACACAAGGTTCATCTGGATTTTGTGAGAAATTAAACTTTTTGATTGCCTCATCAAAATGGATATTCCAGCTCCTGGATGCTTGCTTCAATCCATATATGGACCGTCACAATTTGCATACCTTGGTTTTATCAACCGATGTGAAACCCTCAGGCTGTATCATATACACATCCTCGAGTAAGTTTCCATTAAGGAAAGATTTTTTCACATCAATTTGCCATATCTCATAATCATAATGAGCCGCTATGGCCAGGAGCATCCGAATGGATTAAGCATAGCTACCGGTGAATAGGTTTCGTCATAATCAACACCTCGTTTTTGACAATATCCTTTCGCCACTAATCTAGCCTTATAGGTAATCACATTACCATCCATGTCAGTTTTCTTCTTGAAAACCCACTTGCACCCTATAGGCTTAATGCCTTCGGGTGGGTCAACCAAGTTCCAAACTTGGTTTTCATACATGGAATCCATTTCCGATTTCATGGCATCAAGACACTTATCCCTTTCTGAACTTTTCAGAACTTCTTCATAACTAGTAGGCTCCTCATCATCAATGAGTAACACGTCGTTCGATTCACTTATGAGAAATCCATATCTCTCGGGAATATTGCGTGCTCTACCAGATCTACGAAGATGTGGTGTCTCAATAGGTCCAGCCGATAGCTCATCACTATGAGCCATTGGCTGTGATGCTTCACCAGGTATCTCATCAATGTCTATTTGAGTCTCTCGAGCCTCCTCAAGCTCAACGACACTCCCACTGTTTTCTTGCAAGAGAAACTCTTTCTCTAGAAACACAGCATGTCTTGAAACAAACACCTTTTGTTCCACAGAATGATAGAATTGGTAACCCCTTATTTCCTTAGGGTATCCAATAAATAGACATTTATCAGACTTAGCATCCAATTTGTCTGATACAGTCCGCTTCACATAAGCAGGACAATCCCATATCTTCAAGTAAGATACATGAGGTTTCTTACTATTCCATATCTCATATGGAGTAGTAGAGACTACCTTGGTTGGCATTATGTTTAACAAGTAAACAGATGTCTGAAGTGCATAGCCCCAAAAGGACTTGGGAAGATTCGCATGATTTATCATTGATCTGACCATGTCCAACAAGGTCCGGTTACGCCTCTCAGATACACCATTATGTTGTGGTGTATATGGCGGAGTCCATTGAGACAATATACCATTGTCTCTTAGATAATCTAGAAACTCTTGACTTAAGTATTCACCACCTCGATCCGATCAAAGTATTTTAATACTCCTGTCATGTTGTTTCTTTACTTCATTTCTGAATTCTTTGAACCTTTCAAAGGCTTCAGACTTATGTTTCATCAAAAACACATTCCCAAACCGTGAGTGATCATCGATGAAGGTAATGAAGTAGCTATAGCCTCCCAAAGCTTGAGTTGACATAGGTCTACATACATCAGTATGTATTAGACCTAGCAACTCTCCCACTCGTTCACCTTTTCCTGTAAAAGGTAACTTAGTCATCTTGCCTTTTAAGTATGATTCGCATGTATCGTATGAATCCAATTCAAACGATTCCAGAATTTCACATCGATGTAATTCGGACATGCATTTCTTGCTTGCATGGACAAGACGACAATGCCACATGTAGGAGTCTAATTGATTATCCTTTCGAGCACGCTTGTTGCTCGCTTCGATATTGAAAATGTCACTGGATACATCCAACGTATAAATATCATTGCTTAAAGTTCCAGTCCCATAAAGAACGCCATTCAAAGTTATGTAACAACAATTGTTACTAAAAGTTAAATGGTACCCATTTCTATTTAAACAAGAAATAGAAATGACGTTCTTTATCAACGAAGGAACATAAAAGCAATTGTCCAGTTCTAAGACAAGTCCTGTAGGGAGTTTCAATAAATATGTTCCGATGGTGAGTGCAACAACCTTTGCTCCATTCCCAACACGTAAATTTGACTCTCTCTTGACGAATCTTCTTCTATTCCTTAGCCCATGTATGTCATTACATATATGTGAGTCACACCCAGTATCCAATACTCAAGTGTATGAGGAAATAGAATGACAATCAATAACGAAGATATCTGAAGAAGATGGGGCATCTGATGCCTTATTCTTCTTCACGAACTCAAGATAAATCTTACAATTTCTTCGCCAATGGCCCTCTTTGCCATAATGATGGCAAGTGCCCTTTTGAGCTGGTTCTACCCTTTTAGCCTTTTCCTTCTTCCCCTTTTGCTGTTCCTTTGACTTTCTCTTAGAACCTTTCTTCGAGGAATCAACTAACAACACCGTCCCCTGTTCATGCTTCTTAGAAGGCTCCACAGTCTTCAGCATATTGAGCAGTACCACAGATGAACCCTCTTACATCTCAAAGGTGAAGAGGAGCTTGGAGACTTCGAACCTTTCGAATCTCACTTACTCATCAAACAACTCATAAAGATAAAAGACTAAGGTATGAGCATCCATATGCGCATGCTGCTTCTGTAGCTTGGGTACCATCGCGGCTAACATTATGCAACTCACTAGTTCAGAATCAATCACATGTTTCTGATAGGCCAACAATTGGTCTGGAGTTGCATCGTCACTAGGATGGGCGGGAAGAGGCGCTTCGAGGACATTCGTAAGCTTTTCTGCCTTGAGAACAATTCTCAAGCTTCTAAGTCAGTCCAAGAAGATCGGCCTAGTCAATTTATTTGAATTCAAAATAGAGCGCAAATTCAAAGACATCACGATCAATCGATTAACTTAGAAATACAAATCAAGCATATATGAGAAAATGATTTTAAAATATATCAACATACATTTATAAATCCCATTCATTTTTCGAATTTCAAAAAACTCCAAAATCACTTCGGGAGATCATAGGTCCATCTTCGAATGGGCTGATATCCATCATAGATATGAACAACCTTGGAGAGAGTCCAACAAGCCATTCATAGCTACGATGGTAGGTATCAAATATACCAATTGCATATCACATATATGCAACTATCACAATGTGCTATCAACTAATTGAATGTTCACACATACATCGGATTGTTAACTCATTAACAAGTATGCATCATATGCATAGCACCCAACTTCACCTCCCTTCACATCGACCTTGGAGAGAGTCCAACAAGTCGATGCTCTAGGTTAAATCCAACCGATTAATCGAGAAATAGTTTTAATATGGTTAGAGCACATTCAACCAATTAGCCCAGCTTGGAGAGAGTCTAACAACCAAAGCTAACAATTGACCTCTGACTCTTACCATATTAGTATTAAACTATTTCATGGTTTGAACATGTTCAGGTTCGAGCCGGGCTTGGAGAGAGTCCAACAACCCAAACAGGAAACAGAACTCTGGTTCTAACCATATTAATGGAAGGTGTAGGCTTTAATATTGAGTAAGGGTTTTTATGTCTCATCCTCTTTGCATGCAAATAACTATTATCTACATGACATGACATACATGACATATATCTACATGTCACGACACGCATGACATAATGATATGCATCTAATGCAATTACATGACATACAATTATGACATATACAAAATTTCCTTATATGTCATAACTATTTATGGAAATAAAATATGTTTGAGATTTGATTCTCCAAATCAAATCATGATTAAATTAGGAAATAAATTTCCAAATATAATCACATATTTTATTTATGGAAGGTCTCAATTAAGGAAAGTCAAATTTAATTTAGGAAACAAATTTCCTAAATTGTCAAAACTATTTATGGAAATAAAATATATTTTAGATTTGATTTCCCAAATCAAATCATGATTAAATTAGGAAATAAATTTCCAAATATAATCAAATATTTTATTTATGGAAAGTATCAATTTCTATAAATACTTCTAACTTTCCAAAAGTAGAAGATTTCTATAAATACTTCTAGACTTTCCAAAATTAGAAAATTTCCATAAATACTTCTAACTTTCCAAAAGTAGAAAATTTCTATAAATACAATTACGACTATCGCAAAATAATTTTACGATTATGTCGAAACACAACCTGGGCTCTGATACCACTGTTGGGTTTCCGGCACCGCGACGAGTGTGTATTCGAACATGTTTCATAAACATATGCGCAGCGGAAGAAATAAAAGGCAATAAATCTAATTTATTACATCACACACACCACATGCATGCATAGTACAACATGTGTAGACATAACCGTAGTTTCAAATTTTGCAATAAAAGGAAATTATTCTACGTATACCTGACATATCACGTGTAGCGGGAAAGACATCAACAGGAGCGACCCTCGCTAGAATCGCCTCTATCCGTATCCACGCCGAGTATCTTCGGGATGAGTTCACAAAGTCATGAGCCTCTTCTTCATATGAGTCACTAGCCTCGTGTCGAAGACGATGTGATTGAGAGAAGATCACAATTCGAATCAAAATTCGGATTCAAAACGAGTCCTCAAAAACTCGCTTCTCCGGAGAGGTATTCGCCCACCGTTTGACGAATCCTTCGTCCTCCACCTATGAGGATTACCGGAGATAGAATCTCCGGCAAGGAAGCCACTGTCAAAGCTTCAAACATCGTCCAAATGACACTCCGACACGAAGTAAACAAGCTGTCCAAAAAACTGGACAGATTTGGTGGAGGATTAGCGCCGGACAAATAAGGAAGCTAGATGCTCACCTTGTCGCCGGAGCCAAGGAAGATCACCGGAGCTCCTCCGACAGCAGCTAGACGCCGACAAGAGGGGAGGACGGCAGCTGCTGAATGCCGACAAGAGGGGCTTGGGCGGTGGTTGGCAGCGGCAAGGAGTTGGCGCCGGCTACACCAAGGAGAAGAGGGAGAGGGGCGACAACTTTTGGGTTAGGGCTCTCATTAAACCCTCGAGCCCTATTTTATAGAGAACAAATTCTCCTAATGTTTATTGGTTCGTAACCAAAACCCGTTAACCTACTCTATTAATTTAAGTTAAAATAAACCAAACCGATTTGGTTTATTTTAAGTTAAAACGAACCAAACCAACTTTTGGTTCATTCGTTTAAAACAAACCAAACCCCTTTGGTTTATTCTCCATCATTGGATTATAACTAAACCAATTTGGTTCATCCATCATGTCTTCATAAGACACGACCCATCCACGCTTCCATTACGGCTGAAATGATTTCATGCTCGCTCCTTGTTTGGTCTAACCAATCCTAGTTTCTCTCGATCTGAGAATCTCATTCTCAAGATCGTTTTAAATCCTTCGGATTATGCTCGTTGTGCGTGTGACCAAATAGGTTCTCGGTTTATGTCAGCCGTCTATAATTAACCATTAATTATAGAACGATCATGAGTGACACCTAGTAGTACATCATGATCTCCAATTAACCGAAAAGATCAACGGTTGATCCAGAACTATTTCTGAAACCCTTCAGCAGCTATAATAATTCGTGCCCCATTCCCTTCACTCATCTTATACCCACTTGGTTCTGGACATGGTCTATAGTGTCAGTCCCCACTAGGTTGACTACGTCACACCTAGCCCAAGTATCATTTCCTCATCCTATGGATTCTAGTTACTACACATGTATCCAAGAGTACCTTACTCTAAACATGTAATATTTTGGTCAAAAACTTTAGTAACAATTTGACGAGAGGCCATGGGTATACATCTCCTCGCAAGGAGTGGTGAATCCTTTATAGGCTATTCAAACACCTTCGATCACTCTGACTTATACCCAATCATCCCGGGTCAACATCTCCTCATAGATGCTTGCTTAAGATGTCAAAGCATAAGTCTTCATGATCAAGATGACTTGAATACCACAAGTCAAAGGAACATCGCACTTAAGCTACAGTAAGAACTTCATTGACATATCTATATATGCAGATAACCATATGAAGTCTTACGGTTAGTCACTCCAATAAACTAGTTACCATAACTAGAATCCACGATTAACTCCGAACATCACAATGTCTCCGACCAGTGAGAATCAACTACTTGGATACACCAAGAAGTATTCCTCGTGCTAGTCTCGACAGAATTGATGGTGTCCAAATCCATCAATTCATCGACTAGGGATAATTCCGATACATCACAATTACACATGTAGAGATACTCACTAGTTGTGATCCAATCACAAATTCTCTCATGCTGTGAATCGTATTATGGACATTCAGTAAATGAGTTTAAGATCTAATCAAATACATGAGAACATGTATACTCAAATAGTGAATCCTCATTTATCATATAAATGGTTCAAACATAAGGCAATTGCCTTAGGACATCTCTCATATATTACTAACATGAACCTGTTGTTCATCTGTTAGCTCATGATCAACAGTTTTAAGCTCCCAAATCATGTTAGACATCTCCCTGAGATGTTAAACCATCGTAACATTCGGATGCTTCTTATAGCTATCGAACCTGATCATCAACTACCAAAGCTTTCTCAAACTCATTCCACTTTATCTATCCCTAAGGGCAACCCAGACTGCATGAGCCGAAGGATACAACTCATATTTAAATACTAGGTCATCAACCATTGAACTAATCAATATTCCCTTTGCACTGGAATCCTTTTTCTTCCATGCCTTATAAGCATCAAAGTCACATTTATGTTGTGTCGTGGGACCCTTAACAAGTTCTTCCATAACCTAATGTACAACCTCAAGAACTTCTTGTTCCTCAAGTGCATACTGAATCTTGAGGTGCCAAATTTTGTAGTTTTCACCATTAAGTTTTTCACCCTTATTCAGTTCAGCTATGATGTTCTTTGTTGCCATAATCTATCATAAATAAATAAATTATTTAGATATTCAGTGTATGTATTTATGTAAGTAATCTCTAAATTGATTCAATGTAAATATGATTCGGTTTACAAAATCAAGTGATAACTATGTTACCACTTATCATTTGTATGTGTCAATCCGACTTATATTAATCTATTTTATTACATACATTCCATTTAATGAACTTAATCATTATTCTAACATGATATTAAATATTAAAGGAACTTATCATTTAAAATTATACTCATAATGAACAAATCAATGAGCATAAACAAATATCATGCATCATGTAGAGTAAACAACATAAAATGAACTAATCATTTCGAATGAACATATCATTAACTAAACATGTTGTACAATATTAATAGATAACAGGACTCTCCTAAGAATGTTACACATAACATTCTTCCTACTCATAATTGACAAACAAAAAACAACTCTGATAAACTAGATAGGCGATTCTTACTCCCACTAGGACAACCACTAGCGCAGTAATAATCTAAACATGGCCAATCTTCTTGGGCTGAACTAGGACACCTTCTGCCGAGATGCTCTCTAGATGATGCCAGGATGTAGAATCCTGTGAAGGACACACACGAAGAGATCCCATAGAAAAAACCTCTTCAGAGTCTTCTTCTGGATCCTCTTCACAATGAACTTCACAATCCTCATAGTGAAGCAGCTCAGCGCACAACTGGGTATATGATATGTGCCCCTTATAATGCCCCCAGATCTGATGTGCGATATCACTAAGGAGCTCAGGCAGTGAACAGATCAAAGCTCAGATCCTGTAGTTATCTAGAATTGAAAACTCCTGCATCTCAAGTCTCCAAAACAGTTTGTAAAGTCTCCCGATGTGCCACCTGACTCTATGAGCTGAGTCATACTCTATCCCTTGGATAGTCTCCTTCAGCTGATTACGCAACTCATCGCGTCGAGTTATAGTAGTAATCATCTGTGCCATCTGAAAAATTAAAATTAATTAAGTCAGTACAAAACCGACAAACTAGTACATATACCAACTTAATTTAATTTATATAGGTATAGAACCAACATAATAAATCAAGAACATATTTCCTTGATTCTCTGGAGAACATTTGACTGAACTGCTTTAGACCAGTCGACTGGTACTTTTACCAATCGACCATCATCTAAGTCCAATCGACTTGAACTATTATGACTTCACATGACCGTGAATTCGTGATAACACAGACACTATTCAATTTGCTCTGAGTATCCCAGGCACCCAAGCAACATGTATGGTATTCTGTCTTCTCAACGTCCCTAGCCACCTGACTCCAATTCATTTAGCCTATCTCTAAGTTGTTTATGTCGACTCTCAGTTGTTCTAAAACAACTACTCAACAATCAAATTATGAGCATACAAAAGATAACTTTGGCTCAGTATGCAACCCAATTAAGTTTTCAAAATTGATTTTATACCCTAAATCAACTGAGTCAATCCAATACAACTCGAGCCTAATTAACTGAGGTCTAATTAATTCACACTGCTCAAGCCCAATAAAATGGAGCCCAACTAATTCAGTGCATTAAAAGACTATAGATATATATAAAATCACATGCACATCCTCCAATTTTGAGCCCACACTTTTTTTGTTTTGTTTTGTTTTTTTTTTTTTTTTTTTTGATTTACAAGTGGTATCCAAGCTTCGCCCGACTAGTCCACTTGGCGAACCGGCCCTGCCCCACGGCCTCCGAAGAGTCTCCACCGGCCCACAAGGGTAAATCAGGAAGACGCGCCACCAAGTCGCCCTGAGGGGTTTAACGCCAATCAGAGTCCGCACCCCACACCAACCCGCTGGTAAACGGGAACCCACCTCCGCAACCCGCAAGCGAGTGGAAAACGGCGGAATTCCCTCCGCAAGCTGCAGCCGGCAGGGATCGAACCATGGCTTGCTCCAGGGACCCCCCAAGCTCTTACCGACGCGCCATTGCCCTGGGGGCAAAACTGTGATGGGTAAACTTTTTATAGTTGCCGCCGCCGGGCCCGAAGACCCCCCATAATCAGAAACCCCGAAGGATTTTTGAAGCGAGCGTTCAATCGTCCTATCGAAGCGTACGGGTTTACCCTCCGGATTTGCTTCGTTGAACTTCATCGTATTCGTGGGAGTTCTGATTCTGCGACTCGAGACCACACAGAAGAGTTTTTTTCTTTCTCTCAAGCCCATGCAGAAAAGAGAAAAAAAAACTTTAGCCATTTTTTTTCTGAGCCCACATAGAAAGAGATCTATCCCTCGTCGCGACTTCGGCCGAAGAAAGAAAAAAAACTAGTTTTTTTTAACTTCTTGTCAATCGCGAATTTAACCCTTTTTTTATTTTTTCATTTTTTTGTTCAAACTTTTCCTCAATCGCAAGCTTTCGGCTTTCCCCTTTCTCGCGTTGCCTATCTCCACCTCCTCCTATCTCCGCATCCTGAATATGTCTCAACGAGGCAGTAGATCGTGCTATGAGGGGCACGAGAATAGATCTCGCTCCACAATGAGGTGGCAAGGTGCTCATTCTGTGCTTCGGCGACATGGCAGCGAGAACAAATCTCACTCTTGTTCTTCAGCAGCATGGTGGCGAGGTGCTCCTTTTGTGCTTCGACAATAAGGCAGCGAGAACAAATCTCGCTCAGTGCTTTGGCAACGAGGCAACAGATAATGAAGGATAGATAAGAGAGGTATATCGAATTTCATATGAAATTTTGATTTTGCGCAGTTACTGCGCGATGTGCGCAGTAACTGCGCGATGTGCGCAGTAACTGCTCCACAATTTTACAACCTAGCTAGATAGTTGTGGATTTTTTAAATTTACACAACCTTAAGATGTTTTATCACGAGCTCGTTAAAAGATCTAAACATATCATATTCATTCACTAACACCATCAAAAAGATGCTAAAACTCCTTTAGCTTGGACCATATCGAAATTTCAAAATTCTAAATAATATAAGATCATCAACATAGCGTTACACATCTCAAAATTATTTAAAATCAGGACCATCACACTTCTAGGACTCTCTTGAGTGTAATCATGTTCTCATATATAGATTTCATAGTATAGATACAGAGTTGTGATTTTCTAAAATTGGTACAACTTTGAGATATTTTATCATGAACTTATTAGAGGATTTAAATCCGTCATACTCACTCATCAACAGTCTCAAAAAGCTCTTCTTTGGTTCAAATCATGTTAAAATTTTAAAATTCTAGATGGTGTAGGATCATTTGGCCAAAACTCACTTATATCCTTAAGTACTTCAAAATACTTCAGATCAAATTCATTGTAGTTTTTGTCTCATCCTAAGTATAATCATGCCCTTGGATATAGATTGGGATATAAAAATTATAGTTTTAAATTTATAGTTTAAGACTGATGCGATAGGATCAATCGACTATTAGTGATAGGCCTGTAATAAATCAAATAAAATTTTTAGTAGTTCAATTGAATAGTCAATTGCTGATCTGTCACGCCCCGAGAGCATGCCGAGCCGAAAATCAAACGGACGACATCTCCCCTGTACGTGACAATATTTCGGGTTAATACAAGGCCCGTAGGCCCACAATGACAACAATATATACAAATATACCAAACTACAACAGTATATATATATCAAAACAACTACACACAGCGGAAACGATACCACAATAATACACATCCTACACATGCATACCGGTATGACTAACACATCACAACAATACAAAACTTCGACAAAAATCCGAATATACAATATGTACATCACGAAAACTCCAAAATACAATATACAACGGACGGAAAGCCCAAATACACACGGGAGCCTCGGAGGTGAGATGAGACGATGTCAGCCGGCGGTGCTCCAAGTTGTCACGAAGTCTTCTACCTGTTACCTGGGCGATAGAAAACCCAGGGTCCGTGGGGGGTGGAGAGTAAAACTCAGCAGGTAATAGAAAACATGAATATATGTCATATCACATGTATTTTCAACAACATACTCTAGAAGTACAACAGGTATATCAGCATAGTATATAAATACAAGCATATACCGTCTAACTAATTAAACAACATAAAAATACAGACATACCTGAAGTCTGCCACCCTACTCTGATCCAACCTGAACATATATCCAACATATATATATATATAACAGGAAGAGTAGATCAACTCAAAATATACTCTAGCTACAGGTCAAGGTATCTAATGGTCTGTCCAACACATACCAATATCCGACACAATCGTATAACAAATGCAAGAGACATGTATGAATATGATGTACACCCAAATGCAGCAAGCATAGTACAATCAAATGCAACATCACAATAATTATATATATATAGACTGTATCCATATATATATTAATCTCCACCATCCATATATATATATATATATATACATGCATATATGTATATATATATGGTAATATGCAAAGTGCCATCAGATACGGCAATGCAACATGCATGGTCATGCCTGCTCACCCCTACTCGCTACCACGACCCCAGTGTGGCCTAGGTGGCATGACAACTGTCCCAACTCACACCAACCACTGCTATAGAGTGGCCGAGTGGGCAGTATGATCAAGTAGCATATGAGCGTAAAGAGCTCGCTACACAACGGGGGTCCCTGCTGCTGGCCACTCCGACTAACACTACCAATGAGTGGTCGAGTACCACGCACCCAGGACAACTGCACGCAACTCCAATTACCACCGTCTATAGTGGTAGAGTGCGGCACAACAGATGCTCTGCCCTCACACCAGTTACTCCTCGGGGAGTGATCTGGGAGGCAAGATGACTGACGACTCTCTCAACCCCAAGGGAGACTATGTCGTCAGAATGCATGCAAATGACATGTGTATGCTGTCACATGTACAGCCATCTACCACAGACTCTCTGTTCAGCAAAGAGTCATACTCATCTAATCAATACTCTCTATTCTGTAGAGAGTTGTACTCAACAAATCGACGGACTTTCTATCCTGTAGAGAGTCATACTCGACTGATCCTGACTCTCTCCAATAGAGAGTCGTACTCAACTGATCGACGCACTCTCTATCCGATAGAGAGTCGTACTCGACTAATCATACCAAGCTGGGATCACCGGTCCGCAGCGACACACTAATCACCCTTCACTTAACCATTACACAACTCATGGTTGGTAACAGTATGCAACATACAGGTATTGGAAGTAAATCCTACATTTAGGGCATTACCTACCCATCGATGACCTTTTTGCCAATTTATAAATTGGGTCATCCCTCGTACTAACATTTACACCCTACTAATCAGCTAAGCCAATTTACATCACATTTATAACTCCTAAATCATAATAGGGTATATGTGATATCAACAATTGAGCATAAATAAATCCAACGATAAGTTCAAGCATACGATAATAAGAGCAGGGTCAAGGTAATATGAACACCTAACATGCTCATATCTATGACTAAATCTGAATGCAATACATCTACCCGGACAAGGTAGGAAATTACCCACCTGCTGTAATGCTCGAAACAATGTAGTCCTCACGGCCGCAGACCTGTCTCGTATCCACGTCCGCGGATATCTCGAACCAAAATCCTGCAAACAAATATATATGATCCAATCATATACCAATTCTAATATTAGGATCAAATCATAATCCTACATCAACTTTATATCCCGATCAACTAGATTGATCTAGTTATCCAATTAACCTAATCAACCCTCCATATTAATCCCTATAACAAGGATCATAGAACGATATTACTACCGCACTTTATAGCATGATCAGGTCAAAACTCACCAAATCTCCAATTCAATTACAACTCAATTCACAGTTAAATCACCTACACCTACACTACAGCCTATGAACAGCCATGCTGCAACATATAACATGATAAAATCATGGTTCAACACAAACCTCACCTCAACCTCGATCCACCATTCCCATCCACACTACCAACTAAAGCTCCAATTCATAGCCGCACACAGCCGGCATAACAACACAGCAACCCCACAACAATTATAACTCCAACATCAACTGAAACCATCAAATCAACACTAAACAACACCTATCTAATGGATCCCACTCCCAACAGCCACACACGATGATCCATGAATATAAACCATTCTAATCTCAACAACATCGACACAGCACAGATCATTACAACAATTACATATGAAACAATAAAGGAGAATGAAGCTTACCGGTCAAAACTTCAGCGACAACCCCCAAACTACCCAGACATCGGAAAGACCCCCGCCCTCGACAGAGATCGGCCAAATGTCGCCCGGCGGCTTCGAACACTTATCAAACTCCCATATCTCGCCCAAAACAAGGAGGAGAGATTCAACTTACCTAGCTCCTCATCAATCTGGGCAGAGGCGTCTCTCACCCAACACAACACACTATCGATCTCTCCCGCCAAAGAAAGGGGAAAATCATCGTGATACGGCAATCAAATGTCAGAATGGTGTCGCCGAGCCGAGATCGGGCGAAGAGAGTCGGCGAATGGGAAGAAGATGAGCCGCGGTGTGTGGCGTCGTCGGCCGCTCTTGATTAGGCGGCCAGCGTGAGGAAGGGATCGATCGTGACGGGCGGATCGGCCGATCGCAGACGGCGATGCACTAATCCAACTCCGGTGGCAGCGACAACGGCGTGGCGATGACAGCAGATCGAGCTTGGGCTCGGGCGACGACGGGGTGAGGAAGTCGACGACGAGTTGTCTCGGTGGTCGCAAGGGGCAGCGACACCGGCGAGATCAAGCACAGATGAAAACTAGGGCACGGGGCGCGGCGACAGGGCATGGCGACGGGGCGACAGTGACCGTCGTGGTCGGCGCGCGAGGGAGAGGCGGTGGTGGAGACGCTGTCGCGGTGATGGATCGCACGAGAGATGAAGGATCGAGATCCGGAGGGGAAGAGAAGAAGTCGCGCGATCGGGAAAATGAAAAGAAGAAACGCCGATCGGGGAAAATGGAAAGAAATCGGCGAGAGAAAATTAAACACTTAGCATTTAAACCTCTTAATAGCAGATAGTCTAAACAGGCTTTACTAAAGCCTATCTGCTTTATCCGTGTAAAATGTCCATAACACTTCCGTTTAAATCCAGAAAAATTTCTAAAAATTTCTGAAAAATTTCTAAAAATTTCTGAAAAATTTCTAAAAATTTCTGAAAAATTCACAAGATAGTTTATCAATTAACGAGGAATAATATTTTTTTTTTGGTATTTTACATTCTCCCTCACTTATAAAAAATTTGGTCCCCAAATTTCGTACTAACCTGCAAAAATTACTTCAAGCAAGTTTCCGAAAGGACCACATACCTTCCTCAAGTGAACAGATGAGACTATCGAGCTCGGATAGTATCTTCCAGCTCCCACATAGTCTCCTCATCGGTATGATGCTGTTATCCAACCTTTACGAGTCGGATAGTTTTCGTCCCACTACTGTCGCTCCTTGCGACTTAGGCTCCACCCTGGAATCACCTCGTAAGTTGCATTAGACTAAAGTAGAATCAGAACCTCTTACAGCACATGGTCAGATCGTGGCACGTATTCCCTCAGCATATAAACATGAAATACGTTATGAACAACCGCAAGTGTCGGAGGTAAAGCCAGCCGATAAGCTACACCTCCATAATCCACGACACAAGATCTGAATAGATCCTCCAACATCTAAATGATACACTTAGACTGTTCATCTGTCTGCGGATGAAATGTTGCACTAAGTCCAAGCTCTGTGCCCATAGTCTAGTGCAGACTCTGCCAAAATCGCGAGGTAAATCGCGAATCTCTATCCAATATGGTACTTAAAAGTACCCCACGCAATCCGGTAATCTTCCGGCAATACTACTCTGTTGAACGATCCAATGGGTACGACCCACGAATTGGAAAGAAGTGAGCTGATTTGGTCAGTCGATCCACAATCACCCAAATCGCATCACGTCCTTTACGGGTTCTAAGCAATCCTGTAATGAAATCAATCGTGATATGCTCCCACTTCCATTCCGGAAATTGGAATTTTCTAGAGCAATCTAGCGAGTTTCTGATGTTCAGCCTTCACCTACTGGCATACTAAACATCGAGCAGCAAAATCTGCTATAACTCTCTTTATACCATTCCACCCGTATAAACGTTTCAACTCTCGGTACATCTGAGTACCACCAAGGTATATAGCCCATCTCGAATGATGTGCTTTTTTTTTTGTAGCAACTCTTCCTTAAATACTACAACTCCGGAACCCACTATCCTCATCAAAGACGGGGAAAATTATCTTCTCAAAAGAGAAGTCCATCTGTCGTCCAAAAATTCCACTCCACCACGCATTCTGTAAGTGCATGGGAGACTATAGCGATCAACTCTCACAAATTACAACTATTCGCGTTCCAGCAAATTTATACTAGCTACCCAGTAGTTAGTTAAAATCCCATGAGCATTCCTGCTCCATATCCCTACAAATCCAAATAATAACTACTAAAGTCACGTCATGTATATGACAACCTATCTCGTAGTTTTTTAACTGTCGTAAGCATAAGGTACGCCTCATTCAACTGCATCGGAATCGCTCCGATCCCTGAAATGATGCATCCGCGTACAACCTCCTTTTTATCCACTCCGGAAGGATTAACTAATACTTGCGTAAAAGTTAACCGCTATCTAGGTCCTATAAACTGGTTTCACCAGCTTCCGACTAAATGATTTCCAACATCACCTTTGTCAAACAAGTCTGTGGTTTAGTAATGCTAAGACATTCTATCCACATCTACAGTACTAACCAAGACATACAAGGAAAACCACCATCTACGGTGGTTGAGTGCGTAACTCCAACTACCACAATCAACAGTGGCCAAGTTACGCAACTCCAACAACTACAAAAGGATCCTATCGTGTTCAGGATACACGATTCTCCAATCTAGTGACGACTAAATCATTAATTAGTCTAGCAACTTAATCACAACTCATAACAATTCATACCAAGTATGAAATTGTCGTCTTTACACACCTGCATTCTCTTTACTCTACACTGATGATATATTTTAATCATCACGACACTGATAATTGTATGACACCATGTCATTACCATGTCAATGCTCCAGTCGCAAATCAACCTTAGAGTATACACAGGTGTCCTTTATTGATCTAAACAGATCATCTATCCCCAACGGAGGATATTCATCACGACAACTACTGTATTCCATCATCGATAATCGATGCATACTTTTAAAGGTTCATCTCTCTTTCAACAAAGAGTTCCGGATCTTTTCAAGGAGGAATACTGGGATAGATAAATATCCCTTCCAACATCTCCTATAATCACAATTTACATTCTTCCAATTTCTATAGTGTTTAGCAACACTGATACCAACAAAATTATCACTCATATGTGATATTCGAAACCAGAACTAATTTCCGCAATCATTTCGATCGCCTACTTCACTTGCCTAAGCAACAACAAGGCTAGGAGTTCATCCGAAACTACATCCGATTGCTCTCGGATTATACGCACATCTGAGAGACATAATCATACTATAATCTCAACAACTTGACCATCCGTAAGGATATGTCTACAGTAAAGATATGTCTATCCGAGTCTAAGGGCATCCCTTGACTTCTTAATTGTTGATCCTCATCTCACCTGACGGTAGAGATACCATCAACCCACAAGTCGATGTAAAGGACTCTTCTAATCCAACTGAGAATGTTCTAGATACAGATACCTGTAACTACAAGCATCTCTCAATATAATAACCTTGAGGGTAAACTAAAGTAATACCTTGGACAATCAATTATCCGTCGATCTGATTCAAAATCTTTACACAGGTCTCGGCCTTTCTACGAAGAGAACACAATCATATCCAACAGTCCATGACAATTCGGTCGCATTTCTGCGACGAATAATCCGGGGATTTTTTTAGATCATCTGATCCCATCACTAAATCCTACGAGCTGCAACTGTAGGATACCGAATAGATACGACCATCGTCGTATACTCTCTCTGCTGTACTAAGCAAAACACATCTGGAGGTAACTGTTTGTTGTTGTCTGCTGAGTCTTCTACAATGTCTTCTCGCCGCTTCAGGCCGATCTCTGAAGGGAGTATCAAGGAACTCCAACCACGCCTGAGGTAGTAGGTTGATGCTGATGAGATAACTCAATCCTCTGTGTTGATCTCTACTGTCGAGATAGTGCATCACCTTCCCAGAATATCTCGGATAGTCTTCAACTGAGTCTTTAAAGTATACCTCCTCCACTGTACTGGTTGCTCACAATAGCAACAGCTGAACTGCCCCAACAGATATCTGACTCCGCGTGTCTTCATGATCTGCACTGCATGCACACAATTCCTTCAGAGTCTTTGTTCTGATTTTGTTGATATCCATAAGAACCATCTGATGATCTGCGATTGGTCTTCTATAATCGGAAAGTAGCCCCAAGGCCTCTGACTCCGATCTTGCTCCTTTTGTCCAACATTCGGAGGCTTCTTACTCCAATATCTGACTTGCAATATCTGTTTATCGATCTTCATCTCCTAAACACTTATACGGAGTCATTCCTAAACTCCTGTCTGAATCCAACGTCTTCCGGCAAGATCTGGTAGAAGATCCCGTCATCTTAATCCAACAGTAAGCCAACAATCGTAGGTGGCTTAAAATATCCATTCATCTTCTTGAGCTATTAGGTGGGCGTAACCTCTGCAAGTCTCATGACTCTGCACAGTACACTATTACTAACCGAGCACCCTTTCTTGAAGCTCAAGAATTCCTTACAATGTGTCACTAAAAGCAACTGAGTCTTTAAAGTA
Source organism: Wurfbainia villosa (assembly GCA_025175895.1). Taxonomy (NCBI): domain Eukaryota; kingdom Viridiplantae; phylum Streptophyta; class Magnoliopsida; order Zingiberales; family Zingiberaceae; genus Wurfbainia; species Wurfbainia villosa. The sequence continues at coordinate 134,774,746 of CM045986.1, read as the reverse complement.
TACCTCCTCCACTGTACTGGTTGCTCACAATAGCAACAGCTGAACTGCCCCAACAGATATCTGACTCCGCGTGTCTTCGTGATCTGCACTGCACGCACACAATTCCTTCAGAGTCTTTGTTCTGATTTTGTTGATATCCATAAGAACCTTCTGATGATCTGCGATTGGTCTTCTATAATCGGAAAGTAGCCCCAAGGCCTCTGACTCCGATCTTGCTCCTTTTGTCCAACATTTGGAGGCTTCTTACTCCAATATCTGACTTGCAATATCTGTTTATCGATCTTCATCTCCTAAACACTTATACGGAGTCATTCCTAAACTCCTGTCTGAATCTAACGTCTTCCGGCAAGATCTGGTAGAAGATCCCGTCATCTTAATCCAACAGTAAGCCAACAATCGTAGGTGGCTTAAAATATCCATTCATCTTCTTGAGCTATTAGGTGGGCGTAACCTCTGCAAGTCTCACGACTCTGCACAGTACACTATTACTAACCGAGCACCCTTTCTTGAAGCTCAAGAATTCCTTACAATGTGTCACTAAAAGTGACACGGGGAAATACTCTCTTTCAACATCACTAAACCATGATCAAGTGATGTTTTACTTCCCGAAGGTCATTTTCTGCATTTTTCACCAAATACCGGCTTGACCCCGATAATAGTATGCAAATAACTCTACTTTCTCGGTATAACATGAGTTAAGTACTTAAAAGTACTCTTAAGGTTATACAACTCAGTACGAACAACTCAGGGATAAAATCCCTATGAAACACCGTAACTTAGCCTTCCGCTATCTGCATCAACAATAGACAATTTGTCTTGTCCATTACCCAACAGGTAATGATCTGACTAATACAGTTAGTGGAAATCTCTAAGACTGTAGTCTCTGATTTCCATAATAAATGTGACGACTTAGCCCCTGTTTTCCGACTCGGTATCAGTCGGCTCTCAAAGGTAAATTACCTTCTCGACATAGGTTCAAGACTCACAGACTCAACAGGTCGATCCCGTGGTCAACCCATACCACGGTTCCGAACAATAACCAACACACTACAGGTTATTCTTTGGTATAAGCATCTAAATGCATAGCCAACATAACCGGGAGTATAAACCCTAGAGGTCACTCCGGTTGGTCGCCTCGATGGACGACCCCTACTACAAGTCTGCATAGGTGTTATAACCTTATTGTATACACCTACTGATCAAGTTTAGATAAATATCTACTAAACCATAAGTTTTTCAGGAATTCTTACCTCGTGCTGCTTGGAGCTCAGGCCGCTGTTCATCTCATCTCAGAAAACCAAAACCGAATAAATCGACTCCCGAGAATCCAAGACTCGACACAAAACAACATTGTATGGCATCGCAGAACCTTGGGCTCTGATACCACTAAAGTTGTCACGCCCCGAGAGCATGCCGAGCCGAAAATCAAACGGATGACATCTCCCCTGTACGTGGCAACATTTCGGGTTAATACAAGGCCCGTAGGCCCACAATGACAACAATATATACAAATATACCAAACTACAACAGTATATATATATATCAAAACAACTACACACAGCGGAAACGATACCACAATAATACACATCCTACACATGCATACCGGTATGACTAACACATCACAACAATACAAAACTTCGACAAAAATCCGAATATACAACATGTACATCACGAAAACTCCAAAATACAATACACAACGGACGGAAAGCCCAAATACACACGAGAGCCTCGGAGGTGAGATGAGACGATGTCACCAAGTGCTCCAAACTCACACACGGTCTTCTAACACTGCGACAAAACCTGTGGTCCGTGGGGGTGGTGAGTAAAACTCAGCAGGTAATAGAAAACATGAATATATGCCATATCACATGTATTTTCAACAACATACTCTAGAAGTACAACAGGTATATCAAAGATAGTATATAAATACAAGCATATACTGTCAACGATTAAACAACATAAAAATGCGGACATATACCGAGTCGCTTACTCGATCTATATCTATATATATATAACAGGAAGAGTAGATCAACTCAAAATATACTCTAGCTACCGGTCAAGGTATCTAATGGTCTATCTAACACATACCAATATTCGACACAATCGTATAACAAATGCAAGAGACATGATACGTATGAATACGACAGACACCCAAACGCAAAGAAGCATAGTACAATCAAATGCAACATCACACATATATGTATCCATATATATATTAATCTCCAACCCACATATATATATATATATATATATATATATATATATATATATATATGGTAATATCAAAGTGCCATCGATACGTAACGAATACGTGGTCATGCTCGCCACCCTACTCGCTACCACGACCCCAAAGGGCCTAGGTGGCACGACATGACAATCGCCCTAACTCACACCAACCATCGCTATAGAGGTGGCCAAGTGGCGATGATCAAGTAGCATATGAGCGTAAAGAGCTCTACGCTCTACGGGGTCCTCACGACCACTCGACTAACACTACTAATGAGTGATCGAGTACCACGCACCTGTGATAATCGCAGACGCAACTCCAACTACCACCTATAGTGGTAGAGTGCGGCATACAGATGCTCGCCCTCACACCGCTTACTCCTGGGAGTGCTCGGGAGGCAAGACGACCGACGACTCTCTCAACCCCAAGGAGACTATGTCGTCGAATGCATGCAACGACATGTGTATGTTGTCACACGCATAACCATCTACCACAGACTCTGCTCAAAGAAAGAGTCATACTTATCTAATCAATACTCTCTATCCTGTAGAGAGTTGTACTCAACAAATCGACGGACTCTCTATCCTGTAGAGAGTCATACTCGACTGATCCTGACTCTCTCCAATAGAGAGTCGTACTCAACTGATCGATGCACTCTCTATCCGATAGAGAGTCGTACTCGACTAATCATACCAAGCTGGGACCATCGGTCCGCAGCGACACACTAATCACCCTTCACTTAACCATTACACAACTCATGGTTGGTAACAGTATGCATGTAAATTACTGAAATTAAAATACGAAATTTAATGGCCAAAATTTCGGGATTTTCGGGATTTTTAGGGAATTTTAGGAATTTTTCTGGATTTAAACGGAGGTCGTACGAGATTTTTACGGGGATAAAGTAAACGGGCTTTAGAGGGGTCTATTTAAAGGGGATAAATACGCGATGGAAAACCCTAAGTTTCTATTTTTCTATTTCCCTTTTTATTTCTTTTTTCCCGCCGTGAGATTCAATAGCGATTCGTTCATGGCCGCTCACGCCGATGCGCCGCACGACGCTGCCGTCGCGCCCGATTCTTCGGCCGACAATGCCTTTCTTCGCCGCTTCTTCCCTTCCACGCGTCGCTCTCCTCACTTCGACCGTTGCTGACCGGCGTCCTCCTTCTCTTGGCGCCTAACTTTCGTGGCGAGCCCTTCTTCCTCGCGTCGCACTGCCGGAGTCTATCGCGGGACGTCCGTCTGCAGCCCGCCACCTCGCCTTTCCGGTGCCCAGTCGCCGACCCACCCCTCCACTTGTTCTCAAGGAGAATACTTCGTATAGCTTGTTTTTCTTTTACTTCGTTTGTTTTAGTAGTGCGGTTTAGGTGAAGAGGAACTACCGTGGATTGGGGGTTGTTTGAGAGGGCGTGAGGTTTTAATTGGGAGGTTACCGCTGAGGAAAGTCGTTTGTGGGGTTCTTGACCACGTAGTATGTGAGTTTAGGTATCGGTTGTCGATTGGAATTCTAGGGCGGGTGAGCCGGATTGGTCGATTTGGGTTGATTCCGAGTTATTGGTTGATCGGTATGGTATTGAGGATAGGATTTGGGTGATATTGTTTGATCTTGAGGATATTTTTATAGGTGATGAATTAGGTTAATTGATTTGGAATTAATTGGGCTAAATTAATTGTATGGATATTTGTGGACAAGGAAAATTGAAAATAGTTTGGGTTAATTGGGATATAAAGGAAATCGATTAATTATTCGATTTGTCGTTGAATGTATTTTTGTGCTTGACTATAGTCATGCTTTATGTAGGTTTGATACGAGCGCAGTCCCCATCGTGGACGATTTGGTTCATTCTTGCGGATATATATTCAGGCGGGTATTTTGACTTAACTTTTAGATTAAGTCAAGTTGATATGCTAGTTAGGATAGCTTACAATAACTTTTTCATGTTTATATGCCCGGTATGATTTTAGTGCCTACTAGATACAATGTGATTATATTTCCTGTTTGACTTGGATTATAGTTATTTGGATTATGGATACGCGTATTGATTGTACATATTATTCTGGATAAGTATTTTGAGTAGGATTTACATACTTTAGTATCATGCACCATTTTTTGCATGATTGCATCTACCGACGAGGTTCCATTATTGTTGAGCCGCAGACTAGTTACATAACGGCTCGCACACACCGCCACTCATGGGTTAGTGGTACATCGGGAGGTGTGTGCGATTGCTCTGTCGAGCTCCTAGTCCGTAATGGGTAGCGATGAGGCGTGGTAGCGGCGAGGATCCCTCCTCCTATGACGGAGATGAGCTTAGCTCCCCACTATGTTTGGGGCGGAGGATAGGTGTACTCGACGGCGTCCCCATCGCTCACCTCGGGAGCATGATGGCAGAGTGCTATGTCGTACCACTACCCTCTCGGCCGCCATTGCGTGTGAGGCGGTAGCGTCGGGGTGACCGTATCGTTGACACGGCATGCATTTTACGGATTGCATTTTGTATTGTGTTCTTTGCATTATCAGTATTGATGCCTTGGATGTGCATATGATTGTCATGCATCTGAGATACTGTTTATATATAGTCATGACTCTATTACTTCTAGTCGAGCACGTACTCTATATCAGGTAGGAGATTGGTAAGTATAGTCATTTTGTATTTCTTGCTTGCATACTCTATTTATGTGTGATCGACATGATATTTTTATTGTTAGCTATACCTTACTTTGCATATCTACTATACCCGCAGAGTTCTTTGAACTCACCCCGTTGATTTATATCTATTTCAGGATGAAGCTGTCAGGAGAGTGCAGCTGCCGGACCCCCACTCGTCGTGAATGTTTTATTTTGGATATTTGCTTTATGGTTTGGATATTTTGGTTAGAGGACATGTATAGGTTTAGAGATTGATTTTGTATTTGGATTTTTGGTGTCCGTATGGACCTTATTCGGATTTTGGTTTGATTGGATTTTGGTGAGTATTCCTGCCCAGATGGCAGAAGGGGTAAGTTGATTTATGGTAGCATCGCTTATCATTTATTTTGGTTGATGGCCTGAGGCCAAATTATATAACTGCGTGTGAGTTTGGATTCCGGTCGTGTTGACCGATGTATAGTGGCCGTGTAGGCCTTGTATGTAAATTGAGATTGTCACCCGTACAGGGGAGATGTTGTCGGATTTTCGTCTGGCGGGGTCTCCTTCGGGGCGTGACAATTTATTTGGTATCAGAGTGCCTAGGTTTTCGAGTTCCTAGGGGTTTTTGGATTTTTCGGAGTTCGCCATGTATTGGCAGGTTTTGCGTGGTAATTTGGAAAATTTTGGATTGGTATGGATTTCCGATGATTTTTATATTTCGGAAATTCGAGGATTTATGACGAGGTCAATACGGGATTTAGCAATGATAGAACCTCTCCTGTGAAAATAGGTATGATGAAAATTTTATATATTTTTACTTCTAGTAACATCTGTCTAGTAGCATCTGTAATAATTTAATGATATGAGACGAGGGTGGGCGTGCACTGCACTGCCAGACGCGTGGTGCAGGTAACCACGCAAGAGGACAATGAGATCTCTGGTTATGGGTTGTCGAAAGGGTCTATTGAGTTTTGACTCATGTGCGTATAGAGTAGGGTCGCCCACCAAGGTGACCATAGTTCGTAGTGTTTATACTCCAAGTTAGATTTGACTATGTGTTTAGTGGATAACAGGAAATAACATTTAGTGTATTGGTCACTATTCGTAATCGTGGATGGAGTTGACCACGTGAACAACCTGTTCAGGCTGTAAGTCTTGAACCTGTATCAAAAAGATGAATTGTCTTTGGTGGATCGAGTCGAGTCGAAAGCGTCAAGTCGTCATATTGGTTGTGAAAATCAAGGACTACCGTGTTAGGGATTTTCACTGATTATGCTAGGCAGATAATTACCCTGTGGGGTATCGACAAGGATCGTATACTATTGTTGATGCGGCATTGGAGGTTTCAGCCACGGTTCCATAGGGATTTTGATCCTTCGAGCGCTTGAGCCTTAGATCGAGATATCAAGAAGATACTGATAAGTACCTAACTGGTAATTATATAGGAGTGGAGATAGTTTCTTACTATTGCAATGATCAAGTTGTTACTTAGTGGAACATGTAGAAGGAATTTATTTGGAGAAATAACCCATTACGGGATCACGGGTTCAGGATGTTTTCGGAAGACAATATTTCCTTATGCTATTTTTGTATGATTTGAGAATTCTTGAGTCTTTAGTTGAGTGATAAATTGTTAATGGATTTCACTATAGAGTTTACTAGAATTACGAGTTTACCCCTCCACTTAATGGTTTAAGATAGTGATTGAGTTGCCTTGATCACCCCAATTTATTTGCTTACATTTGGATTAGGATAGTTGGATTTTTCCATCAGATCCTATCGGGAGGCATTAGGGTGAGTCATATTTATAAAAATGACTGCAACAAGGGTCTCAAGAGAATAGTGTAGTCAATCTAGTGATAATAACCTACACTTCGGATAAGGTAACGGTAGGAGACGTGAACGTGCTTTTCTAGCTGAATTCACGTGACATTATTGCATTCCCATGTTGATGTTCGATATTGATCAAGGCTTTGTCGCGGGAATGGAAGATTGATGAAACACCTCATTTCCCAGCCGAAAACAGGAATATGGATTTAAGTTTTCTCCTCAGATATATGTCGCTATCAGAAGTAGTTTGTACACTTGTGGAGATATGAGGCTGGTTGTATGGTTCTTGAAGAAAATGATAGGAAGAGGTGTATACACCTAGATTCATACAATTATTGAATTCTTTTTCTCGATCACTGTGAAATAGGGAATCCATTAAGAGTAGAAGTTGGATGAGTTTACATCTTTACTCGAAAGGAGTTGTAGATGGTTGAAGGATTGATCATTGAGGTTGGTATCAGATGATTGAAGGATTGATCATTGAGGTATTACTATAGTTTACTTTACTTGATGATATATTGAGAGATACAGGTATTTACAGATATCTGTGGTTAAAACATGCACAGATAGGATTAAAAAGATTTTTATATTTGGATCATATGGATTAATTGTGTTTCCACCGACATGTGAGATGTTGAGATGATTACTGTGATGATTATCACAGGGGTATGAAAATGATTTTGGATGTTTAGAGGTTGATTGATGGAAATGTTATATTATGGTGAGAGAGTTGACTTAGTTGTTTTATAGTTGACTTGGTTGATATGATGTGGATATCTGGATATTAACTTGGAGGTTATGCTTGTGACATGATGGTATAAGAAGGTCTCTCGGATGCCTGTATAATTCGAGAGCAATCAGATGTAGTGTTGGAGGAACTTCTAGGCTTGCCGCTGTATAGGCAAGTAGAGTAGGCGATCGGAGGGATTTCGAAAATAGTTTCGATATCAAAGATCCCTCGTGAGATAATTTATTTTCGAGGTAATGTTATTTTTACGAGCTAATATTTTTACTTATGGCGTTGAGGGCTAGTGTAAAGCGCTGAGGTTGTTAAAGCTCGTGATGTACTCAAGGCAATGTCATTCAATCGTCAGAATCCAATCGAGTTGTTATGATACCGCCATCGATCGGTCTTTCAAAGTTGGCAAGGTTGATGATGCCGAGAGGTATTTGTTAGAATAGCGATTTTTCGGATAATTTAGTTAGTATCGTTGTTGCTTAACACTATGGGAATTGGAAGAATCTAAATTCCAATTATAGGAGGTGTTGGATGGGATATTTATTTGTCTCAGTATTTTATTACTTAAGCTTTGAAACTTATCTGATGAGAGATGAACCTTTGAGGTTATACATCGATTATCGATGATGGAATGTGGTAGTGGTAGAAGAAAATAAATATCCTTCGTGGTGGATTGAGGATCTAATTAGATCAGCTATAGGACACCTGTGTATACTCTAGGATTGATTTGTGATTGGTGTGTTGATATTGTAGTGACAGAGTGTCATACAATTATCAAAGTCGTAGGGATGATTGATATATCATCAGCCTAGAGTAAAGAGGATGCATGTGTGTAGCGATGACAATTTCATACTTGGTATGAATTGTATGAACTTTTGGATTATCTTATTTGACTTATTGACGACTTTGTCATCCAGGGATTTGGGAAATCGTGTATTCTAGACATGATTGGATCATTTGTGATGGTGGCTTGGAGTGAGCACTACACGGTAGATGGTGATTTTTTTTGGTATTTAATTTGATTATTTCCATAGATATGGATAGGATGCTCCAGTGGTACTACACCGCTGACGGGTGATGGAATTTATTTAGTCTGAAGCTTGTGAACCTAGTTTCAAGACTCAGACGATGGTTGACTTTTACACCAATGTTGTGTGATCATTCTCGGGTGAAAGGAAAGTTAATTTATATGCGGATGCGATGTTTCAGAGAATGGGCGTTTCGATTTAGTTGATCGAGGCGTATCCCATGTTTACGTCAAATGAGGAACTACGAGATGGGTTGTCATATATATATGACGTTGACTTAGCAGATATGATGTTGCTTTGTATAGGTGAGGAGCCAGAATGCTTACGAGGTTTAAGCTAGCTACTGTGTAGTTGCATTTGAATTTAGGAAGAGTTACTATTGATTCGGGAACAACAGATAGATTCCTATTGTGATGATAGAGAGCATCTACAATAGAGTTGTACTTTTGCTCTACCGGTTCGGAATTAGTGATATTGGAATTTGTATGTAGTAGGTGGCTAGATAGCTACATGGCATTTTGACTGGCTACGAGTCCCGGTCGTGGTAACATGTCGTTGCCCGTAAGTAGTGCCTTTTGCATTACCCCGAGAGCCATGAGGCTTTATCATGATATTTTGAGAAATATTGCTAGTAGATTGTAGGTTCTATATGTTGAAGATGTATAGGATTGTATCCGGAAAATAGTAAGTATTGAAACGTTCTCCATGGTGGAACGTCATGTGGAACTTAGTTGATTTGGAAGTCTGATGTTCAGTGTGTCAACTAGTAAAGGTGGAATGCTAATAATCAGTAAGGTTCTGTACCAAGAGGAAAGTGGGAGCCTAGTATGATGGACGGTGTTGGAAGATTATTTGGAATTCAGAAAGGACTTAGTATGATTAGCTAAGTCCGCTCATTTTCATTCGATCCATACGATGAGTTTGTTGGATCGCTGGATAGGTTATATTGTGGCGATTTCCAGTTCATGGAGGATCTTTGAGTATCGTATGCGATAGCGATTCAGGATTTACCTTAGGATTATGGTAAAGTTTTTAACAGGTCACGGATATAGAGCTCCACTCGGGTACAGTTAGGTACTTATGATAAGTGGTCGATATGAAGATACTATTCATACTTTGGAAGGGCTGCTAGGAGCAAGTGTGATTTGATCTTAAGGGATATCAGTAACCCCACTTAGTCACTTGAGGTGTGACTTGTCTCCAGATGCTTGAGATGGTTGTTGGGACATCTCGTACTAATATACGAGTAGGAAATTTGGGGACCAAATTTTTATTAGTGGTGGAGAATGTAAAATACTGAAATTAAAATACGAAATTTAATGGCCAAAATTTCGGGATTTTCGGGATTTTTAGGGAATTTTAGGAATTTTTTTGGATTTAAACGGGGTCGTACGAGATTTTTACGGGGATAAAGTAAACGGGCTTTAGAGGGGTCTATTTAAAGGGGATAAATACGCGATAGAAAACCCTAAGTTTCTATTTTTCTATTTCCCTTTTTATTTCTTTTTCCCCGCCGCGACATTCAATCGGCAGTTCCCGTTTCGCGAGCCGCTTCCGCTCGATCTTGCGCCGCGCCGGCCGTCGCGCCGATTCTTCACGGCACGCCTTTCTTCCGTCGCCTCTTCCCTTCGCGTCGCTCTCCTCGCCGGACCGTTGCCGGGCGTCCCTCCTTCTCTGTCGGTGCCCTAACTTTCGCCGTGAGCCCTTCTTCCTCGCGTCAATGGCCGTCGAGTCTATCACGGACGGTCGTCCGTTCTGGCGCCGGCCACCGTTACGCCTTTCTGGTGCCCGGTCGCCGACCCAGCGTACGACCTCCACCGCCACACCCTCGTCGTCGGTTCTCTCTGCCCTAGACGACGAGCGTCGGTTGTTCTCCGGGTCTACGCAGAGGAGAATACCAGCAGTGAGCTTCAATTTACGTATAGCTTGTTTTTCTTTTACTTCGTTTGTTTTAGTGGGTGCGGTTTAGGTGAAGAGGCAATTTGTGGATTGGGGGTTGTTGAGAGAGGCGGTGAGGTTTTAATTGGGAGGTTACTGTTGAGGAAAGTCGTTTGTGGGGTTCTTGACCACGTAGTGAGCTGTGAGTTAGGGGTATTGGTTGTCGATTGGAATTCCTAGGCGGGTGATTTGGATTAGTCGATTTGGGTTGATTTGAGTTATTCGGTTGATCGGTATGGTATTCGGAGGATATGAGATTTGGGTGATATTGTTTGATCTTGAGGATATTTTTGTAGGTGATGAATTAGGTTAATTGATTTGGAATTAATTGGGCTATATTAATTGTATGGATATTTGTGGACAGGGAAAATTGGAAATAGTTTGGGTTAATTTGGATATAAAGGAAATCGATTAATTATTCGATTTGTCGTTGAATCAGTATTTTGTGCTTGACTATAGTCATGCTTTATCGAGTTTGATCACGCGTGTCCCAAATCGTGACGATTTGGTTCATTCTTGCGGATATATATTCAGGCGGGTATTTTGACTTAACTTTTAGATTAAGTCAAGTTGATATGCTAGTTAGGATAGCTTACAATAACTTTTTCATGTTTATATGCTGGTATGATTTTAGTGCCTACTAGATACATGCATGTGATAGGATATGATTATATTTCCCTGTTTGACTTGGATCATAGTTATTTGGATTATGGATATGTACGTATTGATTATGTATTATTGGATAGGTATTTTGAGTAGGATTTACATACTTTAGTATCATGCACCATTTTTTTGCATGATTGCATGCTAATGACCGGTTCCATTATTGTTGAGCCCAGACTAGTTACATAATTCACACTGCCACTCATGGGTTAGTGGTACATCAGGATGGTGTGTGCAGTTGCTCTGTCAGGCTCTGCTGGTCCGCTCATGGGTAGCGATGAAGCAGCGTGGTAGCGGCGGGATCCCTCCTCGGCTTTATGACAGGAGATGAGAGCTTAGCTCCCACTATGTTTAGGCGGGAGGATAGGTGTACTCGGATCCTGATCCTGTCGCTCGGTCACTCGGGAGCGATGATGGCGAGTGCGGTTGTCATTAGCCCTACCCACTCGGCCACCATTGCGTGTGGCGTGGTAGCGTCGAGGTGACCGTGTCATTAGCACGACATGCATTTTGCGGATTGCATTTTGTATTGTGTTTCTGCATTATTGTATTGATGCCTTGGATGTGCATATGATTGTCATGCATCTGAGATACATGTTTATATATAGTCGAGGACTCTATTACTTCTAGTCGACGCTCTATATCAAGGTAGGAGATTCGAGTAAGTATAGTCATTTTGTATTTCTTGCTTGCATACCCTATTTATGTGGTATCTTGACATGATATTTTTATTGTTAGCTATACCTTACTTTGCATATCTACTATACATGAGTTCTTTGAACTCACCCGTTGATTTATATCTATTTCGGGGATGAAGTTAGTCGAGAGTCATTCTTAGGACCCCCACTCGTCGTGAATGTTTTATTTTGGATATTTGCTTTATGGTTTGGATATTTTGGTTAAAGGACATGTATATGTTTAGAGATTGATTTTGTATTTGGATTTTTGGTGTCCGTATGGACCTTATTCGGATTTTGGTTTGATTGGATTTTGGTGAGTATTCCTGCCCAGATGGCAGAAGGGGTAAGTTGATTTATGGTAGACTGTTTATCATTTATTTTGGTTGATGGCCTGAGGCCAAATTATATAACTGCGTGTGAGTTTGGATTCCGGTCGTGTTGACCGATGTATAGTAGCCGTGTAGGCCTTGTATGTAAATTGAGATTGTCACCCGTAAAGGGGAAATGTTGCCGGATTTTCGTCTGGCGGGGTCTCCTTCGGGGCGTGACAATGCAACATACAGGTATTGGAAGTAAATCCTACATTTAGGGCATTACCTACCCATCGATGACCTTTTTGTCAATTTATAAATTGGGTCATCCCCCGTACTAACATTTACACCCTACTAATCAGCTAAGCCAATTTACATCACATCTATAACTCCTAAATCATGATAGGGTATATGTGATATCAACAATTGAGCATAAATAAATCCAACGATAAGTTCAAGCATACGATAATAAGAGCAGGATCAAGGTAATATGAACACATAACATGCTCATATCTATGACTAAATCTGAATGCAATACATCTATCCGGACCAGGTAGGAAATTACCCACATGTTGTAATGCTTAAAACAATGTAGTCCTCACGGCCGTAGACCTGTCTCGTAGCCACATCCGCGGATATCTCGAATCAAAATCCTGCAAACAAACATATATGATCCAATCATATACCAATTCTAATATTAGGATTAAATCATAATCCTACATCAACTTTATATCCCGATCAACTAGATTGATCTAGTTATCCAATTAACCTAATCAACCCTCCATATTAATCCCTATAACAAGGATCATAGAACGATATTACTACCGCACTTTATAGCATGATTAGGTCAAAACTCACCAAATCTCCAATTCAATTACAACTCAATTCACAGTTAAATCACCTACACCTACACTACAACCTATGAACAGTCATGCTGCAGCATACAACATGATAAAATCATGGTTCAACACAAACCTCACCTCAACCTCGATCCGCCATTCCCATCCACACTACCAACTAAAGCTCCAATTCATAGCCGCACACAGCCGGCATAACAACACAGCAACCCCACAACAATTATAACTCCAACATCAACTGAAACCATCAAATCAACACTAAACAACACCTATCTAATGGATCCCACTCCCAACAGCCACACACGATGATCCATGAATATAAACCATTGTAATCTCAACAACATCGACACATCACAGATCATTACAACAATTACATATGAAACAATAAAGGAGAATGAAGCTTACAGGTCAAAACTCCACCGACAACCCCCAAACTACCCAGACATCGGAAAGACCCCCCCCCCCCCCGCTGCCCTAGCTTCGACAGAGATCGCCCAGCAGCTTCCAAACACTTGCGGCGACCTGAAGAAACCACGAGATCAACATCAAACTCCCATATCTCGTCCAAAACAAGGAGAGATTCAACTTACCTAGCTCCCTCATCAATCGGGCAGAGGCGTCTCTCAGTCCAACCACAACACAGCCGCTGTCGATCTCCCTGCTCAAAGAAAGGGGAAAAATCATCGGTGACAGCGGCAATCAAATGCTGCAATGGTGTCGCCGAGCCGAGATCGGGCGAAGAGAGTCGGCGAACGGGAAGAAGATGAGCTGTGGCGGTGTGGCGTCGTCGGGCTGCCTCTTGATTAGGCGGTCGGCAGCGTGAGGAAGGGGATCGACTGCATCGGGCGGGGATCGGGCTGGATCGGCATCGGCGACAGCGGCTAATCCAACTCCGATGGCAGCGACAACGGCGTAGCGACGACAGCAGATCGAGCTTGGGCTCGGGCGGCGACGGGGTGAGGAGGTCGACGACGAGTTGTCTCGGTGGTCGCAAGGGGCAGCGACACTGGCGAGATCAAGCGCAGATGAAAACTAGGGCACGGGGCGCGGCGACGGGGCGACAGTGACCGTCGTGGTCGGCGCGCGAGGGAGAGGCGGTGGTGGAGACGTTGTCGCGGTGATGGATCGCACGACAGATGAAGGATCGAGATCCGGAGGGGAAGAGAAGAAGTTGTGCGATCGGGAAAATGAAAAGAAGAAACGCCGATCGGGGAAAATGGAAAGAAATCGGCGAGAGAAAATTAAACACTTAGCATTTAAACCTCTTAATAGTAGATAGTCTAAACAGGCTTTACTAAAGCCTATCTACTTTATCCGCGTAAAATGTCCATAACACTTCCGTTTAAATCCAGAAAAATTTCTAAAAAATTCTGAAAAATTCACAAGATAGTTTATCAATTAATGAGGAATAATATTTTTTTTCTCGGTATTTTACATGATCAAAAATTAAGCATAGTAAATTTAAAAATCGATGAGTGCACTTGACTATCATATAGTAGTTGACTATTAGCAAATGAGCAGTCGACTGCTAATTAAAGAGGAACATAATGGGAAACAAATATGTATTTTCATAAATATAAAAGATAGATGTGCATTTTGGGTATAGAAACTGACTCCACACAGATCGCTACGTGACTCGAACTCCCAAATTCCTCGTCGATTTGGCTTTTCCGAGTTCCCTATAAAATTGGGCACCTCATGTTTGTCACACATGCATGCCTTGACTTCCTAAGTTTTTTGTATAGCTTGGCTTCCAAAATACCCTTTGTAACTTAGTATATGAGCTTCCCAAATAGCTTGCATGGTTCCTCAATCAGAGCTCTTCTCTCTTATAATAACTCCCCAAGTTCTTCTTCCCTCCAAGCACTCTAAATCTTTTGAGTTTCCATGTGCTGAGGTCCATTCTTTTTAGCCTAATTACACATTATTTTTGGGGTGCGTTTGGTTCAAATAATTATATATAATCTTGGTTATGTGATTACCAAGGAATAAAACATAACTTTGAAATAAAGTATAACCTTTGATAAAAACCTTATTTGATTGGAGATTTTAATATATAACTTAATTTAACATTTTACTAAATTATCCTTTGTCTTTTGTTCAATCAATTCGACGACGACAACGAAAATATTAATGACGACCAATGGCAGCGACGACGATGGCCGACCGGTCGACGGCGACAACGACGATTGATTGACTGGCGGCGACAACGATGGGCAACCGATCGGCGGTGGCGGCGACTGGCCGGGCAACGACCGTCGATTGGCGACGGGTGACAGTGGCGGTCGACCGACGACGAGCGACAACGACGAAGGGCGATGGGCGGCGATGGGCAATGGCGGCTGGCGACGAGCGACGACAGCGACGATGGCGGCGACGACGACGATGGGCGATGGCAGCGTCTGGCGACGGGCAGTGATGGCGATGGGCGGCGACGACGACCGCGGCAATGGTGGCCGACGACGGGTGGTGACGGGCGACGAGCGGTGGTGGTGGCCGATGGCGACCGACGATGGCCGGTGACGGACGACGGGTGACGAGCGGCGACAGCGGTCGATGGCGACTGACGACGGGCGACGGACGACAAATCGATTGAGTTTTGATAAATTGATATTTAATATATTACTAGGGGTAATATTGAAAAAAAAATTTCTTATCTCGGAAATCAATAAAAACCTTGGTTCTTTAAAGTTTTTCGATTCCTCCTAAAAATTTTTTTGTTCATAACTAGATAATAAATAATTACCAGATAATTATTCATAATTTAAACCAAACAAAATTTTTATTGATAACTTAATAAGATTATCAATAAAAACCCCCACCACTACTGAACATGACCTCACCACAATTTGCATTTTAGCAGCCCACGATCTCTAGAACTCAACAATTTTAGCATTTAAAGTTTTAATGTCGAATGCTATGGGCATTAAGATATATATATAATCTTATTTTCTTCCTCTATTATTGTTTAATCGAAAACCATGATACATGAGTGATTTAAATATCGAAAGGGCATTACCATATAACTCCAATATTACACTCTAATATATAAAAGAAAAAGTTATCTTGCACGCATTATCGTGCATGTGCAGTGTGACTGTACATTCCTAAACGAAAAGGGACGTGCATTGTACATTAACTAGTTTTTTTACATCAATAAAAATGAACATTTTATATGAACTTGACATAAAATTATTAAGGAACCTAAAATTTACCATAATAATAAAATGCATAAATGACAATGACATAAACATAAATAGAATCTGATTATAGTAGAATAGTCATCGTTCGTCATTTGTAAGATACGATCCCGAGTTCATGCGAAGGAGTAAAAGGACAGATCTTCCGTAGAGTTCTGGGGTGAGGGCGCTGTAAAATCCTCTTTACTAATAGGATATAAAGAGACTGTCAAGATTATCCAGTCCTATGAGGATCATGTCATATATATAAATATCGGATCAGATTCGTTATTGATCCATCATCAATAATGGATTTGGATTCTAATGGATTCTACACATTAAATCCACATCTAATAAACTGAAACCCACAAACCATCAAGTATACCACTTAATTGGGTTTGAACCAATACAACACAATCGCACGATTACAATAATTACATGTAAATCCATCACCAACAATCTTCCACGGACAACATGTGATTTTGTATGTAACACATGACTGAAAAATCCTTTAGTTGAGCTCATTATGCTGTATTGAATAAAATCAATCGAACTCATCAACTTCATTAGTATAAGACTAAAATGATCATAGGTACTCTATATATAATTGGTAGCATGACTCATCAATAATCACAACACCAATGTCATTAATGACATAGATCAGATGTGCATGTGTAGCATGAGAATTGTATGAAATGTGATCTATATAAGACAATTCCCAATTAGTCCTTATAACTCACAACAGAGTCTCAATCATGTTTGCAAACAATATATGCTAAACCACATCAACAAATTATGATTACAACCTTATGACTCAAAATAGAATCTTACATCACATTTATAAGCACTATAGGCAAACCGCATTGGTAAATCATGATATCTTTATACAGAGTGTCAAAGATAAAATACATATGTATTTCTCTATATTAGTATGCACAATAAATTAAAATACATGTGCCATAATTATAGAGCATCCTAAATAATCAAGTAATATAGACTCCCACTTAATGGATACTTCATCCATATGAAGAACTCTTATTTTCAGCCCACGCTGATAATGGATAATATAAAATCTGTTTGAATATACTGTACATATTAATATTTGACCACTCTGAACTATTTCTTTTAAGCGTTTGATATTTTATGTTGATGCACAATAAAGTCAACATGTCACGGTTGTTCTTAGCCTAAAGTTCTGCAACTTTATTATTACATTTGATCTTAAATAACCATCAAGGGCCTAAATGATCTTTAATCCTGTGATAAATTCTGTAATCATATCCTATAAATGGATGTTCTACAATAGTTTATTAATTCATCCTTCATTATTGAGGTGGTTATTAGCGTTTGTTAATGTAAACCCCTTATTGTCCAGACATTCATCAAAATGTGAAGTCTTAGGTGGCGTTTGGTTTGAATGCGCGAAAAAGAATGGGAATGGATTTGATAGTAAATTGGAATGGAAATGAGTTTAGTCATTTCAATGTTATTGTTTGGTTTATAAGCTAGGATTAGGTATGATTGTCGACGACCATAGCGAAGGTCGACCTCCGTCGACGGCCAGCGATCGACAGTTGGCGACAGGCGATAGGCGACGGACGGTGGGCGACGGGCGATAGGCGACGGACGGTGGGCAACGGGTGACGGTAGACGAGCGATGGGTTATGGCAGGAGGGCGATGACGGTGGGCTGTGGTAGGCACTCGATGGCGGCGAGCAGTGGGCGACGACTGGTGGCTGACGACGGAGGGTGACGACCAGTGGCAAGCGCCCGACGACCACGGGTGACTATCGGTGGGCGACGATGGTAGGCGGAGCCACAGGCAATAGCATCGGGTGACGACAACGACAGTGGTGACAGGCGACGACGATGGGCGACGGCGACGGGCGATGGGCGGTGGTGACGGACAATCGACGATAGGTGACCGATGACTGCTGGCAGCTAGGGGCGGACGACGGGCGGTGGGCGGCTCCAAGGGCTGCGACGGTGGGCAGTCGGTGGCCATCGATGGGTGGCCAGTGGTGGGCGGTGTCGACGGACAGCGACGGGTGGTGCCGGTGGACGACGACGGGCGACCCTTGCTGTTGGCGGTTGATGGGCAATGATGGCAGGCGGCATCGGCGGGCGGCATCGACAGGTGGCATCGGCAGGTGGCATCGGTGGGTAGCGGGCGATGCCGACGGCCGACGGGCAGTGACGATGGCGGCAGTGGTGACAACGACAAAGACGACGGTGGCCAATAGGAATGAATCCTAAATCCACCATCCCCCTTGGATTTTTTTCCATTCCTAAATAATTAACAATGATTCCATTCCCTCAATTCTTAAACTTATTAACCAAATACTATAATTAAGAATCATTCCATTTTCTCATTCCCAAACCCTTAAACCAAATGCCACCATAATATTTAATCACCTTCATGCAATCAAATCTTCGCTATGTGAGTATTTAAATAATTTATTATAAATACTGTAAGACTCTCTTTATAGTGTATTTATTTATTTATCTGTCTAACATTTCTATTATGTACACTATAATAAATGCATACATACCTATGCATACATGAGACTTTCTATTGTCGATTCATAAAGAAGTTTCTTCATCTCATTAATTTTAAGTTTAATTTGTGGACATTATTGAAAGCTAAATTTGTCACCAAGATCTTTCATTTCAAATTTACCTGATAGAAATGACTTTATCTCATACAACAGTTATTTACCATTGCTTGCCAACAAGATATCATCCACATACATGATAAGTATTATAAACTTGCTCCCATTGAACTTGACATCTATGCATTGATCAACTGGATTTTCCTTAAAACGAAATGAATTAATCACTTGATCAAATTTCTGGTACCACTGACGAAATGCCTATTTTAAGCAATAAATGGACATCTTTAATTTACACACTAGGTGTTTTGAATCATCAAATTCAAAGTTTTTTGGTTATACCATATATATAGATTCCTCAATGCCTCCATTAAGGAACACAGTATTGTTGGATCGAAAGCGTCGCTAGAGGGGGGGGGGTGAATAACGAGCGTAAAATCTTTTCATCTTTTTGTTCGTTCGATTAAAACACAGAGATGCACAGTGGGAAAATAAGTAACACAAGTTTGTTTTTACTTGGTTCACAATCCAATGGTTGCTAATCCAAGGCCCCGCGATCCTTTACCGCATACGAAGGGGCAATCCACTATAGAGTCTCCTCCTCATTGGAGGTAGGAGACAACGATCACAAAAACTGAAAACATGAGGATGAGGCAACAAGCCTACCTCACCTCGTTACGATTAAAACCACGAATACAATAACTAAATAGAAACAAAATTGCTGCTGCCGACGAAGAAGTTGTAAGCTTGACGTTGCGTCGGCGTTATGACGATGTTAGAGCTTTAGCATTATAGGAGCACTTGAGAATAAGATTAATGATCTGTGGGTTGGAGTCCTCCCCTCCTTTTATAGATTTATGCCATGGAATAAGTCTAGATGTAGATCCTCAAGTTTTGAAACTTATCACGAGGTGACACCTTATCTTATCGTGAAATGGCGACATCAAACATTATTCGTTTTGACTTAGCGCACAAGGTTGATTCGCTGCCATCAGTCGACTGATGCACTTCATCAGTCGACTGATGTGCAACAGTCGACTTCTAGCCTGGCCACTTCCCTACAGTAAGAGGTTAGCATGGAATATGGTAAATATGACGGTTTCATACTGTCCGATCTCAACTTAGACCCTCCACTGGAAGTCTTAGTCGGATCGCTACCTACGATCGTCCCCGTACAGAGGACACGACCATACCATCTCTCTTCACACTCGTGCTTACCTATGGTTTTTTATGACCTATCGCTTTGCTTCTGGTCTTCACTTGGATTCTTCGACTCCCATGAAGTTCTCCCGGTGTCGCTCGACCACCACGATTTCCTGACTCGGGATTCTTCGGGTGTCGCTGACCTTCGACTTAGCTTAATCATTTCCTGCACACTTAATTCAGCTCATGAGATAACAATATGACCTTAACTTTGGATCTTTGCCATAATCAAAACCTAGGTTCGATTATCTGGTGCCCCTGCACTAACAAGTATTAACATCCATTTAATGTAGCTCCAAATCATAATAAATTGCAATTGTCATGATTACCTTTAAGGAGTCTTTCATCCATATAGTTGAGAAAGTCTCCTTGTAATCAATTCAATCCATCTTTTTAGTGAATCCTTTGGTTACAAGATGTGCCTTTGCTGGTTGCACCAAATTTTGAGCGCCCCCCACTCTGATACCAATTGTAGGATCGATGAAACTGAGAGAGGAAGTGAATCTTGGTGTTATAAACTTTTCTTTTTATTTAGTCTTTTAAAAATGTTTCTTATATTTTGGAAATCTAGAGTTATTATGCAGCAGAAATAAAGTAAAGACAAATACTTAAGCATTTTACTTGATTCACAATCTGAGCCGAATTGCTACTCCAAGGCCCGTAACCCTTCCTAGGGCTACCTTGTCGAGTAATCCACTAAGATCCCTCCGACTCGAGAACTCTCGATTTCGAAGGATTTCTTATTTACAAAAATGAGAGGGAAAGGTAACACAATACCTTCCCTCTAAATTATAATTAAGAGAAATGAAATAAACTAAAGTATACCGACATTTATAGATTAGAAGTTAAGGTGTGTAGTGTCGGAATGTTGGCACGATGGAGCTCTTGCAGACGACAATTCACGTTGAAGCACACAAGGATAAAGAGGATGAGTAGTAGTCAATCATTTTTTAGAGTTGTATCACCATTTCTTTTTATAAGCCAATCCCAGTGGCTTGGACCACCTCCCAGTCGCCTCCACATCAGCCTCTCAAAATGGCAACTTAGCACCTCTAGGCGCTTAGATTCGGTCTAGGTGACTCCAAGTCACCCTAATCTGCTCAGTTTGCTATTTCAAAATTTTCCTATCCCAGTGCCTGGACCCGGTCTAGTTGACTGGAATATCTGCCATCTCGGTCACATGATCTCCAGTCAAATGACAGCTCACCTTGCCAACTCGGCATCCCAATCGCCTGGACCTCATCCAGTCAACTGGGTCTGAGGCGCCTGGACTCTATCCAGTCGCCTGGAGACCTACAATACAAAGTTAGCACAAGAATAATATAAAATGAATTGGCAGTAGTAATATTGCCCGATCTCAACTTTTGAGTCCAACTTGGACCCTCCGTCAGATCGATGCATACCTTGTCCTCAACCGAGGATTCGATCTTGCTTCTCCACTTGAGAGCTTACCTACTAGTTGTTCGATCTTACTGACCCAATTGGACTTACCATACTTGGCATCTGATCTGACCCACCAGGATTTCATGCTAGCTGTCAGGTCTCCCTGACCCAGCTAGTCTTTCTGCCAGTTGTCTGATTTTCCTGACCCAATCGATCATCTGCAAGATGTCTAGTCCACTTGACCCATCTAGACTTCCTGCCTGGTGTTCGATCCTCCTGATCCATCAAGACTTCTGCCTAGTATCTAGTTAGCCTGACCTACTAGGACTTTCAACACATTGCCACATTGCCCAATGGATCCCGTTGGATTTTAAATATCAATTTACCACCAACGAGTTTCACCCCTTCAGGCAATTCGACTAGCTCCCATATGCCATTGTCCGCCTATGACTTCATCTCATCTTTCATGGCTTTAATCCACTTTTTAGGATTATAATAGTGTTTTCCTTCCTGGAAAGATAAAGGATCATCTTCTAGTCCAATGTCAAACTCATGCTCTTGGAGATACACATTATCATATGAAATTGTTGATCTCCTTTCCCTAGTGGATCACCTTAGATACACTTGTACTTGAGGCACTTGATGTGCCTAAGGAACCTGCTCAACCAAGGGAGGGTGTGCCTCAACCTAAGTAGATGGTTCTTCTACTTGCATAGGGGTGAGAACACAGGAACATATGAAGTGCTACTCCCATCGAATGTACAACATCAATAACATAAGGTATGATAACCATATCACTACCGATTGCACCTGTACTAGCTAAGGTATGATAGCAAGTGTTATCCTCCTCAAAAGGTATATCCTTGAGTTTAGTGCTCCCATTATCCTCAATGAATTTGACATTTTCCATTTTGAAAAAGAACCAACTTTAAGGGGTCATAACATTTAAATCCCCGTGACATTTCAGAATACTCTACAAAATGACAGTTAATCATCCTTGAGTCAAGTTTTCTTTCATTATGCTTATAAGGCTTAGTCTTAGTTGGACAACTCCAAATGTGTAAATGCCTAATACCATATGAGGTTTCACTCACTACCTTACTGGGTACTCTCTTAAGTAAGTGAACTGTAATCTTGAGTGTTTCACTCCATTAGGGCTTCGGTAAAGTAGAAAAAAACATCATACTTTTCACCATGTTCTTTAGAGTCTGATTCCTTCACTTAGCTACACCATTCTAATGAGGAGTATCAGGCATAGCGTATTGAGCCACAATCTCACACTCAAAAAGGTAATTGGCAAAAGGTCCTAGATGTTGTTCATTGGATTCATCATAACGACTATAATATTAAACTCCACAGTTGGATCTAACAACTTTGATCTTCTTACCTAGTTGATTTTTAATTTCAGCTTTAAAGATATTAAATATATCCAAGGACTCTGACTTCTCAAGCAAAAGGTACAAGTAAGCACATTGGAAATGGTCATCAATAAAACTAATAAAATATATTTGTCTATTCCAAGATGCCTTAGGGAATGATCCACATATATTTGTATGTTATCAATTCCAAAGTGTTATTATATCAATTCACACCTTTGTTTCTTTTGTTAGTTATATTCCCTTTAACAAACTATATGCAGACATCAAAGTATGACATGTTAAAAGAATGGAGAATTTCTTATGACATTAACCTTTTTAGGCATTGTTTGGATATACGTATTAAATACCTATATCACAACATGGATGAATTCTCGTCAGTCGAATTGTACTTTATATTTATACTCTACATTAGTATGTTGTCCGTGGGAGATATGATGTTTAACCTATATAGCTTATCAACTAGAAACCTGTACAAATAAATATTGGATTTTGAAAAATATTAAATATTTTATTTTTTAAATGAACAAGTATATCCTAATTTATCCAAAGAAGAAATGAAAATTAAGTTTCTCCTAAAGGATGAAATAACAAACATATTCTCAAAATCCAAAAATATATTGGTTCTTAGACGAAGCCCAAACATACCTATAGCAATAACTCTAGTTTTCTTGTCATTACGAGTATAGATGTATCTTTCACCAACAATAGACAATCCACTACTAAGATAACCATACTCAGTGACAATAATATGAGTGGTAGTTCTAGTATTTATCCACCAAATGTCAGTAGGTACATTGGTAAAATTGACTTCTGAACTAATAGAACTGAGAAGTTTGTTACCAGACACTACAATTTTAATACCCTTACTCATAATGGTGGTCCTTTTTATTGGATCAGAAAAAACTCTAGGAGGGATGGGGTGAACAGTGTTTTTAAAACTCTTTTCTTTTTCGATAAAACACTTAATTAGAGTATGATCATAGCAGAAAATATATAAAGAAATAGTAAATAAGAACACACATATTTTTTTTTACTTGATTCATAGCCAAACAATTGCTAGTCCTAGGCCCATGATCCTTGATCATTTTTGATGGGCAATCTACTAAATATCTCTTCCTCGTTGGAGGTAAGAGACTTACATTTAATAAAAGATTAAGGAGACGGTAACAACCTTACCACTCCTAATAGAATTTAAGTACAAATAACAATAATAAAATAAACTTAACAATACCGACACAAGATGAAGTAAATAAGGTGTGCGGTCAGAGCAGTTGATCTGTAGCACAGAGAATGATCGATGAATAGCAGTTGACAGTACAAGCACTTGGAAAAAGTTGAATTAGGCCTTCTACTCGAAGGTACTTTTATAAAGTTTTTCCAAATGCCTGGACCTAGTCCAGGCAACTCCAGGTGACTATAACTTCATCCAGATCTAGATTTGAAGCTGACACATTTTATCCTGTTCTAGTTGTCTGGACTTGGTCCAGTCGACTGGAACTGCTGATGTGGCAGTCAACTTCTGATCCATTTCGACATCTCTGGTTTATCTCTTGTCCAGTCGACTGGATCATGTCCAGTCAACTAGATTCCATTTCAGTCAACCGATATATAAATTTCTCTCCAGTCACCTGCATCACAAGATTAGCACAATATATATAACAAATGTAGTAATGATAGTTTTCAATTGTCCGATCTCAACTTCAACATTCCTCCGGAACCCTTAGTCGGATTAAAGCCTAAGGTTGTCCCCGTAACGAGGACGCGACCTTACCACTCTACACATAGTTCTTACCTCGCTTATCTTTGGTCAGATTTCTTAGCATCTGATCCTTTGATCACCTTAGTTCTCTCCGATGTCCAGACTCCGTTGACCCACCAAGATTCTCCTGGGGTTTTTGATCTTAGCTAAGACTATTCAAGTTTTGCACACTTCTCAGCTAAGACTATTCAAGTTTTATACACTTAACACAACATATTAGATACATTATGACTTAACTTTGAAGCTTCTCCATAATCAAAACTAGGCTCGATTATCTAGTGCCCCTGCACAACAATCTCCCCCTTTTTAATTTATGGCAACGTTGCTCAAACTTAAGGAATAAATGTTAAAAACAAACTCCCCCTCAATATTTCCTCCCCTTCAAAATGTGGTGATTTCTTAACTTTTATTTATATGTCTCTCTCTCTTTTCCGTATATAAAAAATTATGAAATAACTATGAAAACAACTTAAACATTTAATGTCAAATCGATATAAAGTTGACAAAAAGAAAAAAAACTCAAATGTAGACTTGATTTTGATTACAAACTAGAAGTCCAAGCATGAGTCCTTTACATTACCGTAGAAAAATAATATTTTGAAATAAATCATCTACTAAATTTTCCTTAACAAAATATCCAACTCCATTTTGACTCAAATTATATTAAATTATCATTAAGTCTTGGTGAGATTTAGTCACTTAAGTGATTGATTTAATGATTATACTCCATGATTCATGTCGATGCACTTGATCTATATTTGGAATTAAGAGTAAGGTCCTAGCATCTCAAGCTCATCTACGTGGCTCAGTACACAACCAGGTTAAACCGAAGTGTAGTGAGATGCATTGGTTCCTTAAATTTATAGGCTCATGATTTCTAAGATAAGTCCTATGCTAGTTCCAAAAAACAAAATAAAAGATAAATAAATAATGTAATTAAAATGAATTCATATTCTACTAGACACATTCCTAATTTTCAAAGACATGTATAAAGAGTTCTTAAAAGATAATATAATGTTTAATACAATGTTTTACATATGTTTTACTAAAAACTAATCTAAACTATAATATGTGGCTAGTGGAGGGTCTCTGCTCATCATGACTCGCATCATCTCCATCATCTGCTACTACTGCTCTTTGATATGATGAAATCCCTTAATCATAGTCTCCTCAAGTCTGGAGACTCGATCCTCAAGTGTCGGAGCAACTAGAGGTGGTGGTAACTGAGGGAAGTTAGAGAAGTCAAAATCGATCATCTCCTCACTAGCTGGCGGTGGTTGAGGCTGGGCCCCCCTCTTCCACGACATGACACTGTCATCTATGTCTATTTTAGCTAATGCAAACTACCTAGCTTCTATCATGTCAAACTCAGTTAGTGGTTAAATTTTTCCACAGGAAATGTCAACTCCAAAAGATGTTATTAGGGAAGTCAAAATGTGACAATAAGGCATGTGTACCCTATGACTAATAATGATTCCTGAGTAATGTATGATGGAATGAAACATATGTAAATTAATATCTATATCTAACTTATGACAAAATGCATATAAGAGAAATGAATGAAAAGGGCACATAATAGTGATATCCCTAGTGCTAAGGGGTAAAATGCATGTGACTAAAACTCGATACAAGGCATAGTCCTATACCCAAAGTTGAGTCAAGCTGAACTGAGACACTGATGGTGTCCTCTCCTCATCAAAAAATACGAATAAATCGTATCTAGTGTGATGTGAGAATAGGGATTACCAAATGGTAATGTTGATGGTGGAAATGGAGAATGTACAAGAAGACTCTCTGAGCCCTAGATGTCTCCTAAGTACTTTGGGAGAGAGTATGATGTCCATACCTCCAACCTGAGTAGCATAAGCAAGATCATCTAACTTAAACTAAATTATTGTACATCTCAACACATAATCCAATGTTAACTGAGCTAGTACAATAAACGAGGTTACCCAAGCCATAGTGGTCAATAACTCCTATGGTAGATAGACAAGTCCTAACAAAGAACGATCGACTGAGGTATCTAGTAGCCATGGGTATGAAAGTAATAGATGAAAACCTAAGTCTAAGTTTCTCAATAGAAAACTGACTATCAGAACTAGGGATACTAAAGGGTCCAACCTCAGTATGTCATCTCTTAGTCCTAAAATATTTAGATGATAATAAACCAAACAAAAACAACAAAAAATAAATAAATTTACAAGTTAAGGTTAGACTATTACTTAGGCATTGTGGCAAAATTGGATCGCTTATCGCTCAAAAATTTTTTTTAGAGAGTTTCTGAAATAGGAATAGGCACTTGGAAGGTTCTGTCTGGCCTTGGTATTATAGAGATGTTTCAGGTGCCTAGAAAGGTTCCGAGCACCTGAATACGTCGTCTCTCACTCTAACCATGTCAGATCTTCAGTCGCCTGGAAGGATTATAGGCGATTGGAGACATAATTTCTACCGTCATTAATAAATGCATGGCATCTTAGGCGACTAGACCCGGTCCAGTTGCTTGCTTAGAGAGGGAATATATTGAGGCATTTAGATACGTTCCAAGCCCCTGGAAAGATATGATAACTAATTTTGTCATATGAGTCATCTCATGTAACAACCCCCACCCCCGCAAGGGATGTCACGAACATTCATTCTACTAGTTTAAATCAATGACTCTTTAACATGTTGGGAGGATATAAAACCTTCATAGAATTTAAACATTCAATAATTGAACAGACATTAAAACCTTGAAACCAAACATCATAACCTAAATTACTAGCTAAGTCTCCATTCTAGCACCATCAATTTAATAACCCAAGATAATATCATAAAACTTAACCCACACTTTGGTTCTCTATCTTGCCTAACATCAACCATTGTTTCTAAAACCAAGCATTAACAATGTAAAATCTAACTTGCAGGCATAAAAATATAATTCAACTCGTCTATCAAAGAAACATGAATGATAAACTAGCACACAACTATTGATCGATATTCCCTTGTTCTGTCGCCACACACACCAAACTTCCTTCTAGTCGCCTCCTTGCATCATATCTTTTCCTTCCCCTTATCTGCAATAAGAAGTAAATAAAACTCATAAGCAAAAGACTTAGTAAGTATATCATAATCTCATAGAATCATCGTAAGAACCAATATAAGTGTTTCATGATCAAACATGCTCAACCTTTCTCAATACTTGCACTTTAAATCACTTGCAATTATGATCTAAATGCATATACTTGAAAACGTGTGGTATGACTTGGAAATTTAAAACACTTATATTACTTATATTTCAAAATAATAATCCTCCTTCTTTGGGTCCAGCATGGTACCAAATGCGCGCATCTCTAATAGGTTTCGGGGTAGCTAGCCACCGAATCCTATTAGAGCTTCTCACTAGGCAATCTAGGGGCCTAGGGGCATTTTCGGAGCCCATGTACATGCATCTTAAAAGTAACATAGTTTTGTAACTTAAATACTCATACTCATAATATATATAGCTTGGCATTTTCTCAAACACCTTATATGTCTTACTCAAATTGAGAACCACCTCAAAGCCTAAATCTTGTTTCTTCTATCACATACATATCCTTTAGCAAAACAAAAAGAAACAAAATATATAAAAGCAACCCTTACTGTAGGTGAGAGACATATACTTACAGTTTCTTATCGAACTCACTAGGCGATGTTGTAAAAACCAAGGTCCCTACGCATGTGTACACGTCCTCGCGGGAAAACCCTTTTTGCCAAATCCCCTTGAACATCCCCGAACCTACCACCCTTTAAGACCAAGTGTAGGACTCTTTTATAGCCTTACTACTCCTCTTTGTCTTCTAAACTTTAGATGTGGGACTAATACATGTTTAGGCTTGAACCACTTGTGCTTCGTATACTTATCGAAGAAATGTCCTTAAAGTTTTTATGTTTCACATAAGAAATGTCCAATTGGTGTGATGGTATCACACCTCTTTTATATCCTAGAGGTCTAAGGTTCAAACCCCAAGCTATCGCATTTTTCTATTATTATTATTATTATTATTATTATTATTATTATTATTATTATTATTTTTCCTGGCGTTACAATCCTCCATACCTTATAAAAGTTTCGTCCTCGAAACTTAGAATAGTTCTGGGTACTTTTGCTTCATATCATCTTCACGTTCCCACGTTGCTTCTTCGAAACGCTGAATCTACCAAATAACCTTGACTAGGGGTACTTCTTTGTTTCTCAGCCTCTTAACTTCTCGATCTACTATTTTGATAGGTTTACTTTCATAGCTTAGATCCTCTTGTACTTGGACTGTCTGTGGCTGAATTACCTGACTGGGGTCATGAATACATTTCTTCAGCATTAAGACATGGAAGACATTATGAATAGCCGACATTTCTAGAGGTAGGTCCAACTCATATGCTACTTTACCAACCCTCTTGGTGATCACATAGGGTCCTACGTAGCGGGGACTTAGGTTGCCTTTCTTACCAAATCTCATTACCCCCTTAATTGGGGCCACTTTAATAAATATTGAGTCCCCAACTTCAAACTCAAGGGGCCTACGTCATATATTAGCATAACTCTTCTGTCGGCTTTGCGCAGTCTCGATTCTTTGATGGATCTTCTTTATTGCTTGAGTTGTTTCATCTATAAAATCCATCTTTAGTCCTATTTCTACCTCCATTTCCCTTTTCTCCCCAACCTTGTGCCAACATATGGGGGATCTGCATTTCCTTCCATATAGGGCTTCATAAGGTGTCATTCCAATTGTGGCTTGGTAGCTATTATTGTAGGCAAATTCTACTAAGCATAAGTATTTACACCAACTACCTTTAAAATCTAGCACAAACGTTCGCAACATATCTTCTAAGACTTGGTTCACTCTCTCTATCTACCCATCTGTCTGAGGATGGAAAGCTGTGCTAAATCTCAATTTGGTGCACAGTGTTGTTTGGACACACTCCCAGAAATATGAAGTGAACCGACCATCTCTATCTGAGATGATTGTCTTTGGGACTCCATGAAGTCTGATCACTTCCTTAACATATAGCTGAGCTAACTGTTCTATTGAATAGGACACCTTAATTGCCAAAAAGTGTGCAGACTTGGTTAATCTATCCACAATCACCCAAATGGAGTCATAGCCATTAGTCGTTTTTGGTAAACCAACTATGAAATCCATGGCTATGTCTTCCCACTTCCATTAAGGAATCTGAATGGGTTGTAGGACTCCCCTTGGCCTCTGGTGTTCTGCTTTAACTCTTTGACATGTCAGGCAGGTGCTGGCATATTTAGCCACATCTCTCTTCATTTTAGACCACCAAAATCTTTCCTTCAAATCTTGATACATCTTGGTAGATCTAGGATGCATTGAGTAGGGGGTCCCCTGGGCTTCTTCTAGAATTTCCTTTCTCAGTTTGTCATCATTGGGAACACATAAATGGTCTCCAAGATAAAGTACTCCACTTCGGAGATTCAAAATCCCCCATTTCTTCCTTCCTGCATCTCCTGCTTGATCTTTTCGACATCCGGATCTTCCTCCTGTTTCCTTTGTATATCCTCCAGTAGAGTCGGTGCTAGTGTCAAGGCAGAGAGTTGCCCGGAAATAATTTCAAGCCCAAAATCTAGCACTTCCTTCTGGAGGGGTTGTGACAGTGAAGATAAAGACATCAACAATGCGCAAGTTTTTTTGGCTTAGTGCGTCAGCTACCTTATTTGCTTTTTCAGGGTGGTAGAGGACCTCACAGTCATAATCCTTCACTAACTCCAACTATCTTCGCCGTCTCATGTTCAAGTCCATCTGGGTAAAGAAGTACTTCAAGCTTTGATGATCTGTATAGATTTTACACTGTACCCCATATAGATAATGCCTCTAAATTTTGAGAGCAAAGACTACTGCTTCCAACTCCAGATCATGAGTAGGATAAGTCTTTTCATAGTCTTTAAGTTGCCTAGAGGCATAGGCAATAACTTTACCCTTTTGCATGAGTACAGCTCCAAGTCCCATCTTGGATGCATCACTATATATATCAAAGGCTTCTTCACCTTCTGGAAGAGTAAGGACTGGGGCACTTGTCAATCTCCTTTTTAGCTCAAGAAAACTCTGTACACAATCTTCGGTCATTCTGCGGCCGACTCCAATTACTAACTGCCTCAATCTTTGCAGGGTCGACCATGATCCCTTCCTTTGAAATGACATGACCCAAGAAGGGCACCTAGTTAAGCCAAAATTCACATTTTGAGAATTTAGCATATAACTGTCTCTCTTGAAGGGTCTTTAATACTATTCTCATATGTTTGTCATGTTCTTCCTAAGACTTGGAATAGATCAGGATGTCATCAATGAAGACAATGACAAACTTATCAAGAAATTCCTTGAATACCTGATTCATCAGATCCATAAATATTGCAGGGGCATTTGTCACTTCGAAGGACATGACAACGAACTCGTAGTGTCCATACCTTATTTGGAAGGTCATTCGAGGCACATCACTCTCTTTGACTTTCAGTTGATGATATCCAGACTGCAAATCAATTTTCGAGAAAACTGTTGCCCCTCTCAACTGATCAAATAAATTGTGTGTCCTTGGCAAAGGATATCTGTTCTTGATTGTCACCTTATTTAATGCTCGGTAGTTCATGCACATTCTCATAGACCCATATCTCTTCTTTACGAACAATACTGGAGCTCCCCATGGTGAATGACTAGGACAAATGAATCCTTTGTCAAGCAACTCCTGTAATTTCTCTTGCAGCTCTTTCAATTCTGCTGGTGTCATACGATAAGGTGCTTTTGTAATCAGTTTAGTGTCGGCGACCAGTTCAATTTCAAACTCGATCTCTCTGCTAGGAGGTAGTCCTGGTAACTCTTCAGGAAATACCTCTGGGTAGTCACGAACTACCCTTACATTTTCTATCTTTGCTCCTTCCTCTTGCTTTTCATCTACTACATGTGCCAGATAACCATAACATCCTTTGAGCATTCAAGGCCGATAAGAACTTCTTAGTCTTTCTCTTTGACTCTCCCACAAATTCAAATTGAAAATCTTCTTTAGGCTTGAATACTATTCTTATTTTGCGGCATTAAATAGAGGCACTATACTTACTTAGGAAGTCTATACCCAAAATGACATCATAGTCTTGCATAGCAAGTACTACTAAATCACTGTAGAGGTCTCTGTTGAAAATCCTGATTGGCATAGCTCGTAGCCAATGTGTGGATGCCATTATCTCCCCCGAAGGCAGTGTTGTTAAGAATTCTAGATTCAGAACATCTAGAGGTATGTCTAACTTCTTGGCAAAAGACACCGATATAAAGGAATGCGTTGCCCCAGTATCAAATAATACAGAGGCATAATGTCAAGGACGAGTATCTGACCTGTGACCACGGTAGAGGCACTGGCTACTTCCTCCTTTGTGAGGGTGAAAACTTGGGCATTGGTAGTGTAGGGGATCGATTGGATGCTAGAGGGGGGTGAATAGCGCGTGTTAGTACCAATGGAAATCGTTCGCGTGCTTGTCTACAATTTTTGTTAGCACAGTGAAAACAAAGATAATAAAACAATAACGAAAACACAAACGTAAGGATATAACATGGTTTGGAACTGAACGGTTCATACTTCATGGATCGAGCTCTAAAGAGCTCTAGTGATGCACACACACTCACTAATCAAAACTAACTCCTTCTCGACACAAGTCGGAGGTGGAGAAAACCTCTTACAATTGTTTACAACAATAAACAAATAGATACAAGCAAATACGATAACGAAATACAAATGCAAGTAAAGGAAAAACACTTTACAAGAGCTTTTGATTGCTTGATCTTTGATTGCCTTGAACTAGCTTTGAAGGATTGGAAAGCACCAACTCTCCCCTTCAATTTCGCCCAAGAAAATCGCTGCAAAAACCCTCCATCCGAGCTCCTTTTATAGCTTGCGTCGGGCTAGATTTTAGCCTGGCAGT
Organism: Wurfbainia villosa; assembly: GCA_025175895.1. Taxonomy (NCBI): domain Eukaryota; kingdom Viridiplantae; phylum Streptophyta; class Magnoliopsida; order Zingiberales; family Zingiberaceae; genus Wurfbainia; species Wurfbainia villosa. The sequence continues at coordinate 134,742,393 of CM045986.1, read as the reverse complement.
CGACTGCCAACATTGTAGCTGTGAGACAACGACTCAATCCACGCTGGAAAAGTTCCAACGGGACTCTCACCAGTCGACTGCCAACATTAGCAATCGACTGCCCAGTCGGCTACAGAGCATTCTGTGCTCGCGACTCAACTGGCAGTCGACTGCCAAGGCAATTTCGGCCCTAAATGGCAGTCGAGCTCTAGTCGACTCATGTCAGTCGAACCGGCCATAATGCCAGTCGACTGCCAACCTCAAAGATGAGGTTTTAACCCAAGTATGGTGTCCCCATACTTGCTAGACCACCCTTAGCCTAGACCTAAGCCTTCTAGCCACCTCCATCAGCCTCACGCCTCTCGGATCCCTCCAAGTCATTCATGACTTGTTCATCCATTGCGCTAGCCTCCAGGTGCTTCCATCGGCTATGTCATGCTAACGGTTTCTACACTGCCAAGGCACATTAGACTTACGCCGCCAAGACTCTGCTTGGACTTTACGCCGCCAACCATTGGACTTATGCTGCCAAGACTCCTCCCTTGGACTTTACGCCGCCAATATCAAACCCCTTGGACTTCTCAAATGCCAAGACTCAAGCTTGGACTTTCCCTTGCCAACCCATGTTGGACTTTCCATGCCAAGACCCATACTTGGACTTCCCTTGTGTCAAGTACTCAGGACTTGGACTTTCCCAAATGCCAAGTGTCCCACTTGGACTTTCCATGCCAAGTACCCATGACTTGGACTTTACCTTGCCAAGACCCATGCTTGGAATTTCCCATAATCACATGGTCAACCCTAGTCAACCATCAAAGTCTCCCTCAAGTCAAACTCGAGTCTGGTCAATTATAACCTGGGTCGATTGTATAAACAATCTCCCCAAAACATTAACCGACATCAATGTCAAACATCTATGTTAACTCACTTTGTCAAACCACTTTGTCAAATATCAAAACATCACTCGAGTCAAACTCGAGTCTGGTCAATCATGACCTGGGCCAATTTCACCAATAATCTCTCCCTTTTTGATGTTTCACAAAACCAACCTTGAGTTAGGCCCCTAACTCTAACTCCCTTACCAATTTCCCAAATTGGTAATTTCACTTTCTCCCCCTTTTTGACATACATCAAAAAGGTTATCTCTCCAAGGAGGTCAATGTCTCATGTCCCAATGAGATCTTACAATCTTCCCCTTATTCAAAAATACCTAGGATGCCTACCATCTTCCTAGTGATAAGTCTCATATCACTCAAGAGAGACAATTCTATACTCTCTCCCAATTTCCAAATTGGGTTTCTCAAGATCCCATCAATTTTCCCAATTGATAACATTCTTCCCATAACTTCTCCCCTTCAAGAAGAAAAACACATCCATCATCCCAAGATGGATAACTCCCCCTAAAGGCTTGCTCTCCCTTGACCATTGCACCAACAATTTCCTTTGGAAGTCCCTAAGCCAATAGGAACTCTAAACCATCAAAATTAAGGCTCAAAGTTCAAACATGAACTCTTCCACCCTTAAATTTGATACATTAACCTAACACCTCTCCTAATCCATATCCAATGGATTTTCACCCTTTATAATGCTTCCCAAAGCATATCCTAGGGTTAAGAGTGGTTAGGAAACCTTACCATAGCTGAAATCAGGATAAACAAACCTTGTTAACCCGAAATCAGATCTGGCAGTCGACTCCTGACAGTAATCAGTCGAACTGCCTTTCATCAGTCGACTTCCATCAGGCGACAGTCGACTGATAATTGAAATTCTCAAATTTCAACTATCAAAATCGAATTTTGAAAAGTCATAAGTAATTCTACATATTTTGAAAAATCATGAAAATTCATACGTATATTACTTATAGTAAATACAATGGGTGAAAAATATTTGAAAATTATTTTACCCATAAAAGAGTGAGTTTGATACAAAACTCAAAACCATTGAAATTTTCAATGTTTTGACCTTATTTTGTATCAACTCTATCAATGGTGATTGCTATCAAAAGATAGACTTCACCAAGGTTTTTCAAAAAGATTTTGAAATGTTTTTAAAATCTTATTTTGGATCATATTCCTTGGGCTCTATGTACATGACTTGTACACAAGCTTTTCCAATGATCCACCATTGAAATTAAATGAGTTTTTAGTTCATCTAGATGCAAAAACTATACACCTTGAACTCAACTCAAATCCTAGCATCTCATATGTATCTAGGGTGTATAAAAACACATACATGTCAATGTGATGTGAGATGTGAGTTTTGTTCTCCTTAATCTAGGGTTTCATGCATTTCCTAGGCAAACCTACTTGATTTCCTTATAAATGAGACTTCAAGTCATGCCGTTATCCTTAATTCAATTTTAATCAAAATTTTCTTAAATGCATGAATTATTATGGCATTAGAGATGATATAAATAAACACATGCTCATAATCATGATGTCATGGCATAAGATATAATCTAAAAATACATGACATTTATCCTTAATCCTAAACATGATCATGACATATAAATGATGAAAATAAACATGATGTCATGTCATGGCATATGACAAATCAAAGCATGGAAAATAAGATATAAAGGTATATAATACCTAAATTTTAATATTAATTGCCATTTGTTGGGATTAAGTTCATTTTGTCATATTATTACTAATCTCCCAAGTGTGCCAAAAACCCAAAATGACACACTATGACATCTAATCCTAAATTGTGCCAATTTGATTGTTTTTTCATAAACTTCAAAATATATTGACACATCCTAAAATCTTTTAGGATATAAGATCAAACCTATTTCCAAGGTATCCGTAACCTTGAAAATAACCTAAAATGCCACATATACCATGGTCGAGTTAACTACCCATCCAATCAAAGTTGGCACACCCTAAACCCATCTAGCATGAATCAATCACGCTCTTAGGAACCCAAAACTTATTTGAGCTCCTAGGGTTAATTAGGTATTCCTTAGGGATAACCTCCCTAGATACCCTCCTAATGACCCTCCTAGGTTTGTTAGCCTTGGTCATTTGGGTCTTACCTAGGTTGACTCTAGGGGTAACTCCCCTTGCAACCTTCTTAGTGGTCACCCTAGGTTTCCTAGAAACCCTAGCCACTAGGCACAAACCTTGGTTACTCTTAGGGATAACTTCCCTAGCAACCTTGGTCTTCCTAGACCTAGATTGTGTTCCATAATCTAATGTAACATTATGATAAGTCATCTTAGGCTTAGGTTTGTGACCCAAACCATTATTGCCCTTGGTTGACTTTTGTTTCTTAGGTCCTAGATGTTGACTTTGAGGTTTTGACCCTTGACTTTGATCATTAGACCCTTGCATTTGATTTTGCATAATTTTGAGGGTCTTTTCTAATTTCTCAAGCCTTGATCTCAAGACTTGGTTCTCTAATTATAATTGCCCAATTTTAGAATTTTGATTTGGTCTTTGGGCATGGGACTTCCTAGGCATGTGTCTAGTCCATTTAGGATTAAGGTCTAAGTGTTCTCCTATTTTCCTAATAGACTCCCTAGGAAGAACGTTTCTAGGGACATTAGTCCCAAATTTCTCCTTCTTTGAAAGGTAGACATTTTTGGCTCCTAAACAAAATTCTCTATTTCTAGCATGCTCTTTATGATAAATAGCAAGACTATTAAAATTATTCCTAGCATGCTTTTGACTAGAATTTAAAGAACAAGCATTGTTTAAATATACCTTAGGGTTAGCTATAGAAGCTCCCCCTACTTGTAATGCTCCTTCTTGCCCCTTCTTCTTCCCCCTAGGGCATTGACTCCGGTAATGCCCCTTTGAGTTGCACTTGAAGCATATGATATGCTCCTTGCTCTTTTGACTTGGGGCACCGACATCCTTGACTTTTGGAGCCGGTTGAGCCTTCTTGACCCTTTTTGGACACTTACTCTTGTAGTGTTCGGATTCCCTACACTCAAAGTATATTATATGAATTTTATTATTAATTGACATGCTTGAGTTACCTAGGGTGGTTGTAGGTGCCGGAATCGGATTTTGAGCTTCTTCATCTTGATCGGATGTCGAAGCTTCTTCTTGATGTTCCGGTGTGGAAGTTCTCTCCTCTCCCTCAATCCTTGAGGTGAATGCTTCTTCCACTTCCTCCACCAATCCGGAAATTGACTGCCTATCAACTTCCGACTCCTCAAGCTCTTTAGATGGCGATGTGCTTGCTTGAGCTTGAGAGGGTGAGCACTCCTCTTCTTCTTCTTCTTGGACCGATGATAAATTTTCATGGAGCTTTGCCACTTGGCTCCATAGCTCCTTGGCATCTACATAATTACCTAACATACGCAAGATATTATTAGGCATTAAATCAATTAAAATTTTTATCACCTTATCATTTTTCTCGGATGCTTGGACTTGCTCTTCGGTCCATCTCTTCTTTTTGAGGAATCCACCTCTTGGTCCTCTTGGATATTCAAATCCATCCATCAAAATGGGTCATTCCTCAAAATCTCTCATCATAATAAAATCTTCAATTCTTCTCTTCCAAGAATTGAAGCCTTCTTGTCCGTATAGGGTGTAGGGCACCAGTGTGTTGATGTTCCAACCTAATTATTCTTGGACTTCCATCTTCACCCTCTAGCGTGCTCCCTTAGTTGTTAAACTTCAAGAGAGGTCTCGCTCTGATACCACTTGTAGGGGATCGATTGAACGCTAGAGGGGGGGGGGTGAACAGCGCGTGCTAGTACCGATGGAAATCGTTCGCGTGCTTGTCTACAATTATCGTTAGCGAAGCGAAAACAAAGATAATAAAGCAATAACGAAAACACAAACACACAAACGCAAGGATATAACGTGGTTCAGAACCAAACGGTTCATACTCCATGGATTGAGCTCTAAAGAGCTCTAGTGATGTACACACACTCACTAATCAAAACTAACTCCTTCTCGACACAAGTCGGAGGTGGAGAAAACTTTTTACAATTGTTTACAACAATAAACAAATAGATACAAGCAAATACGATAATGAAATACAAATGCAAGTAAAGGAAAAACACTTTATAAGAGCTTTTGATTGCTTGATCTTTGATTGCCTTGAACTAGCTTTGAAGGACTGGAAAGCACCAACTCTCCCCTTCAATTTCGCCCAAGAAAATCGGTGCAAAAACCCTCCAACCGAGCTCCTTTTATAGCTTGCGTCGGGCTGGATTTCTGCCTGACAGTCGACTGCCATAAGGCCCCAGTCGACTGCCAACACTGTAGCTATGAGACAACGGCTCAAACCACGCTAGAAAAGTTCCAACGGGACTCTCACCAGTTAACTGCCAACATTGGCAGTCGACTGCCCAGTCGGCTACGGAGCATTCTGTGCTCGCGACTCAACTGCAGTCGACTGCCATCCATGGCAGTCGACTGCCAGCAGTCACCTGCTCCAATGAGTAGTCGACTGCCAAGGCAATTTCAGCCCTAAATGACAGTCGAGCTCTAGTCGACTCATGTCAGTCGAATCGGCCATAATGCCAGTCGACTGCCAACCTCAAAGATAAGGTTTTAACCCAAGTATGGTGTCCCCATACTTGCTAGACCACCCTTAGCCTAGACCTAAGCCTTCTAGCCACCTCCATCAACCTCACGCCTCTCGGATCCCTCCAAGTCATCCATGACTTATTCATCCATTGCGCTAGCCTTCAGGTGCTTCCATCGGCTATGTCATGCTAACGGTGTCTACACTGCCAAGGCACATTGGACTTACGCCGCCAAGACTCTGCTTGGACTTTACGCCGCCAACCATTGGACTTATGCTGCCAAGACTCCACCCTTGGACTTTACGCCGCCAATATCAAACCCCTTGGACTTCTCAAATGCCAAGACTCAAGCTTGGACTTTCCCTTGCCAACCCATGTTGGACTTTCCATGCCAAGACCCATGCTTGGACTTCCCTTGTGTCAAGTACTCAAGACTTTGACTTTCCCAAATGCCAAGTGTCCCACTTGGACTTTCCATGCCAAGTACCAATGACTTGGACTTTACCTTGCCAAGACTCATGCTTGGACTTTCCCATAATCACATGGTCAACCCTAGTCAACCATCAAAGTCTCCCTCGAGTCAAACTCGAGTCTGGTCAATTATAACCTGGGTCGATTGTATAAACAATCTCCCCAAAACATTAACCGATATCAATGTCAAACATCAATGTCAACTCACTTTGTCAAACCACTTTGTCAAACATCAAAATATCACTCGAGTCAAACTCGAGTCTGGTCAATCGTGACCTGGGCCGATTTCACCAACAATCTCCCCCTTTTTGATGTTTGACAAAACCAACCTTGAGTTAGGCCCCTAACTCTAACTCCCTTACCAATTTCCCAAATTGGTAATTTCACTTTCTCCCCCTTTTTGACATACATCAAAAAGGTTATCTCTCCAAGGAGGTCAATGTCTCATGTCCCAATGAGATCTTACAATCTCTCCCTTGATCCAAAAATATCTAGGATGCCTACCATCTTCCTAGTGATAAGTCTCATATCACTTAAGAGAGGCAATCCTATACTCTCTCCCAATTTCCAAATTGGGTTTTTCAAGATCCCATCAATTTTCCTAATTGATAACATTCTTCCCATAACTTCTCCCCTTCAAGAAGAAAAACACATCCATCATCCTAAGATGGATAACTCCTTCTAAAGGCTTGCTCTCCCTTGACCATTGCACCAACAATGTCCTTTGGAAGTCCCTAAGCCAATAGGAACTCTAAACCATCAAAATTAAGGCTCAAAGTTCAAACATGAACTCTTCCACCCTTAAATTTGATACATTAACCTAACACCTCTCCGAATCCATATCCAATGGATTTTCACCCTTTATAATGCTTCCCAAAGTATATCCTAGGGTTAGGAGTGGTTAGGAAACCTTACCATAGCTGAAATCAGGCTAAACAAACCTTGTTAACCCGAAATCAAACTTGGCAGTCGACTCCTGATAGTAAATAGTCGAACTGCCCTTCATCAGTCGACTTCCATCAGGCGACAGTCGACTGATAATTGAAATTCTCGAATTTCAACTATCAGAATCGAATTTTGAAAAGTCATAAGTAATTCTACATATTTTGAAAAATCATGAAAATTCATACGTATATTACTTATAGTAAATACAATGGGTGAAAAATATTTGAAAATTATTTTACCCATAAAAGAGTGAGTTTGATACAAAACTCAAAACCATTGAAATTTTCAATGTTTTGACCCTATTTTGTATCAACTCTATCAATGGTGATTGCTATCAAAAGATAGACTTCACCAAGGTTTTTCAAAAAGATTTTAAAATGTTTTTAAAACCTTATTTTGGATCATATTCCTTGGGCTCTATGTACATGACTTGTACACAAGCTTTTCCAATGATCCACCATTGAAATTAATTGAGTTTTAGTTCATCTAGATGCAAAAACTATACACCTTGAACTCAACTCATATCCTAGCATCTCACATATATCTACGGTGTATAAATACACATACATGTCAATGTGATGTGAGATGTGGGTTTTGTTCTCCTTAATCTAGGGTTTCATGCATTTCCTAGGCAAACCTACTTGATTTCCTTATAAATGAGACTTCAAGTCATGCCATTATCCTTAATTCAATTTTAATCAAAATTTTCTTAAATGCATGAATGATTATGGCATTAGAGATGATATAAATAAACACATGCTCATAATCATGATGTCATGGCATAAGATATAATCTAAAAATACATGACATTTATTTTTAATCCTAAACATGATCATGACATATAAATGATGAAAATAAACATGATGTCATGTCATGACATATGACAAATCAAAGCATGGCAAATAAGATATAAAGGTATATAATACCTAAATTTTAATATTAATTGCCATTTGTTGGGATTAAGTTCATTTTGCCATATTATTACTAATCTCCCAAGTGTGCCAAAAATCCAAAATGGCATACTATGACCTCTAATCCTAAATTGTGTCAATTTTATTGATTTTTCATAAACTTCAAAATATATTGACACATCCTAAAATCTTTTAGGATATAAGATCAAACATATTTCCAAGGTATCCGTAACCTTGAAAATAACCTAAAATGTCACCTTTACCATGGTTAAGTTAACTACCCATCCAATCAAAGTTGGCACACCCTAAACTCATCTAGCGTGAATCAATCACGCTCTTAGGAATCCAAAACTTATTTGAGCTCCTAGGGTTAATTAGGTATTCTTTAAGGATAACCTCCCTAGATACCCTCCTAATGACCCTCCTAGGCTTGTTAGCCTTGGTTATTTGGGTCTTACCTAGGTTGACTCTAGGGGTAACTCCCCTTGCAACCTTCTTAGTGGCCACCCTAGTTTTCCTAGAAACCCTAGCCACTAGGCACAAACCTTGGTTACTCTTAGGGATAACTTCCCTAGTAACCTTGGTCTTCCTAGACCTAGATTGTGTTCCATAATCTAATGGAACATTATGATAAGTCATCTTAGGATTAGGTTTGTGACCCAAACCATTCTTGCCCTTGGTTGACTTTTGTTTCTTAGGTCCTAGATGTTGACTTTGAGGTTTTGACCCTTGACTTTGACCATTAGACCCTTGCATTTGATTTTGCATAATTTTGAGGGTCTTTTCTAATTTCTCAAGCCTTGATCTCAAGGCTTGGTTCTCTAATTCTAATTGCCCAATTTTAGAATTTTGATTTGGTCTTTGGGCATGGGACTTCCTAGGCATGTGTCTAGTCTATTTAGGATTAAGGTCTAAGTGTTCTCCTATTTTCCTAATAGACTCCCTAGGAAGAACATTTCTAGGGACATTAGTCCAAAATTTCTCCTTCTTTGAAAAGTAGACATTTTTGGATCCTAACTTGACTTTGACCATTAGACCCTTGCATTTGATTTTGCATAATTTTGAGGGTCTTTTCTAATTTCTCAAGCCTTGATCTCAAGGCTTGGTTCTCTAATTCTAATTGCCCAATTTTGGAATTTTGATTTGGTCTTTGGGCATGGGACTTCCTAGGCATGTGTCTAGTCCATTTAGGATTAAGGTCTAAGTGTTCTCCTATTTTCCTAATAGACTCCCTAGGAAGAACGTTTCTAGGGACATTAGTCCCAAATTTCTCCTTCTTTGAAAGGTAGACATTTTTGGATCCTAAACAAAATTCTCTATTTCTAGCATGCTCTTTATGATAAATAGCAAGACTATTAAAATTATTCCTAGCATGCTTTTGACTAGAATTTAAAGAACAAGCATTGTTTAAATATACCTTAGGGTTAGCTATAGAAGCTCCCCCTACTTGTAATGCTCCTTCTTTCCCCTTCTTCTTCCCCCTAGGGCATTGACTCCGGTAATGCCCCTTTGAGTTGCACTTGAAGCGTATGATATGCTCCTTGCTCTTTTGACTTGGGGCACCGACATCCTTGACTTTTGGAGCCGGTTGAGCCTTCTTGACCCTTTTTGGACACTTACTCTTGTAGTGTTCGGATTCCCTACATTCAAAGTATATTATATGAATTTTATTATTAATTGACATGCTTGAGTTACCTAGGGTGGTTGTAGGTGCCGGAATCGGATTTTGTGCTTCTTCATCTTGATCGGATGTCGAAGCTTCTTCTTGATGTTCCGGTGTGGAAGTTCTCTCCTCTCCCTCAATCCTTGAGGTTGATGCTTCTTCCACTTCCTCCACTGATCCAGAAGTTGACTCCCTATCAACTTCCGACTCCTCAAGCTCTTTAGATGGCGATGTGCTTGCTTGAGCTTGAGAAGGTGAGCACTCCTCTTCTTCTTCTTCTTCTTGGATCGATGATTAATTTTCATGGAGCTTTACCACTTGGCTCCATAGCTCTTTGGCATCTACATAATTACCTAACATACACAAGATATTATTAAGCATTAAATCAATTAAAATTTTTATCACATTATCATTTTTCTCGGATGCTTGGACTTGCTCTTCGGTCCATCTCTTCTTTTTGAGGAATCCACCTCTTGGTCCTCTTGGATATTCAAATCCATCCATCAAAATGGGTCATTCCTCAAAATCTCTCATCATAATAAAATCTTCAATTCTTCTCTTCCAAGAATTAAAGTCTTCTCGTTCGTATAGGGTGTAGGGCACCGGTGTGTTGATGTCCCAACCTAATTATTCTTGGACTTCCATCTTCACCCTCTAGCGTGCTCCCTTAGTTGTTAAACTTCAAGAGCGGCCTCACTCTGATACCACTTGTAGGGGATCGATTGGACGCTAGAGGGGGGTGAATAGTGCGTGCTAGTACCGATGGAAATCGTTCACGTGCTTGTCTACAATTTTCGTTAGCGAAGCGGAAACAAAGATAATAAAGCAATAACGAAAACACAAACACACAAACGCAAGGATATAACGTGGTTTCTGAATCAAACGGTTCATACTCCACGGATCGAGCTCTAAAGAGCTCTAGTGATGCACACACACTCACTAATCAAAACTAACTCCTTCTCGACACAAGTCGGAGGTGGAGAAAACCTCTTACAATTGTTTACAACAATAAACAAATAGATACAAGCAAATACGATAATGAAATACAAATGCAAGTAAAGGAAAAATACTTTACAAGAGCTTTTGATTGCTTGATCTTTGATTGTCTTGAACTAGCTTTGAAGGATTGGAAAGCACCAACTCTCCCCTTCAATTTCACCCAAGAAAATCGCTGCAAAAACCCTCCATCCGGGCAATGATCGCCATAAGGCCCTGATCGCAAAGATCAGAGTCGTGAGACAACGACAATCCACGCTTGGAAAAGTTCCAACGGACTCTCACCACCAATCACCAGATCGCGATCGCCCGACTACGGAGCATTCTGTGCTCGTGACTCAACTGGCAGTCGACTGCCATCAATGGCAGTCCAGTGCTCCAATGAGCAGTCGACTGCCAAGGCAATTTCAGCCCTAAATGACAGTCGAGCTCTAATCGACCCACGACAGTCGAACCGTCCATAATGTCAGTCGACTGCCAACCTCAAAGATGAGGTTTTAACCCAAGTATGGTGTCCCCATACTTGCTAGATCACCCTTAGCCTAGACCTAAACCTTCTAGCCACTTCCATCAGCCTCACGCCTCTCAGATCCCTCCAAGTCATCCATGACTTGTTCATCCATTGTGCTAGCCTCCAGGTGCTTCCATCGGCTATGTCATGCTAACGGTGTCTACACTGCCAAGGCACATTGGACTTACGCCGCCAAGACTCCGCTTGGACTTTACGCTGCCAACCATTGAACTTATGCTGCCAAGACTCCACCCTTGGACTTTATGCCACCAATATCAAACCCCTTGGACTTCTCAAATGCCAAGACTCAAGCTTGGACTTTCCCTTGCCAACCCATGTTGGACTTTCCATGCCAAGACCCATGCTTGGACTTCCCTTGTGCCAAGTACTCAAGAATTGGACTTTCCCAAATGCCAAGTGTCCCACTTGGACTTTCCATGCCAAGTACCCACGACTTGGACTTTACCTTGCCAAGACCCATGCTTGGACTTTCCCATAATCACATGGTAAACCCTACTCCACCATCAAAGTCTCCCTCAAGTCAAACTCGAGTCTGGTAAATTATAACCTGGGTCGATTGTATAAACAATCTCCCCAAAACATTAATCGACATCAATGTCAAACATCAATGTCAACTAACTTTGTAAAACCACTTTGTCAAACATCAAAACATCACTCGAGTCAAACTCGAGTCTGGTCAATCGTGACCTGGGCCGATTGCACCAACAGGTAGTAACTGGTGGGGGCTCCAGCCTCCCTTGACTGATGTCGGGTCTCTCCAGTGTCGTTGCCATCTGATTGAAGGTTTTGACCAGAAGCTCTGATACCAATTGAAGGGTTTTGCTTATCGAGTCCGTGAGGGGAAACTTCACTTCCCACTTCACCTCGGTAGTTTGTCCATGGCGATCCCTTCGATGTCCCCGGATTAAAAAATTTAATCTTAGACAAAAGGGATTGACCAAACAACCAAGCCATCGTCATGCTATTCGTTTAGAGAGGTCACTTAAACAAACTAGTTGTTCAAGCGACCATCCTCTATTCTATGAGTAGCCGCGGAATATACGATGTCCGGATCGCCGATTTTCATATTTATGCTCGGGATCCAAGTATTATTTAGCTATTTACAGATTTATATCATGCTCATAAATGAAAAACAAATATAAACATGTAACATATAAAAATTAGAGAATCGATATACCTCTCGATCTTCTAATGTATGACCTTCCTCCTTTTGGACGTCATGTGGGCGACGCTCTACCAAAAGTCGAAGCTCCTAGATCACAAATCTTCCTTCCTTGCTCATCCAAAGCAAGAGGTGTTAGTTAAAGCCCTAGAACCAATCATGTGATGGTTGAATAGGGAACATTTTGTATCATATTCTATAAAGGCAAAGGATTGGTTATTATATTTACATCTTGCTTGTGCCAGCTAATTTAAATATAATAATGCCCTAGAAAAGTAGGTTCTTATCTACAGCACATCAATTGGCAGAATTGATTATGAGAGGCTGTAGAGAACACTTTCCTAAATGTTCCTAGTCGAGTATTAATATGCAAGGGCAATATTAATACATAAAGACTAGCATGTAGGTCAATTGATGACTTGATCTCACAAGTCATGGATATATGATATCAAGTTGACACATGGGTATATATTAGAGAATATATACTGAACTGACCCGCCATGAGAAAGTTTCATGGATCGTTATATGAGTGTCATAAACTTTCTCATGTGACTATTGGTATGAATAGTCCTTAGACCTGAAGTCACTACGGTTCCCTACATAAGGAGTTATGTACTTTGGTATCGCTAAACGCCACCGTGAATGCAGGTGGACCATAAAGGCGATTCTTGGGTATGTAACAAATTATGCGGAGGATGTGAGTGATGTAGATGGGATCTATCCCTTCCATATGACGGGAGTGATATCGGTGGGCCTTGATTGAGTAGAACTACTAAAACGCATGGCCATGCTCGAATGAGTCAATATGAGATATTGAGCTCATTTGTTTGAGTTAGTTTACTCAGGATCAAGAAACACATAGATTGATCGAGGATGACACGGTCATGCCTCATTGATCAACTGATATCAAGGATAGAAGGACACGGTCATATATTATAGTAGTCACGGAAAGGTTAGTCGGATCTTGACTTATCTCGTAACTTGGGTAGCAATGATGTATTGCTAGATGTCGCTCATTGCTTGTGTATCTAAAAGAGTTTAGATCCACTGCCAACGTTATGAGAGCCTATAGGATCACACACAAAGAGCATGATAATTAGAGGAATTAGAGTATTCTAGTTTGACTAGAATAATATGGGAATAAGCTTAAGTACAAAATGGTTTTTGGACTTTAAGCTTAATGAGAATTTTAGCTAATTGATTTAATGAGATTAATTCAATATGTTACCTTATTGATTTAATAAGATTAATTCAATATGATAACATAAGCTTAATTGAATTAATAAGATTAATTCAACATGCATGAATGCCACATAAGAATGCCACATAAGCATGCCACATAAGCATGCCACCTAAGCATCCACCTAAGCTAGTTAAGGTGGAAGGAAACAAAATGGTTTTGTCTCCTTAAGTGGCCAAACAAGGAAGGCAAATCCTTTTTGAGTGTGTCTCAATGCAATGGATTGCATTGAATGTGAAGGAGGTGGAAGGGTTTTTCCAACCCTATAAAAGGCTCCATGGAGTGGCCGGCCATAGGGAGTTTTTGGTGTTGTGGTTGTGAGAGAGCTTGGTGGAAGCTTTAGTTGTGTGGGTTTGTGAGTGTAGGCTAGAAAGAAGAGGAGTCTTCTTCTTCCTTTCTCCTTTTCCCTCTCTTCCTCTCCTTTAGGGACTTCTCTAGCAAGAAGTAAAGGAGAGCTCTTCTAGTTTTCCTTTTGTGAGACAAGAGCGTGCTCGTGTGGATACGTATAGAGGCACGGACACTTGAACGTGCTAAAGATCCAACAAACCGAAAGGAAAAGCGGGATTAACAAGGGCACGCAACAAAGGTAATCCTCTCCTATAAGATAGGTTTGGTTTAGAGAAATTTATTTTATACGAGTTTGCTTTCGCATGGATCACTTGGAAGGGATCCTATTTTCCGTTGCGCATATGCCATTTGGCATACGATATTTCCCTACAAGAGGAAGAATAGAAACAAGGATCATCTCCTTCCTATAGCCAACCAACAAGCAACAAAAGAAATGCTTTCCGCCGGCCAACAAGGAGAAGGAGATAATGGTGGAAACCGCCCAAGACACCAAGGGAAAACCCTATATCTTGTTTCCACCACCTAAGGAGAAGGAGAAGGGGTCTTTGGATGCCATCCAAGGGCTGGGATAGGGCTGTGGGTGCCGGCCACCAAAGGATAGGAAGAAGAAACCAAACTACTTCCTTATTTGGTGCCACCCAAGCCTCCTAAACCCTAAGCTTCCAAACCCTAATCCTAGCTTTCCTTATTGCCGGCCATGGAAGAGGGGAAGAAGAATAGGATGAGCTCATGCCAAGGTAGAGAGGAGAAGAATATGGGCCGGCCAACCTTTTGAAGAAGAAGGAACACCTCCTTGAGTTGCCGCCCACTCTAATCCCCAAAACCCTAACCCTAGCCACCACTCCCAATCCTAATCTAATTAGGATTGGTTGCCGCCCAAGGGACAAACTCTAATCCCCTCATCCATCATTGGCCTTGCCGTCCACTTATTAATCTATATTTATAGAGTTGGGCTCAAGGCTTGATTTAATCTCCTCCATTGGTTCTAGGGATTCAATCTCAACCGTCGGATCTAGAGATTTAATCTCAACTGTCGGATCTAGAGATTTAATCTCCACCTTTGGATCTAAGCTTCATGAGGTGTTAATAGGCTACATTAGGGACCATGAGGAGGAGTTGGATCTTGGCCACCCATGGATCAAGCCCACATAAAGTCCGATCCACTAATGATGATCCAATCCACTAAAGGTTCATCATTGATCTACCTCACCAACCCCCATATGATAATATGAGCTCCATATATTATTTGTACATTTTCTCCCGGTGTTTAATATCTCGAATGTCCGTCGATTAATTAATTTACTGACCATTAATTAATCAACATCTAACTCCTTGTGTAGTACCACTCAACCTTTTCATCATGCCGGACCAAGTCCACCTGCAGGGTTTACATGATGAACCTTATGAGCTCCTCAAGGGGACATCATCATCCTAATATATAGGAAATGGTTTCCTCCTATAATCAATGACACACCATATAAATAATATCATCTCCCAACTTACCGAGCCTATCGATTTAATCTATAAATCTCGCCCATTGGTAAATCAAAGAGATGAGTACTAAGTATATGTGCCCGTTATTATATCGGGATTAAGAGCATGTACTAAATAATATCTGAGGTCCGATTCGATTATGTAGTTAGCAATAAATCGAATCACCTCTAAGTCGGTGCTGCTCAATACACACAAAGTGCACTAGTGTGATTCTATGGTCAAGACAAACCAATACCAAATCACACTACAACCATTCCGATGGTTTGTCCAAAGTCATCTTGGTTGTGAGCCTTTACTTATACTTTACAAGGAGCCGATAACATGATATCCCGTGTGACACCACACACCATGTTATCTACAATGTAACGTATTAGACAACATGCATAAAAATATGCAAACAATGATCATGTGATTCTTATTTCAAAAATAAAGATGTTCATAGAAAAGATAGACTTTTCAGTATACATCCCTATAATCTCTCACTTATACTAAAAGACTATGCTGTCCTCATACTGCCATACATCTAATTCCCCTTCCCTCCACATGTCTATCAAAGCTCTCGCTAGAAGAGCCTTAGTGAAAGGGTCTACCAGGTTATCCTTTGATGCAATCTAGGCGACAACAACTTCTACCTCCTTTACGATTTCTCGTATCAGGTGGTACTTACGCTCTATGCATTTACTTACCTTATGGGCTCGTGGTTCCTTCGAGTTTGCAACTGCACCATTATTATCACAATAAATTGTGATATTTCTGGGCAAACCAGGAATCACATCCAAGTCCATCAGGAAGTTCCTGAGCCACACAACTTCTTTGGCCGCCTCAGAGGCTGCCACACGCTCAGCTTCCATGGTGGAGTCCGCCACGCATTTCTGTTGGACACTCCTCCATACAATGGCTCCACCTCCCAAAGTAAACACAAAACCTGAGGTAGACTTACTATTATCCTTATCTGATTTGAAGTCGCAATCCATGTAACCCACAGGGAGTAATTGGTCTGCCCGGTAAACTAGCATATAATCCCTAGTCCTTCTCAGGCACTTCAATATATGCTTTACTGCAGTCCAATGTCCCTGTCCTGGATTACTCTAATATCTGCTGACCATGCCTACGACAAAGCAGATATCTGGTCTCGTACATAGCATCGCATATATGAGGCTTCCTATTGCCGAAGCATAAGGAACCGCCTTCATCTCCTCAGATGATCTAAGACACATCTCCTTAGATAAAGGAACTCCATGCCTGAAAGGTAGAAAACCCTTCTTGGAGTTCTGCATGCTAAAATGATCCAAAATTGTGTCTATGTATGAAGCTTGGGATAAACACAACATCCTTTTCCTGCGATCCCTTATAACCTTGATCCCAAGGATGTGTCCCACCTCTCCCAAGTCCTTCATATCAAACTGTTTAGACAGCCATACCCTTTTGCCCGATAACACTTTGATATTGTTGCCAATCACCAAAATGTTATCTACGTATAGTACAAGAAATACCACTACGTTTCCGTCACATCTCTTGCATACACAAGACTCATCCAGACTTTGAATAAATCCATAAGACTGGATTACCTCATCAAAGCGGATGTTCCAAGACCTCGAAGCTTGCTTCAATCCATAAATGGACCGATTAAGCTTATACACAAGATGCTCTTTGCCTTTAGCAATGAATACCTCTGGTTGCTTCATGCAGATGTTTTCCTCAAGACTTCCATTAAGGAAAGCTGTCTTGACATCCATCTGTCACACCTCATAATCCATATGAGCTGCTATGCATAAGAGAATCCAGATAGACTTAAGCATGGCTACCGGCGAAAAGGTCTCCTTATAATCGATACCCTCTTTCTGAGTATACCCCTTCGCAACAAGCCTCGCTTTGAAGGTCTCAACCTTCCCATCTATTCCTCTCTTTCTCTTGTAGATCCACTTGCATCCAATGGTTTTTACACCATCGGGTGGTTCTACTAGCTCCCAGACCTAATTTGAATCCATAGATTCAATCTCAGCATTCATTGCACTTTGCCAAGATACTGCATCTTTATCTTGGATTGCCTCGTTATATGTCCAGGGATCAGGTTCATGTTCACCAGGGACCAAATCAGAAGATTCTCCCAAGAACATGAATCTATTAGGCTGTCTCACAACCCTTCCACTACGACGAGGTATCACCTGTGTATCCTCTGTGACACGCGGTGCAGTGACATGTGGTATATCCTCTTGTACCGGTGGTACTAAAGAAGTGACTTCCCCTTTTAACTCCTCCAGAATAATTTTACTCTTGGGCTTGTGGCTCATCACATAGTCTTTCTCTAGAAATCTGGCGTTCGTGCTAACGATCACCCTCTGATCTCTAGGACTATAAAACAATCCACCCTTCGTTCCTCTTGGATAGCCAATGAACATGCGTACTTCTGTACGAGGTTCTAACTTACCAGTATTTGCATTCAGCACATGTGCTGGACTCCCCATATCCGAATATGTCTTAGACTAGGCTTTCGCCCAGTCCACAACTCTGTGGGAGTAGAAGACACTGATTTAGATGGAACCAAGTTCAGAATGTATACCGTCGTATCTAGAGCATATCCCTAGAACGAATCTAGCAAGTCAACATAACTCATCATCGATCTAACCATCTCCATAAGAGTCCTATTCCTTCGCTCTGCTACACTATTCTGCTGGGGTGTGCCAGGTGCAGTCAATTGGGATTGATTCCCATCCTCTAATAAGTAGTTCCTAAACTCTTCCAAGAGGTACTCACCACCACGATCAGATCGTAGTATCATCCATATCTTGAATAATCGTCTATGAAAGAGACGAAATATTCGAGATCACCTCTTGCCTGGATAGTTATAGGACCACACAAATCAGAATGAACCATTTCTAACACATCTTTGGCTCTATACCCCTTGGCCTTAAAAGGCTTCTTGGTCATTTTATCCTCCAAGCAAGATTCACAGGTTGAGAGATCCTCCACCACTAATGAACCCAAAGGTCCATCAGCTATTAACCTTTGAATTCTGCTTAGGTTAATATGACTAAGCCTAAGATGTCAAAGATATGTTTGGTTCATTTTCGAAAGTTCTTTTCTCTTATTGGAATTAGAAGATGAGTTATTAACTTCAATTTGCATCGTGAGAGGTTTTGGTTCAAGTGTATACAAATTTCCTATCAATGTACCTGAAGAGATATTCTCCCTATTCCTTTTTATAATAACTCTGTCATTAAAAGAAATAGAATATCTATCCATAAACAATTTAGAAACTGAAACTAAGTTCTTTCTAAATAAAGGTACATAAAGGGAATTTTCCAGAACTTAAGTTTTATTTTTCTCAAGAGATAAATAAAACTTCTCCCACTACAATAGCCGCCACCTTCATGACATTGCCCAAGTAAATGGTAATCTCCCCTTTAGCTAGTCGTCGGGTTTCCTGGAACCCCTACAAAGTATTGCATACATGATTAGTGGCTCCCGTATCTACACACCAGATGCCGGTAGATAACACCGCTAATCATGTTTCAATGACTAGTCCAAAGGATATATCTTTGTTCTTCTTTGGATTGGGACAATCCTTCTTCCAATGTCCATCCTGCTTGTAAGTGAAGTACTTGCCTTTCGGCTTCTTCACTCCTCCCTAAGATCCTCCCACCACCTTTGCTTTACCTTGTTTCTTCTTCTTCTTGTCTTTCGGCTTAGAAGTAGAAACCTTCTGAGCAACGATGGCCTGAGGACACTCTTTGAAGAGTGCATACTTGTACTCCTTAGCAGATAAGACAATATCTGGATTCTTTTCCAATCAACATTATTTGGGTACAGTAAGTTTGTTTCCTTTAGTATCATAGTAAGTGGACTGAAAGTCATTCTTGAAAATCCTAAGAATCACATAGATCATTACTGTAGATTTCAAAAAATTATTGATTCCTCAAACAATAAAATTTTAAAATCAACCAACACCTCAAAACACTGAGAATATTGTATGCCACGATAGTGTGGACGTATACGAATTCTACATTTGTAAGAGGAGGTTTTACCCATTAATTTTACTATCTTGTCGACCTAACTTTTTGACAAGTAAAATTAATAGTTGGTTCCTCTTTGGCCCTACAAATAAAAGCAGTGACTCCGATGGGGAGGATACTTATATTTGTATCTAAGTGTTCACCATTACTCGGTACTAAGGTAATTATCTCGGGTTACGTGCCTTACGATGGGTAAGTACACACGCTCCTTAATAATTTCCTATAACCATATTCGACCTTGTGATCCGCAAACAAACCCATCCGATGGGGAGGAAGGCACTCAGAGCCGACGCGCAAGTTTGTTTGCATCACTTGTCAAATCGTAATGGAGGCTGCGGGAATTTATAAAAATATCCCTCTCCCACTTAGTAATTTGAAATTGAGGAATTTTCCTAGCCTACGACATGCATATCAAACAAAAAGCAATAAATAAGAAAAATAAATTATTTTCCAACTATTATGACTTTTGTCTTCAACATGACTCTCGTCGCATCGTCATCTCGTCCACTCCTCCTACGCCATGTACGAGCCATCCGGAGATCCGTGCCGAGACTAAAACCTATTTTAATTTACATCCATCGATCCTATACTCCACGAGGAAGTGTACATGAAATCTAGATCGAAAGTAAAATAAAATAAAGAGTGGCTAAACAATGCCGTATTTAATTTACAAAAACTAAATACTAGCTCGTCAACCCCGAGGATTCAACAAAATAAATATTTACACACATACAATCACATACACACATATGGTCATAATAGTCGGATCTTATGCCTGCAACCAAAGAGTTAAACTACGCATATCCTACTATTATCCGGCACATATAATATATGAAAAAGTGCATAAAAATTAACCGAATCCTAAACACACAAAACTGGAAACCTTGGCTCTGATACCAATTGTTAGTGCCTAAAAGGTTCACATATCTCCACAATGATATGATATTGTCCACTTTGGGCCTAAGCACTGATGGTTTTTTATTTTTGGACTTTACCCAAAAGACCTCATACCAATGGAGATATCTTTCATCTTATAAGCACATGATCTTTTCCATGTCTTTCCAATGTGGGACTTTGATTGTATTCTCAATACTCTCAATAGTCCCCCCTCAAACGAAGGACCATATTAACCCCCCCCCCCCCCTCAAGCCTATCCATCATCGAAGGACTTGCTCTGCTTGATGTCCGATCCTCAACCCACCAGGACTTCCTACCAACTGTTTAGTCCTCCTGACCCAGCTGGACTTCCTGCCAGTTGTCCAACTCTTCTGGCCCAACTGGACTTCCTGCCTGGTGTCTAATTCTCTTGATCCGGACACGGGAGCTCTACTTTCTTCATTCAAGGTTCATGGCTTGACATGAACCATGACTCTCATACCAATTGAAGGGTTTTGCTTATCGAATCTGTGAGGGAAAACTTCGCTTCCCACTTCACCTTGGTAGCTTGTCCATGGCGATCCCTTCGATGTCCCTGGATTAAAAAATTTAATCCTAGACAAAAGGAATTGCCCAAACAACCAAGCCATCGTCGTGCTATTCGTTTAGAGAGGTCACTTGAACAAACTAGTTGTTCAAGCGACCATCGTCTATTCTACGAGTAGCCGCGGAATGGATGATGTCCGGATCGCCAATTTTCGTGTTTATGCTCGGGATCCATGTATCATTTAGCTATTTAAAGATTTATATCATGATGATAAATGAAAAACAAATACAAACATGTAACATATAAAAATTAGAGAATCGATATACCTCTCGATCTTCTAATGTATGACCTTCCTCCTTTTGGACGTCGTGTGGGCGACGCTCTACCAAAAGTCGAAGCTTCTAGATCGCAAATCTTCCTTCCTTGCTCATTCAAAGCAAGAGGAAGAATAGAAACAAGGCTCATCTCCTTCCTATAGCCAACCAACAAGCAACAAAAGAAATGCTTTCCGTCGGCCAACAAGGAGAAGGAGATAATGGTGGAAACCGCCCAAGACACCAAGGGAAAACCCTATATCTTGTTTCCACCACCTAAGGAGAAGGAGAAGGGGTCTTTGGATGCCATCCAAGGGCTGGGATAGGGCTGTGGGTGCCGGCCACCAAAGGATAGGAAGAAGAAACCAAACTACTTCCTTATTTGGTGCCACCCAAGCCTCCTAAACCCTAAGCTTCCAAACCCTAATCCTAGCTTTCCTTATTGTCGGCCATGGAAGAGGGGAAGAAGAATAGGATGAGCTCATGCCAAGGTAGAGAGGAGAAGAATATGGGCCGGCCAACCTTTTGAAGAAGAAGGAACACCTCCTTGAGTTGCCGCCCACTCTAATCCCCAAAACCCTAACCTTAGCCACCACTCCCAATCCTAATCTAATTAGGATTGGTTGCCGCCCAAGGGACAAACTCTAATCCCCTCATCCATCATTGGCCTTGCCGTCCACTAATTAATTTACTGACCATTAATTAATCAACATCTAACTCCTTGAGTAGTACCACTCAACATTTTCATCATGCTGGACCAAGTCCACCTGCAGGGTTTACATGATGAACCTTATGAACTCCTCAAGGAGACATCATCATCCTAATATATAGGACACGGTTTCCTCCTATAATCAACGACACACCATATAAATAATATCATCTCCCAACTTATCGAGCCTATCGATTTAATCTATAAATCTCGCCCATTGGTAAATCAAAGAGATGAGTACTATGTATATATGCCCGTTATTATATCGGGATTAAGAGCATGTACTAAATAATATCTGAGGTCCGATTCGATTATGTAGTCAGCAATAAATCGAATCACCTCTAAGTCGGTCCTGCTCAATACACACAAAGTGCACTAGTGTGATTCTATGGTCAAGACAAACCAATACCAAATCACACTACAACCATTCCGATGGTTTGTCCAAAGCCATCTCGGTTGTGAGCCTTTACTTATACTTTATAAGGATCCGATAACATGATCTCTTGTGTGACACCACACACCATGTTATCTACAATGTAACGTATTAGACAATATGCATAAAAATATGCAAACAATGATCATGTGATTCTTATTTCAAAAATAAAGATGTTCATAGAAAAGATAGACTTTTCAGTATACATCCCTACACTGATGTAACTGGGCAGATTTACCCCCATATTGTACAGGTTGCTGCTGCGTTATATGCGTTTTTTTAGGGCAAAATCTGGTCATATGCCCTTCTAACCCATAGATGTAGCACCCACTTGTGCCTTGGCGACAGACTCTCAAGTGCATCTTCCCACACTATGAACAAGGAGGATACTTAAATTGCCTGTTGGTTGACCCTCCCTTTAGGTTTCTTCCTGAGGTTCTCTTCTCCCAATGCTTTCTTTTGTTACCTTTACCCTTCCAATTCTGCGAGTTACCCTGAGACCTTTCTCCTCTAGAACTTCCAACATTCCTTTGATCACTTATGACTTGCTTCGGTTGCGTGTTGTCGGTCCTCATACTATTCAGGTAGTGCTTAGTGATCAACACACTATTAATTAATTCCTCTGAGGTCTAGGGCCGATTAACTCCGCCAGCCACATTTAGGGCTATCTCAGGTCGTAGCATCTTGATCATTAACCTAACCCATTCTATTTCCGTACTAACCAGCTCTGTGCATAGCCTAGAAAGCCTATTGAATTTCTTTACTGCCTCTTCAACCAGTAAATCTCCTTGCCAAAATTCTGTGAATTCATCATAGTGCCTATTAGTAACTCTCATGTGAAAGAATTCTTCGTAAAACTCCGTTTCGAAGTCACCCCAAGTCATCTTATTGACATTTCTCTTTGCCTTCACTCCCTCCCACCACATTCTTGCATCACCAGTAAGGCAGAATGAGGCACACTTAATCTTTTCTATCTCAGGCCAATCCAGGAGTTCCAATGTGCTTTCTAGAGTTTTGAACCATGCCTGAGCATCCCATGGTTCACCGGCGCTAGAAAAACCTTCTGGTTTAAATCTCTGCCACTGGATTACGTACGTCTCTAGCCTTACCACTACTGTTGGGGCTACTGGTATAGCTGGTAGGACCACCGCTACATCCGGTGCCACCACGTTAGCAACTGGTGGAGTAGCAAGATAGGCTTGCTGGTTAGCCATCAGAGTGTTGATAGTCTGCTGCTGGGTTGTAACTTGTTGTTGAAGTTGAGCGATTACTTCCAACAGATTGGGTGGTGGTTCTTCTGCATTTTTCCTCTGTCCTCTACCTCTTCTGACTTGGTTTCGGATCTCACTAAGGTTGAGGTCGTCATCCTGTCGAATATTGGCATGTCTTCTAGCCATTCATTTCTCTTCATAAATGACAAACAAAGCCAATATAACACTACCCTTCTATTAACACATCACACATATATAAGTATATCTAATTGACATTTCTCTTTATACTAATAACAAAAGAAGAAAATATATACATTCTTTCTTACTTGGGAGGCAGCCGGACTGATGCTTGATGTGAGCGTGGCGGAAGGGCGGGAACTTAGCTCTGATACCATATTATAACACCCCCCCCCCCTCAAGGGATGCCACGAACATTCATTCTATTAGTTTAAATCAATGACTCTTTAACATGTTGGCAGGATATAAAACCTTCATAGAATTTAAACATTCAATAATTGAACAGATATTAAAACCCTGAAACCAAACATCAGCACCTAAATTACTAGCTAAGTCTCCATTCCAATACCATCAATTTAATAACCCAAGATAATATCATAAAACTCAACCCACACTTTGGTTCTCTATCTTTCCTAACATCAACCATTGTTTCTAAAACCAAGCATTAACAATGTAAACTCTAACTTGCAGGAATAAAAATATAATTTAACTCGTCTATCAAAGAAACATGAAAGATAAACTAGCACACAACTATTGATCGATATTCCCTTGTTCCGCCACCACACACACCAAACTTCCTTCCAGTCGCCTCCTTGCATCATATCTTTTCCTTCCCCTTATCTATAGTAAGAGGTAAATAAAACTCATAAGCAAAAGACTTAGTAAGTATATCATAATGATCGAACGATTTTTAATGTCGCAATACCGTTCCCAAATTATTTACCGAACCCCCTAACTACACTAATGCAGTATAGGACTGACTCGGGTCATCTCCCAACAACCTAATGGCTGGACATTTATTTTTAAACAGAAGTAAACATTGGGGGTTTTCTGAATTTATTAAAATGCAAAATCAAAAGCAAACATGAGAATTAAATATACAAAGAGTAAATCTAACTACCAAATAATGAGTAACAGACAACTATTCTAATGAGCAAAAGTAAGTGATCACGCACCACACTGTCACTATACGGTACAATGATCAAACAAATGTGAACAATTCAACCATGCACCGCACTGTCACTATACGACACAGTAGTCAAACAGTCACTAAAAACTAAACTAACAGACAGAAAAGGAAGCAACCAAGCACCGCACTGTCACTATCACGATTTCTTGTTCAAACAAAGGTGAAACAATTCAACCATGTACCACATGCTTGTCACTATCGGCACATTGATCAAAGTCACTAAAAGCGCAATAAGCGAAATGCAACAAGCGAAAGCAATTCAACCGGTCTGCCTTTGTCACTATATGGCAACTGGTCGAATGTAAAGGAAATCTAACCTAATAATGAAAGCACTCCAACCAAAACACCATACTGTCACTATATGATGCATTGATTGGACAATTTTAATGGATGGGGTTAGTACATCAGCAACATCAAATTAAACTAACCTACAACTAAATAACAAACGCCAATATTAAATCTAATAAAAATGCACGATGAACATAATTAACAACTAAGCATAACAAACCGATAGAAATAGCATTGCATGTAAACAAATTAACAAATCAAACAAACATCATCAACTACTAACAATTGCATAAGCCATTTGGAATAAACTGCAGAATGTAAATAACATGAAATCCCGAGTGTTTAACACAACCACACTCAGTACTAAATCCAAATAAAATACGATCGGTAACCACACGGCGGTCACAACAAACCGAACAAACACTCCGACGGTGAATGCGAAGCTGCCCAATCGGCGTCAGCAAGAAGGAAGGAAAGATGGATGATTGCGATCACTGCTCTGACGAATCTGGATTTCACCGGACAGTGGAATGGAATTCTTCTCCGACGGTGAAAATGGGATTGTCCAATCGGCACAACCTGTGGGTGACTCCGGTGAATCTAGAAGGGCCTATTCCAGTCGGCGGAATGAAGGAGAAATGTCGGTGAAGGATGAACTCGCCGGAATCCCGCCTCGCCTCGCTTTGGATCAGCTGCCCGAATCACGACATCTGGATCCGCCACCAAGGATCGGCTGGGATCGTCGCCAGCTGTCGGAGGAACTTCGCCGAATCTTGCGACTGCCGTCGATCGCTTGTGTAGTCGTCGGTCACCGCGCTCGCGAGAGGAAGAAGACGCCGCCCGCAGGTTTCTGTCGCGCGTTGTGGCGCAGCTGGGAAGAAGTTTGCTTTTATCTCCAATTTTCTCAGCCGTCCGATTGTGCCAGATCTAATCTCAGCCGCCCAAATATAGCTAGGTTAAATGAATCCAATTAATCTTCTAAGCATGCTGTGATCCAATGGCTGGGATTAGTCTGATTTCAAATGAACAGATCTGATCCATCTGAGATGATAATTCCGATCAGTCGAATTTGGAGGAAGGGCTCATATGTTCAGATCAAAATGTACGGACGGGATCTCTCCAGATCTGAATAGATGGCTTCAAATCAGCTATATTCATTGGACGGTCCATAATTGTCACGGCCCGGGGTAGACTCTGTCCAGCCAATGGACGGCACCCCCTTATGACAATTCCAATATGGTACAAAGTCGCAGCCAGTATAACACATATCGAAAATGTATAACAACACAGCAAAACGTATAACATCAATAGCGGAAGCCAAACACATGGAAATACAACCTCGTCAACATAAGTACATCGGTATATCCGTCCATACTAGAATAAAATTCTTACTGAATATCAAAAGGGAAACATACAGCATGATCTCCAAAACAATAAGAGTCCATATAAAGATACATGCGATGGGAAGCAAAACCCTCGGAAAACGGCGAGATGGGATCAGGTGGCAATGCTCCAAGCCTCTGCCGAAGTCTTCTATCTACTACCTGGGCGACAGGAAACCCAGGGTCCAGGGTGGTGAGTATAAAACTCAGGGGTAATATATAGAAGTGCATGAACAACATAAAGGGTAAAGAGATCTACAGGTATGCAGCATGAGTCCAACAGACATACGCAGATTAAGCATAGTAATCAGTAATCACAGATATGTCCTACACATGGTATAACTGAACTAATCAACTGACATAAAGTAATCTACATACCTGACGGTCTGTCCCCCATATGATCTATAACATCCTGAACAGGTATATCATGACATAATCCAAATAGTACACACTCATGCTCAACACATGCACAACGGTATATAAAATATGCAAAAGACATGTAACATGATGAACAATCATATGCAACAACCAAATGCAGCATCTCACAGGCATATGTAAAACATATATCAAATACATGCATACATATATATCAGCAATGCATATGCATGGTCACTGTCTGCGGACCCGTCCAACCACGACCCCAGAGTGGCCAGGGTGGCACGACAAATGACAACTAGCCCGACTCTAGCTACCACTACTCTCGAGTGGCCGAGTTGGGTAGTATGAATGAGTAGCATATAAGCGTAAAAAGCTAACTACTCCTAGGGGTCCCTGCTGCAAGCCACGCCGTCCCTACCCATGAGTAGACAAGCGCACACAGGACAACTGCACATCATAACAACCACCATCTATAGTGGGCGAGTGCTAACACCACTCTGCACAGTGGCCAGGTGCGCATCTCCAGCTACCACCATATATAGTGGTCGAGCGTGGCACATCTCATGCTCTGCCCTCAACCCTGCTACCACTACCCCGAGTGGCCGGGGAGGCAGGATGACCGATGACCCGTCTCTTCCACAAGGAAGACCCAGTCGTCAGCATGCATGCAAATGTAATGATGCATAGCTCACACATACATCCCCACAACATTCCCTAATCCACAAGGAGATCTAGTCAACAAAAGTCAACCATGCAAGGACGATTGATCCGTAACCCCAACTTATTTACCTATGTACAGATAAATAGGTTCATCAAGTTAACTCCCTAATATATATGCATCTGACAGCCAGACTATAATTTGGACTCATCACCTAACCTAGTGATGGAACCCGGTAACCCCATCTAAGTCCACACTAGTGACTACATGCATTTAACTGAATACCTATCAGCTAACATACAAACAGGGTTATAATTTCTATCCGAGATAAAGGTATGATAGATTAACAGCAATATCTCAAAGATCGCAGGTTAAGTACAAGCACAAGATACAATATGAGTGGATCTAAGGTAAACAAGAATAACCATATATAAAATGTCACGCACTAGAATTGATCAAACTACCGGACCAGGTAGATATTACCCACCTGATACGAAGCTCGTATAATCCTCACGGCCGCGGGCCTGCTTCGTATCCCAAACCTGCACATAATCACAAATTAGGATTTAGCATAACACTCCAATAATAATACGAATAAAATACTTATTCGTTCTATATTCGCATCTTACCCTTTACTTAACCCAATCGTCATCTCTCTATCAGAGTATACCCAATATGATCCAACACACTACAAACTCCCAAATCTAAGCATATCAGTCATCCACTAATATTAACCGCAAACACTATGGACATCAAACAAGACAATCGGCAAACACTATGGACATCAAACAAGACAATCGGCAAACACCAATTCCACCTCCTGATCACAATCCACAATCTTACCAAACAACCCATCCCCTTGCTCCACCGATCTATCCATACACTCAACCAAGCCATCGACAGAACCTACACCTACAATCAACAATACTACTCAAATCACATGTAAATTCTAAATCAACTCCGAACAAAATCCTACCACTCCAATCACAGCCTAGATCCAAATTGAAATCCCTTACAAGCAACTAAAATTCCCGATGAAAACCCCTCACAAATGATACCATAAGAGTATGCACCACTTACCAATTCCCGGTCTCTTCCGGCAGCCACTCCTGTTCAACCTCTGCTCACCGAAGAAAAATCCAGATCAAGCACATCGACAACCATAACCACACAGAGACTTCCTCAACACAGAAACAAAGGAACTAAATTGAACTCACCACATCCAATCCATCGAATACCCAAAATTACCTTAACAGAACATCAAAATCCATAGATACCACAGCTGACGATATTGGGTTAGATCCAACTTACCAGATCAAAACTCTACCGGCAACGATTCTTCCCGATCTCATTTCGAGTCTCGAACAGTAGTGAAGACAACCCAGCCAGCACAGATCGTCGGAAACTGAATTCTGCCGCAACAATAACAGGTTTCTCAGCCCAAAACTTCGATCAACACAACACGATCTAAGGGAAGACAAAGAAACCTAACCCAAAACGGAAACCACCGCACCTGCGTGGCAGCTCACCGCCGTGACAACGACGCCGTCCGCCCGCTGGGAGTGTCGCCGCGACTGTTTCCCAGGCGAATACTCCTTGATCCCTGGTCGGAGATCAATCCACTGGTGGCGCCGTCGAGCAGCTTGCCGGACGCCGGCGGAGGTCGGGCGACGAGAAATGTCGCGGAGAAGAAATGGGGATCGCGAAGGTGCTGGGTTCATTCGGCGGCTTTTAACGCTGTTCACGTGATCCGCTTAACCCAACTCAACCCAAACCCAATCCGATTGGGTTCAGCGCATCCGGTTTAACCACTTGACTCAAGTCCAAGTCTAATCCGAGTTCAGTCCAGATCGATTCCAATTAAGCCCGTATTTGAGCCCGTCTCATTGAGCCTATCTCATTGATTTCAATTTCAGCCCAATTTCAGCCCAATATCAGCCCACTAATTAAGCCTAATTAATCCCAATTAATTACGAGTTAATCCATTTTTTTTTCCGTATATTACATTCTCCCCCATTTAATAAAATTTGGTCCCCAAATTTTCGTACTTATATGCAGTAATCAAAGTAAGAAATTCTTGAATTACTACATACCTCACGTGAACAGGTGAGGATATCAAGCTCGGATGATATCCTCCAGCTCCCATGTAGCCTCCTCATCAGTGTGATGCTGTCATCCAACCTTTACAAGGTGGATGGTTTTGTTCTGTAACTGACGCTCTTTGCGACCAAGAATCCGCACGAAAAATTCCTCATATGTCGCGTTAGGCTGGAGTGGAACTGGCACCTCTGTCAAAACATGATCCGGATGCGGTACGTATTTCCTCAGCATAGAAACATGGAATACGTTATGAACGCTCGCAAGCGTCGGAGGTAGAGCCAATCGGTATGCTACACCTCCAATCCGTTCCAATATCTCGAATGGTCCAATGTAGCGGGGTGCTAATTTTCCTTTAATTCCGAATCTCTTGACTCCTTTCGTAGGCGATACACGTAGGAACACATGATCCCCTATAGAAAACTCCAGGGGTCTTCGCCTCCGATCCGCATAACTTTTCTGTCTGTCCTGAGCTTCTGACAATCGTCGTCTGATAATACGAACTAACTCTGCATCCTGCTGAATACTCTGAGGACCCAATAACTGTCTCTCCCCAACATCCTCCCACAATACTGGAGATCTGCAGGGTCGACCGTACAAAGCCTCAAAGGGAGCCATCTGAATGGAAGAGTGATAGCTATTATTATACGCGAACTCCACCAAGTGAACATGATCCTCCCAGCTGCCTCCGAAATCCATGACGCAAGATCTCAATAAGTCCTCCAGAGTCTGAATAGTACGCTCCGACTGTCCATCCGTCTGCGGGTGAAATGCAGTACTGAGACGAAGCTCGGTGCCCATAGCATGCTGAAGACTCTGCCAGAATCGTGAAGTAAAACGCGGATCTCTGTCAGATATGATACTCAAAGGTACTCCGTGTAGTCTGACAATCTCTCTGCAGTATAGCTCAGCTAGTCGATCCAATGGATGTGTCTCACGAATCGGAAGGAAATGAGCGGATTTGGTTAACCTATCCACAATCACCCAAATCGCATCATGTCCTTTACGGGTTCTGGGAAACCTCGTAACAAAATCCATCGTAATATGTTCCCACTTCCATTCCGGAATTGGGATTCTCTGTAGCAATCCGGCG
The DNA here is from genome assembly GCA_025175895.1 of Wurfbainia villosa. Taxonomy (NCBI): domain Eukaryota; kingdom Viridiplantae; phylum Streptophyta; class Magnoliopsida; order Zingiberales; family Zingiberaceae; genus Wurfbainia; species Wurfbainia villosa. The sequence goes on along the minus strand of CM045986.1, from coordinate 134,711,958 downwards.
GGTTTTTGATGTTCAGCCTTTACCTGCTGGCAGACCAAACATCGAGCGACGAAATCCGCAATATCTCTCTTCATACCGTCCCACCAGTATGAACGCCTCAAATCCTGATACATCCGGGTACTGCCAGGATGTATAGCAAATCTCGAGTGATGTGCCTCTCGTAATAACTCCTCTTTAATCGGATGTGTGTCAGGACACAATAGTCTCCTCGGAATCGGAGGACTCGGTCTCGTCACGAGAAATGCATGTAAATCACGAATCACAATCTTTGCATAAGAACTGCAGATGCTGATCGCTAGCTTGTGCCTCTTTGATCCTCTCAATAATAGCAGACTGGGCAACCATGGATACCAATATCCCCCGGGATGTTTGACCCTGTTCCGACAACCCCAACTCTGAGAACTGTCGAACAAGATCAGTCACTGCGATCAAATGACTTGCCAGAATCCCATGGGACTTCCTGCTCAGTGCATCGGCTACGACGTTAGCTTTACCCGAATGATACTGAATGGTGCAATCATAATCCTTTAGGTACTCCATCCATCGTCTCTGTCTAAGATTCAATTCTTTCTGAGTGAAAAGATATTTCAAACTCTTATGGTCCGTATAGATCTCAAAAGTAATCCCATATAGATAATGTCTCCATATCTTTAGCGCAAAAATAATGGCCGCTAACTCCAGATCGTGTACCGGATAATTCCTCTCATGATCCTTAAGCTGACGGGAGGCATAGGATACTACACGGTCGAATTGCATCAGAACTGCTCCCAATCCTTGGAAAGAAGCATCAGTATACAGGACCATCCCATCGCAAGAAGAAGGAATCACCAATACCGGTGCAGAAACTAGACGCTGCTTAAGCTCCTGGAAACTGGACTCACACGCCTCTGACCAAGCAAACTTGACCCCTTTCCGGGTCAAGCGAGTAAGTGGTGTGGCTATACGGGAAAATCCCTCCACAAATCTACGGTAATACCCGGCCAATCCAAGAAAACTACGGACTTCGAATCGACTTTGTGCTCCCAAGCCCGTAATCGCTTGATTTTACGGGGATCAAGCGAAATACCTCTGCTAGATACCACATGTCCAAGAAATCCCACGAAGATAACCGAGCGCACTTACTAAATTTGGCATATAAATGCTCTCGTCGCAATGTCTCCAATACAATCCGAAGATGGTGCTCATGCTCCTCCTCAGAACGAGAATATATCAAGATATCATCTATGAATACGATGACAAACTGATCCAAGTACCTCAAGAATACCCGGTTCATCAAATCCATAAATGCAGCTGGAGCATTAGTAAGACCAAATGGCATCACTAGAAACTCGTAATGTCCATAACGCTGGCGCAGCGTCGAACATCCTCGTCTCTTACCCTCAGCTGATGATAACCTGATCGCAGATCAATCTTGGAATACACGCAAGTATCCTTGAGCTGATCAAACAAATCCTCTATCCTCGGCAGTGGATATTTATTTTTAACGGTTACGACATTAAGTTGTCGATAATCAATACATAACCGCAGAGATCCATCTTTCTTTTTAACAAACAGCACTGGAGCTCCCCAAGGTGAAACACTAGGACGCACAAAACCCCTATCCAATAACTCTTGCAGCTGTATCTTTAGCTCACTTAACTCTTTCGGTGCCATCCGGTATGGAGCTTTTGACACCGGTGCGGTACCTGGAATCACCTCTATCGCGAATTCCACTTGCCTCGGAGGTGGCAAGCCCGGAAGTTCATCTGGAAATATATTCGGATACTCACGAACTACCCGTACGCTGGAAAGAGGTGGTATCTCCTCACTCTCCACTTTGACCAAAGAGAATAAGTAACCCTGACAACATGCGACAATAATCTCCGAGCCTGAAGTGCAGATATAACGGACACTCCATCATCACGGGTACCCACGAATTCCCATGCAGGCTGATCGGGTGGTCGGAAGGTCACTACTCTCGCTCTACAATCCACTGTAGCATAATATGTAGCCAACCAATCCATTCCGAGTATAATGTCGAATTCCACCATCTCTAGCACCTGAAGGTCCACCGTAAGTATATGTCCCTCGAAATCCAACGGACAACCCTTGATTACTTGATGACTGGTCAAAACCTCGCCCGATGGTAATGATACCGCTAATCCACAAGAACGAATCATAGGAATTCTCCCAATTTTACTCAGAAATATACTAGAAATAAAGGAATGCGAGCTACAGATCAATCAATGTATCACAGTATAGAATAAACCAAAATCATACCCGAATGACCGATCCCTACTCACGAGTGTCCTCTCGGGTAATGGCATAAACTCGTCCAATCTCCACATGCGACGGCTGCGCTCCAGATATAATAGTAGAATGCCTCCACTCCGGATGGATCTGGGTCTGCGATGATCTTCTTTGAGGACTCTCGTGAGCATAATATATCCCTGAGAGCCGGCCGGTAGATATCGCTGAGTAGGTGGTCCGGAATAATAACTCTCTGGAGCTGGGGTATAATGAATCGCTGCTGGCATCCCGGAAGAATCACTCCCATGTATATGATATATCTGGGCTGTAGGAGGCAGTGTCTGTCTCTGACCATGCATCTGCGTCTAGGTCGACCTCTGCGATGATCTTGATCGATTTCTTTCCCTTGCTGGAATTGCCTGAACCCTCCAGCTGTGCCTTCAGAGTACACTCTCGACTAGTATGCCCTGGATGCTTGCAGTAATAACAAACATCTCGATCCAGGGGACACTGGGAACACTATGATTTCGGACCCACATCTACCACATCTAGTCATGTATCCACTCTTACGGTTTCTTGAGAACCGCCAGATCCTGGTCGCTTCCCTTTACGTAGCCCTAGATGATCCTCTCCGTAGTACCTCGAAGCCCCACTCGGATTCTGCTTCTTACGAGTCTCCGTGGTCGTATCCTCGCCTTCTGCTTTCCTGGACATCCGCTTCTCTACCTCCTTCTCCTTTGCAATTTCTTTGAGAAGTCATCTCGATAAACGAGCCCTATCCAGTGCCTCTCGGTACGAGTTAATGGAGGATCCAGACATTCTTACTCGAATATAGGCTGCCAAACCCTGAGTGAATTGTAACATCCGGTCCTCATCCTGTGCTACCAGACGCGGACAAAATTCCGCTAATCGAGTAAACTCTGCATTGTATTCCATAACTGATCGATCCCCCTGCTTAAGGCTTAAGAACTCTGGCATCTTTGTAGAGAATGCGAGAAGGAAAATCGCCTCAGAATATATCTCGGAAGCGCCCGGGTGATGTTCTGCTCTCCCATTAAGGTCTTCTGCATTTTCCACCATGTAACCACCTACTCCCGAAGGTGATAAGCTGCTAGACCCACCTTCTCCTCATCGGTGCAACTCATGAACTCAAACGTATCCTCCAAATTGTCCAACCAAGTCCGTGCAATCCAAGGATCAGCCTCACCTCTGAATAACGTAAACCGATCCTTGGTTGTCCGTGCTAACACAGGTATACGTGCCTTGACTCTGACCCAACTGGAATCCGTAGCAGTCGGCGTAGTCAAGGGTACATCAGGCTCTTGAGGTTCCGAACCTCTGGTAGGAGACTGTCGTGGCTCCTCTGATCAATGGTCCTCGTGGTAGAATTTGTTTAGAGGGTCGACCTCTCTTACGAGTCTGAACAGGTGCCATAATATCGTCTGTTCACACCTGTTGAACGACTTCCATAAATATTTAACCAGAAAATATTAAGTGTTAAGATTTCTTACTTCGGACAACTTGGAGCTCATGCCTCTGTCAATCCCATCTTACCAAAATCGAAATCAAATCAAATCAAAACGATTTCCGAGGTCCCAAAATCCGACAAAAACATTATTGCATGGCATCGCAACCTAGAGCTCTGATACCAATAAAATTGTCACATACAGGGTAGACTACTGTCCGACAATGGGCGTCACTTATGACAATTCCAATACGGTACAAAGTCGCAGCCAGTATAACACATATCGAAAATGTATAACAACACAGCAAAACGTATAACATCAATAGCGGAAGCCAAACACATGGAAATACAACCTCGTCAACATAAGTACATCGGTATATCCGTCCATACTAGAATAAAATTCATACTGAATATCAAAAGGGAAACATACAACATGATCTCCAAAACAATAAGAGTCCATATAAAGATACATGCGATGGGAAGCAAAACCCTCGGAAAACGGCGAGATGGGATCAGGTGGCAATGCTCCAAGTCCATGCCGAAGTCTTCTATCTACTACGGGCGGCGAAACCCGAGGTCGGTGGTAGTATAAGAGTATAAAACTCAGGGGTAATATATAGAAGTGCATGAACAACATAAAGGGTAAAGAGATCTACAGGTATGCAGCATGAGTCCAACAGACATACGGTACTAAGCATAGTAATCAGTAATCACAGATATGTCCTACACATGGTATAACTGAACTAATCAACTGACATAAAGTAATCTACATACCTGACGGTCTGTCCCCCATATGATCTATAACATCCTGAACAGGTATATCATGACATAATCCAAATAGTACACACTCATGCTCAACACATGCACAACGGTATATAAAATATGCAAAAGACATGTAACATGATGAACAATCATATGCAACAACCAAATGCAGCATCTCACAGGCATATGTAAAACATATATCAAATACATGAATACATATATATCAGCAATGCATATGCATGGTCACTGTCTGCGGACCCATCCAACCACGACCCCAGAGTGGCCAGGGTGGCACGACAAATGACAACTAGCCCGACTCTAGCTACCACTACTCTCGAGTGGCCGAGTTGGGTAGTATGAATGAGTAGCATATAAGCGTAAAAAGCTAACTACTCCTAGGGGTCCCTGCTGCAAGCCACGCCGTCCCTACCCATGAGTAGACAAGCGCCGCACATAGGACAACTGCACATCATAACAACCACCATCTATAGTGGGCGAGTGCTAACACCACTCTGCACAGTGGCCAGGTGCGCATCTCCAGCTACCACCATATATAGTGGTCGAGCGTGGCACATCTCATGCTCTGCCCTCAACCCTGCTACCACTACCCCGAGTGGCCGGGGAGGCAGGATGACCGATGACCCGTCTCTTCCACAAGGAAGACCCAGTCGTCAGCATGCATGCAAATGTAATGATGCATAGCTCACACATACATCCCCACAACATTCCCTAATCCACAAGGAGATCTAGTCAACAAAAGTCAACCATGCAAGGACGATTGATCCGTAACCCCAACTTATTTACCTATGTACAGATAAATAGGTTCATCAAGTTAACTCCCTAATATATGTACGGTACAACGACCGACCCTATAATTTGGACTCATCACCTAACCTAGTGATGGAACCCGGTAACCCCATCTAAGTCCACACTAGTGACTACATGCATTTAACTGAATACCTATCAGCTAACATACAAACAGGGTTATAATTTCTATCCGAGATAAAGGTATGATAGATTAACAGCAATATCTCAAAGATCGCAGGTTAAGTACAAGCACAAGATACAATATGAGTGGATCTAAGGTAAACAAGAATAACCATATATAAAATGTCACGCACTAGAATTGATCAAACTACCGGACCAGGTAGATATTACCCACCTGATACGAAGCTCGTATAATCCTCACACGGGCACTGCCCGTATCCCAAACCTGCACATAATCACAAATTAGGATTTAGCATAACACTCCAATAATAATACGAATAAAATACTTATTCGTTCTATATTCGCATCTTACCCTTTACTTAACCCAATCGTCATCTCTCTATCAGAGTATACCCAATATGATCCAACACACTACAAACTCCCAAATCTAAGCATATCAGTCATCCACTAATATTAACCGCAAACACTATGGACATCAAACAAGACAATCGGCAAACACTATGGACATCAAACAAGACAATCCTAAACACCAATTCCACCTCCTGATCACAATCCACAATCTTACCAAACAACCCATCCCCTTGCTCCACCGATCTATCCATACACTCAACCAAGCCATCGACAGAACCTACACCTACAATCAACAATACTACTCAAATCACATGTAAATTCTAAATCAACTCCGAACAAAATCCTACCACTCCAATCACAGCCTAGATCCAAATTGAAATCCCTTACAAGCAACTAAAATTCCCGATGAAAACCCCTCACAAATGATACCATAAGAGTATGCACCACTTACCAATTCCCGGTCTCTTCCGGCAGCCACTCCTGTTCAACCTCTGCTCACCGAAGAAAAATCCAGATCAAGCACATCGACAACCATAACCACACAGAGACTTCCTCAACACAGAAACAAAGGAACTAAATTGAACTCACCACATCCAATCCATCGAATACCCAAAATTACCTTAACAGAACATCAAAATCCATAGATACCACAGCTGACGATATTGGGTTAGATCCAACTTACCAGATCAAAACTCTACCGGCAACGATTCTTCCCGATCTCAGCTCAAGTCTCCCGAACATTAGAAGACAACCCGGCCAGATGGATCGTGAAACTGAATTATAGAACAATAATAATAACAGGTTTCTCAGCCCAAAACTTCGATCAACACAACACGATCTAAGGGAAGACAAAGAAACCTAACCCAAAACGGAAACCACCGCACCTGCGTGGCAGCTCACCGCCGCGACAACGACGCCATCCGCCCGCTGGGAGTGTCGCCGCGACTGTTTCCCAGGCGAATACTCCTTGATCCCTGGCCGGAGATCAATCCACTGGTGGCGCCGTCGAGCAGCTTGCACCGGACGCTGCCGAGCGGAGGTCGGCGACGCGATCGCGTGGAGCAGAGAAATGTCGCGGAGAAGAAATGGGGATCGCGAAGGCGCTGGGTTCATTCGGCGGCTTTTAACGCTGTTCACGTGATCCGCTTAACCCAACTCAACCCAAACCCAATCCGATTGGGTTCAGCGCATCCGGTTTAACCACTTGACTCAAGTCCAAGTCTAATCCGAGTTCAGTCCAGACCAATTCCAATTCAGCCCAAGCCCATGTTCAGCCCAAGCCCATCTCAGCCCAAGCCTATCTCAGCCCAATTTCAATTTCAGCCCAATTTCAGCCCACTAATTAAGCCTAATTAATCCCTTAATTAATCCCAATTAATTACGAGTTAATCCATATTTTTTTTTTCCGTATATTACAATAATGCTCACATTTGATCCGGATCGACGGCTGCGATTGCTCCAATTAGATCCTTATTAGATGTTCCTACAAAATCACATGAAATTCATGAAAAATACTGAATTAATAGGAATTAATGTAATTAATCGCAAATAGGCTCAATATGTAAAAACATCCCGAATAACAATAATTATCCCATCAAAGAGCCTAAAAGATCTAATCAACAAGTAAAAATAGCGCAATAAAAAATTCAGCTATCAAATTCCCCCACACTTATTTTTGCGCGTCCCGTGCAATAACAAAAACAAAGACACACTAACTCCCTAACTCATTCCCCTAGCAATACCTAGATCAATAACTCAGAGACAGAAAAAATAAGTTACTTAGGATCACCAAATTTATCAGGATCTAAGGTATTCAAAAGATCCGACTCCTACAACAGTCAACATGTATGATGATTTACAGTCAAATCAAATAAACCAAGCCTGATACAAAACCTCCCAAATGGATATATGCACTCATGCTCACATAATGATCGTAGGAGTGGGGTACCCTCAAAACACCATGTAATCTTGTCCTACCATATGCTTGCTTATAATCTATTTCTCTACTGCTATCAATACATCTCATACATGAATCAAAAGGATTTATCGAATATCAAAACAGGATCAGATGTAGACTGCAACAGAGAAATACAAAGAAGATCAAGATGAAATGAATAAGACAATAGTAGAATTGGAAGAATAAACCTGATTAGTTGCAATTAGGAGTGTAGGGAGAAAAAATAAAACAGCAATTTCCAAAAACACGTGGCCTTAGCTCCTCAATGATTAAATCCCAATCATGAATTCTAGAACTCTTCCTTGAAATATCAAGGCTCCATCCGTTCTTGCCTTATACCAATTTCCTTCTGTTTTTATTGAGGTAGCTTTGATCTTTCTTTGGCATCTAAAACTTTTACTGGGTTCCATCCAAGCTCATCGTCATTCTGACCATCTCCTCTACCAGACCATTCATCCTTTCCTGAACTTTTCTCATTTTCCCAAGTAGATGTTTGATCTTTGGCAATTGATTTATTGCCACAACTCTGCCAATTCTTCTAGACTGTAATTTTAGAATCGCCATTATCTCTATGCTAACTAGGAACCTGAGCATAGTACTTGCCACTTGGAAATCATCCCTATCATTTACAAACTGCCCAATACATTGATCCCCATTAGAGTTACTGTTCCATCCACCAACCTGAGATCCATTTCCACTGTCCCAATTCACTTCTTCAGCTTTAGAAGCGTACCAAACATCATTGACTTTCACAATAGCAACGTAACCATCCAAGCCTCTTATCCAGACCGTATCTAGCTATCTAAGCTTGCGATTTCAGTGTATCACAACAGGTAAACAAGAACCCTACAATTCCAATTTATATCTCAGGTAATTCCAATTCTGCAAATCTGAATATTGCAGAAATGTTCAGGCCTACATTTCATTTGAAGTTTCAGCTTTTGAAAGGAGCTTTGGAAGATTATAAGAACACCATCATCTTTTGATAACTCTGGTAAAACCTGTCCAGCTGCAATAACAAATTTCCAACCTAATACACATCCGGAATTCCATGGCTTAGTGTGAACTCTGCTCCACCCAATCTCTGAATTGCAACAGATTTTATCTCTGAATGCGGAAACTTCCTTTAATCCAACCTTGATCTGATCCAGTCCTTGAATTCACGTGTCCAGCTGCAGTAACAAATTTTCTTGTAGCTTGGTGATTCATGCATTTTCCCAGAAATTTTTTTTCAGACTGTAACTAACTCCTCTATACTTACACGTGCAGCTTCTCCAAGGTTACAATTCCTTGACAATATGCAGGTTTTTCATGAAGTGAACATGCAGATTATCTCTACACTGCAGGTGCTGCACTTGGCAAAAATAACCAATCCACGTGTAAGCACAGCCTCTTGGATCTTTGATGACTCATGCATTTTTCAGAATTGCATCTATCATATTTTCTCTTTTCAGAAATTGAATGCTCAGAATATTTTGCAGCCGACCAGCAACCACTCTTTGCAACTCAACCAACTTTCTGAAACCATTTTTCAGCAGCTTCGACCAGCTATAGCATCCACAGAATTTCAATTTCGACTTCCAAACTATGAAGCCTTTCACCTATTGTCGCACCCTACCACTGCTTGCTCTAACTTTATTGAAAACCATGCTATTTCTTATCAGGATCTCTGATTTGGCACACACGAGATTCATGAAGCAAAACTTGTTGGTCAATGTATTGAATCCTCCATTGCTCCAAGTATCCAGCTAACCAACATTTATTCTGCAGCTAATAACTTCAGAAATTCTGCTGCCCTTCCCGTCTACTACAACAAGAAGAGAAGTCACGACATCGAGAGTATCGTAAAATGGTAAAACCATTTAAATGAGTTCTTGAACTTCCTAATGTAACTTGATGCCAATCACTTTCTTCCTTGGTATTTGCATGTTGCTTCTTTTCTCGAAACATGTCTTGCTCAAATCTTTTGATTGAACGCTTTTGAGTAGGCATCAATTTTCCTAAAATCCTCATCCGCCTACCATCGGATTTTTCGATTCGTAATGTTGACGCCAATTTGATTCAACCCAATTCAATCCAGATCTTGCACGCATACCTCCCGGAAACTGATACAACCAACACATTCAATCCATTCCTAAGATCCGACTCCATAAGGAATTTTAACTTGTTGGCCTTGTAATCTACCTTATCGAATTTCACAAAGAACAGAGCCGCACTTGTTGAGGTTGAAATTGGGGCTTCACGATAGGTAAGGATGCTATTTTTTTCTCTCGCTTCAAATTCCCAACTAACCACATTTGTCCGCAATTGATGACTTCATAAATTCGTTTGTCAAGTTTTCGCACTTGATTTCTTGATTCAAAACTAAGATTCACCAAGCAATCAATTCAATTTCCATAAACTCTGCTGCTGCACCAGATCCCAACTTCTTACTCAAAATAGCAATTCCTGCATCCTTCCAAAGTCTCCAACCGGTCTGAACTACATCAATTTAATCCATGAATCCAGATGGCCATATTGCTCTGCAGTTATCCCTAATTTTCTTAATATCTGGAAGCCTGTGATAGACTTCTGTACAGCAAACGTGATTGACCTTACAATTAGCTCCAAGTCAAATTTTTGTATCTAACTCACAGCTGCCCAATAAAACACTACCTCCTCCCCCACACTTAAGATTTTTTTTTTATCTCGAACAAAGCAACTTATCAAGTTATTCTTCCAATGTGAGAACAAAAGATGGTAGAGGTAATCCACAAGACAATGAAAAATAAATGAATAGGAATGACAAGTATGAAAACATGAAAATATCAAGTGGATTAAACAAGCAATTCAAGTAAGGAAAAGATTCAAGAGTGAAATCCTTCATCATATTCATGCAAATAAATGTTATGGCAGTTTTGAAAAGACTCAAAGCAAGTTCTAGAGCAACAAGTATCACACGTGTATCACACTAAAGTGGGTAAATGATTGAAATGGCTTACTACCTCACTAGGTGAATAAAAATCAAGCTTGGTCTATCAATAAAAAGTTCACCATCATAACAAGTGATTGCATGCAAGTGAAGTTTCTTATCCTACACAAAAATCTATAATCTGATGATCAAACTTAACTAATTTTTACCACCTCTGAAATGATACTAAGGCATACATAAGGGAATATTATTTGACTCAACAACAGACAAACAAACCTAGGTAAACAGGCAAACAAACAATCAACCCATACAAATTATTCCGAACATGAAAGGAAGAAAATAAATCTGATAAATAAAAGAACACACTCCTTTTCATGTCGGAGAAAAACATCATGTCCGACCACCGTATTCTCTAGAATAGACTTGATCTCTTTGCTCGACACTTCATGAGTCTGTTGCAAAAGTGAGACCCTTGATCGCTAATGATCGCCCTGGGAACTCCAAATCTGCAAAATATGTGAGACCGAACAACATCCACAACAACTAGAGAATCATCAGTCCTGGTGGGGATGACCTCCACCCATTTGGAAATATAATCATATGCCAAAAAAATATATGAAAATACAAAAGATACAGGAAATGGACCCATAAAATCAATACCTCAAATATCAAAAATCTCACAGAATAACAAAAGTTATTGAGACATTTCATTTCTACGTCCTATGTTCCCTGTTCATTAACATCGTTCACAAGATTTGTAAAATTCAGAGGCATCATGAAATAGGGTGGGCCAATACAAATCAGACTCTAAAATTTTCCTAGCTTGATTCTTTTGGGGTCCAAAATACCCCACACAAGCCATATAATAACAAAAAAAAAAGTAAGTATGGAATGAAACTCATAATCAAGTCCATATCATCTAATGATCTGATCACTACAAAATTCTCAATGATAAAGATCATCCCATACATAATACTTAGCATCACTTTTCAATTTCTGGACTTGTGCATGAGTAAAAAAATGAAGGTACGACACGGCAACTAAATAAATAGCAAGATCTGCATACCATGATATCTTACCCTACAGGTGAAAAATTGCTCATTTGGAAAAGAAGCTGCTATGGGGGTGGACTCGATCTCCATCACAATCCTAGTCAAGCTGAAATACCACCTCCTTCAGCAACAAGTTGGTCAAGGGCAAGGCAATCTTATTGAAGTCTCTGATAAAAAGTCAGAGAAACACGCATAACCTAGAAAAGCACAAACTTCCCGCATGAAGCGGGGTAAGATAAAGAAGATATAACATGAATTAGCAGGATCTACTTGATACCATACATAGAGATAATATAACCTAAGATATCCCATGCTCGACCATGAAATTACATTACTCACAAACATATGATGGAAGTGATTCTTGGGGTGTCACCCGAAGCGTGCAAGTCCCTACACATTCCATATCCCTCGGCATACTTGGAAATTTACTAGCTCCTAGAATTCCCTAGCCTTTTCTTCAATAACCCTCTTCCTAGGCTGGGCCTCTGAGGGAAGAGAAAAACTGCTACATAAAACTCAAGTGAATTATCACTTTGAAGACCTAGTCATCCACATAAACAAATACAATGAGAAACAAATAGAAATGATAAGAAAGACAATATAACAAAAGAAAAAGAAAACAAACAAACTACAGTTTAAAGACAAACGAACCCATTAGAGTTCCCCGGCAACGGCGCCAAAATTTGATCGAACGATTTTTAATGTCATATCTGGTTCCCAAATTATTCGAACCCTAACTACACTAATGCGTATAGGGTGACTCGGGTCATCTCCCAACAACCTAATGGCTGGACGTTTGTTTTTAAACAGAAGTAAACATTGGGGGTTTTCTGAATTTATTAAAATGCAAAATCAAAAGCAAACATGAGAATTAAATATACAAAGAGTAAATCTAACTACCAAATAATGAGTAACAGACAACTATTCTAATGAGCAAAAGTAAGTGATCACGCACCGCACTGTCACTATACGGTACAATGATCAAACAATGTGAACAATTCAACCATGCACGCCTTGTCACTATCTGATGAAGAGTCACTAAAAACTAAACTAACGAGCCAGAAAAAGGGAAGCACCGCTTGTCACTATCCTACAATCGATCAAACAAAGGTGAACAATTCAACCATGCACCACACTCACTATATCGGCACATTGATCAACAAATACTAAAAGCGCAATAAACGAAATGCAACAAGCGAAAGCAATTCAACCAGTACCTTTGTCACTATCCAGTCGAATGTGTAAAGGAAATCTAACCTAATAATGAAAGCACTCCAACCAAAACACCATACTGTCACTATACGATGCATTGATTGGACAATTTTAATGGATGGGGTTAGTACATCAGCAACATCAAATTAAACTAACCTACAACTAAATAACAAACGCCAATATTAAATCTAATAAAAATGCACGATGAACAGAATTAACAACTAAGCATAACAAACCGATAGAAATAGCATTGCATGTAAACAAATTAACAAGTAACCGAAACAAACATCATCAACTACTAACAATTGCATAACTGACTGGAATAAACTGCAGAATGTAAATAACATGAAATCCCGAGTGTTTAACACAACCACACTCAGTACTAAATCCAAATAAAATACGATCGGTAACCACACGGCGGTCACAACAAACCGAACAAATACTCCGGCGGTGAATGCGAAGCTGCCCAATCGGCGTCAGCAGGAAGGAAGGAAAGATGGATGATTGCGATCACTGCTCCGACGAATCTGGATTTCACCGAACAGTGGAATGGAATTCTTCTCCGGCGGTGAAAATGGGATTGTCCAATCGGCACAACCTGTGGGTGACTCCGGTGAATCTAGAAGGGCCTATTCCAGTCGCCGGAATGAAGGAGAAATGCCGGTGAAGGATGAACTCGCCGGAATCCCGCCTCGCCTCGCTTTGGATCAGCTGCCCGAATCACGGCATCTGGATCCGCCACCAAGGATCGGCTGGGATCGTCGCCAGCTGTCGGAGGGAACTCACCGAAATACTGCCGACCTGCCGTCGATCGCTTGTGTAGTCGCCGGTCGCCGCGCTCGCGAGAGGAAGAAGACGCCGCCCGCAGGGTTCACACAGGCGTGGGAAGAAGTTTGCTTTTATCTCCAATTTTCTCAGCCGTCCGATTGTGCCAGATCTAATCTCAGCCGCCCAAATATAGCTAGGTTAAATGAATCCAATTAATCTTCTAAGCATGCTGTGATCCAACGGCTGGGATTAGTCTGATTTCAAATGAACAGATCTGATCCATCTGAGATGATAATTTCGATCAGTCAAATCTGGTGGAAGGGCTCAGATGTTCAGATCAAAATGTACGGACGGGATCTCTCCAGATCTGAATAGATGGCTTCAAATCAGCTATATTCATTGGACGGTCCATAATGCTCAGATTTGATCCGGATCGACGGCTGCGATTGCTCCAATTAGATCCTTATTAGATGTTCCTATAAAATCACATGAAATTCATGAAAAATACTGAATTTATAGGAATTAATGTAATTAATCGCAAATAGGCTCAATATGTAAAAACATCCCGAATAACAATAATTATCCCATCAAAGAGCCTAAAAGATCTAATCAACAAGTAAAAATAGCGCAATAAAAAATGCAGCTATCAAATCTCACAGAATCGTCGTAAGAACCAATATAAGTGTTTCATGATAAAACATGCTCAATCTTTCTCAATACTTTGCACTTTAAATTGTTGGTGCAGTAGGCACCTAAGTCGAACCTGAGTTTTGATTATAGCAAACGATACAAAGTTAAGATCATGTCATTATCTCACGAGCTGAATCGAGTGTGCAAAAATGCTAAGCTAAGCCGAAGGTCAGCGACACTCGGAGAGAACCATAGTGGTCGGGCGACACCGGGAGGACTTCGGAGGGAGCCGAAGGAATCAGGTGGAGACCGAAAGCAAGACTTCAAAGGTAAATGTTGAGGTAAGCTCGTGTGAGTGAGCGTAAGTAAGGTCGAGTCCTTCATACGGGGGCATCCTTAGGTGACGATCCGACCAAGACTTCCCATGGAAGGTCTATGTTGAGATCGGACGGCAAGTGACCGTCGAATTCACTTATATTTCGAGCTAACTCTTTATTGCAGTCGAAAAGTCTAGAAATTAGTTCAACCGGCCAAGGATCAGTTCAACTGCTAAGCCATCAGTTCAACCCGCTAAGGATCAGTTCAACTGCTGAGCCATCAGTTCAATCGGCCAAAAAATCAGTTCAACCGATGGTCAATAATCAGCCTCGAGGAGTCAAGCTTTATCACCATTTTTCAAGGAGTCTTGTGCCCAATTCCTATTGGTTGAAGACCCATTCGAAAAGGGGCTCAAGGGCTATAAAAGGAGGGCCTCTCCTAGGGTTTTTCATCAATCTCTAAGTGCTCAAAAGCCTCCGCAATGCTATGACTCTCCGACGACTCTACAACGACGAAGTGATGCCAACAACCCTAGCTTAATTTATATTTCCTAGTTGTTGGTATAATTTTATTTTGTCATCTCTTTTATACTTCAATTCTTTATTGAGGTTTTCTATCGTTGCATTTTACATTAATAGAAGAGAGGGTGTGTCTCTCTATCTTTTGCTTTCGAAGGTTTTTGTAATCGTCTAACTCCTACCTCCAACGAGGAGGAGTATTTTAGTGTTTTGCCCTCCGTGCGTGGTCAAGGACCACTAGGGCCTTGGAGTAGTAGCCGAAGGTTACGAACCAAGTAAAAATATTTGTCGCCTTTATTTATTGCTTATCTTTCCGCTGCAATTAATTATCTACTCGGGTTTTAATGAACGAACAAAAAAAAAGGTTTTATCGTTATTCACCCCCCTCTAGCGATCCGCTTCGATCCAACATAAATCACTTGCAATTATGATCTAAATGCATATACTTGAAAATATGTGGTATGACTTGGAAATTTAAAACACTTATATTACTTAAACTTCAAAATAATAATCATCCTCCTTTGGGCCCATCATGGTACCAAATGCGCACATCTCTAATAGGTTTCGGGGTAGTCAGCCACCGAATTCTATTAGAGCTTCTCACTAGGCGATCTAGGGGCCTAGGGGAATTCTCGGAGCCTAGGTACATGCCTCTTAAAAGTAACATAATTTTGCAACTTAAATACTCATACTCATAATAGCTTGGCATTTTCTCAAACACCTTATATGTCTTACTCAAATTGGGAACCACCTCAAAGCCTAAATCTTGTTTCTTCTATCACATTCATATCCTTTAGCAAAACAAAAAGAAACAAAACATATAAAAGCAACCCTTACTGTAGGTGAGAGATATATACTTACAATTTTTTATTGAACTCACTAGGTGATGTTGTGAAAACCAAGGTCCCTATGCATGTGTACACGTCCTCGCGGGAAAACCCTTGTCGCCAAATCCCCTTGAACAACCCCGAACCTACCACCCTTTAAGACCAAGGGAGGGACTTTTTTATAGCCTTACTACTCCTCTTTGTCTTCTAAACTTTAGATGTGGGACTAATACATGTTTAGGCTTGATCCACTTGTGCTTCGTATAGTTATCAAAGACATGTCCTTAAAGTTTTTATGTTTCACATAAGAAATGTCTAATTGGTGTGATGCTATCACGCCTCCTTTATATCCTAGAAGTCTAAGGTTCAAATCCCAAGCTATCACATTTTTCTATTATTATTATTATTATTATTATGATTTTTTTTCGGGCCGTTACATCTCACCCTTTCTAAGTGATCAATCAGATTATTCCTAAGTGTTGTGAGATGACTTTGAATTTTACTTAGTCAATTTTACTTTCTTGAAGATTAAATAACCCTGGGTTAGATCCAGATTTAACCTTTAGTTACTTAAGTGAACATTTCGAAAGAAGTCTTTCAGGTCGTGGTGATGCATGGAGGTCTTCTTTGATCGAAACAACGATCACTTCCTTAGACAAAGCTCACTTAAGAAATTATACACTTAATTTACTTAGGGTCAAATCTTGGTCTAACTAGTTTATGATGTGGTGAGGTAGCTTCAATTAGTTCCACTTAGCTAAGTGAACCAAGCTAGATACTCCTTATCTAATCCGAATACACTTGGTTGAGTTTTCCTAATGTACTATCATCTTACCGCATCCTGATACTATGTTATCAAGGTTAATTAACCATTTCTTATCTAGTCATTCTACTTTAAGCAATTAAATCAAACTAAGCATGCAAAACTAAAACCTAAATCAATCAAGTTATTCATGTAATCATGCACACAAGTTTAGTATTGACTCCCCTTGAATCATTGCTTCGGTATGGTCTATCCACAAAGTGGATTTGATCCTTGGAAACCCAATACTTAGTTGAACCTAATTGTGTTTTTAGACTTGACTTAGATACCCATGCTTGGATTCTTTTACGATTACGATTTATAAGCGAAAAAATGATATATTATTTAAATTAGCTTTAAATCCAAATTCGGTCTTATTGTACACAGCTCTTTGAGATCCAAATATTAGGTCAATACCCTTGGAGCCCAATGTGAACTTTTCCAATGTTTTCCTAATCTCTTGAACTTGCCTCAATAGAGAATCCTCTTCCTTAAGTTTTTTTACTTGAGTTGAGTTTCCCTCTTAAACTTGACTAGTTGAAGATGTTAGGCTAACCTTTTTCTTACGGATTTTAACTTCCTTAAGTAAAGACTTTACCTTTGATTCAAACTTAGTTAATTTTTTATTTAAATATTTCATTATGACATACAAATTTTTAATTAAAGAGCGACGTACCTTAATTGAATATTTTGCACCGGATATGGATCCATGGCTTGACTCGGACTCGAAATTTGATTCAGGTTCAGACTCAGATTTGGAATCAAAATTAGAGTTGGGTTCAGATTCAGACGTAGAATTGGATGGTCTTGCCATGAGAACTAGATTGTTGACTTGATCTTGTTCTTCTTCATTCGATGACTCTTCCCACGTAGCTTTGAGTCCCTTCTTGGATTGTGTTTACTTACTCTTTAGATCCGAGCAATTGGATATGAAATGCCCCTTCTTGTTCCACTCATAGCATTTATAGTCTTGTTTGGATTTTGTGTTTTGACTCAAGTTGGACTTCTTCTCTTTAATTGGCTTAGTTGGTCACCTTCTTCTCTTGATCAACTTCCGAACTAGGTTTACGAGTTCTGTTTCCATTTCTTTGTCTAGCTCTGATTCGGATTTGTCGTATTCGAGAGGAGGCTTGCTTTTTCTCTTCCTTTGACCTACAAACAAGGCAATACTTTTCTCGATCTGGGCCGAATTAGAGTGCTCATGTAATTCGAATTCGGAAATTAGTTCATCTAACCTAATTTTAGATAAGTCTCTGGATACTTTGTAAGCATCAACCATGGATGGCCACAAGGTAGTCCTTGGGAAAACTTTTAGAGTGTAACTTATGATATATCGATTTTCCACCTTTTGTCCGATGAAGTGAAGATCATTCAAGAGGTCTTGGATCCGAGCATGGAGTTGGCTTGCCATCTCATTGTCTTGTATTTTTAAATTATATAATTTATTTAATAAAAGATCCCTCTTACATACCTTTGTGTTTGAAGTTCCTTCATGAAGTTCTGTGTGCTTGTCCAAAAGTTTTTTGGCGCTAATAAATGGGCCGACGCAGTTGAGCCTTTCTTTGGATAAGCCATACTGCAGAATCTGGGTGGCTTTTGCATCCACTTCGATTTGGTGTTTCATCGCGTTCGTCTATTTGTCACACTCTAGGAGCTCTCCATTAATGTTGGTTGGTAAGTCGAAACTTGTCTGGTTGACGATCCACATGTCTACTTGCGTCTTCAGGAAGCACTCCATCTGACTCTTCCAATAACGGAAGTCATCTCCATAGAAGAATGGAGGTCGGATGGTGATATTGCCTTCTTGATGAGCCATTTAGGTAACCTCGAAAGTAAAAAAAACAAGAAAAATGTGCCAAGACTTGGTCTTTGATTAGTAGTGCAAGAAATAAAAGATAAACAAAACAAAAGAAAAGAAAAAATTGCTCAACCAGTGGTTGCACCGAATTTAAGCACCCCCGCTCTGATACCCAATTGTTGGATCGGAAAGAATACTAGAGGGGAGGGGGGGGGGTGAATAGCTTTTTTAAAAATCTTTTCTTTTTCGATAAAACACTTAATCAGAGTACGATCGCAGTGAAAAACAAACAAACAAATAGTAAATAAACACACATGTGTTTTTTCGATTGGAATTGTTGATGTGACAATCAACTTCTGATCCATTTTGACATCTCTGGTTTATCTCTAGCTCAGTCGATTGGACCTTGTCCAATCGACTGGATTAGGTCCAGTCGACTCACCCTGGTTCTCTCCAATATCCAGACTCACCCTGGTTCTCTCCAATATCCAGACTCCACTAATCCACCGAGATTCTCCTAGGATTTTTGATCTCAGCTAATACTATTCAAGTTCTGCATGTTAGTAATATATGAGAGATGTCCTAAGGCAATCACCTTATGTATGAACCATTTATATGATAAATGAAGATTCACTATTTTAGTATACATGTTTCATGTATTTGATTGGATCTTAAACTCATTTACTGAATGTCGACGATACGATTCACAGCATGAGAGAATTTGTGATTGGATCACAACTAGTGAGTATCTCTACATGTGTAATTGTGATGTATCGGAATTATCCCTAGTCGATGAATTGATGGATTTGGACACCATCAATTCTGTCGAGACTAGCACGAGGTATACTTCTTGGTGTATCCAAGCAGCTGATTCTCACTAGCTGGAGACATTGTGATGTCCGGAGTTGATCGTGGATGCTAGTTATGGTAACTAGTTCATTGGAGTGACCAGCCGTAAGACTTCATATGGTTCCCTGCATATATAGATATGTCAATGAAGTTTTTACTGTAGCTTAAGTGCGATGTTCCTTTGACTTGCGGTATTCAAGTCATCTTGATCATGGAGACTTATGCTTTGACATCTTAAGCAAACATCTCTAAGGAGATGTGGACCCGGGATGATTGGGTATAAGTCGAAATGATCGAAGGTGTTTGAATAGCCTATAAAGGATTCACCACTCCTTGCGAGGAGATGTATACCCATGGCCTCTCGTCGAATTATTACTAAAATCTTTGGCCAAAGCATTACATGTTTAGAGTAAGGTACTCTTCGATACATGTGCAGTAACTAGAATCCGTAGGATGAGGAAATGATACTTGGGCTAGGTGTGACGTAGTCAGCCTAGTGGGGACTGACACTATAGACCATGTCCTGAACCAAGTGGGTATAAGATGAGTGAAGGGAATGGGGCACGAATCATTCGAGCTGCTGAAGGGTTTCAGAAATAGTTCTGGATCAACCGTTGATCTTTTCAGTTAATTGGGGATCATGATGTACTACTAGGTGCCACTCATGATCGTTCTATAATTAATGGTTAATTATAGACGGCCAACATAAATCGAGAACCTATTTGGTCACACGCACAACGAGCGTAATCCGAAGGATTTAAAACGAGCTTGAGAATGGGATTCTCAGACCGAGAGAAACTAAGTTTGGTTGGACCAAACATAAAGCGAGCATGAAATCGTTTCAGTCGCAATGGAAGCGTGGATGGGCCGTGTCTTATGAAAACATAATGGATGGACCAAAATGGTTTGGTTCTAATCTAATGGAGGAGAATAAACCAAAGGGTTTGGTTTATTTTAAACGAATGAACCAAAAGTTGGTTCGGTTCGTTTTAACTTAAAATAAACCATCATTGTTTGGTTTATTTTAACTTATCTTAATGGAGCGGTTTAACGGGCCTAATGGTTATGATCCAATAACCGTTAAGAGAATTAGTTCTCTATAAAAGAGGGCTTAAGGGATAATTAAGCCCTAATCCAAAAACCCCTAGCCCTAAGGTTGCCGCCCACCTCCTCCTTGGAGCTCTCGGCGCCAACCTATTGCCGCCGCCCAAAGCTCCTCCATCCGGCGTCCAGAAGGCTGCTTCCTTCCCCCTTGCCGGCGACGAGCTGCTGTCGGTTAGTGCTCCGGTGATCTCCTTCAAGTTTGGCATCAAGGTGAGCTCTATCTCCCTTGGTTGGCCGGCGCCTATCACCTCCACCAAAGCTGTCCAGTTTTCTGGACAGCTTGTTCTCCTCTCGTCGGAGCGTCGTTTGGACGACGGTTAGAGATCCGACAGTGGCTAACTTACCGGGGATTCGATCTCCGGTAATCCTCTGAGGTGGAGGACGAAGGATTCGTCAATTGGTTGACGAATACCTCTCCGGAGAAGCGAGTTTGAGAACTCGTATTAGGATCCGAATTTTGATTCGGATCGTGATCATCTCTCGATCACGTCGTCTTCAACACGAGGCTGGTAACCCGTACGAAGACGAAGCTTGTGGCTTAGCGAAGTCATCCCGAGGAACTCGGCGTGGATACGGATAGAGACGATTCTAGCGAGGATCGTTCCGGTTGATGTCGTTCCCGCTACACGTCATACGAAAGGTATAACGTAGATAAATTTCCTTTTATTGAAAATTTAAATTTATGGTTATGTCTACACTTGTTGTAATATGCATGCGTGTGTTGTGTGTATTGTAATAAATATAGATTTATTATTTTTATTGCTTCCGCTGTGTTCATGTTTACGAAACGTGATCGAACACACACACGCCGCGGTGCAGGAAACCCAACAGTGGTATCAGAGCCCAGGTTGTGTTTCGACATAATCGTAAAATGGTTTTGCGATAGTCATAATGTTATTTCTGGAAATTTTCTAATTTTGGAAATTTAGAAGTATTTATGGAAATTTTTCAATTTTGGAAAGTCTAGAAGTATTTATGGAAATCTTCCACTTTTGGAAAGTTGGAAGTATTTATGGAAATTGATATTTTCCATAAATAAAATATTTGATTAGATTCTAGAAATTTGTTTCCTAAATTAATCTTGATTTGATTTATTTCCTTAATCAAATAATTCCATAAATAAAATATGTAATTAGCTTTGGAAATTTGTTTCCTAATTTAATTATGATTTTATTTGAAGAATCAAATCTTAAATATATTTTATTTCCATAAATAGTTATGACATATAAGGAAATTATATACATGACATAATTGTATGCCATGTAATTGCATTAGATGCATAACATTATGTCATGTGTGTCGTGACATGTAGATGTATGCCATGTATGTCATGCCATGTAGATAATAGTTATTTGCATGCAAAGAGGATGAGACATAAAAACCCTTAAACAATATTAAAGTCTACACCTTCCACTAATATGGTTAGAACCAGAGTTCCGTTTCTTGTTTGGGTTGTTGGACTCTCTCCAAGCCCGGCTCGAACCCGAACATATTCAAACCATGGAATAGTTTAATACTAATATGGTAAGAGTCAGAGGTCAATCGTTAGCTTTGGTTGTTGGACTCTCTCCAAGCTGGGCTAATTGGTTGAATGCGCTCCAACCATATTAAAACTATTTCTCGATTAATGGGTTGGCTTTAACCTGGAGCATCGGCTTGTTGGACTCTCTCCAAGGTCAATGTAAAGGGAGGTGAAGTTGGGTGCTATGCATATGATGCATACTTGTTAATGTGTTAACAACCCGACGTATGTGTGAACATTCAATTAGTTGATAACACATTGTGATAGTTGCATATACGTGATATGCAATCGGTATAGTTGATACCTACCGTCGTAGTTATGAATGACTTGTTGGACTCTCTCCAAGGTTGTTCATAACTATGATGGATATCAGCCCATTCGGAGATGGACCTACGATCTCCCGAAGTGATTTTGGGGTTTTTGAAATTCGAAAAATGAATGGGATTTATAAATGTATATTGATGCATTTTTAAAAATCATTTTCTCATATATGCTCGTTTTGTATTTCTAAGATTGATCATGATGTCTTTGAATTTGCGTTCCATTTTGGATTCGAATAAATTGACTGGGCCGAGCTTCTTGGACTGGCTTAGAAGCTTGAGAATTGTTCTCAAGGTTGAAAAGCTTGCAAATGTCCTCGAAGCGCCTCTTCCCGCCCGTCCTAGTGACGATGCAACTCTGGACCAATTGTTGGCCTATCGTAAAACATGTGAGTGATTACAACAAATGAGTTGCATGCATGATGGAACCCAAGCTACGGCGGCATGAGCATATGGATGCTCATATCGTAGTCCTTCATCTTTGTGAGTTGGTTGATGAGCAAGTGAGATTGAAGGTTCAAGTCTCAAAGCTCCTCTTCACCTCTGAGATGCTAGAAGGTTCATCGGTATCGCCAATATGTCAATATCTGAAGGGAGTCTTCTGAGAAGCATGAGCAGGGGACGGTGTTGTTAGTTGATTCCTCGAAGAAAGGTTCTAAGAGGAAGTCAAAGGAACATCAGAAGGGAAAGAAGAGAAGGGCTAAGAAGGTAGAATTAGCACAAAAGGAAACTTGCCATCATTATGGCAAGGAGAGCCATTTGCGAAGAAAGTGCAAGATTTATCTTGAGTCCGTGAAGAAGAATAAGGCATCGGATGCCCCATCTTCTTCAGATATCTTCGTTATTGATTGTCATTCTATTTCCTCAAACACTTGGGTATTGGATACTGGGTGTGGCTCACATATATGTAATGACATACATGGGCTAAGGAATAGAAGAAGACTCGTCAAGGGAGAGTCAAATTTACGTGTTGGGAATGGAGCAAAGGTTGCTGCATTCGCCATCGGAACATATTTGTTGAAACTCCCTGCAGGACTTGTCTTAGAACTGGACAATTGCTTTTATGTTTTTTCGTTGATAAAGAACATCATTTCTATTTCTTGTTTAAATAGAAATGGGTACCATTTGACTTTTAGTAACAATTGTTGTTACATAACTTTGAATGGAGTTCTTTATGGGACTGGAACTTTAAGCAATGGTGTTTATCGTTGGGCGTATCCGGACATTTGCAATATCGAAGCGAGCAACAAGCGTGCTCGAAAGGATAATCAAATAGACTCCTACATGTGGCATTGTCGTCTTGGCCATGTAAGCAAGAAACGCATGTCCGAATTACACCGATGTGGAATTCTGGAATCGTTTGAATTAGATTCATACGATACATGCGAATCATGCTTAAAAGGCAAGATGACTAAGTTACCTTTTACAGGAAAAGGTGAACGAGTGGGAGAGTTGCTAGGCCTAATACATAGTGATGTATGTGGACCTATGTCAACTCAAGCTTTAGGAGGCTATAGCTACTTCATTACCTTCACCGATGATCACTCACGGTTTGGGTATGTGTTCTTGATGAAACACAAGTCTGAAGCCTTTGAAAGGTTCAAAGAATTCAGAAATGAAGTAGAGAAACAACATGACAAGAGTATCAAAATACTTCGATCAGATCGAGGTGGTGAATACTTAAGTCAAGAGGTTCTTGATTATCTAAGAGACAATGGCATATTGTCTCAATGGACTCCGCCATATACACCATAGCATAATGGTGTATCTGAGAGGCATAATTGGACCTTGTTGAACATGGTCAGGTCAATGATGAATCATGCGAATCTTCCCAAGTCCTTTTGGAGCTATGCACTTCAGACAGCTGTTTACTTGTTAAACAGAATGCCAACCAAGGTAGTCTCTACTACTCCATATGAGATATGGAATGGTAAGAAACCTCATGTATCTTACTTGAAGATATGGGGTTGTCCTGCTTATGTGAAGCGGACAGTATCAGACAAATTGGATGCTAAGTCTGATAAATGTCTATTTATTGGATACCCTAAGGAAACAAGGGATTACCAATTCTATCATCCTGTGGAACAAAAAGTGTTTGTTTCAAGGCATGCTGTGTTTCTAGAGAAAGAGTTTCTCTTGCAAGAAAACAGTGGGAGTGTCGTCGAGCTTGAGGAGGCTCGAGAGACTCAAATAGACATTGATGAGATACCTGGTGAAGCACAAATCGACAACTCATAGTGATGAGCAATCAATTTGGACCTATTGTAACACCACATCTTCGTAGATCTGGTAGAACACGCAATATTCCTGAGAGATATGGATTTCTCATAAGTGAATCGAACGACGTGTTACTCATTGATGATGAGGAGCCTACCAGTTATGAAGAAGTGCTGACAAGTTCAGAAAGGGATAAGTGGCTTGGTGCCATGAAGTCGGAAATGGATTCCATGTATGAAAACCAAGTTTGGAACTTGGTTGACCCACCTGAAGGCATTAAGCCTATAGGGTGCAAGTGGGTTTTCAAGAAGAAAACCGACATGGATGGTAATGTAATTACCTATAAGGCTAGATTGGTGGCAAAAGGATATCGTCAAAAGTAAGGTGTTGATTATGACGAAACCTATTCACCTGTAGCTATGCTTAAATCCATTCGGATGCTCCTGGCCATAGCGGCTCATTATGATTATGAGATATGGCAGATGGATGTGAAAACAGCTTTCCTTAATGGAAACCTACTTGAGGACGTGTATATGATACAACCTGAGGATTTCACATCGGTTGATAAAACCAAGGTATGCAAATTGCGACGGTCCATTTATGGATTGAAGCAAGCATCCAGGAGCTGGAATATCCATTTTGATGAGACAATCAAAAGGTTTGATTTCTCACAAAATCCAGACGAACCTTGTGTGTACAAGAAGGTTAGTGGGAGTGCAGTCGTGTTCCTAGTATTGTATGTCGATGACATATTACTTATAGGAAACGATGTTTCAATCTTACAGTCAGTTAAGGTTTGGTTATCCAAGACATTCTCCATGAAAGACCTGGGAGAAGCAACCTACATCCTCGGGATTAAGATCTATAGAGATAGATCGAAACGGTTGCTTGGTCTTTCACAGTCTACATATATAGACCGAGTGCTAAAGAGGTTTAGCATGTCGGAATCCAAGAAAGGTTACCTACCCATCAGGCATGGGGTACACCTTTCGAAGTCTATGTGTCCGTGCACAGAAGACGAGAGGATTTGCATGAGTAAGATTCCCTATGCATCCGCAATAGGATCTATCATGTATGCTATGTTATGTACGAGGCCCGATGTATCGTATGCTCTGAGTGTCACGAGAAGATACCAATCTGATCCAGGAATGGATCATTGGGTGGCTGTTAAGACGATCCTTAAGTACTTAAGAAGAACTAAGGATGCGTTCCTAATATATGGAGAAGGGTACATGGTACGTGGGTATACGGATGCCAGATCCAGACATACAAGGATGATTCCATGTCTTAGTCTGGGTATGTATTCACCTGGAATGGAGGCGCAATAAGTTGGAATGGTTCCAAGCTTGACACTATAGCGGATTCTGCCACTAAGGCAGAATATATTGCAGCTTTAGAAGCAGCAAAGGAAGCGGTTTGGATCAAGAAGTTCATCTCTGAACTTGATGTGGTCTCATCAATGATCCAAACATGTGCTTCGCCGCTATCATCTTATCAGAGAGATCATCAGTAGGAACGAAATACAAATCGAGAAAATTCCCACTGAAAGGAACTTAGCGAATCCTTTGACTAAAGCATTACCTCAAAGTAAGTTTGAGGGTCATGTTAGAGCTTATGGTATTGGATACCGTAGCGATTGGCATTAGGCCAAGTGGGAGTCTGTTAGTAATATATGAGAGATGTCCTAAGACAATCGCCTTATGTATGAACCATTTATATGATAAATGAAGATTCACTATTTGAGTATACATGTTTCATGTATTTGATTGGATCTTAAACTCATTTACTGAATGTCGACGATACGATTCACAGCATGAGAGAATTTGTGATTGGATCACAACTAGTGAGTATCTCTACATGTGTAATTGTGATGTATCGGAATTATCCCTAGTCGATGAATTGATGGATTTGGACACCATCAATTCTGTCGAGACTAGCACGAGGTATACTTCTTGGTGTATCCAAGCAGCTGATTCTCACTAGCTGGAGACATTGTGATGTCCGGAGTTGATCGTGGATGCTAGTTATGGTAACTAGTTCATTGGAGTGACCAGCCGTAAGACTTCATATGGTTCCTTGCATATATAGATATGTCAATGAAGTTCTTACTGTAGCTTAAGTGCGATGTTCCTTTGACTTGCGGTATTCAAGTCATCTTGATCATGGAGACTTATGCTTTGACATCTTAAGCAAACATCTCTAAGGAGATGTGGACCCGGGATGATTGGGTATAAGTCGAAATGATCGAAGGTGTTTGAATAGCCTATAAAGGATTCACCACTCCTTGCGAGGAGATGTATACCCATGGGCTCTCGTCGGATTGTTACTAAAGTCTTTGTCCAAAGCATTACATGTTTAGAGTAAGGTACTCTTCGATACATGTGCAGTAACTAGAATCCGTAGGACGAGGAAATAATACTTGGGCTAGGTGTGACGTAGTCAGCCTAGTGGGGACTGACACTATAGACCATGTCCTGAACTAAGTGGGTATAAGATGAGTGAAGGGAATGGGGCACGAATCATTCGAGCTGCTGAAGGGTTTCAGAAATAGTTCTGGATCAACCGTTGATCTTTTCGATTAATTGGGGATCATGATGTACTACTAGGTGCCACTCATGATCGTTCTATAATTAATGGTTAATTATAGACGGCCAACATAAACCGAGAACCTATTTGGTCACACGCACAACGAGCGTAATCCGAAGGATTTAAAACGAGCTTGAGAATGGGATTCTCAGACCGAGAGAAACTAAGTTTGGTTGGACCAAACATAAAGCGAGCATGAAATCGTTTCAGTCGCAATGGAAGCGTGGATGGGCCGTGTCTTATGAAGACATAATGGATGGACCAAAATGGTTTGGTTCTAATCCAATGGAGGAGAATAAACCAAAGGGTTTGGTTTATTTTAAACGAATGAACCAAAAGTTGGTTCGGTTCGTTTTAACTTAAAATAAACCATCATTGTTTTGTTTATTTTAACTTATCTTAATGGAGCGGGTTAACGGGTCTAATGGTTATGATCTAATAACCGTTAAGAGAATTAGTTCTTTATAAAAGAGGGCTTAAGGAATAATTAAGCCCTAATCCAAAAACCCCTAGCCCTAAGGTTGCCGCCCACCTCCTCCTTGGAGCTCTCGGCGCCAACCTATTGCCGCCGCCCAAAGCTCCTCCAACCGGCGTCCAGAAGGCTGCTTCCTTCCCCCTCGCCGGCATCGAGCTGCTGCCGGTTAGTGCTCCGGTGATCTCCTTCAAGTTTGGCATCAAGGTGAGCTCTATCTCCCTTGGTTGGCCGGCGCCTATCACCTCCACCAAAGCTGTCCAGTTTTCTGGACAGCTTGTTCTCCTCTCGTCGGAGCGTCGTTTGGACAACGGTTAGAGCTCCGACAGCGACTAACTTACCGGAGATTCGATCTCCGGTAATCCTCTGAGGTGGAGGATGAAGGATTCGTCAATTGGTTGACGAATACCTCTCCGGAGAAGCGAGTTTTGAGAACTCGTATTAGGATCCGAATTTGGATTCGGATCGTGATCATCTCTCGATCACGTCATCTTCAACACGAGGCTGGTAACCCGTACGAAGACGTAGCTCGTGGCTTAGCGAAGTCATCCCGAGGAACTCGGCATGGATACGGATAGAGACGATTCTACCGAGGATCGTTCCGGTTGATGTCGTTCCCGCTACACGTCATACGAAAGGTATAACGTAGATAAATTTCCTTTTATTGCAAATTTAAATTTACGGTTATGTCTACACTTGTTGTAATATGCATGTGTGTGTTGTGTGTGTTGTAATAAATGTAGATTTATTATTTTTATTGCTTCCGCTGTGTTCATGTTTACGAAACGTGATCGAACACACACACGTCGCGGTGCAGGAAACCCAACACTGCACACTTCTCAACTAAGACTTTTCAAGTTCTGTACACTTAACACAACATACGAGATACATTATGACTTAACTTTGAACCTTTGTATAATCAAAACTTAGGCTCGATTATCTAGTGCCCCTGCACTAACACTTTTATATTCAGTGATTTTTAAAATTAAAATTGATGGAATGTTATTATTATAGGCAGATAAGGATAAAAATATAACCTCACATATTGGCAAGAATATAAAGAGATAATAATAAATAAACAACACACATTTATATGCATGTATGAATTTGTATGGGCAAAAAATAAAACATCAAGGACAACATCACATTTAGTCTTTGGACTGCAATGTGATTTATCAATGGTACTCTCTAAATTATAGCTCATAATAACCCTTGTTGGTCACATCATGGCCTTCCATTAGGCTAACACATGATGTGCATAACACAGAATTATCCTTTATATGAGCTACATTTGTTTTAGTCTATAATTTACAAACTCTTGATCTACCATACAAAATATCTTCCTTTCGACTGACACCCTGTGCACATGATCAACAAAATTATCAATAGAATATATTCTTTATATGTAAATCATTCCAAACATACATCTGTCCTAAACTTAATTTTCCTTTGAATCAATTATATTTAGCATAGATATACATCTATCTATACGGTATGTCATAAACCTCCATAATATCTCATTTTGGTAATAATATTAGTTTGAAAATGAATCATATGCATAGATAGATACTTTAGAAAATTTAGTAAAGTCAATTGTACTGTTGCAACCTAATGATGTAGAAAATGACCTTAACACCAAACTAAAATTTTTTTAAAGCCTCCGAAAAGGACCTAAATAACATTTTTTTTTGCCCAAGACAGGGTGTTATGGAAGGTTTATCCCACTATTAGAAATGTAGAGCTCTGAACGAGCTTCAAAATGTAACCTAGAACGCTTCAAAACTCATCCTGAACGAAAAGTTATGTCCTCCGAAAGTTTCCTACATCAAATCATGTTCAATCTCATCTACAATATTACCAGTCGACTGATACTAATAGTAGTTGACTGATATAGATCAGTCAAGTGCCTTAGTCGACTAGAAAATCTTTTGTGGATGATTTTATGAGCACCAGTCGACTGGTGTATGATAGCAGTTGACTGATTTAATCAGTTAATTGCTCTAGTCGACTGGTGTATGATAGCAGTTGACTGATTTGATCAGTCAATTGCTCCAGTCGACTTGCAATCCTTCTATGCTTAACCTTGGCTCTATCAATCGACTGGTGTCTTATGACAATCGATTAGTGTCTCAGTTGACTAAATTACCTTCTGTGCCCAGGTTTAAGCATATCAGTCGACTGACCTTAAGGGCTAGTCAACTGGTGTGTCTAGTCGAGTCTAGTAGTCGACTTAGAACCATTTTATTCGATGTTTTTAAGTGTAGCAGTCGACTGATAGGCGACTCAGGACTATTTTATCGGGTCAAACATGAGGTTTCACCATGAAGGACGATGGCTACGCCACCATTCTTCATGTTTTTAATGGAAAAACCTCGAAATTTAGATCTAGCGCCTAAAATTAGGTTTTCTATTTAAGTTTTCATTAATTAATCATCATTTTGTGATTAAAGATCTAAATCTCAAGCAAAATCGAAGAAAAATGCCGAAAACTACAACCTAATACCATAAAATCGATAAAACAACTACGCTCTGATACCAATTGATGGAAATCACGAATCTAAACTTTGTATATAAAATATCAAATAGATACAATATGATTCATGATAAGGATATATCTAGTTTTATCGAAATTTATAACAATAATAAAATACATAAATGACGATGGCATAAACATAAATAGAACATGATTACAGTGTAGCATCCATCGTTCGTCATTTGTAAGATCCGATCCAGAGTTCATGCGAAGAAGCAAAAGGGTAGGTCTTCCGTAGAGTTCTGGAATGACGCCGCCGTAAAATCCTCTTTGCTGATAGGATACAAGGAGTTGTCAGAGTTATCTAGTTCTACGGAGATTATACTCTATATATAAATATCGAATCAGATCCGTTATCAATCCATCATCAATAATAGATCTGGACTCTATCAAATTCTATACATTAAATCAATATCCAATAAATCAAAATCTACAAACTATATAACTTAATCGGATTCAAATAAATATGATATAATCAGACCGTCATGATAATCATGTATAAATTCATCATCAAAAATAAAAGGATGCAGAAAGCAACAAAAGGCAGGACAACAAAAATAGTAATTAGGGAATTCCCATTCAATTTCTTCCCGTCGCCTACTTCACGTAGAAAGCATGAACTAGTTCCCATTCGTGTCCCTGCTGCTCCACGTAGCAGCATCACTGCAATCGCTGCCACTGAGCAGATAAATGTAGGATTGCAGGATGTGAATGGTGACTGGATAATTCACACGCAAAACTGAAAATAATTTTTGTTAGAAAATTTTACTTCCAACATATTTGCCGGAGTTATAGCAAATTGCTTATTGCATCAACGATTTTATCACATCGTGCAATTGAAAGATCAAAAGTTGAACGACTGAGTAACGAGTGTGATACCATCAAGAATATGGCCCGAGTTGAATAAGGACATCTAGAATTCCTGAAAGGATTTCTTCTGAGTCTTATTAGTATCTCCCGAGTCACTCTCTTGCATCATATTTTTTCCGAGTCACTCTCTTGCATCATATTTTTTCCGAGTCACAGATTCTCCCGCTTGAGTGTTGAGCTCCTTGCCATGTCGCGCAGCTTCCTAAGTTGTGCCGCCCGAGCACCCGACTTCCTGTGTCGCCCAAGCTCTTGCATTCCTGCGTCACCCAAAGGGCCTCTCCCAAGTACCAAGTTAATTACTTGCTGAGTCGCAGAGCTTCCCGAGCCACAAAACTCTTCACTCACATTTTTCCACACGCGGCTTCCCGCATTGCCCGAGTGGCCTCTCCCGAGTATTTGACAGTTCTTCTCAAGTCAATGCCTCTCCTCGATTGGCAGTGCTCCCCAAGTGTCGAGCTGCTCTTCCCCAGTTTGACTCATCTCGAGTTGCATCACATACATGTAGGCCGCTATTCAACCCTACTCGCCCACCTTTCAGATCTGCTTTTGGGCACTTAGCATATATGGAGGATGTGACGATTCACGTAGGATATTGGGAGCTTATACAATAAGGAAGGTATATGTTAGAATATATCAGACTCCCCACATTACTGTCCCCTAACGGCTCGACAAAGGACAAAAAAGAGAGCAAATAAGCTTGGTCGACGGATGAATCACGAGGTCGATATAAAGGGTGATGGAGACTTCCGAAAGGGGGGGGGGGTTTTCTTCTTCTTCTTCCTCTTCTTTTCAGGAAGCGAGGAAGTTTTTCTTCTTCAACCCAGTTCTGTTGCTTCCTCTTCTCTAAGCTTTCTTCCATGGAATAGTAGCTCAAGTGAGGTTTCTTCTAGAACTCCCTCTCGGGGACTTCTTCTTTCTCAGGCTCGATGGTTCTTCTTATTCCTTTTCATCTCTAAGAAAGGGGGGGGGGGGTTGGTTTTTTCTATTCTTCTTCTCTAAGAATTTTTTTGATGACATACGAGATAACTCTCATTTTCTTCTTCTTCTACATTATTTTTACTGCACTTAGTATATGTCCTATCTAACTTAAACATCGAAGGATCATCGTCAAAATCCAGTGGCACCTTTTGTCGCGTGTTAATTTTGACAGGATTTACTGTTGCGGCCACGAAGAATCCACCCTTCTTCGATACTTCTGCAGAAGGGATTAAAACGTGACTGCATCAGTTGACGCCGTGTGTGGGAAACTTTTAGCAAGACGTCGAGATGCACCACAAGGAGTTCCCTCAAGGGATTTCCTCATCTGAGGAGGCTCCATCACCAAGACACCTGGTTAGTCGATCGCGATCCTAAAGAAGACTGGATGATGCATTGTTCGAGAAGGGAGGAGGATCAAACCTCTCCAGGCCCGCTCTGTGGAGATAGGCTAGAGATTTCAACAACCTCCTGGGCCTTTCCTTGCTGGCGGTCAGCTGAGAAGGTCTGAGCTCTTTCAAGGAGTGCACCCAGAGATTGTTGGAGTAATCGACCCGGGTCATGTTTGACCGGACTCGAGTTTGACTCGAGGAAGACCTTAATGGTTGACTAGGGTTGACCATGTGATTTTGGAAAGTCCAAGCATGGGTCTTGGCAAGGTAAAGTCCAAGTCATGGGTACTTGGCATGGAAAGTCCAAGTGGGACACTTGGCAATTGGGAAGGTCCAAGTCTTGTGTACTTGGCATGAGAAGTCCAAGCATGGGTCTTGGCAAATGAGAAGTCCAAGCATGGGTCTTGGCAAATGGAAAGTCCAAGCATGGGTCTTGGCATGGAAAGTCCAACATGGGTTGGCAAGGGAAAGTCCAAGCTTGAGTCTTGGCATTTGGAAGTCCAAGGGGATTGATATTGGCAGCGTAAAGTCCAAGCGGAGTCTTGGCGGCGTAAGTCCAATGTGCCTTGGCGGTGTAGACACCGTTAGCATGACATAGCCGAGGGAAGCACCTGGAGGCTAGCGCGATGGATGAATAAGTCATGGATGACTTGGAGGGATCCGAGAGGCGTGAGACTGATGGAGGTGGCTAGAAGACTTAGGTCTAGGCTAAGGGTGGTTTAGCAAGTATGGGGACACCATACTTGGGTTAAAACCTCATTGTTGAGGCGACAATGACCGGGTTGGATCAGTCGTTTGGGCTTCATTTGTAGGCAAACAGAGGCGAGGCACGCTCGACCAGCGCCTCGACTGGAGGCCAATCGAGGCGGCGCCTCGACTCGACTCGACTCGACGGTCTGGAAGGAGGCTCAAAGGCGAGGTGCGCTCGACCAGCGCCTCGACTGGAGGTACAGTCGAGGCGGCGCCTCAACTGGAGGACGCGACTAGCGCCTCGACTCGTTCCAACAGGTATGAAAACGACGACACAGAAGCAAGGTGGCTCGACTGGCGCCTCAGCGGTCTCGGCCGAGGCGGCGCCGATCGGTCCGATGTGAGTCGATCGCGCAAGGGACGACGATCGGTCGCTAGTTCACCGTGAGCATTAGATCCTCCGTGGCCGATGGGCGGCCGATTACGCGCGGGCGATCGCCAATGTTGGCGCCGATCGCTAAGAGATCCGTTGGAGTTTTTTCCAGCGTGGATCGAGCCGTTGTCTCACGACAACAGTGGCATCAGTCGACTGGTGACTTATGGCAGTCGACTGATGGGCGGAAATCCAGGTCGCGCGCAAGGATAAAAGGAGCTCGACGGGAGGGTTTTTGGCAGTGATTTCTTGGACATTTTTGAGGCGATTTGCTGCTGTAAATCAGGGTCTTCAACCACGGTTCAAGCGATCAACAAGCAAGCAATCAAAAGGCATTTGTAAAGCTTTTTCTTTACTTATATTGCATTGTATCTCATTGTATTTGCTTGTATCTACTTAGTTTATTGTTGTAAACTGTTGTACGAGGTTTCTCCACCTCCGACTTGTGTCGAGAAGGAGTCTTTGTGATTAGTGAGTGCGTGTGCATCACTAGGGCTCTTTAGAGCTCGATCCGTGGAGTAGGAACCGTTCGGTTCCGAACCACGTTATATCCTTGTGTTCGTGATTGTATCTTTTCGTTATTGCTTTTATTATTTCTATTCCGCTGCGCATAACGAGTTTTGTAGAGACGATCGCGAACGAATTCCATCTACGAACGGTCAAACGCTATTCACCCCCCTCTAGCGGCGTCAAATCTCCTACAATTGGTATCAGAGCCCGGGGCTCTTCTACGGACTAATCGCCGGGAGCTAGGACAAAGAAGCTAGAGGGTGAAGATGGAAGAACAATTGGGATGGAACATTAACACACCAATCCCTTACTCCTTCTATGGACAAGAAGGGTTTAAGCAATGGAAGTCAAGAATTGAAGACTTCCTAATGATGATGGACTTCGAAGAATGGTCTATCTTGATGGAGGGTTTTAGCTATCCAATAGGACCAAAGGGAGGATTCCTCAAGAAGAAGAAGTGGAGTGAAGATCAACTCCAAGCCTTCGATAAAAACATGAAGGTAGTAAAATTTATTCTTGATTTGGTCCCTAATGAAATTGTGTGTATGGTAGGGAACTATATGGACGCTAAGGAGTTGTGGAGCCAAGTGGCAAAGCTCCATGAAAACTCATCATTGGTCCAAGAAGAAGAAGAAGAAGAAGAGTGTTCATCCTCTCAAGCTCAAAAAGAAGCAAGTACATCTTCATCCAAAGAGCTTGAGGATTCGGAGGTTGATAGGGAATCAACATCTGGATTGGAAGAGGTGGAGGAAGTTGAAGAAGCATCCACTTCTAGGATTGAGGAGGAGATTAGAGTTTCCTCAACACCGGAGCATCAAGAAGAAGCTTCCACATCCGGTCAAGATGAAGAAGTTTCAATTCCAACACCTTCCACCACCATAGGTAACTCAAACATGTCAATTTGTAATAAAAATCATATCATATGTTTTGAGTGTAGGAAGCAAGGGCACTACAAGAGCAAGTGCCCAAAGAAGATTAGGAAAGCTCCACCGTACTAAAGTCAAGGATGCGGTTCCCAACACCTAAAGGCAAGGAGCACATCATATGCTTCAAGTGCAATTCAAAGGGGCATTATCGGAGTCAATGCCCTAGGGGGAAGAAGAAGGGGCAAGAAGGAGCATCACAAGTAGGGGGAGCTTCTATAGCTAACCCTAAGGTATATTTTAATAATGCACTTTCCAAATTTAAAAATCAAAAGCATGCTAGAAACTTTAATTCTCTTGCAATTCACCATGAAAAGCATGCTAGAGATAAATATATTTGTTTAGGAGCTAAAAGCGTTAACTTCAAAAGTAGGGAGAAATTTGGGACTAATGTCCCTAAAAACAACTTATTTAAGGACAAACCTAGGTCAAATAACTCAAGATCAATTTTACCTAGAGAGAAAATTAGAAAGGTGCAAGAGCACCTAGGTCTAAACCCTAAATGGACTAGGCATATGCCTAGGAAGTCCAATGCCCAAGATTTAAATCAAAATTCTAAAATTGGGCAATTAGAAAAGGAAAATCAAGTCTTGAGGTCAAGGCTTGAAAAACTTGAAAAGACCCTAAATAAGATACAAAATCAATTTAAAGGGTCTAATGGTCAAAGTCAAAGGTCCAAAAGTCAAAGTCTAACACCAAGGACCTAAGAGTCAAAAGTCAACCAAGGGCAAGCAAGGTTTGAGTCACAAACCTAAGCCTAAGGTAGCTTACCATAGTGTTCCATTAGATTATGGAACACTGACTAGGTATAGGAAGGCCAAGGTCAATAGGGAGGTTATCCCTAGAGTTGACCAAAGGGTATGCCTAGTGGCTAGGGTTTCTAGGAAACCTAGGGTGGCCACTAAGAAGGTTGCAAGGGGAGTTACCCCTAGAGTCAACCTAGGTAAGACCCAAATGACCAAGGCTAACAAGCCTAGGAGGGTCATTAGGAAGGTATCTAGGGAGGTTATCCCTAAGGAATACCTAATTAACCCTAGGAGCTCAAATCGGTTTTGGGTTCCTAAGAGCGTGATTGATTCACGCTAAGATAGGTTTAG
The DNA here is from genome assembly GCA_025175895.1 of Wurfbainia villosa. Lineage (NCBI taxonomy): Eukaryota > Viridiplantae > Streptophyta > Magnoliopsida > Zingiberales > Zingiberaceae > Wurfbainia > Wurfbainia villosa. The sequence continues at coordinate 134,675,917 of CM045986.1, read as the reverse complement.
GGTGTGCCAACCTTGATTGGATGGGTAGTTAACTCAACCATGGCAAAGGTGGCATGTTAAGTTATTTTCAAGGTTTTGGTTACCTTGGGATGTGGTTAGATTTGAATTCTAAAGGATTTTAGGATGTGCCAATATTAATTGAGAAGTTTTGATAAAATGATCAAATTGGCACAATTAGGGTTTAGAGTGTTAGTGTGTCATTTTGGGTTTTTGGCACACTAAGGAGATTAATGACAATATGACAAAATATATCTAACTATATTAAATGGCAATTAATATTAAAATTTAGGTATTACTATACCTATATATTTTATATGCCATGCTTTGATTGTCATATGTCATGTCATGACATCATGCCTAGTTCTATGATTTTATATGTCATGATTCATGTTTAGGATTAAGGTTTCTAATGTCATGTATGCTTAGTTTTATATCATATGCCATGACATCATGATTATGAGCATATGATTATTTATATCATTTCTAATGCCATAATCATTCATGCATTTAAGACAATTTGGTTGAAATTGATTTAAGGACTATGACATGACTTGAAGTTCCATTTATAAGGGAATCAAGTAGGGTTGCCTAGGAAATGCATGAAACCCTAGATTAGGATGAACAAAACCCACATCTCACATCACATTGACATGTATGTGTATTTTATACACCCTAGATACATGTGAGATGCTAGGATATGAGTTAAGTTCAAGGTGCATAGGTTTTGCATCTAGATGAACTCAAACTCATCTTATATGATTTGTGGATCATTAGGAAAGCATGTGTACAAGTCATGTACATAGAGCCCAAGGAATATGATCCAAAATAAGGTTTTGAAAACATTTTAAAATCATTTTGAAAAACCTTGGTGAAGTCTATCTTTTGATAGCAATCACCATTGATGAAGTTGATACAAAATAGGGTCAAAACATTGAAAATTTCAATGGTTTTGAGTTTTGTATCAAACTCACTATTTTATGGGTAAAATAATTTTCAAATATTTTTCACCCATTGTGTGTGTCATAAGTATTATACGTATGAATTTTCACGATTTTTCGAATTACGTATAATTATTTATGAATTTCCAAAATTCATTTCTGATAGCTGAAAATCGAGATGTTGATTGTCGATCGCCTCAATACTGTGCGGTCGGTCGATATGAGTGGCGATCGTGATTCGCTCAGAGTCATTGCCAAGTGTTAACAAAGTTTGTTTAGCCCGTGTTCAAAGGTTCCTAATCACTCCTAACCCTAGGATATGCTTTAGGAAGCATTATAAAGGGTGAAAATTCATTGGATATGGATTAGGAGTTGTGTTAGGTCAAAGTATCAAATTTAGGGTGAGTGAAAGTTCTATGTTGAACTTAGAACCTTAATTTTGATGGTTTAGAGTTCCTATTGGCTTAGGGGCTTCCCAAGGACATTGTTGGTGCAATGATCAAGGGGGAGCAAGCCTTTAGGGGGAGGTATCCATCTTGGGATGATGGATGTGTTTTTCTCCTTGAAGAGGAGAAGTTATTGGGAGAGTATCATCAATTGGGAAAATTGATGGGTTTTTGATACCCAATTTGGAAATTGGGAGAGAGTATAGGATTGTCTCTCTTGAGTGATATGTGAATTATCACTAGGAAGATGGTAGGCATCCTAGGTATTTATTTTTGGATCAAGGGGGAGATTGTAAGATCTCATTGGGACATGAGACATTGACCTCCTTGGAGAGAAAACCTTTTTGATGTTAGTCAAAAAGGGGGAGAATGTTTGGGAGAGAACATTTGGAGAGTGTTTACCAATTTGGGATAATTGGTAAGGGATTTGAGTTAGTGGTCTAACTCAGATGATTTGTTTGGTTTTTGTCAAACATCAAAAAGGGGGAGATTGTTGGTGCAATCGGCCCATGTCACGATTGACCAGACTCGAGTGATGTTTTGATGTTTGACAAAGGGATTTGACAAAGTGGTTTGGCATTGATGTTTGACATTAATGTCGGTTAATATGTTGGGGAGATTGTTGGAGTAATCGACCCGGGTCATGTTTGACCGGACTCGAGTTTGACTCGAGGAAGACCTTAATGGTTGACTAGGGTTGACCATGTGATTTTGGAAAGTCCAAGCATGGGTCTTGGCAAGGTAAAGTCCAAGTCATGGGTACTTGGCATGGAAAGTCCAAGTGGGACACTTGGCAATTGGGAAGGTCCAAGTCTTGTGTACTTGGCATGAGAAGTCCAAGCATGAGTCTTGGCAAATGAGAAGTCCAAGCATGGGTCTTGGCAAATGGAAAGTCCAAGCATGGGTCTTGGCATGGAAAGTCCAACATGGGTTGGCAAGGGAAAGTCCAAGCTTGAGTCTTGGCATTTGGAAGTCCAAGGGGATTGATATTGGCAGCGTAAAGTCCAAGCGGAGTCTTGGCGGCGTAAGTCCAATGTGCCTTGGCGGTGTAAACACCGTTAGCATGACATAGCCGAGGGAAGCACCTGGAGGCTAGCGCAATGGATGAACAAGTCATGGATGACTTGGAGGGATTCGAGAGGCGTGAGGCTGATGGAGGTGGCTAGAAGGCTTAGGTCTAGGCTAAGGGTGGTCTAGCAAGTATGGGGACACCATACTTGGGTTAAAACCTCATTGTTGAGGTTGACGATGACTGGGTTGGATCACCGGCGTTTGGGCTTCATTTGTAGGCAAACAGGCGAGGCACGCTCGACTGGCGCCTCGAGGCCAATCGAGGCGCGCCTCGACTCGACTCGGCGATCCGAAGGAGGCTCAAAGGCGGTGCGCTGCGCCGACCAGCCGATCGGAGGTATAGTCGAGGCGGCGCCTCAACTGGAGGACGCGACTAGCACCTCGACTCATTCCAACAGGTATAAAAACGACGACACAGAAGCAAGGTGGCTCGACTGGTGCCTCAATCGGGTCTCGAGGCGGCGCCGATCGGCCGATAGCAATGATCGCGGCGACGGCAATGATCGCTAGTTCGACGAGCACGCCCGTGAGAGCCGATCGGGCAATGACGATCGACTACGCTGATCGGCTGCCAAGAGATCCGCTGGAGTTTTTTCCAGCGTGGATCGAGCCGTTGTCTCACGACAACAGTGGTATCAGTCGACTGGTGACTTATGGCAGTCGACTGATGGGGGGAAATCCAGGTCTCGCGCAAGGATAAAAGGAGCTCGATGGGAGGATTTTTGGCAGTGATTTCTTGGACATTTTTGAGGCGATTTGCTACTGCAAATCAGGGTCTTCAACCACAATTCAAGCGATCAACAAGCAAGCAATCAAAAGGCATTTGTAAAGCTTTTTCTTTACTTATATTGCATTGTATCTCATTGTATTTGCTTGTATCTACTTAGTTTATTGTTGTAAATTGTTGTATGAGGTTTCTCCACCTCCGACTTATGTCGAGAAGGAGTCTTTGTGATTAGTGAGTGCGTGTGCATCACTAGGGCTCTTTAGAGCTCGATCCGTGGAGTAGGAACCGTTCGGTTCCAAACCACATTATATCCTTGTGTTCGTGATTGTATCTTTTCGTTATTGCTTTTATTATTTCTATTCCGCTGCACATAACGAGTTTTGTAGAGATGATCGCGAACGAATTCCATCTACGAACGGTCAAACGCTACTCACCCCCCTCTAGCGGCGTCAAATCTCCTACATCTTTGTCGAGTCACAGCTTGTTTAAGCACTATATCTATTCCCGAGCCCCCGCTTGTTCGAGTGCTAATCTTCTCGATCACTTGCTCTCCTACCCAAATACTGGGAGCATTTTCCCAAGCACGAGGCCATTTGACTGCTAGAAGTATCTTCCCAAGCACTCAAGTGCTTGCCCCAATTCGATGGCCTTCTTCCAGAGTGCTCACTTGCTCGACTAAGTGTTAGGACTCCTTGCAGAGAGCTCCCTCGTCCGAGTGAACTCGCGCTCCAGGGCACTAAGGTTATTCTCCCTCGGTGTTATTGGTATTCCCGAGCACCATCCTTCATGAGCACCCGTTAACTTGAAGCATCATAATTCTACGGAGAAGAGATACCATCACTCCTAGCTATAACTTCATTCTTCTCTTTCCTCCAGTCGCCTCCCCTACCACAGCTGCTCTTCCATCTTGTTTGCTTCAGCTAAAACTGTCTCCAAAGTCGCCAATCTCAACAAGATCCTTTGGTGAACAGTGGTTGTGAATCGGAACTCATTGATATTCTTGATTTCGCTCGAGCAAAGCCACTCAACGAGCTCGATCGAGAGCACATTTCCCCTTTTCAGCCATTCAGTCAAGGCAAGTTCTTGCACTCAACAGTTCAGGCAAGAGAACCCTTTACCCCTTTCAGTCACTCAATCGAGCTACTAAGTCAAGATACGTTTCTTCCCTCCCCACCACTCCTTGTCTGAAAACTCGAGTGCCTTGTTCAAGAAGAAAAATTCCTTTCCTGCACAAGATTTCATTAAGGAGGTAATAGTAGGAAGCAGTGCAAACCCCTTGCCTTCTACATTGAGCAAGGAGGTTTCTCTACTTCGCAATTCAGAAAGAGAGGCAACAACAATTCTCCTCCCATTCTTACTGCAACCAACCACGTCCTCGAGCTTAGAGAGTCTGAGGTCATGCCCAATTGATGTCAGTGCATCTATGATCTTTTCACTACTCTCACGCATCGTTAATCTTATGCACTTTTCCCTCCTCACCCTGGTGGTTGTCGAGCCCTCCCACTTTGTAGTCTACTCACGGTCTCCATTTTGGGAGAGCATCTCTCATGGACCGCTTTGTTGGGTTTCCCCGGCACCGCGGCGATTGTGTGTTCGAACATGTTTTGTAAACATGTGCACAATGGAAAAATTAAAAGCAATAAATCTAATTTATTACAACACACACATCACACGCATGCAAGATACAACATATGTAGACATAATTGCAGTTTCAAATTCTGCAATAAAAGGAAATTATGCTAGTTATACCTGACGTATCACGTGCAGTGGGAATGACATCAACCGGAGCGACTCTTGCTAGAATCGCCTCTATCCGTATCCATACCGAGTATCATCGGGATAGCTTTACAAAGCTACGAGCCTCGTCTTCGCAAAAGTCACTAGCTTTGAGTCGAAGACGATGTGATCCGAGAGACGATCACAATCCGAATCAAAAATTCGGATCCCAAAAACGAGTTTCACAAACTCGCTTGTCGGAAGCAGTTTTCGTCAACCGTTTGACGAAAATTTAACCCTCCACCTATGAGGATTGCCGGAGAATCAATTCCCGACAAGTAGGTCACTATCGGAGCACAAAACGTCGACAAAATGACCTCTCCACGAAGAGGAGAACAAGCTGTCCAGAAGATATGGTCGACCAATCAATGGCCGGCTGCTCCTTGGTCGCCGACGGCCAAGGGAGGATGGCCGGAGGAGTCGGCGGTGGCTGGTGGGTGGTCGGTGGTGAGGAGAAGGAGCTGCAATAGGCTTGGGTGGTGACACAAGAGATGGGCGGCAACCCTAGAGGAGGAAGAGAAGAGGAGGCTAGAGTTTGCAAAACCCTTGAACCAATTAATTCTCCACGAAAAACCTTTAAGTTATGTTTTTATAGAGAACACTTTCTCCTAATAGTTATTGGTTCATAACCAAAACCCGTTAACCCGCTCCAATAACTTAAGTTAAAATAAATCAAACCGCATTGGTCTATTTAAAGTTAAAACGAACTGAACCAACTTTGGTTCATTCATTTAAAACAAACCAAACCACTTTGGTTTATTTTCCACCATTGGATTAGAACCAAACCAATTTTGTTCATCCATCATGTCTTCATAAGACTCGACCCATCCATGCTTCCGATGCGATTGAAATCATTTCATACTCGCTCTTTGTTTGGTCAAACCAAACCTAGTCTCTCTCGATCTGAGAATCTCATTCTCAAGCTTGTTTTAAATCCTTTGGATTACGCTCGTTGTGCGTGTGACCAAATAGATTCTCGGTTTATGTTGGCTGTCTATAATTAACCATTAATTATAGAACGATCATGAGTGGCACCTAGTAGTACATCATGATCCCCAATTAACCGAAGGATCAACGATTGATCCAGAATAATTTCTGAAACCCTTCAGCAGCTACATTGAATCGTGCCCCGTTCCCTTCACACATCTTATATCCACTTGGTTCAGGACATGGTCTATAGTGTCAATCCCCACTAGGTTTACTACGTCACACCCAACCCAAGTATCATTTCCTCGTCCTACAGATTCTAGTTACTGCACATGTATCTAAGAGTACATACCTTACTCTAAACATATAATGCTTTGGCCAAAGACTTTAGTAACAATTCGATGAGAGGCCATGGGTATACATCTCCTCGCAAGGAGTGGTGAATCCTTTATAGGTTATTCAAACACCTTCGGATATTTCGACTTATACTCAATCATCCCGGGTCTACATCTCCTTGGAGATGCTTGCTTAAGATGTCAAAGCATAAGTCTCCATGACCAAGATGGCTTGAATACCGCAAGTCAAAGGAACATCGCAATTAAGCTGCAGTAAGAACTTCATTGACATATCCATATATGCAGAGAACCATATGAAGTCTTACGGGTGGTCACTCCAATGAACTAGTTACCATAACTAGCATCCACGATTAACTCCGAACATCACAATGTCTCTAGCCAATGAGAATTAGCTGCTTGGATACACCAAGGAGTATACCTCGTGCTAGTCTCGACAAAATTGATGATGTCCAAATCCATCAATTCATCGACTAGGGATAATTCCAATACATCACAATTACACATGTAGAGATACTCACTAGTTGTGATCCAATCACAAATTCTCTCATGCTGTGAATCGTATTGCGGACATTCAGTAAATGAGTTTAAGATCCAATCAAACACATGAAAACATGTACACTCAAATACTGAATCTTCATTTATCAAATAAATGGTACATCCATAAGGCGATTGCCTTAGGACACCTCTCATATATTACTAACACGCTTTAGGCTGTCTCGAAGGGAAGGACATGTGATTTGATAAGAAATAGATCCTAGTTGTTCCAAGGCATTCCAATTGGTTTGAACTAATCGCTGTCCATCAGCTCAAGAGACAAAGGGCACCACACTTCTTCTCAGGAAAATCCAATGATTACACTCCAAAGAAATATACAAGCCCTAGGAACAAGGTGACTCCCAAATATTTATCAAATTCAGGGAAGAGGTTTTTATTTTGTTGATTGCCAAGCCTACTTATAGGGTGCTTAGTTGACCAACTTCGAACTTAATGCATTATGGACTACCCCTACCTATCAAACAATAGCGATGGTTTCCTTTACGCAGGGAGCTACATATGATGTCTCTACGTTTACTCTCTCTCCCAACAGGTTAGCACCCTTCGGGGACTCAGGTATCCAAGCCTCCCTCTTAACCTCTAGGCAATGGTGTCACAGTCATGTTAGTGTCTATAAGATTCACATATCTCCACAATAGTATGATATTGTCCACTTTGGGCCTAAACCATCATGATTTTGTTTTTGGACTTTATCCAAAAGGCCTTATTCCAATGGAGATATCTTTTTATCTTATAAGCACATGATCTATTCTCATGTCTTACCAATGTGAGACTTTGATTGTATTCCCCATACTCCTAACATTCCCCCTCTCAAACGAAGAACCACATTGAGCCCCCCTCAAGCCTATCCGTTCTTGAAGGACTTCCTTTGCTTGATGTCTGATCCTTAACCCACCAGAACTTCCTGCCAATTGTCTGGTCCTCATGATCCAACTGGACTTTCTGCTAGTTGTTCGATCCTCCTGACCCAACTGGACTTCCTGCCTGGTGTTTGGTTATCTTGATCCGGACATGGGAGCTCCACTTCCTTCGTTCGAGGTTCATGGATTGACATGGACCATGACTCTGATACCAATTGTTAGTGCCTATAAGATTCACATATCTCCACAATAGTATGATATTGCCCACTTTGGGCCTAAGTCCTCATGGTTTTATTTTTAGGCTTTACCTAAAAGGCCTCATTCCAATGGAGATATCTTTTTATCTTATAAGCACATGATCTTTTTCCATGTCTTACCAATATAGGACTTTAATTGTATTCCCCATACTCCTAACAAGTCCAAGAGTTAGACTTTATCATTCCCCCAAGTGGAGGCAAAGTGGGGAAGAGAGAAGTTTCCACTCGACATAGCCAGGTCAATCGTAAGCCCTCGATCACCCATAATGTTTTTCTTTCATCTGGCATGGATAGGTCATTCGTAAGCCCTCCATGGCCCAAGGCTTTTATTCTTTATTCAGCACGGTCAAGCCATACTTAAGCCCAACACTACCCGAGGCTCTCATTCTCCATTCAGCACGACCATGCCATACGTAAGCCTAGCACTACCCAAGGCTCTCATTCTCCATTCGGCACGGACAGGTGATAAATGTCATTTTGTCATATTATTTTGGTCCTTAATCTTAAGGTTTTTATTCTCTCGAGTGATTATTTATCGATTATTATCATGTTTTATGAGTTGGATTTATTTTTGGACCTTATTGTAAATTCTCCTTAATTTTGGACTTATATGCAAATTTTACATCTTAATTTTAGGAGATCAAGATGAGCCAATGGACTAGACTCAAGTTGGATCAAGTATGGCTTTATCTAGGGCCATAATGGGCATTTCAAGCTGACTTAATCTGAGCCCTTCATCGTGATCGAGGGCAATTCAATCAAGAGATCAGATATGAGCGATATGGACCATCCGATGAAAGCGGCTTGATTCTGAGCTATTTATCCAGATATGGAGAGATCCAGTCCATACATTTAGATTTGGACATCTTAGCCTTTCATCCAGATTCAATCGATCATGATTATCTATTCAAATTAATCAGATCCGACCATCCAGAGTTGGATTGATCATAGCCGTTGGATGCATTGACTAGTTCATGGATTAATCAGAGTAACTAACCTAGCTTCAATTGGACGGCTGGGATTAGATCTTACTTCGATCGGACGGTGGAAATAATCCACTTAATGCCTTCTTCGAGTGAGCAAAAAAGTGCAGCCGGCTTCATCTTCCCTTTCATGCGATTTCGCCCGAGGATTGTCGCATCTTCACAGCCGTCGCACTCTCCCCTTCCCCGCCGGTACCCAGAGAGGAAAGGGGATTCCCTCCTTCTCCGGTGACCGATGTCCATCCATCTCCTCCACCGTCAGCAACCACCACACCTCCACCAACAGCTCCGCCCGATCTCACCACTGCCTACAATCAATCAGAGTGGGGATTCTCCTCCGATAAGTCCAGCCACAACTACAGTAGCTCCGACAGCCGATCCACAGCTCCAGTAGCACTCCACTTTTGTGGCTAGCTCCTTCACAGCAGCGCCGAAAGCATCTCCACCTTCATCTAGCAGCTTCTCCATTCTCAGCTTTCAACGACAATTTCAATTTCAGGACAACATTCTTCATTTGGATTGCAATGTGTTGATTGCTCATGTTTACTTGTTGATTGTAATCGAATTTACCTTTCATGTCTACTTTGCACGTACTTAGTTTAATTTGTTTCATGCTTACGTAGTGTTCGATAAAATGCTTCTTAGAGTAATTAGGTTGTAGTTGGTTAGTTTAGATTTAATTTCGTGTTATGTTTTACTCTCATGTTATTCTGCATATTTAAATTCCTGCACTTTCTTGTTTGAATGCTTAGTTTAATTTTCTTTTAATTCCATTGCACTCATAGTTTAGTTAGATTAGAGTTTGATTACGTGCATTGTTTTTTCGTTCAGTAGGATTAGTCTTTTAAAATTCAAACCCCCATCTTCAATAGAAAACCCAAAGTAATAATTAGAAATCCTAAGTTTACTATTCTATCGATTACACTCGTTGGGAAATGATTCGGGCCATTCACTATGCTATATTAGTATAGAGAGGGTTTGGTAATTAATTTGTAATGGTACCACGACAAATACCCGTTATCAAATTTTGGTGTTGTTGCCGAGGAGTGTAATGATGTTTGGTAGACTTGGGATTATTTCTTCATTTTTATAAAAAAAAATTCAAAATTCAAACACTTTTGTTTAGGGTTGCATTTTTTTATTTCTTGCATATCCATGTACTTGGTCATGTCGATTTCCTATGTCTTTTGATTGTTTTTGTTAGTATTTCAAGAAAGGATAGGAAATTTCTTTGAGCATAGATCCATATTATCGTTAGTGTGGAGACTTTAGTGATGCTTACTATTGATCCTTTGGACAAAGACTATTATCGATTACTATAATATCATCGCTTTCCTCAAGATATCATCGATCCTTATCAGCAGGACAGGTATAATCCAATTTTTGGTACATCTTTACATAATTTTGATTCAAATTTCAGATACGGGCACACATAACAGTACATCCCTGAGCAGTTTCAGTGTTATCTACCCCCACCGTCTATTGATACTTACATGCCTAGTTGGGGAGATCAATCAAGTTACTGTGAAGAAACTCCTACTCCCAGTCAAGAAAATACAGAGACACTAGAAAAACTAGCATCATTTCTACATCAGTATCAGCAACAACAATAAAAGTTACAGAACTTGCAGACTCAGTTAAATCAAATTGCATCATCTATCAACCAGCAGATTTAAGCATAAGGATTCATTCAACCTTCGTCAAAGACCATTTCTATGGATATCGACATGCTTAGGGAGATGGATTGTGGAGTGAGTGATAGACATGTATATGATTCAGCTGCTCCACAGGACTCTTATGATTCTTTGTGCTATGATGATATTGTTGATACTGATGCATGTGAAATTATTGATGAAGTTATTGTTGGACCAGATATTATTACAGATGATTCTAGTGTGTTGTCAACTACTCCTGCTTATGAAATTATTGTAGATAATGTTGCATGCATAAATATTGATGAAGTTACTACTGTGTCAGATGTTAGTGGGTTGCCAACTTCTCCTATTTGCAATTATATTGTAAATGATGTTGTAAAGGAGGTAGTACCTTCAGAGTTACATCTTTCAGTTGTGCAACCACAAGATATGCAGTTAGATCTTCTTCCTGATTTCTTAGAGTACGTTTGTTCTGAAGAAGAGGAGCAACTGCTAGATATCAATGCCCAAAAGTGCCAGCATGGCATAGGAGTGATGGATAGCTAGATTTTTCCTCCAGACTGGACACTCCTATTTGAGCTGAAGACTCCAAGAATTTTGCTGATGAATACCCTGACATTCCATGCAATAATCCAGCCCCAAGGTTGGACACTTTATCTGAATCGCCTCAGACCTCAAGAGAAAACATATAAGGTGATCATATTGAAGGGAGCAGCAGAGTATTATCATGATCACACCATGAAGGTGCTCACCCCCATTCAATCCATCCCACTCCCGGCGTGGATGTTAAAGTTGAATCTTCTTCAACCCCCGAGACGGAATTTCTTTAGGAGCACTCCACGACCTACGTGGCTCCTCCTGCTAAATCTTCTTTAATCGCCAGGACCTCAGGGGAGTTTGCTCCATCTCATCAATTTCCTTTTTCCTTGTATATATGTATCTTTTACTTCATTTTCTTTTGTTTTAGTTGTTATGTTTTGTTTGACGAGTTTTTGTTTTATCGGTGTTTTGAAATAAATTTCCTATGCATTCCTTTATATCATCTTAGAAGTCGTGAAAGCTAGTTAAATTTGATTGTCGAATTTTGGGATTTATTGTCATGAATGGATTATTTGATTGCATGTGGTTACTACTTAGTGATAGATTCTGTGTTGATAGGCTGAGATGATTATTTTTGTTTACCTAGTGAGATTTGAGCCTATTTTTATTGCTTGTGTATGGTGCACTTGTGGTTATTGTAACTCTAGAACTTGCTCTGATTCTTTCGAGACCACACAACAATAGGTTTGCATGATTATTATGAAGGAAATCACATTTGTTTTCGTTCACTTCTTTTATCGCCACATGTTTATTGAATAACATTCTAGTAATTCATCCTTACATTTTTCTTTCCTTACTTTCTTCTCCATTTCTATTTCTGGATGTGGAATACTTGGATGTTCCATGATGAGTGCTTTGCCCAGGATGGACAAAAATTTAAGTGTGGGAGAGAGGAGTAACTCAGGAAAATTCAGTTTAAGCATAGGCAAGTTGTGCTTGATCACCATGATCTAGCCATGCTCTTTATCTTTTTAGATGAGCTTGATGTTGGAGCATAGGGAAGTGCACTACTTGTTGAAAAAAAAAGTTAAAAAAAAAAGAATAAACATTTGGGTGCCCATGAAATAAAAAAAAAGTATTGTGAAAATTTTGACATGTTGTGCCATTTTTTTTATTTATGTGTAATAGTATTTTTGTTAGTGACATCCCTTTTTGCAACCATTGAGAGATCTATTGTGTATGATGAGTAGATTTGTATTGAAAAATGTGATAAGGGTTGTTTACATGTTTATTGGGTTGGAAGAAAAAATTTTTAGGGCAATGCTTTCTTGTACTCATCTATGTAGCATTCCAGTATTTCCATATCTTCTTGCATTTCTTTAGCTATTTCTTACCTTTCTTTCCTTTCGCACATATTGTCATTTTTCTTGTATTCATGTTTCCCTTACATTCTTAATAAGCCTTCAGTGATTGTGCATTCTTATGTGTATATAGTGGTGAAGGTAGAAGAAAAGCAAGCATATGGTAGTTCATAAACCATGAGTAACTTGAGTGAACTCCACTATTACATGCTTATGAGAGCGAGAGAAATCACCACTTACCTTGTGAGGCTTAGTCATTCTCAGTCTATTCATAATGGATTGAAATTACCATGTTGGTTAACCTGTGTAAGATTTAAGTCCATGATTGCTTGAGTCTTTGAGATTTGACAATCCTAGGTAACTTTCTTTTACGGTCTTCTATGTATGCTTGGGAATTGCTAGGGAAATATACTTTCAATTTACTTTTAATTTTCTTTACTAGCTTGGGATGTGCAAGAATAAGTGTGGGGAAATTGATAACTGTCATTTTGTCGTATTATTTTGGTCCTTAATCTTAATGTTGTTATCCTCTCGAGTGATTATTTGTCGATTATTATCATGTTTTATGAGTTGGATTTATTTTTAGACCTTATTGTAAATTCTCCTTAATTTTGGACTTATATGTAAATTTTACATCTTAATTTTAGGAGATCAAGATGAGTAAATGGACTAGACTCAAGTTGGATTAAATATGACTTCATCTAGGGCCATAATGGGCATTTCAAGCTGACTTAATCTGAGCCCTTCATCATGATCGAGGGCAATTCAATCAAGAGATCAGATTTGAGCGATATGGACCATCCGATGAAAGCGGCTTGATTCTGAGCCATTGATAGTCACATTTTTATCGTGTGATTTTTATTTACATTTGGATATTTTAGGCTATTTGATTTGGGTAATTACGGTTATTCAGGATGTTTTTGCATAGTGGATCTATTGTAATTAATTGTTTAATCCCTATAATTTCAGTATTACTTTTCACGGGTTGAATGTGATTTTATAGGGAACATGAAAAGAGCCTAATCAGAGCAATCACAATCGTCGATCCAGATCAAATCGATCGCAACCATTGGATTGATTAATCAACCACTTAGGCATATTAATTGAAGTTATTTAACCCTAGATCTAAATGGGTGGCTGAGATCTGAATTGGCACGATCAAGCGGCTGAGGAAAATCAAGTTTAAAAAGCTGACTTCTTCTATCGCGCGGTGCAGAAACAGTAGCAGCGATCATCTTCCTTGTGAGCGCAGCGATAGAGACTCCACTCCAACACTCCGACGACGATTTTGGCGATTCCAGAGGTCCTCCCCAATCCCATTCCACCCAGTGTACTCTCCTTCCTTTGGTCTGGCGGAGCTCGCGGCTGAAGTTGGGCAGCGGCAGTCCGTCGACTGAGCAGGGTGAGTCGTCCATCATCAATTCCGGCGATTCTCAGATCCCTCACCACCAGAGTTGAGCTACCCTAGCGGGACGTGGTCGTGCGAAGCTAGGGGTGACCTGCTACTACCGTGGTTGCGGCATCATCGATTTCCAGCTCCGGTGGCAGTACTTCTTCCAATTTAGGTGGCGTTCTCCAACTCCAACTGGTGGTGATGTTCAGTCCCTGTTCACAGATCCGATTCCTTCCACAGTAGCGGTTGTGATTCACGTCGTTCCATCTCCGCAGAGCCACCTATTGACTGTCGTGGTAGCGGCAGTCTCGCATCTATCATTGGAGCTGTGAACTACCACCATCGATCCAACTCTCATCGGATTCTGACGGGAGATACATACCCTGAGACTATTGGAGCTGTTCGGTACCATCGTGGGTCACCAAAGAGGGTGGTACCTTTCCAGTGTTTGTGGATGATTGTGGTTAATTTTTACTTTATTATTCCACTATTGTGTCTGTTATTGTTTTACTGTTGTTACATTATTTACTTTGGTTGTTTCAGTATTTTTTACATTGTTGGCTCACTACTGTGCACTTTATTTTATCAGTATTGTTTCAGTATTGATTTCTTAGTGTTCAGTTGTGTTTTGTTTGTGTGGTAAATCGTGCACATGGTAATTTGGTTTGATAGTTTAGTGAGTCTTGTTAGTCATTTACAGTGTTTACCTAGTGGTTAGATTTATTTCCTTTAGTGTCATTGTTCTTCCCAGTTTTTAGTTAATCTTCGACTAGTGTACCGTATAGTGACAGTGCGGTGCTTGGTTGAATTGTTTTATGTTTGTTAGTTTAGTTTTTAGTGACTGTTTGACCACTGTACTGTATAGTGACAGTGCGGTGCTTGATTGAATTGTTCACATTTGTTTCTTGACCACTGTGTCATATAGTGATAGTGCGGTGCTTGGTTGAATTGTTTTATGTTTGTTAGTTTAGTTTTTTAGTGATTGTTTGACCACGGTGTCGTATAGTGACAGTGCGGTGCTTGGTTGAATTGTTCACATTTATTTCTTAATCATTGTACCGTATAGTGACAGTGCGGTGCGTGATCTTTTACTTTTGCACCTTAGGTTAGTTTCCAAAAGGTTTGATCATTGTATCATATAGTGACAGTGTGGTGCATGGTTGAATTGCTTGGGTTTGTTAGTTTGACTTTTGGCCAACAATTGATCATTGTGTCACATAGTGATAGTGCGGTGCTTGGTCGGATTGTTTGGAATTCTCATGTTTGCTTTTTAATTTTGCATTTTAATAGATTCAGAAAACCCCCAGTGTTTACTTCTGTTTAAAAATAAACGTCCAGCCATTAGGTTCGTTGGGAGACGATCCGAGTCAGTCCTATACTGCATTAGTGTAGTTAAGGGGTTCGGTAAATAATTTGGGAAATGGTATCACGCGCGACACATAAATTACCGGTTCATCAGTCATTTATCCAGATCTGGAGAGATCCAGTCCATACATTTAGATCTGGACATCTTAGGCTTTCATCCAGATTCAGTCGATCATGATTATCTATTCAGATTGATCAGATCCGGCCATCCAGAGTTGGATTGATCACAATCGTTGGATGCATTGACTAGTTCATGGATTAATCAGAGTAATTAACCTAGCTTCAATTGGACGGCTGGGATTAGGTCTTGATTCGATCGGACGGTGGAGATAATCCACTTAATGGCTTCTTCAAGCGAGCAGAAAAGTGCAGCCGTCTTCATCTTCCCTTTCACGCGATTTCGCCCGAGGACCATCGCATCTTCACCGCCACTGCGCTCTCCCCTTCCCCGTCGGTCGCCGGAGAGGAAAGGGAATTACCTCCTTCTCCGGTGACCGGTGCCCATCCATCTCCTCCACCATCAGCAGTCGCCACACCTCCGCCAACATCTCGACAGCTCCGCCTGATCTCACCGCCGCCTACAACTAACCAAAATGGGGATTCTCCTCCGATCAGTTCAGCCACCACTACAACAGCTCCGGTAGCCGATCCACAGCTACCGCAGTGCTCCACTTTTATAGCCAGCTCCTTCACGGCAGCGCCGACAACATCTCCACCTTCATCCAGCAGCTTCTCCATTATCATCTTTCGACGACAATTTCAGTTTTAGGACAACATTCTTCATTTGGATTGCAATGTGTTGATTGTTCATGTTTACTTGTTGATTGTAATTGAATTTACCTTCCATGTCTAATTTGCACGTACTTAGTTTAATTTGTTTCATGCTTACGTAGTGTTCTATAAAATGCTTCTTAGAGTAATTAGGTTGTAGTTGGTTAGTTTAGATTTAATTTCGTGTTATGTTTTACTCTCGTGTTTCTTCATATTAAAATTCCTGCACTTTCTTGTTTGAATTCTTAGTTTAAGTTTCTTTTAATTCCATTGCACTCATAGTTTAGTTAGATTAGAGTTTGATTACGTGCATTGTCTTTTCGTCCAGTAGGATTAGTCTTTTAAAATCCAAACCCTCCATCTTCAATAAAAAACTCAAAGCAATAATTATAAATCCTAAGTTTATTATTCTATCGATTAGTGTAGAGAGTTCCGGTAATTAATTTTAAATCATCCCAGAGACTGCCTGTGCAGATAGCTTGTCACAAATAACCAAGTATCACAATGTGCCATACCTAAATCTCAGATCGTCTCGAGACTCTCATCTCCATTCGGCATGGCTAGGCCATACGTAAGCCTTACATCGCCCGATACTTTTATTCTTCATTCGGCACAGACAGACCATACGTTAGCCTTGCACTGCCCGAGGCTCTAATTCTCCATTCGGCACGATCAGGCCATTCGTAAATCCTGCACTGCACAAGGCTTTTATTCTCCATTCGGCACGGGCATGCCATATGTAAGCCCTGAACTGCCCAAGGCTCTCATTCTCCATTTGGCACGGTCAGGCCATTCGTAAGCCCTGCACCGCCCAAGGCTTTTATTCTCCATTTGGCATGGACATACCATATGTAAGCCCTGCACCACATGAGGCTTTTATTCTCCATTCATCACGGACAAGCCATATGTAAGCCCTGCACTGCCCGAGACTCTCATTCTTCATTCGACACGGCTAGGCCATACGGAAGCCCTACATTGCTTGAGGTTCTCATTCTCCATTTGGCACAGACAGGCCATACGTATGCCCTGATCCACCTGAGGCTCTCATTCTCCATTCGGCACGGCCAGACCATATATAATCCCTACACCACCCGAGGCTTTTATTCTCCATTCGACATGGGCAAGCCATATGTAAGCCTTGCATCATCTAAGGTTCTCATTCTCCATTTAAGACAACTAGGCCATATGTAAGCCCTACACCGCCTGAGGCTCTCATTCTCCATTCGGCACGACCATGCCATATGTAAGCCCTGCACCACCCAAGGCTTTTATTCTCCATTCGGCATGGACATACCATACGTAAACCCTGCACCGCCCAAGGCTCTCATTCTCTATTCGGCACGGCCAGGCCATACATAAGCCCTACATTGCTCGAGGCTCTCATTTTCCATTCAGCAGACCAGACCATGCGTAAGCCCTACAATGTCTGAGACTTTTATTCTCCATTCGACACGAACAAGCCATTCGTAAGCCCTACACTGCCCGAGGCTCTTATCCTCCACTCAGAACGGGTAGACAATTCGTAAGCCCTACACCGCCTGAAGCATTTATTTTCTACTCGACACGGCTAGACAATTCGTAAGTCCTGCGTTTCCCGAAGCATTTATTTCCACTCGACATGGACAGACAATTTGTAAGCCCTGCACCACCCAAAGTGTTTATTTTCCACTTGGCACTGACATGCAATTCGTAAGCCCTACACCACCCGGAGCATTTATTTTCTCCTCAGCACAGACAAACACAGTTCGTAAGTCTTTGACTCGATTGAGGCGATTTGTAAGCCCTCGTGCTAACTTCTTATTAGGATAAGGCAGTTTGTAAGTCCTCATGTTGATATCCTCTTATTCGACCGAGGCAGTTCATAGACTTTCGTGCATACCTTCATTCTATTCAGTTGAGATAGTTCATAAGCTCTCGCACCGACCTTCTTCTTATTTGACTGAGGCAGTTAGTAAGCCCTCGTGTCGACTTTCTCTTATTCGGCCGAGAGAGTTCGTAAGCCCTCATGCCAACCTTCTTTCTATTCGGCCAAGGCAGTTCGTAAGCCCTCACGCTGACCTTCTTCTTATTAGACTGAGACAGTTCGTAAGCCCTCACGCTGACTTTCTTCTTATTCGATTGAGGCAGTTGGTAAGCCCTCGCGCAAACCTTCTTCTTATTTAGCCAAGGCAATTCGTAAAGCCTCACGCCGACCTTCTTTTTGCTTGGCGAGGCAATTAATAAGCCCTCGTATCGACCTTCTTTCTGCCGAGACAATTCGTAAGCTCTCATGTCGACCTTCTTTCTATTACGTCGAGGCAGTGTGTAAGTCATTGTGTTGACTTCCTTCTTATTTAGCTAAGGCAATTCGTAAGCCCTCATGACCGACTCACTTCTTATTCGACCGAGGTAGTTCGTAAGCCCTCGTGCTGACCTTCTTCTTATTCAGCTGAGGCAGTTCATAAGCTTTGCGCCGACCTTCTTTATGTTTGGTCGAGGCAGTTTGTAAGTCCTCGTGTCGACCTCTTTTGGTCGAGGTAGTTCGTAATCCCTCATGTCGACCTTCTTTCTATCCGACTGAGGTAGTGCATAAGCCCTCGTGTCGGCTTTCTTATTCGGGTGAGGCAATTTGTAAGCCCTCGCTCCGACTTTCCTCTTATTCGGTCTAGATAGTTCGTAAACCCTCGTGTATACTTTATCATATTTAACCGAGGCAATTCATAAGCCCTCGAGCTAACCTCCTTCTTAAACGGTCAAGGCAGTTCGGAAGCCCTCAAGCTAGATTCCTCCTTATTCATATGAAGCAATTCTTAAGCCCTCGCATCTTATGCAGCCAAGGCAGTTTATAAGCCCTTGCATCCTACTCCTCCGCGGCAGTTCATAAGCCATCATTTCAACTGATAGGACATAATGGATAAGTATTATATCTCTGAATAAAGGAGTCAGGAGCAAAGACATGATACGACTCAAGGTGGCAAAGTAGTAGAGCTAAAGTCAGACTCATCGAATCATTTGACTATTTAGGGGGGTTACTAGTGATACAGTCAAGAATATTACCCGAGATGAATAAGGACATCCAAGATTTCTGAGAGGATCTCTCCTGAGCCTTATCAGTATCTCTCAAGTGATTCTTCTGCATCATATTTTTCCCGAGCCACAGATTGTTGCTCTCCAGCTCAAGTGTTGAGTTTCCTCGATGAGTCACAGCTAACTCCCAAGTGTCGAGTTCCTTGCCAAGTCGCGCAGCTTCTCAAGTCTTGCCGCTCGAACACCCGGGTTTCCGCGCCCCCTGAACTCTTGAATTCCCATGTCGCTCATAGGGCCTCTCCCGAGTACCGAGTTGCAGAGCTTCCCGGGCCACAAAACTCTTCACTCGCACTTTCCCGCACTTGGCTTCCCACATCGCCCGAGTGGCCTCTCACAAGTATTCGGTAGCTCTTCTTGAGTCAATGCCTCTCCCCAGTCAGCAGTGCTCCCCGAGTGTCGAGCTACTCTTCCCCAGTCTGACTCCTCCCGAGTTGCAGTACATGCATGCAAGCGGCTATTCAGCCCTACTCGTCCTACTTTTAGATCCACTTTTGGACACTCAGTGTTTATGGAGGATGTGATGATCCACATAGGATATTGGGGGCTTATATAACAAGGAAGGAATATGTCAAAATATATTAGACTCCCCATGTTACCTATTCCTTAACGACTCGACAAAAAATAGAAAAGAAAGCAGATAAGCTTGGTCAGCGGATGAATCATGGGGTCGATATAAAGGCCGATGGAGACTTCTAGAAAAGGGGGGGGGGTCTTCTTTTTCTTCTTCCTCTTTTCAGGAAGCAAGGAAGTTTTTCTTCTTCCTCATGGTTCTACTACTTCCTCTTCCCTAAGCTTTCTTCCATGGGATAGCAACTCAAGTGGGGTTTCTTCTAGGACTCCCTCTCTGGGACTTCTTCTTCTTTGGGTTTGGTGGTTCTTCTTATTCCTTTTCATCTCTAAGAAAGGGGGGCTGGTTCTTTCTATTCTTCTTCTCTAAGCATTCTTCCGACGACATATGAGATAACTCTCCTTCTCTTCTTCTTCTACATTATTTTTACTGTACTTAATATATTTTCTTTCATCAAACATCTTGTCCAACTTAAACATCAGAGGGTCATCGCCAGAATCCTGGCGGTGCCTTTTGACACATGTTAATTTTGGCAGGATTTGCTACTGCGATCGTGAAGAACCCACCCTTCACCGACGCTTCTGTGGAAGGGGCTAAAACTTGACCGCATCAAAGTGAGTGAGGTGTGTTGCCCGAATTCGAGTGGGTCATGTGTGGTCAAGTCATCCAAGTGCCAAATAATTTGAGTGCTCAGATGCTCGAGTGTCAAGAGTTTCAAACATGTTGACTATCAAGATCTCATGATTGATTGCATGAATGCTGAGTGGTCATGAGTTGAATCTAGGTGTTTGAGAGAAGAAGTTGAGTGTTTTGGAGCAAAGGTCGATTGGTTGGAGAGCAAATTTGAGTGCTTAGAAGCCAAGGTTGAGTTCGAGTGATGATAATATGAGGAAATGCCAAGGCATATGTCTGATACATTTTTTTTTAAAACAGATTCGTTCACTCCAGCAATATTTTGAGGTTACGATGGATGTCTATTTTCCAAGGTACAATGAGAAACTATGCATCCAATCAAGCACAAGTTGTTCATGACTAAACAAACTTGTACCTGAACACTATTACAGAAGAGTTGTCGAGCGGATTGCCTAGTAGGGAAGAGGAGAATGAGGAAATGAAGGTGGATGAAAAGCTTGTTTGTCTTGTCTGCTCTTTAAGAAGGGTTTCATCCTTTGACTGCATTGAATGGCCGAGAATGACCACTCACTGCCTACAGATTCCCGGGTTGTAACGTCAATAGTCAACCATTAATGGCTGGCCATTTCATCTAGATGGTTATGAATTCACCAAAATGTCTGACTATTTCAGATTGAACATTAATTGTTTGTTATGCGATTGAGCAATGTGGAAAATTTAATTTGGGTGACAAAATGAATGATCCAGTTGGGAACATTTTTCCTTGATCAGTCTGACATATGCGCACAGATTGCATTCAAGCATGAGTTTCCTGAGTTCAGTGAAAATCAAGCCCTAAATCTGTACACCCCCTCCCCAGCCTCCCTCCAATTACACACACGTTAGAGAGAGCCTCTCCCTATATATGTTCACAAATCTCATTAGTGTGATTCAATATAAACCAATCTTTATGCCATAAAACTCCCAATGTAGGTCTAAAATATCATTAATCTCAATGGATCCATTTTCATCTTTTTTCCGTTCACTTTTCAACAATCCCTCACATGAATAAAAAAGGACATGTAATAACATTTAGTAATTGAGTTCTATATAAGATAGATAGATTTTACCTTTTGAACCTTCCCTTGTGAGTATATATTTAATTACTTACTGGTTGATCAGTAGATACAATGTATTTGAATTGTTCTACCAACTGTGTAAGCATTTACATATCTCACTTAAGACTCTCCTTGATATAGTTCAGTTCTCATGGTTGTGTTCCTTTTTTTGTCATAAACATGCCTAGTTTTATAAAAAGTTCTAAGAATTTTGTCTTCCAATTCACTTCGAAGCGACCTCACTTTTCTCTCACATAAGTTGTCTCTAAAAAATCTATTAGATTATCCTTTGAGTTTACATAGATAGAAGTGATAACACTGATTGAGAGTAATTGCCTAATGTTATTATATCTACGATGTATATCTCTAGACTTACTATTATACAAATGACTTTTTACCTATCCAATAACAGACCAACTATCACAATATATATCGACACAAGTTTCGGTCATCTAGAAATGTCTTTTAAGAATTGTCAGTCATTCGACCTCTTCATCACATTTGTCAAAGAGTTTGCTTAAAATATTTCCACGAAATAGTTGCACCTTCCAATTTGAATAAATACTACAGTATGATATCTCATATAGTGTATTCTATAACCATGAGTATATTTTACGTATGAGAGTGAATTGTTTATAACCAGCCCATTAGTGCAGTCCTGCATGAGAGATCCTCTTGTTTATGCCAACAAGAGTGAAGTACCACGAGTATAGATGTTGGCTTGTTGAACTTTAAGTATCCTTTGATCACAGTAGGATATCTTATATAGTGTAGTCCATAACCACGAGTATATTTTAACCACGATCAAACTTACTCTATGCAGGTTGCACTATATAGATTTTCTCTTCTAAATTCCTATTTAGAAAAGTTGTCTTTACATTCATTTAATGTTTTTTCAGATTCCACAAAGTGCGACAACAACCAATAATACTTTGATGGAAGTTATTCTTGACATTGGAAAATACATATCAAATTAATTAAGGCCTTTTAGATTATCAGTAACCTTTAATTACCAATATAGTCTTGTACTTATCAATTGTATCATATTATTTCATGTTCTTCTTGAAATCCACTTACAACTTAGTGGTTTACTTCCTAGAGAAAGATATATAAGTTTTCAAATATGATTTTGAAAGATTGAATCAATCTCAAATGCAATTGTCTTTATCCATTGAGATCCCTCTTAAGAGCTTACAATTTCTAAGTAACTTTACCACTTTCCAACATGAAAATGATAAAATCCATTCAAAAAGAGTTTTCCACCCAAACTCTTTTATTTCATATGAGCTCAACCTCAATTGGTTCATCATTATCATTATCATCATCATCATCTTCTTTTTCTTGTGTTTCATATGCTCATTTTGAGAAACTTGCTTCCTCTTAGATCTTATTTGGAAACACATGTTTGAAGAATGAAACATTCTTCAATTCAATTATCGAGTTCTTGTGTATGTATGATATTTGGGACTCATGCATAAGGAACTAATAAACATTATTGTTATGTGCATATTCTATAAATATGCAATAAACAATTTTTGGTCTTATCTTAATCCTTTTCGAATCATATACCAAACTTTTGCAATACACCCCAACATTTGTAAGTACTTATAGGATCCTTCCTTTCCTCAACTCATGTGGGCTCTTCTCTATTTTCTTATGGGGCACTTTATTTAAAAAGTAATTAGTTGTTAACATAGCTTCCCCCACATGTTCTTTGACAATCTAGAGCTCAATAGAAGAGAGTTTGTCATCTCTTTCAAAGTATGATTTTTCTCTCACCGACATTATTTTATTGGGAGTATAGGGAGATATTGTTTAGTGTTTGATCCCATGGTCAGTATAAAACTCAATAAACAGTGATACATATTCACCGCCTTGATCACTTCATACCACTTTAATCTTCTTATTAAGATGGTTTGCAATCTCATTCTTATAGAGAATAAATTTCTCTATAGCTTCATCCTTACATTTGAGAAGATACACATAATAATATTTTATGTTGTAATAAAAAAAGTGAGGAATTACTTGTTTCCACCATTGTCAGTGTCCCTTTTAGGTCACACACGCCTATGTAGATTAGGTCAAGTGGTTCATTATTTTTTTCAACTAAATAAAAGGATGACCTTGTCATTTTTGCTTCAATACAATCTCACACTTATGTTTCGAGTAAATGTATGATGTAGGCTTGCTTTGCATGTTAATTAATCTATGCAACACTTCGTAGTTAATATATCCTAGTCTATCATGCCATAAATGAAAAGACTCAAGCATAGAAGCGAAAGAACTTTTATTTTTATTAAGTTTAGGTCTAATGACTATTACACTGAGTTTGAATAACTCATTGCTTACATAACCCTTCTCTACAAATATTTCATTTTTGGACAAAGTAACTCTATTCGATTCAAAGACAATGTGAAAATCATGCTTGTTAAGAAGTGATTCAGACACTAGATTCTTTTGAATCTCCGGAATATACAACACATTGATCATAGTCAACTCCTTGCCTAAGATCATCTTTAGCACTACCTTCCCTTGGCTCTTGATGTCCAAAGTTGTTGAGTTCCCCACGAAAAGCTTTTTCCCATCTTTGACTTCTTCAAAGTTGTGAAGCAACTCCTTGTTGTAATACACATGTCTAGTGATACCGGTATAGATCCACCATTGCTACGGATTTGAGCCTACCATGTTCACTTAGGAGACCATGACACAGAAATCTATGCCTAGTCCCTCATTCAAATTGGCCACTTGTTTCTTCTTTGACTTCTTGCATTTTGAGAATTTATGACCGAATCAATCATAATTGAAGTATTTTCTAGAGAATTTCTTCTTGCTAATGCCTCCTATGGGTACCACCTTGGAAGATTTGGATTCTTCTATTTTGAGGTTTGACTATGATTGATCACATTTGCTTTAACAGTCACTTAAGGGAATGATCACTTGTCAAAAATCCTATTGTTTTCTTCAATGCGAAGTTGAATAATGAGTTCCTCCATATTCATCTCTTTTTTCTCATGCTTTAGCTAGTTCTTGAAATCTTTTTAGGAGAATAATAGCTTCTCAATGATAGCAACCACTGTTGGGTTTCCGGCACCGCGGCGAGTGTGTGTTCGAACATATTTCGCAAACATGTGCACAGCGGAAGAAATAAAAATAATAAATCTACATTTATTACAACACACACATCACATGCATGCATAGTACAACATGTGTAGATATAACCATAAATTTAAATTTGCAATAAAAGGAAATTTAACTACGTTATACCTTTCGTATCACGTGTAGCGGGAACGGCATCAACCGGAACGATCCTCGCTAGAATCGTCTCTATCCGTATCCACGCCGAGTATCCTTGGGATGACTTCGCTAAGTCACGAGCCTCGTCTTCGTACGGGTTACTAGCCTCGTGTTGAAGACAATGTGATCGAGTGATGATCACGATCCGAATCCAAATTCGGATCCAAAAATGAGTCCTCAAAACTCGCTTCTCCGAAGAAGTATTCGTCAACCGTTTGACGAATCCTTCGTCCTCCACCTCAGAGGATTACCAGAGATCGAATCCCCGGTAAGTTAGGCGCTGTCGGAGCTCTAACCATCGTCCAAACGACGCTCCGACGAGAAGAGAACAAGATGTCCAAAAAACTGGACAGCTTTTGTGGAGGAAATAGGGCCGGCCAAAAAGGTAGGATGAAGCTCACCTTGATGTCAAACCCAAAGGAGAACACCGGAGAGTTGCCGGAGGATCACCAGCCGAAGCTTGGATGCCGGCAACAACTTGGACGGTGGCACAAGGGCTGGGCGGCGGCAATGGGGGTGTTGGCGCCGAAATTCTCCAAAGGGAGGAGGTGGGCGGCAACTTAGGGCTAGGGTTTTGGATTAGGGTTTAAGCCCTCTTTTATAGAGAACTAATTCTCTTAATGGTTATTGGATCATAACCATAAGACCCGTTAACCCGCTCCATTAATATAAGTTAAAATAAACCAAACCATGATGGTTTATTTTAAGTCAAAACGAACCGAACAAACTTTGGTTCATTCGTTTAAAATAAACCAAACCCTTTGGTTTATTCTCCTCCATTGGATTAGAACCAAACCATTTTGGTTCATCCATTATGTATTCATAAGACACGGCTCATCCACGCTTCCATTGCGACTGAAACAATTTCATGCTCGCTTCTTGTTTGGTCCAACCAAACTTAGTTTCTCTCGGTCTGAGAATCCCATTCTCAAGCTCATTTTAAATCCTTCGGATTACGCTCGTTGTGCGTGTGACCAAATAGGTTCTCGGTTTATGTTGGTCGTCTATAATTAACCATTAATTATAGAACGATCATGAGTGGCACCTAGTAGTACATCATGATCCCCAATTAACCGAAAAGATCAACGGTTGATCCAGAACTATTTCTGAAACCCTTCAGTAGCTCGAATGATTCGTGCCCCATTCCCTTCACTCATCTTATACCCACTTGGTTCAGGACATGGTCTATAGTGTCAGTCCCCACTAGGCTGACTACGTCACACCTAGCCCAAGTATCATTTCCTCGTCCTACAGATTCTAGTTACTGCACATGTATCGAAGAGTACCTTACTCTAAACATGTAATGCTTTGGCTAAAGACTTTAGTAACAATCCGACGAGAGGCCATGGGTATACATCTCCTCGCAAGGAGTGGTGAATCCTTTATAGGCTATTCAAACACCTTCGATCACTTCGACTTATACCCAATCATCCCGGGTCCACATCTCCTCAGAGATGCTTGCTTAAGATGTCAAAGCATAAGTCTTCATGATCAAGATGACTTGAATACCGCAAGTCAAAGGAACATCGCACTTAAGCTACAGTAAGAACTTCATTGACATATCTATATATGCAGAGAACCATATGAAGTCTTACGGCTGGTCACTCCAATGAACTAGTTACCATAACTAGCATCCACGATTAACTCCGGACATCACAATGTCTCCAGCCAGTGAGAATCAGCTGCTTGGATACACCAAGGAGTATACCTCATGCTAGTCTCGACAGAATTGATGGTGTCCTAATCCATCAATTCATCGACTAGGGATAATTCCGATACATCACAATTACACATGTAGAGATACTCACTAGTTGCGATCCAATCACAAATTCTCTCATGTTGTGAGTCGTATCGTGGACATTCAGTAAATGAGTTTAAGATCCAATCAAATACATGAAACATGTATACTCAAATAGTGAATCTTCATTTATCATATAAATGGTTCATACATAAGGCGATTGCCTTAGGACATCTCTCATATATTACTAACAGACTCCCACTTGGCCTAATGTCAATCGCTACGGTATCCAATATCATAAGTTGTAACATGACCCTCAAACTTACTTTGAGGTAATGCCTTAGTCACTGGATCCGCTAAGTTCCTTTCAGTGGGTATTTTCTCGATTTGTATTTCTTTTCTACTGATGATCTCTCTGATAAGATGATAGCGGCGAAGCACATGTTTGGATCATTGATGAGACCACATCAAGTTCAGAGATGAACTTCTTGATCCAAACCGCTTCCTTTGCTGCTTCCAAAGCTGCAATGTATTCTGCCATAGTGGCAGAATCCGCTATAGTGTCAAGCTTGGAACCTTTCCAACTTATTGCGCCTCCATTCTAGGTGAATACATACCCAGACTGAGACATGGAATCATCCTTGTCTGTCTGGAGCTGGTATCCATATACCTATGTATCACCATGTACCCTTCTCGATATATTAGGAACACATCCTTAGTACTTCTTAAGTACTTAAGGATCGTCTTAACAGCTACCCAATGATCCATTCCTGGATCAGACTGGTATCTGCTCGTGACACTCAGAGCATATGATACATCGGGCCTCATACATATCATAGCATACATGATAGATCCTATTGCGGATGCATAGGGAATCTTACTCATGCAAATCCTCTCGTCTTCTGTGCGCGGACACATAGACTTCGAAAGGTGTATCCCATGCCTGATGGGTAGAAAACCTTTCTTGGATTCCGACATGCTAAACCTCTTTAGCACTCGGTCTATATATGTAGACTGCGAAAGACCAAGCAACCGTCTCGATCTATCTCTATAGATCTTAATCCCGAGGATGTAGGTTGCTTCTCCCAGGTCTTTCATGGAGAATGTCTTGGATAACCAAAACTTAATTGACTGTAAGATTGAAACATCGTTTCCCATAAGTAATATGTCATCGACATACAATACTAGGAACACGACTGCACTCCCACTAACCTTCTTGTACACACATGGTTCGTCTGGATTTTGTGAGAAATCAAACTTTTTGATTGTCTCATCAAAACGGATATTCTAGCTCCTGGATGCTTGCTTCAATCCATAAATAGACCGTCGCAATTTGCATACCTTGGTTTTATCAACCGATGTGAAACCCTCAGGTTGTATCATATACACATCCTTGAGCAGGTTTCCATTAAGGAAAGTTGTTTTCACATCCATCTGTCATATCTCATAATCATAATGAGCCGCTATGACCAGGAGCATCCGAATGGATTTAAGCATAGCTACAGGCGAATAGGTTTCGTCATAATCAACACCTTGTTTTTGACGATATCCTTTCGCCACCAATCTAGCCTTATAGGTAATCACATTACCATCCATGTCGGTTTTCTTCTTGAAAACCCACTTGCACCCTATAGGCTTTATGCCTTCAGGTGGGTCAACCAAGTTCCAAACTTGGTTTTCATACATGGAATCCATTTCCGACTTCATGGCTTCAAGCCACTTATCCCTTTCTGAACTTGTCAACACTTCTTCATAACTGGTAGGCTCCTCATCATCAATGAGTAACACGTCGTTCGATTCACTTACGAGAAATTCATCTCTCAGGAATGTTGCGTGTTCTACCAGATCTACGAAGATGTGATGTTACAGTAGGTCCAGCCGATTGCTCATCACTATGAGTTATCGACTGTTGTGCTTCACCAGGTATCTCATCAATGTCTATTTGAGTCTCTTGAGCCTCCTCAAGCTCGACGACACTCCTACTATTTTCTTGCAAGAGAAACTCTTTCTCTAGAAACACAGCATGCCTTGAAACAAACACCTTTTGTTCCACAGGATGATAGAATTGGTAACCCCTTATTTTCTTAGGGTATCCAATAAATAGACATTTATCAGACTTAACATCCAATTTGTCTGATACAGTCCGCTTCACATAAGTAGGACAACCCCATATCTTCAAGTAAGATACATGAGGTTTCTTACCATTCCATATCTCATATGAAGTAGTAGAGACTACCTTGGTTGACATTCTGTTTAACAAGTAAACAGCTGTCTGAAGTGCATAGCCCCAAAAGGACTTAGGAAGATTCGCATGATTCATCATTGACCTGACCATGTCCAACAAGGTCCGATTACGCCTCTCAGATACACCATTATGCTGTGGTGTATATGGCGGAGTCCATTGAGACAATATACCATTGTCTCTTAGATAATCAAGAAACTCTTGACTTAAGTATTCACCACCTCGATCCGATCGAAGTATTTTAATACTCTTGTCATGTTGTTTCTCTACTTCATTTCTGAATTCTTTGAACCTTTCAAAGGCTTCAGACTTGTGTTTCATCAAGAACACATACCCAAACTGTGAGTGATCATCGGTGAAGGTAATGAAGTAGCTATAGCCTCCTAAAGCATGAGTTGACATAGGTCCACATACATCACTATGTATTAGGCCTAGCAACTCTCCCACTCGTTCACCTTTTCCTGTAAAAGGTAACTTAGTCATCTTGCCTTTTAAGCATGATTCGCATGTATCGTATGAATCAAATTCAAACGATTCTAGAATTCCACATCGGTGTAATTCGGACATGTGTTTCTTGCTTACATGGCCAAGACGACAATGCCACATGTAGGAGTCTATTTAATTATCCTTTCGAGCATGCTTGTTGCTCGCTTCGATATTGAAAATGTCACTGGATATGTCCAACGTATAAATACCATTGCTTAAAGTTCCAGTCCCATAAAGAACTC
The DNA here is from genome assembly GCA_025175895.1 of Wurfbainia villosa. Lineage (NCBI taxonomy): Eukaryota > Viridiplantae > Streptophyta > Magnoliopsida > Zingiberales > Zingiberaceae > Wurfbainia > Wurfbainia villosa. The sequence continues at coordinate 134,646,570 of CM045986.1, read as the reverse complement.
CATTCAAAGTTATGTAATAACAATTGTTACTAAAAGTAAAATGGTACCCATTTCTATTTAAACAAGAAATAGAAATGTTGTTCTTTATCAACGAAGGAACTTAAAAGCAATTGTCCAGTTCTAAGACAAGTCCTGCAGGGAGTTTCAACAAATACGTTCCGATGGCGAGTGCAGCAACCTTTGCTCCATTCCCAACACGTAAATTTGACTCTCCCTTGACGAGTCTTCTTCTATTCCTTAGCTCATGTATATCATTACATATATATGAGCCACACACAGTATCCAATACCCAAGTGTTTGAGGAAATAGAATGACAATCAATAACTAAGATACCTGAAGAAGATGGGACATCCGATGCCTTATCCTTCTTCACGGACTCAAGATAAATCTTGCAATTTCTTCGCCAATGGCCCTCCTTGCCATAATGATGGCAAGTGCCCTTTTGAGCTGGTTTTGCCTTTTTAGCCATTTTCTTCTTCCCCTTCTGTTATTTTGCCTTCCTCTTAGAACCTTTCTTTGAGGAATCAACTAACAGAACCGCCTTCTCCTCATGCTTCACAGAAGGCTCCACAGTCTTCAGCATATTGAGGAGTACCACAGATGAACCTTCTTGCATCTCAGAGGTGAAGAGGAGCTTGGAGACTTCGAACCTTTCGAATCTCACTTGCTCATCAACCAACTCATAAAGATGAAAGACTATGGTATGAGCATCCAAATGCTCATGCTGCTTCCGCAGCTCAGGTACCATCGTGGCTAGCATGATGCAACTCGCCATTTCAGAATCAGTCACATATTTCTGATAGGCCAACAATTGGTCCAGAGTTGCATTGTCACTAGGACGGGCGGGAAGAAGCGCTTCGAGGACATTTGCAAGCTTTTCAACCTTGAGAACAATTCTCACATTTCTAAGCCAGTCCAAGAAGTTCGGCCCAGTCAATTTATTCGAATCCAAAATGGAACGCAAATTCAAAGACATCATGATCAATCTTAGAAATACAAAACGAGCATATATGAGAAAGATGATTTTAAAATGCATCAATATACATTTATAAATCCCATTCATTTTTCGAATTTCAAAAACCCCAAAATCACTTCGGGAGATCGTAGGTCCATCTCCGATGGGCTGATATCCATCATAGATATGAACAACCTTGGAGAGAGTCCAATAAGTCATTCATAACTACGACGGTAGGTATCAACTATACCGATTGCATATCACGTATATGCAACTATCACAATGTGCTATCAACTAATTGAATGTTCACACATACATCGGGTTGTTAACACATTAACAAGTATGCATCATATGCATAGCACCCAACTTCACCTCCCTTTACATCGACCTTGGAGAGAGTCCAACAAGCTGATGCTCCAGGTTAAAGCCAACCCATTAATCGAGAAATAGTTTTAATATGGTTAGAGCGCATTCAACCAATTATCCCATCTTGGAGAGAGTCCAACAACCAAAGCTAACGATTGACCTCTGACTCTTACCATATTAGTATTAAACTATTCCATGGTTTGAACATGTTCGGGTTCGAGCCGGGCTTGGAGAGAGTCCAACAACCCAAACAAAAAATGGAACTCTGGTTCTAACCATATTAATGGAAGGTGTAAGCTTTAATATTGAGTAAGGGTTTTTATGTCTCATCCTCTTTGCATGCAAATAACTATTATCTACATGGCATGACATACATCTACATGTCACGACACGCATGGCATAATGATATGCATCTAATGCAATTACATGGCATACAATTATGTCATGTATATAATTTCCTTATATGTCATAACTATTTATGGAAATAAAATATGTTTAAGATTTGATTCTCCAAATCAAATCATGATTAAATTAGGAAACAAATTTCCAAATCTAATCACATATTTTATTTATGGAAATAGTTGATTAAGGAAAGTCAATTTAGGAAACCAATTTCCTAAATCATCAAGACTACTTATGGAAATAAAATATTTTAAGATTTGATTTCTCAAATCAAATCATGATTAAATTAGGAAACAAATTTCTAAATCTAATCAAATATTTTATTTATGGAAAATATCAATTTCCATAAATACTTCCAACTTTCCAAAAGTGGAAGATTTCCATAAATACTTCTAGACTTTCCAAAATTGAAAATTTTTCATAAATACTTCTAACTTTTCAAAAGTAGAAAATTTCCAGAAATATCATTATGACTATCGAAAAACCATTTTACGATTATGTCGAAACACAACCTGGGCTCTGATACCACTGTTGGGTTTCCGGTACCACGGCGAGTGTATGTTCGAACATGTTTCGCAAACATGTGCAAAGCGGAAGAAATAAAAATAATAAATCTACATTTATTACAACACACACATCACACGCATGCATAGTACAACATGTGTAGACATAACCGTAAATTTAAATTTGCAATAAAAGGAAATTTAACTACGTTATACCTTTCGTATCACGTGTAGCGGGAACGGCATCAACCGGAACGATCCTCGCTAGAATTGTCTCTATCCGTATCCACGCCAAGTATCCTTGGGATGACTTCACTAAGTCACGAGCCTCGTCTTCGTATGGGTTACTAGCCTCGTGTTGAAGACGATGTGATCGAGAGATGATCACGATCCGAATCCAAATTCGGATCCAAAAACGAGTCCTCAAAACTCGTTTCTCCGGAGAGGTATTCGTCAACCGTTTGACGAATCCTTCATCCTCCACCTCAGAGGATTACCGGAGATCGAATCCCCGGTAAGTTAGGCGCTGTCGGAGCTCTAACCGTCGTCCAAATGACGCTCCGACGAGAAGAGAACAAGCTGTCCAGAAAACTGGACAGCTTTGGTGGAGGAAATAGGGCCGGCCAAAAAGGTAGGATGAAGCTCACCTTGATGTCAAACCCAAAGGAGAACACTGGAGAGTTGCCGGAGGATTACCGGCCGAAGCTTGGATGCCGGCAACAACTTGGACGGTGGCACAAGGGCTGGGCGGCGGCAATGGGGGTGTTGGTACCGAAATTCTCCAAAGGGAGGAGGTGGGCGGCAACTTAGGGCTAGGGTTTTGGATTAGGGTTTAAGCCCTCTTTTATAGAGAACTAATTCGCTTAATGGTTATTGGATCATAACCATAAGGCCCGTTAACCCGCTCCATTAATATAAGTTAAAATAAACCAAACCATGATGGTTTATTTTAAGTTAAAACGAACCGAACAAACTTTGGTTCATTCGTTTAAAATAAACCAACCCCTTTGGTTTATTCTCCTCCATTGGATTAGAACCAAATCATTTTGGTTCATCCATTATGTCTTCATAAGACACGGCCCATCCACGCTTCCATTGCGACTGAAACAATTTCATGCTCGCTTCTTGTTTGGTCCAACCAAACTTAGTTTCTCCCGGTCTGAGAATCTCATTCTCAAACTCATTTTAAATCCTTCGGATTACGCTCGTTGTGCGTGTGACCAAATAGGTTCTCGGTTTATGTTGACCGTCTATAATTAACCATTAATTATAGAATGATCATGAGTGGCACCTAGTAGTACATCATGATCCCCAATTATCCGAAAAGATCAACAGTTGATCCAGAACTATTTCTGAAACCCTTCAGCAGCTCGAATGAATCGTGCCCCATTCCCTTCATTCATCTTATACCCACTTGGTTCAGGACATGGTCTATAGTGTCAGTCCTCACTAGGCTGACTACGTCACACCTAGCCCAAGTATCATTTCCTTGTCCTACTGATTCTAGTTACTGCACATGTATCGAAGAGTACCTTACTCTAAACATGTAATGCTTTGGCCAAAGACTTTAGTAACAATCCGACGAGAGGCCATGGGTATACATCTCCTCGTAAGGAGTGGTGAATCCTTTATAGGCTATTCAAACACCTTCGATCACTTCGACTTATACCCAATCATCCCGGGTCCACATCTCCTCAGAGATGCTTGCTTAAGATGCCAAAGCATAAGTCTTCATGATCAAGATGACTTGAATACCGTAAGTCAAAGGAACATCGCACTTAAGCTACAGTAAGAACTTCATTGACATATCTATATATGCAGAGAACCATATGAAGTCTTACGGCTGGTCACTCCAATGAACTAGTTACCATAACTAGCATCCACGATTAACTCCGGACATCACAATGTCTCCAGCCAGTGAGAATCAGCTGCTTGGATACACCAAGGAGTATACCTCATGCTAGTCTCGACAGAATTGATGGTGTCCTAATCCATCAATTCATCGACTAGGGATAATTCTGATACATCACAATTACACATGTAGAGATACTCACTAGTTGTGATCCAATCACAAATTCTCTCATGCTGTGAGTCGTATCGTGGACATTCAGTAAATGAGTTTAAGATCCAATCAAATACATGAAACATGTATACTCAAATAGTGAATCTTCATTTATCATATAAATGATTCATACATAAGGCGATTTCCTTAGGACATCTCTCATATATTACTAACAACCACCTAGAAGGTTTCATACAACACCATATTCTCTGAGCGAATCTCATGTAGGATCCCTTGAAGCTCTTGGACTTGGTTGATTGCAATTTTTGAATCAACTATCTTATAGTCCAAGAATCACCTCATAATAAACTTTTTACCTCCTGCATCCTTTGTTTTGCATTTTTGATCCAAGGACTCCCATAGTCTCTTAGTCATTCTTTTCGTGCTACACACAATGTACAATGAGCCGATAAGGCAGTTGAGAATGTAGTTTTGGTATAAAAACTATGAATGATTTCATGCTTCCACTATACTGATAGTTTGAACATCAATAGGATCCTTGACTAACTTAGGAGGTTCCTCCATTAAAAACTAGACCAAATTTAGTGTGGTCAGGTAGAAGAGCATCTTCTATAGTCACCACTTGAAGTTTAACCCGATGAACTTTCCTAGCTTCTCTCCATGATTAACTGGAACATTCATAGTCGAAATAGAGGGGACTTTCATGCATTGAGAGTTTTGTATGTCAACACTTTTCATTGGCATCCTAACAAACCAAAATATGTTTTAAGACTGCTAGATATTGTTGCAGAAGTCATAAGGAATAGTTTGAACTAAATTCATACTCATTGTTTCCATAGTCTTGTCACATCACACAATTGAAAAGACTGGAGGATGGAACTGGTGAATACTCAGCAAGTGAGGTACCCTGGCCAAACCCAAGTGGGATGTGCATGGCTGAGTCATTTGAGTGCCAAGTCTGCCCAAGCCTGAGTGATACTATTGTCGAGTTGTTTGAGTGCTCAGATGCTCAAGTGTCAAAAATTTCGAGTGTGCCAACTATTGAGAGCCCATGATTGATTACTCAAACACCGAGTGTTATTGAGTGGTTGGGAGCTGATTCTAGGTGCTTAGGAGGAGAAGTCGAATGCTCAAGAGCGGAGGGTGATTGGTCGTGAAGGAAAGTTGAGTGCTTAGGAGTCGAGGATGAGTACTCGGAAAGTAATGTCAAGTTCAAGTGATTGAGTCCGTATGGAAAATTGCCATGGCTTGTGCTCAATAAAGTTTCCTTAAAGCAGACTCGTCCACTCCAATGTATTGGTGCAATCGGCCTCAAGTCAATGTTGACAAAGCTCGAGTGGACCTCGAGTAGTATTTTGATGTTTGCTAATATGTTTGACTATATGTATGATAGTATGACTAGTGGATGGTTTGAGATATCCAAGGTCATATGAGAGAGATTATTAGGAGGAGATTGTTGGAGCAATCAACCTCAGGTCAAGGTTGACCAAGCTCAAGTAAGTTTCGAGTGAAAGTCCAAGTATGGATACTTGGCAATGGAGAAGTCCAAGAATGGATTCTTGGCAAGGAGAAGTCCAAGTATAGAGTCTTGGCAAGGAAAGGTCTAAGTATGAAGACTTGGCAAAGGAAAAGTCTGAGTGTGTAGTCTTGGCAAGAGAAGTCCAAGTATGGATACTTTGCAAAGGGAAAATCCAAGTGTGTAGTCTTGAAATGAAAGTCCAAGTATGGAGACTTGGCAATGGAAGTCCCAGAGGCACGACCTCTTAGGAAAGGTAGACTCAATAGCATGATAAAGCTAATATAAACACTTGAAAGCTAGTGCAAGGGTGAGGAGTCGTGGACTCAAACCAAAGGTGTGAGATTGATGGAAGTGACTTGAAGGCTTAGGTCTAGGCTAAGGGTACCCATTGGCATAATGAAACTGAAGGAAGCACTTGAAGGCTAGTGCAAGGGTGATGAGTTGTGGACTCAAACCAAAGGTGTAAGGCTGATGGAAGTGGCTTGAAAGCTTAGGTCTAGGCTAAGGGAAAGTATCAAGTGTGAGGGGATTATACTTGGGTGTTAAACCTCAATTTTGAGATTTATCAATCGACTGGGACTTGTTCTAGTCGAATGATGGGTTAAAACAATCAGACAGATTGTTTTCCAATTGACTGGGGTTATGGATCAGTCGACTAGTCGAGTGGTAGACTATGACTCGGGAAACTAGTTGGTGCTCGTGAAGTTGACTAGTAGGTTGGTGATGTAAGCAAAACATATAGGATTTTAGGAGTAGTTTTCGCTCACATCTCGCTGCATTTTATACTTGTTTCATGCATATCATACTTTATTTTGCATGAATTTCCTTTTTTCTAGTTCGGAGATATGCTCTTTGTGCTTTTGTGTGCAGGACATCATTTTACGGGATAAACGACACACGTTTGGAGCAAAAATGAAGACATTCGGCAAGTGGAACGAAGGGAGGCATGATCCGGCTGTGTGAAATCACACGGTCGTGCCCCACCAACCCAGCGCCACACACGACCTGGCTGTGTGGATCCACATGACCGTGTGGCACTAGCATTTTTCGACGCAACTAGGGTTTTTTTCATGGATTTGGGCAGCGCCGACCTCAAGTCTATATAAGGAAGGCCACGCCCAAACCCTAGGGGGGAGGCACGATGGCCGGGACGGTACACCAATGCCCTAAAAAGCTTCGAAAACTCACAACGGGGAGGAAGAAGACCACTAGAGGATTGTATCATGCGCTCCGACATCGAAGAGAAGAACCAAGTGTACTGAAATTTACTTTCAATTCATCTTTTGCATTTTAATGATCTATTCTATTATGGATTGTGTTTGTTCTTTTCCGTCTATGGAGTAGAATCTTCGATTCTAGGATTATGAAGTAACTTGTGTACGTAGAACATGCTAGATCGAATGCAAATTCTATTTTAGGATTTCTATTTGCAGTTCGTGTTTGTTTGATTCGATGAAAATAGTGTTTTGTGTTGGTGCAATCGGCCCAGGTCACGATTGACCAGACTCGAGTTGGACTCGTGTAGTGTTTTGATGTTTGACAATGTTTTGGGGAGATTATTGGTGCAATCGACTTGGGTCATGATTAACTGGACTCGAGTTTGACTCGAGTGATATTTTGATGTTTGATGATGGTTTGACCATTGTTTGACTATATGGTTGACATGGGGTTGACCATGTAGGGTCGATGAAGTGTAGATGTTGGCCGGTTAGAGGGGGGTGAATAGCCTTTATTGTAGACGGTGGAGTTCGTTCGTTCGTTTGCTCGTCTACAAAATCGTTAGCGCAAGCGAAAGCATAAACAATAAAGACAAAGCAATAAACAATAATACAAACACTAACAAGGGATGTAACATGGTTCACGGCTACGCCGTTAATCCACGGTCCGATTTGTCCAAGGTGAATCACTCCTCAATCTTTCCACTAGATCACTCCTTTGCACAAAGCTAGGTGGAGGTAACCTCTTTTACACAAGGATCACTCTTCTACAATAGAATCAAGATTTGCACTAGTAGAAGAGTGGAAAAATGTTTAGGACACTTTGGGAGCTGTTAGGAGTTCAAGCATTAGCCTCCCAAAGCCCAACACCCTCTCTTTTTATAGAGAGGGCTGATTTCTTCCCGTTGGCCGCCACCAGTCGACTGCTACCCTTGGCAGTCGATTGTTGTCACTATAATGGCCTCCAAACACGTCGGATCCCGACCGTTGTAGTCCAACGGATCCCTTGGCAGTCGACTGATGTAACCATTAGTCCATTGCTGCCTCCGTAGTCGACTGCCCAGTCGGCTACGAGAGGTTCTATGCCCGCGACTTCCTCTGGTAGTCGACTGTCATTCCATGGCAGTCGACTGCTGGGCATAAACCCATTAGTCAGATACCAGTCAAACTCCATTTGACTCAGAGTAGTCGACTGTCATTTCATGACAGTCGACTGGTGTCAGAAAATCTCATATGACACTTAGCCAAATGGCCAAGTTTCACCTAAGAGCACTACCCCTTCTCGGGTTATATTCGCTCACTCTCATCCCTTGAAGTCCCTCGCCTTTGAAGTTGTCTTTGTCCGACCACGTCCCTTGGATGCGCCAAGTGCACAGCTCTGCAGTGCCATCCTTCGCATCTCGCCCTGAAGTCTACTTCCTCCGGCTTCACTCCAAGCTCCTCGTCCGGCGGTCCCTCAGATGCTCCAAGCGCACGGCTTCCGCAAAGTCATCCTTCACCGACTCAAGGACAGAGTCATGAGAGGTAAAACTCGCCAAGGATTCATGTGCGAATTACTAAGTCCTACAAGACTCCAATGCACATATCAAATCACAATAACAACCTAACTTAAACCCTTTGCCACACACATCAAAACTATATCACGGGTTGATTGCCCTAACAATCTCCCCCTTTTTGATGTGTGGCAATCCGTTTAAATTAGGTAAAAACATTTGATAAAATATTAAGGAAAGAAATCATGTAGATAACATGATTAGCAACTCTCCCCCTTAATATATGAAACTCCCCCTAAATGCATTCCCCCTTTACTTAAACATATATCTTTCTCCCCCTTTGACACCATCAAAAAGATTAAACAAAGTTTATATGGCATGACATCAAGTCTAGAGAGAAGTAAAAATCAAAATAACTCAAAAACTTGATAAAATCAGATTATCTTGTAACAGTCGCGATACATCGATCATGCTATCGATGGCGACCGCACAAGGAAATCAGGTTTTCTAATTTTCTGGACAAAATTCAGAAATGCACTATAAATTCCAAAAAAATCGAAAAATAGTGAAATTTGGGAAACACATTTTTTTTAGGGTTCTTTATCAATGAAAAATAGTTTTTCATGAAAAATCATTATATTTTCAATGATTTTCCAAAAATCCAAAAGCTTTAAAAACAACTAGTGTTTTGATCAAATTTGTATCCATTTTAACACCTAGTTTTGCTTTGGATTGTTTCAAAACTTGAACATGCAGATTTTAAAGTGAGAAATTGTTTTGAAAATATATGAAATATCCAACCATGATCTTTGGGCAATATGTCTATGAATTAAACATAAGCTTTCCCCATGATTGGTCTATTATTGCTATTTTGATACTTTAAATGACCATCTAAATGCCATAGGCACTAGTGGACATTTGTATCATCCTAACATCTCACTCATGCTAAGTTTTCACTCAAGGTAGCCTATGGTGAGTGTGAGATGTATCCTAAAGGTATTTGTATATACTTAACCATTTAATTTCATGAAATTCTATACAAGGTTAAGTATCATCCTAACATCCAACATGATCATAAAGACATATATGTATGAATTCCATATTATGATCATGAAACAAATGTATTCATCAAATTGTGATCATGCATTAGGTATTACATCATGATAATAAGGCAAATATCACCTAAAGCATGATTTATCTATTTATAGGTGCATTATCATCACCTAACACTATTTCAAAAAATATTGTCCCACCATTTTAAGTCAACCAAAAATATGATATAGGTGAAATCCTTATGGTTGACTATCCTAGGGTTTTCCTAACCCTTAAGGATGGATTTTGGAACCCAATACAAATTCTTGCCTATGGAGTTCACTAAAAATTCCTTAGGGATCCATTTTCTAGCTATTACCTTCTTTTTGTCTTGACCCCTAGCAATTAAGCATTTATAGGCCTTTTCATTTTTCTTTTCCTTATATCCTAGGCATTTCTTATTGAAGCTTGCTCTTTGGCTCCCAATTATCATGTTAAGGGTATTGGAGCCTATAGTGAACTTTTCTAGGGTCTTGGTCAAATGATCTACCTTTTCTCTTAGAGCCCTATTTTCCTCTATGCATGCATCATTAACATCAAATGACATATAAAGATCATGTGAGCATGCATCATCATGACTAGAAGAGATATTTTCATTTACATTTAAGCATGCTTTTTCTAACTTATTTTCTAAATCCTTAATTTTATCTAGCATGCTCTTATTTTTCTTTTTGGCCCAAAATAGATCCTTAGTAAGACTAGAAATCATGGAAACTCTTTTACATGGTAAGAGGTTCATTACCATAGTCTTCATGTCCTCTTCTTCTTCGGATGAAGATGGTGAAGAAGCTCCCCCTTCACTAGAGCTCTCCTCACTTGTGCTTGATCCTTCATTTTCGGAGGAGGATGAGTCTAAGTCATCAAATGTCATTAGTGCCAAATTCGTGACAAAGACATTTTCTTCCTCGGATGATGATGAGGAGGAAGAAGGATCATCCCAAGTCCTTGCTTTTAATACCTTTGCCTTCCCCTTTTCCTTGGCCTTCTTTTCTTCTTCCTTTTTCTTCGTGCTCCCCTTCTTCTTTTCTTCCTTCTTTCTCTTCTCCTCTTTGCTCTTGTTCAAGATGGGGCAATTGTCCCTTATGTGTCCCTCTCCTTGGCAATTATAGCAAATCACTTTCCCCCTTGGTCTTCTTCTCCTATCATTAGATTTATTAAATTTAAAACCTTTTAATGCATGCCTTACCCTCCTTACCATATAGGCTTCTTCCATGCTATCCATGGAGAAGGAGGAGGATGCTTCATCGGAGGAGGAAGGAGTTTCCATCTTTTTCTTCCCTTTGTTGGCCAATAGTGCCACTCCCCTTGATGGTTGAATTCTAGGCTCTTCTACTATTCCTTCGAGCCTTGTTTCATGGAGCTCCATAGTTGAGAAGAACTCCTCCAAGGTGCTCACTTCCAAATTCTTGGAGATGTAGGAGTCCACCATAGAGCTCCATCTTGAGGACTGGGGAAAGGCATCTATGACCTTCATTACCATATCCCGGTTGGAGAGTTTTTCACCTACACTTGTCAAACCGGTTAGAATTTTCTTAAATCTAGAGTGTAGGGATTTTACCTTCTCTCCCTTTTCGAGTTTGATATTGGATAATTGGGAGCGAAGGACATCTCTCCTTGCTAGCTTTGCCTCAGATGTGCCTTCATGAATCTCTATTAGTTTCTCCCACATGTCCTTGGCGCTAGCGCATTCCCCAATCCGATTCACTTCTTGTTGGGGGAGTACGTTGTAAAGATGATGTTTGGCTTTTGAGTTTGCCAAGTACTCTTCCCTTTGCCTCTTACTCCACCTTGATTTTTCCAATGGCTCCCCTTCTTCATCCCTAGGCATTTCGAAACCGTTTTTCATAATTAAAAGAATTTCGAAATCAGTTTCGAAAAATACCTCCATTCTCTTTTTCCACCAAGAGAATTCTCCTTCAAACTTTGGTGGATGAATGTTCGAGCCGGCCATTCTTGAATGTAGTGCTTGTGTTGGCGGTTAGTCCTCAACAAGCGCCTTGGCTCTGATACCACTTGTAGGGTCGATGAAGTGTAGATGTTGGCTGGCTAGAGGGGGGTGAATAGCCTTTGTCGTAGACGGTGGAGTTCGTTCGTTCGTTTGCTCGTCTACAAAATTGTTAGCGCAAGCGGAAGCATAAACAATAAAGACAAAGCAATAAACAAGAATACAAACGCTAACAAGGGATGTAACGTGGTTCACGGCTATGCCACTAATCCACGATCCGATTCGTCTAAGGTGAATCACTCCTCAATCTTTCCACTAGATCTCTCCTTTGCACAAAGCTAGGTGGAGGTAACCTCTTTTACACAAGGATCACTCTTCTACAATAGAATGAAAATTAGCACTAGTAGAAGAGTGGAAAAATGTTTAGGGCACTTTGGGAGCTGTTAGGAGTTCAAGCATTAGCCTCACAAAGCCCAACACCCTCTCTTTTTATAGAGAGGGTTGAATTCTTCCCGTTGACTGCCACCAGTCGACTGCTTCCCTTGGCAGTCGACTACCGTCACTACAACGACCTCCGAACACATCGGATCCTGACTGTTGTAGTCCAACGAATCCCTTGGTAGTCGACTGATGTAACCATCAGTCGACTGCTGCCTCCGTAGTCGACTGCTCAGTCGGTTACGAGAGGTTCTGTGCCCGCGACTTCCTCTGGCAGTTGACTGCTGGGTATAAATCCATCAGTTGGATACCAGTCGAACTCCGTTTGACTCAGAGCAGTCGACTGCCATTTCATGGCAGTCGACTGGTGTTAGGAAACCTCATCCGACACTTAGCCAAATGGCCAAGTTTTACCTAAGAGCACTACCCCTTCCCGGGTTATATTCTCTCACTCTCATCCCTTGAAGTCCCTCGCCTTTGAAGTTGTCTTCGTCCGGCCACGTCCCTCGGATGCACCAAGCGCATGACTTTACAGTGCCATCCTTCGCGTCTCGCCCTGAAGTCTACTTCCTCCGACTTCACTCCAAGCTCCTCGTCCGGCGGTCCCTCGGATGCTCCAAGCGCACGACTTCCGCAAAGTCATCCTTCACCGACTCAAGGACCGAGTCATGAGAGGTAAAACTCGCCAAGGCTTCATGTGCGAATTACTAAGTCCTGCAAGACTCCAAAGCACATATCAAATCACAATAACAACCTAACTTAAACCCTTTGCCACACACATCAAAACCATATCACAGGTTGATTGCCCTAACATACCATATGATGGAAAGTCCAAGTGGGACACTTGGCAAGGGGAAGTCCAACATGGGTTGGCACGGAAACCCAAGTCATGGGTACTTGGCATGGAAAGTCCAAGCATGGGTCTTGGCAAGGGAAAGTCCAAGCTTGAGTCTAGGCAATTGAAAAGTCAAAGGCATGGGTACTTGGCATGGAAAGTCCAAACATGGGTCTTGGCAAGGGAAAGTCCAAGCTTGAGTTTTGGCAAATGGAAAGTCCAACATGTTGGGATGTATACTGAAAGCCTAGCTCTTTTGTATGAACATCTTTATTTTGAAATAAGAATCACATGATCATTGTTTGCACGTTATATTTATATGTGTGCATATTGTCTAATATTTTACATTGTAGATAACATGGTGCCTGGGTGCGGCACAGAAGATCATGTTATCAGTCCCTTGTAGAATATAAGTAGAGGCTCACAACCAAGATGGTTTTGGACAAACCATTGGCATGGTTGTAGTGTAGCTTGGTATTGTTTTATCTTGAACATAGAGTTACACTAGTACACTTAGGTGTATTGAGCAGGACCGACATAGAGGTGATTCAATTTATTGCTGACTGCATAATTGAATCGGACCTCGGATATTATGTTGTACATGCTCTTAATCCCGATATAATAACGGGCACATGTACTTAATATTTATTTCTTTGATTTACCAGAGGGTGAGATTTCTATGGATTAAATCAATATGCCCGGTAAGTTGGGAAATGATATTATTTACATGGTGTGCCGTTGATTATAGGAGGAATCCGTGTCCTATGTATTAGGTTGATGATGTCCCCTTGAGGAGCTCATAAGGTTCATCATGTAAACCCTGCAGGTTGACTTAGTCAACATGATGATAAGGTTGAGTGGTACTACTCGAGGAGTTAGATGTTAATTAATTGATGGTCAGTAAATCAATTAATTGACGGACATCCGATATCTTAAACACGGGGAGATGGATGTACAAATAATATATGGAGCCCATATTAATTTATGGGGGTTGGTGAGGTAGTTCGATGATGATCCTCTAGTGGAATGGAACATCATTGATGGATCAAGTTTGTGTGGTTCCGATCCATCGGGTGGCCAAGACCCAACTCCTCCTCATGGTCCCTATCGTAGCCTAATATAAACCTCATGAAGTCTAGATCAAATAATGGAAAACAAATCTCTAGATCCGACGGTTGGGATTAAATTCCTAGAACCGACGGTGGATATTAAATCTCTAGATCCGACGGTTGGGATTAAATTCCTAGAACCGACGGTAGAGATTAAATCTCTAGATCCGACGGTTGGGATTAAAACCCTAGAACCGACGGTTGAGATTAAATCTCTAGATCCGACGGTTGAGATTAAAACCCTAGAACCGACGGTGGAGATTAAACCAAGGCCTAAACCCTAACTCTATAAAAGGGTGGCTATGGGTTGGGCGGCAAAAAAAGTTTTAGAGGTTAGATGATGGATGCTAAGGAGATTAGGGTTTAGCCTCCAATTGCTTGGGCGGCAAGCAACCCTAGGAGGAAACCCTAATTAGGGTTTGGCTCTTTTGGGTTGGGCGGCCAAGGTGAGGAAGAAGAGTGGGCGGCAACCTATGGAGGAGCTTGTCTTCTTCCATGGAGGTGGCTAGCTCCTAGATCTATTCTCTCCACCATGCTTGGGCGGCAAGGAACCCTATGGAGGAAAACCTAATTTGATTAGGGTTTTGGCTCCTTTGCATGGGCGGCCATGGATGGGAATGAAGGTTGGGCGGCCACTTGTGGAGGAGTTTGTCTTCTTCCTTGGAGGTGGCTAGCTCCTAGATATCTTCTCTCCACCATGGTTGGGCGGCAAGAAAGCCTAAGGAGAAACCCTAATTAGGGTTTCCTCCTTAGGTTGGGCGGCTAGGGATTGCAAGGAAGTTGGGCGGCAACTATAGGAGAGGAGGTCTTCTTCTTCCTAGGGTGGCGACTCCTTCCTCTATTCCCTCCCACCGTGGCGGGGCCCAACATATTCCTTTTCTCCTATTCACTCCATCTTGGCGTGGCACCAAAACTAGGGTTTGTCCCTAGTTCGGTTCCTTGGTTGTTTCCATATTATTCTCTCTATTCTTGGGGCCGGCGGCATCAATCCTTTGTGGATTGGTGGTTGGCTCAAGCAAGAAGGGAAAGAGAGTTCTTCATTCTTTGGATTGAAGAAGATCTAGGAAGCTTCAACTTGTGGAGGATCTTCGCCCACACGAAGTCTACAAGGAGGTTAGGACATACGATAGAAGATCAAGAGGTATAAAAGTTTCACAACTTTTATTATTGTTCTTTTCATGTTCTTATTTGATATGCTAGCTTATGTTCATTATGTTAGTATATGTTGATTATACTAGTTTGCATTTGCATGTATTTGTATAATCATGGACCCCGATAAGAAACACAAAAACCGGCGATCCGTCCGTCGTCTCTTCTGCGGCTAACCGACTAGAAGAGTTTGGTTGCTTGAACAACTAGTTTGTTTAAGCGATCGCTCGAGTCATTGGCACGACGATGAATTGGTTGTGCTTAGGAAACTCATCCCATCCGGATTAGTTTTCATTAGTGAAAATTTTAATCCGGGGACATGGGAGCCTATGAGCATTCCGAGGTATAGCACATTGCCAACAATTGGTATCAGAGCCAGGTTTCCGGTTTTGTGTGTTTTGGATTCGGTTACTTTCATGCATTTATCATATATTGTGTATGCCGAATAATAGTAGGATGTGCGTAGGCTAACTTTTTGGTTGCAGGCATAAGATCCAACTATTATGGCTATATATGTGTGTATGTGATTGCATGTGTGTGTGATTGTATATTATTTGAATCCTCGGGGTTGACGAGGCTAGATTAGTATTTAATTTTTGTAATTAAATACGGCATTGTTTAGCCACTCATTTTAGTTTACTTTCGATCTAGATTATTTGTACACTCCTTCGTGGAGTATAGGATCGATGGATGTAAATTAAAATGTTTTATCTCGGCTCGGAACTCTTTGGTGACTTGCGCACGGGAAAAGATGGAGCGGACGAGGTGGCGACACGACGGGACGCATATTGGAGAACAATGCCATAATAGTTGGAAAAATTCTGATTTTTCCATATTTATTGCTGATTTGTTTTATATGCATGTTGTTTGTGCTTGAAAATTCCTCATTTTCAATTTACTAAGTGGGAGAGGGATATTTTAATTAATTCCCGCGGCCTCCATTACAATTTGACGTGTGATGCAACAAACTTGTGTGTCGGCTCTGAGTGCCTTCCTCCCTGCGGATGAGTTTGTTTGCGGATCACTAGGTCAAATAATGGTTATAGGAAATTATCTAGGAGCGTGTGTACTTCCACAGCGGTAAGACACATAATCCAAAATAATTCCCTTAGTATCGTGTAATGGTGCACACTTAGATGCAAATAAAAAGTAGTTTTATTTGTAGGGCCGAAGAGGAACCAACTATTAATTTTATTTGTCAAAAAGTAAGGTTGACAAGATAATAAAATTAATGGGTTAAACCTCCTCTTACAAATGTAGAATTCGTATACGTCCACACAGCGTGGCATGCGATATTCTCGGTGTTTGAGGTGTTGGTTGATTTCGAAATTTTATTGTTTGAGGAATCAATAATTTTTTGAAATCTACAGTAATAATAAGCATGCTGTGTGTGCTTGAAAATTCCTCATTTTCAATTTACTAAGTGGGAGAGGGATATTTTAATTAATTCCCGCGGCCTCCATTACAATTTGACATGTGATGCAACAAACTTGCGTGTCGGCTCTGAGTGCCTTCCTCCCTGCGGATGAGTTTGTTTGTGGATCACTAGGTCAAATAATGGTTATAGGAAATTATCTAGGAGCGTGTGTACTTCCACAGCGGTAAGGCACATAATCCGAAATAATTCCCTTAGTATCGTGTAATGGTGCACACTTAGATGCAAATATAAAGTATCCTCCCCATCGGAGTCACTGCTTTTATTTGTAGGGCCAAAGAGGAACCAACTATTAATTTTATTTGTCAAAAAGTAAGGTTGACAAAATAATAAAATTAATGGGTAAAACCTCCTCTTACAAATGTAGAATTCGTATACGTCCACACTGCGTGGCATGCGATATTCTCGGTGTTTTGAGGTGTTGGTTGATTTCGAAATTTTATTGTTAGAGGAATCAATAATTTTTTGAAATCTAAAGTTTTGATCATTGTGATTCTTAGGATTTTCAAAATTGACTTTCAGTCCACTTATTTTGATACTAAAGGAAATAAACTTATTGTACCCAAATTATATTGATTGGAAATGAATCCAAATATTGTCTTATCTGCTAGTATGCAATCTTCGAAGAGTGTCCTCAAGCCATCATTGCTCAAAAGAGTTTCTACTTCTAAGCCGAAAGGCAAGAAGAAGAAGAAACAAGGTGAAGCAAAGATGGTGCGAGGATATCAAGGAAGAGTGAAGAAGCTGAAAGGCAAGTACTTCACTTGCAAGCAGGATGGACATTGGAACAAGGACTGTCCCAATCCAAAATAGAACATAGGTATATCTTTTGGACTAGTCATTGAAACATGATTAGCGGTGATATCTACCGGCACCTGGTGAGTAGATACGGGAGCCACTAATCATGTCTGCAACAATTTGCAGGGGTTCCAGGAAACCCGATGACTAGTTGAAGGGGAGATTACCATTTACTTGGGCAATGCCATGATGGTAGCGACTATTGCAGTGGGAGAAGTTTTATTTATCTTGTGAAAATAATAAAACTTTGGTTCTGGAAAATTCCCTTTATGTACCTTTATTTAGAAAGAATTTAGTTTCAATTTCTAAATTATTATGGATGGATATTCTATTTCTTTTAATGACAGAGTTGTTATAAAAAGGAATAGGGAGAATATCTATTCAGGTACATTGAAAGGAAATTTGAACCAAAACCTCCCACGATGCAAATAGAAGTTAATAACTCATCTTCTAATTCCAATAAGAGAAAAGAACCTTCGAAGATGAACCAAACATATCTTTGGCTTCTTAGGCTTGGTCACATTAACCTAAGCAGAATTCAAAGGTTGATAGCTGATGGACCTTTGGGTTCATTAGTGGTGGAGGATCTCCCAACCTACGAATCTTGCTTGGAGGGTAAGATGACCAAGAGGCCTTTTTAAGGCCAAGGGGTATAGAGCCAAAGATTTGTTAGAAATGGTTCATTCTGATTTGTGGTCCTATGGCTATCTAGGCAGAGGTAATCTTGAATATTTCATCTCTTTTATAGACGATTATTCAAGATATGGATGACACTACGATCTGATCGTGGTGGTGACAACCTCTTGGGAGAGTTTAGGAACTACTTATCAGAGGTTGGGATTCAATCCCAATTGACTGCACCTGGCACACCCCAGCAGAACAGTGTAGCAGTATGAAGGAATAGGACTCTTATGGAGATGGTTAGATCGATGATGAGTTATTCTGACTTGTTTTATAGTCCTAGAGATCAGAGGGTGATCGTTAATACGAATGTCGATTTCTAGAGGAAGACTATGTGATAAGCCACAAGCCCAAGGGTAAAATTATTCGTGGAGTTAAAGGGAAGTCACTTCTTTAGTACCACCGTACAAGAGGACATACCACATGTCATCAGAGCACGCGTGTCACGAGAGGATACAGAAGATACCTCGTCGTAGTGGGAGGGTTGTTAGACAACCTCTTAGATTCATGTTTTTGGACAAATCTTACGATTTGGTCCCTAGCAAACATGAACTGATCCCTAGACATCTGACGAGGCAATCCAAGATATAAATACGGATCTTTGCAAAGTGGAATGAATCGAGATTGAATCTATGGATTCAAGTCGGTCTGGAGCTCTCATGCATATCAACTCATATGGATTATGAGGCGTGATGCGGATGGATGTCAAGACAAAGATTCCTTAGTGGAAGTCTTGAGGAATCCATCTACATGAAGCGACCAGAGGGATTCATTGCTAAGGGAAAAGAGCGTATTGTATATAAGCTTAATCGGTCCGTTAATGGACTGAAGCAAGCTTTGAAGTCTTGGGACATCCGCTTTGAGGAGGTAAATCGATCTTATGGATTTATTCAAAGTTCGGATGAGTCTTGTGTATATCAGAGATGTGACGGAAACGTAGTGGTATTTTTGTACTATACGTAGATGACATTTTGGTGGTTGGCGACAACATCGAAGTGTTATCAGACGTAAGGGTATGGTCGTCCAAACAGTATGATATAAAGGACTTGGGAGAAGTGGGTCACAACCTTGGGGATCAAGGTTGTTGTGCTTATCCCAAGCTTCATACATAGACATGTTATTGGATCGTTTTAGCATACAAAACTCCAAGAAGGGTTTTCTACCCTTCAGGCATGGAGTTCCTTTATCTGAGCAGATGTGTCCTAGATCATCCGAGGAGATAGAGATATAAGCGATTCCTTATGCTTGGCGGTAGGAAGCCTAATGTATGCTATGCGAGACCGGATATACTGCTTTGCCATAGGCATGGTCGTGAATGTCGAGTAATCGAGACAGGACATTGGACTGCGGTAAAGCATATATTGTAGTGCCTGAGAAGGACTAGAGATTATATGCTAGTTTACCGGGCAGACCAATTACTCCCTGTGGGTTGCATGGATTGCGATTTCCAATCAAATAGGAATAACAGTAAGTCTACCTCAGGTTTTGTGTTTACTTTAGGAGGTGGAGCCATTGTATGGAGGAGTGTCAAGCAGAAATGCGTGGTGGACTCCACCATGGAAGCTGAGTATGTGGCAGCCTATGAGGCGGCCAAAGAAGCTGAGTGGCTCAGGAACTTTCTGATGGACTTGGATGTGATTCCTGGTTTGCCCAGAAATATCACAATTTATTGTGATAATAATGGTGCAATTGCAAACTCGAAGGAACCATGAGCCCATAAGGCTAGTAAACACATAGAGTGCAAGTACCACCTGATACGAGAAATCGTAAAGGAGGTAGAAGTAAGCTGTCGCCTAGATTGCATCAGAGGATGACCTGGTAGACCCTTTCACTAAGGCCCTTCTAGCGAGAGCTTTGATAGGCATGTGGAGGGAAGGGGAATCAGATGTATGGCAGTATGATGACAGCATAGTCTTTTAGTATAAGTGGGAGATTGTTGGGATGTATACTGAAAGCCTAGCTCTTTTGTATGAACATCTTTATTTTGAAATAAGAATCACATGATCATTGTTTGCATGTTATATTTATATGTGTGCATATTGTCTAATATTTTACATTGTAGATAACATGGTGCCTGGGTGCGGCACAGAAGATCATGTTATCAGTCCCTTGTAGAATATAAGTAGAGGCTCACAACCAAGATGGTTTTGGACAAACCATTGGCATGGTTGTAGTGTAGCTTGGTATTGTTTTATCTTGAACATAGAGTTACACTAGTACACTTAGGTGTATTGAGCGGGACCGACATAGAGGTGATTCAATTTATTGCTGACTGCATAATTGAATCGGACCTCGGATATTATGTTGTACATGCTCTTAATCCCGATATAATAAGGGCACATGTACTTAATATTTATTTCTTTGATTTACGGTGGTGAGATTTCTATGGATTAAATCAATATGCCCGGTAAGTTGGGAAATGATATTATTTACATGGTGTGCCGTTGATTATAGGAGGAATCCGTGTCCTATGTATTAGGTTGATGATGTCCCCTTGAGGAGCTCATAAGGTTCATCATGTAAACCCTGCAGGTTGACTTAGTCAACATGATGATAAGGTTGAGTGGTACTACTCGAGGAGTTAGATGTTAATTAATTGATGGTCAGTAAATCAATTAATTGACGGACATCCGATATCTTAAACACGGGGAGATGGATATACAAATAATATATGGAGCCCATATTAATTTATGGGGGTTGGTGAGGTAGTTCGATGATGATCCTCTAGTGGAATGGAACATCATTGATGGATCAAGTTTGTGTGGTTCCGATCCATCGGGTGGCCAAGACCCAACTCCTCCTCATGGTCCCTATCGTAGCCTAATATAAACCTCATGAAGTCTAGATCAAATAATGGAAAACAAATCTCTAGATCCGATGGTTGGGATTAAATTCCTAGAACCGACGGTGGAGATTAAATCTCTAGATCCGACGGTTGGGATTAAATTCCTAGAACCGACGGTAGAGATTAAATCTCTAGATCCGACGGTTGGGATTAAAACCCTAGAACCGACGGTTGAGATTAAATCTCTAGATCCGACGGTTGAGATTAAAACCCTAGAACCGACGGTGGAGATTAAACCAAGGCCTAAACCCTAACTCTATAAAAGGGTGGCTATGGGTTGGGCGGCAAAAAAAGTTTTAGAGGTTGGATGATGGATGCTAAGGAGATTAGGGTTTAGCCTCCAATTGCTTGGGCGGCAAGCAACCCTAGGAGGAAACCCTAATTAGGGTTTGTCTCTTTTGGGTTGGGCGGCCAAGGTGAGGAAGAAGAGTGGGTGGCAACCTATGGAGGAGCTTGTCTTCTTCCATGGAGGTGGCTAGCTCCTAGATCTCTTCTCTCCACCATGCTTGGGCGGCAAGGAACCCTATGGAGGAAACCCTAATTTGATTAGGGTTTTGGCTCCTTTGCATGGGCGGCCATGGATGGGAATGAAGGTTGGGCGGCCACTTGTAGAGGAGTTTGTCTTCTTCCTTGGAGGTGGCTAGCTCCTAGATATCTTCTCTCCACCATGGTTGGGCGGCAAGAAAGCCTAAAAAGAAACCCTAATTAGGGTTTCCTCCTTAGGTTGGGCGGCTAGGGATTGCAAGGAAGTTGGGCGGCAACTATAGGAGAGGAGGTCTTCTTCTTCCTAGGGTGTGGCCGACTCCTTCCTCTATTCCCTCCACCGTGGCCGGGGCCCAACATATTCCTTTTCTCCTATTCACTCCATCTTGGCCGGCGGCACCAAAACTAGGGTTTGTCCCTAGTTCGGTTCCTTGGTTGTTTCCATATTATTCTCTCTATTCTTGGGGCCGGCGGCATCAATCCTTTGTGGATTGGTGGTTGGCTCAAGCAAGAAGGGAAAGAGAGTTCTTCATTCTTTGGATTGAAGAAGATCTAGGAAGCTTCAACTTATGGAGGATCTTCGCCCACACGAAGTCTACAAGGAGGTTAGGACATACGATAGAAGATCAAGAGGTATAAAAGTTTCACAACTTTTATTATTGTTCTTTTCATGTTCTTATTTGATATGCTAGCTTATGTTCATTATGTTAGTATATGTTGATTATACTAGTTTGCATTTGCATATATTTGTATAATCATGGACCCCGATAAGAAACACAAAAACCGGCGATCCGTCCGTCGTCTCTTCTGCGGCTAACCGACTAGAAGAGTTTGGTTGCTTGAACAACTAGTTTGTTCAAGCGATCGCTCGAGTCATTGGCACGACGACGAATTGGTTGTGCTTAGGAAACTCATCCCATCCGGATTAGTTTTCATTAGTGAAAATTTTAATCCGGGGACATGGGAGCCTATGAGCATTCCGAGGTATAGCACATTGCCAACACAACATGGGTTGACAAGGAAAGTCCAGGGGGTGATATTGGCGGCGTAAAGTCCAAGCGGGAGTCTTGGTAGCATAAGTCCAATGGTTGGCAGCATAAAGTCCAAGCGACAGTCTTGGTAGCGTAAGTCCAATGTGCCTTGGTGGTATAGACCAGCTTAGCATGACAATAACCAATGGAAGCACCTGATGGCTAGTGTATAGATGAACAAGTCATGGATGACTTGGAGGGATCCGATAGGCGTGTGGCTGAGGAGGTGGTTAGAAGGCTTAGACCTAGGCTAAAGGTGGTCTAGCAAGTATGAGGACATCATACTTGGGGTTAAATCTCATGTTTGAGGTTAACAGTCAACTGGTCAAGTGTTCTGATACTTGGCAGCCGAGTCGACTTGTATCAGTCGATTGGGACTATGACCAGTCGACTGATGGGAGTCGACTGGAGTACGATTGTAGGAAATGGCCTAGCAGTCAACTGATGGCCTAATCAGTCGACTACTATGACTGGAAGTCGACTGATGGTTGATGTCGCAGACACAGAAGGTTCCAGAGTCAACTGTTAGGGTTTGATAGTCGAGTGATGGCTCGATCAGTCGACTGATGGTCTATTCGTTGGAACTTATCCAACATGGCTCGGGCCATTGTGAGACAACAGCTACAAGAGCAATCGACTGATGGTCATGATCAGTTGACTGCTAGGCAAAATCCAGCCTGAATGTAGGTTATAAAAGCATCTTATGGAGAGGGATTTGACTATGGTTTCTTGAGGCGATTTGGAGGCGATTTGGCACAAGTGAAACCAAAGTCCTAGGATCTCTTTTTGAACCTCGAACCAACCTTCCCTTCCTTCGTGTGACACCGTACTAGAGTTAGGACCGACGACAATCCTTGCAATCACAACCCTTAGAACTAAACTCCGAACAATAATGTCCACTGAACAATCAGTACTCGAATCTCAATCTTTGTGGGATCGATAATCTTTTTATTACTTAACGACATCCGTGCACTTGTGGGCATTGAGCACGAGCATGCGTTTCAAGTCCTTGACGGTTCCCATCGCTAGATTTGAGGTCGTATTCGCATGCATCAAGTTTTTAGCACCATTGTCGGAGACTGATTAATTCTATATCGAATCAAGAGGTGGATAGTTGGATCGAACTTAGGGTAGATTTATTTACTTACTTTATTTTTGTTTTTATTTTATTTACTTCAGTTTTAGATATCTAGATTAAGTTTAGAATAATTTCAGTAGTTGCATTCATCAACCTTTAGTTTATATTTTCTGCATTTGATTTAGTATTTAGACTAGTTTATTTCCTGTTTTTAAGCATTAGGTATACTCCTAATTTAGTGGCTCAGTTCTTTGTATGCATAGATGTTTAGGATCAAAAAATCTATTTTTGATAGACCCAAAAATCGAAAGAATCTACCATCACAGAAGAACTGAGCAGAGAAGCATGGAGGATTTAGATGCATCTGTGGTAAACTTAGGTAGCTGGCCTCTACGAGACTATGCAACCCCTAGAGCTAGAGAATATAGGCCGAGCATAACTGGACCATCAATTTTTGCCAAAATTTTTGAATTGAAACCTATGCTAATACACATAGTCCAGCAGAGCCAATTCGGTGGAGTTGCAACTGAAGATCCGAACCGGCACCTGGAGACATTTTTGGAGATATGATCAATGATGAAATTCAATGGAGTACCTGCTGATGTGATCCGTCTGAGCTTATTCTCATTCTCATTGCGTGATAAGGCAAAGACATGGCTCCACCCCCTTCCTTCAGGAAGCATCACCACGTGGGAGCAATGTGAGCAACAGTTCTTAAAAAAAAATCCACTAAGTTCACATGCGGGATAAGGCAAAGACTGACCACATGCACCACTTGAACCCGAGCTTCCACCAGAAGGAGGGGGAGTCCTTGTTCAAAGCTTGGTATCACTATAAAGGGTTGCTCTACGAATGCCCCCATCATGGTCTAGAGAGGTGGCTGGTGATCCACATATTCTATAATGGGATCACGTATGCCACTAAAGTGTCCCTCAATTCTGCTGCAGGAGGTGCTTTGATAAATAAGACTATCAAGGAAGCAGAGGAGCTGATCAAAGAGGTGGACCAGAACCACCATCAATAGGCTTTCGAGCGTAGTCACCCAGCGCCTACAGCTGGTCGATATGTTGTCAACTCCGTTGACCACCTAGCGACAAGAATGGATGCACTTAGCAGACGGTTCGACTCTCTAAACCTTGCTTCTGCACGTGAGGTCAATACCTTTGGAGAGGGAGCAGCAGCATATCAAGAGAACTATTGTGGAGGGCGGGGCATTAGACGAGAAGATTGAGCATGTTGATGCGGTTGGCGACCACTATCAAAGGCCCAACAACCCATATTACAACACCTACAATCCCGGATGCAGGAACCACCCGAACTTTTCCTATAGGAATAACTCGGGGAATTTCCAACAATCGGGGGGATATGGGCAACAATAGGGCAGTGGGCAGCAATAACCACCCAAGTCTAGACTGGAACTAATGATGGAAGACTTTATTGCTACCCAAACAAAGGCCAATGCAGAATTCCAATGCCAACATCAGAGATCGGAAGAGGCACTTAGGGAGTTGAAGGCCTCTGTCGATGGGCTCGCAAGCCACACTAAAATGCTGGAAACGCAAGTGGCTCAAATAGCCCAGACCATGTCACATACCATGGATGGCTCTCCACCATTACTCGAGCAAAATCAGGTTAAGGAAGAGAGAGTATGCGGTGAGAGAGTAGGGCAGAAAAATAGATTCACCAAGAGGTGTGCAGCCATGATATCAACGTTACCAAACCAGGCTGAAATTGAAGATAAAAGCTCACCCAAGCTAGAGGACCCTGGTGAATTTGTTATACCCTGCATGATTTATGGTGAGAGCTTTGATGAAGCACTGTGTGATCTAGGGTCATCAGTTAGCGTGATGCCCTACACATCCTACCTAGAGATGGGACTAAGTGGCATACAACCAACAGACATGGGTATTCACATGGCGGACAATACGATCAAGGAGCCCATTGGTATGTTAGAACATGTACCTGTGGTAATTGAGAATTTTGACATACCCACAGATTTTATCATACTGAACACAGGGCCAAACCCTCAAAATCCCATCATTTTAGGAAGACCCTTTCTGGCGATTGCAGGAGCATGCATAGACGTGAAGGCCCATAAAGTCTCCTTGGAGGTAGATGATGAGATCATAATTTTCAACCTATCAGAGTGTAAGCATCCCTTCGTAGACGGGTATACCTCATGTAGAATGACGATCACTTCACCAGAAAATATAGATTTAGAGACGGATGAATGGAGGTTTACAGAGCCGCCGGAGCTAAGTTGAGACGATGGAGTATGGTCGAGCTAAAATACCTTAAACAAAGTGCTTCTTGGGAGGCAATCCAAGTTTAGTCTTTAGTTATTTTAATTTTATTGCATTCATGTGTATAATTTAGACTTTAATTTATGGTCATTTATGTTTTTTGTAAATAGTTTTAGGACTAGAAAAAACTTGCTAGATAGGAACAAAAACCCATTTTTTTAGAGGCACGAGTGGCCATGTGGTTTCATATGACCATGCACCCATGAGGAAAAGCCCACACGGAAAAAAAAACAAGGGCACACGCCCTGGTCGTGTGGATTCACATGGTCGTGCTCCAACTTCTAGCGGCGCACATGGCCTGGCCGTGTGGATTCACACGGCTGTGGAGCGTGAGGTATAAGGGGCGCCACACCGTGTGTTTCTCCCCAAACCCGTCATGTGATTCAAGTTTTCTTGTCCAAGCTATGTGAAATCATCTTCCCTACCTCCTAGGAGCCTCTCTAACCCTCAAGGAAGCCCAAAAGAAGCAAGGATGAGGAGGACAAGGAAAGTGGCACCCCGATCTACTACCTCAGAGCGAAGAACAAGGAGAAGGGACGACCCACAAGCTCTAGAGGAAGGTGACGCTCTTCCCTCCCTTGCATTTTATAATAACGAGCTTAGAGAAAGATTTAACATGCTTTCTACTCGAAGAATTATCGCTACTAGGTATCTAGACGAAGATCTCTTAGAAACCCTAGGTTTGTTTGGTGATATTCAAGCCCTATTTGTAAAAATGGGGTGGGGAGAGATCAAGGGGGTAAGACACTCAACCTACCCTAGGATAGTTTTAGAATTTTTAAGTTCTTTAGAAGCGGAGATCTTGACGGGGAGAGAGAGCAAAGAGGGTAGGATTACCTTTAGGTTGTTTAACATTGAGTATGAATGGACATTACACCAATGGAATAACTATTTTGGCTTGCCTAGTGGGGGAGAGAGGAGAACCCCTATTAGGTTTAATGCTCGGACCTTTTGATTTGAATTGACAGGGGAGAGCGCTTATGACCCTTCTAGGGCCAAAGCCTCATGCCTCTAAAACCCTATCTTCCAGTACCTACACCGGGTTATGGCAAGTACAATTTTCGGGAGAGGAGAGAGTGATAGTGTAGTGATAGTGAGTGAGCTGCTTTGCTTGTGGGACATGCTACAAGAAAGGAGTAGCATTGATGTAGGGTTCCATTTCATTAGATACCTAGTGAAAATGGGCAAAGCGGCGAGGGGAGAAATTATTTTGGGGGGCTTAATTACCCATATTTGTCATAGGATGGGGTACGACTACACAACATTAGATAGCGTAGAGGGGAGCCCTAGGATCGACCTAGGAGTATGTATGGCAATGAAGTAATAGTGAGAGAGGGACACTCACTGTGCTTTGTAAGGAAAAACTTATTATCCCTTAGGCTCCCCGACCCCGATTGTACCACCATCACCAATAGCGCCAACTGGCGTTTGTACCTAATAGTGGAGTCCCCACCATATGAGGGTCCCTCTACTTCGGCACCCATCTCTCCCCCTGTACATCACTCTCCCTTGAGTTCACGTGTTTATAGGAGCCCACCTAATCCACACAGAGGACCTGCACCTGCACCACCATCTTTTTCTACTTTTGAGCAGGATGCAAGTACATCGACCTACGATTTCTCCGAGTTTCGATCGCGCCTCGATGACATATACACTGAGAAGTAGACGTAGAGGCAGCGATGGGAGAAAAAGAGCGCCTACACACAGGTGGAGTTTCATGGCTAACGGGAGCATTTCTAGCGGGCCGAGGAGTTCTACGACGAGGCCCGTATCTACTTTCAGGAGGAGGTTGCCCATCGCCAGGAGGAGGCCATATATCGCCAGGAGGTTATGTAGCACATGAGTGCCCAACAAGCACAGTGGGCCTAGGAGGAGGAGCATAGAGCAACTACTGCATCCACTAGCTCTCAGATCGACCACATATATATGTGGCATTAGCGACTGAGCACCAGGTTTTCCCAGCAGCTCGACATGCCGAGACTGCTGGACTTCCCACCTTGGCCGACATATTAGAGGTATAGCTTCATACAAGTCTGGGAGGAAGACCCCAAGTTTTCATTTATTTTATTTCTAACAGTAGTTTCTTTCTTGATACTTGCATTTTTAGTTTTAGTTTGCTTTCATCTGTTCATGCATAGAGTGTTTAGTTTCTTTCAACACTTAGTTTTTGCTATCTTTAAGCTGTCTTAGTAGTATTTTTAAGATCTCTTTGCAAATTGTTTCCATAGGTAGCTTAACTTTATTTATCTCATGGTATTTTATTTTATATGCTCTAATTAATGTTCTAGATTTACACTAGTTAGCTTTTATTTTTACACTCGACGAATATTCTAAAAGGAAAAATCTAGTACATACATAGTTATGATTCATCCCAGTAGTCTAGTACTTTGGAATCCATAAGTGACTCTAGGTTTAGCACTTTAGTTACTGGAGATGCTCGGATTGTGTAAGCCCATTCGAAAAATCAAAATCCCTATGAGCAAGAGAAGAACAAAAGTTCCAAAAATAATAAAATAAAAATAAAAATAAAAATAAATAAATTTTATGAGGGATAAAAAAATAGTTGTCGTGGGTGGAAATGGCTAGGTGCCCCCTTTGAGACCGAGTTAGGTTACTGGGGAAACACCTACTAATTTTTCTCAATACCGAGCACGCCTTTGAGACTTTGTGCTAGATCTAGGGAACGACAGTCGCTTAGGGAAGACTAGTGCCTAAAAGTCAAAAACCTTAGGAAAGCTATAAGATGATGACTTAACTTACCATGAAACGATGTATCCCTTAAGACGATTCGCTTAGCACGTGCACAAGAAGCTAACTTAGTGAACTTTTAGAACATATTTATTTTTCTTTTATTGAAATACCACTTGATAAATCTAGTTGACATGCTAAGTATGGAACAATGCTTTTTAAAATTTCATGGCAGTGAGGTTTACTTGAGGACAAGCAAAGATTTATGTCTGGAAAATTGATGTGAGCAAAACATATAGGATTTTAGGAGTAGTTTTCACTCACATCTCACTGTATTTTATACTTGTTTCATGCATATCGTATTTTATTTTGCATGCATTTCCTATTTTCTAATTTGGAGATATGCTCTTTGTTCTTTTGTGTGCAGGACAACATTTTACGGGATAAATGACACACTTTTAAAGCAAAAATGAAGGCATTTGGTAAGAAGAACAAAGGGAGGCACGACCCGACCATGTGAAATCACACGATCGTGCCCCACCAGCCCAGTGCCACACACGACCTGGTTGTGTGGATCCACACGACCGTGTGGCGCTTGTATTTTTCGATGCGACTAGGGTTTTTTTCATGGATTCGGGCAGCGCCGGTCTCAAGTCTATATAAAGAAGGTCACACCCAAACCCTAAGGGGAAGGCATGACGGCCGGGACGACACACTGACATCCTAAAAAGCTTTGGAAACTCGCAACGGGGAGGAAGAAGACGGCTAGAGGATCGTATCCTTTGCTCCGACATCGAAGAGAAGAACCAAGAGTACTGAAATTAACTTTCTATTCATCTCCTACATTTTAATGATCTATTCTATTATGGATTGTGTTCGTTCTTTTCCATCTATGGAGTAGAATCTTCGATTCTAGGATTAGAGAGTAACTTGTGTACGTAGAACATGCTAGATCGAATGTAAATTCTATTTTAGGATTTCTATTCGCAGTTCATGTTTGTTTGATTCAATGAAAATAGTGTTTTGGTTTTCTATCTATTGTGCATAATCGATACAAGGGGTGACATCCCCTGTATCAAAGATCTAGGGGAATTAAAGAGGAACCAAGGGGTTGTCCTCATCTCCAGTAACTGTAGGTAGAAGGGTACGATGGAGTAGGGAACGAGACACGTTCCGACTCCTCGTAAGGATTGATTTGGCATCCTCGTACCATTTATCCTATCTTAACAAAAGGGTCAACCTGGTTAAGGATAGGTAGTTTCCGATAGACGCGAAAACTCATCGAGAAAGGGTATGATGTCCCTTCCACAAGACCCTAATTAGAGAACCAAACTACATTTAATTGATTAGCATGTTCCATGTTGCACAAGTGAAACCGAAGTCCTAGGATCTCTTTTTGAACCTCGAACCAACCTTCCCTTCCTCTATGTGACACCGTACTAGAGTTAGGACCACTGACAATCCTCGTAATCACAACCCTTAGAACTAAACTCTGAATAATAACGTCCACTGAACAATCGATACTCGAATCTCAGTCTCTGTGGGATCGATAATCTATTTATTACTTGACGACATCTGTGCACTTGCGGGCGTTGAGTGCGAGCATGCGCTTCGAGTCCTCGACGATTCCCGTAGCTAGATTTAAGGTCGTGTTCGCGTGTATCAGTTGGACCAGTCAACTCACCACTGGCAGTCAACTGTTGTTTTAAGTAGTTGATTGGTCTCGAGTGGGCAGGACACAAAATATTTTTTCGTCAACTGATTCACTCAACTGATGGCTTGGCATTCAACTGATGGGTATGAGCAGTCGACTAATTAGCTATAATCTGACATGGATCAAGCCGTTGTGAGACAATGGATAAGTGACCAGTCGACTAGTGGGTAAGACCAGTCGATTGATTGACGGAAAATCAGTCCGATGTAGGTTATAAAATGAGGCTTCATGGAGAATTTTCACATCTAGTTCAAAAGAGCTTTTGGAGAGAAATTTCTGCTGCATTCCAGGTCTTCAAAAGACTTTCAAATTAACCAACAAACAAGCAATCAAAGTACTCTTGTGTAAAGCTTTCTTTTGGTTGTATTTCATTTTTATACTCTACACTTGTGTTGTTTCTTGTATAAGATCTTGGTTGTAAGAAGGTGTCCTCCACCTTAGTATTCGTCCAAAGGAGAAGATAGTGAAACCTTGAAAGAGGAGTAATTCACCTTAAGGATTATCGTGGAGTAGGAGTGGATCTCCGAACCATGTTAAAATCGATTTATTGTGCTTATGTTGTGTATTTATATTTTGTTTATGCTTTATTTTATTTCCTCTAGGTATTAACAACTTGTAGACAAGTACGATGCAATCGAGAGTGAAAGAGATCAAAGAAATGCTATTCACTCCCCCCTCTAGCGTGTCACAAGATCCCCAACAATTGATATCAAAGTGAGACTTCTCTTCAAGGACTAATCGGAATGGAGCAAAAGCTATAGGGAAATGGATTTCAATAATGGATTAGGTTACAACATCGGAGTACCACCTTCCTTCGATCGTGATTACTTCGCATATTGGTAAGGTAGGATAGAATATTTTCTAATGAATAAAATTGAAGATTGATTTAGCATTGTAGAAGGATTTGAAGCTCTTATGGATAAGAAGGGAAGGCTCCTCAAGAAAAAGAAGTGGACGGAAGAGAAACTTCAAAAAACTGAGATCAATGACAAGGTAACAAAATTTTTAATCAATTTGGTATCTAATGATATTTTGTGCAAGATAAGAGAATTTAAGGACGCATGGGAGTTATGGAGGAAATTGGTAGAGCTCCATGAGAAGCCCTCATCGGCTCAAGATGATAAGAAGGAGTCCAAGGAATTAAGTTCATCATCTTAAGAGCTTGAGGATCGGAGATTGAAAGGTGCTCAACATCCGAAGTTGAAAAAGTCTCCACCTCTAGGATTGAGGGGGAGGTTAGATCATCGATGTCGGAGCAAGAGGAGACCTCAACCTCCAGAGTCAATGAAGAACAAGTTTACGGTTCTCCTACCATCCAAGAAGGTAACTCAAGCATAAGTATTAAAAATAAAAATCATATCATTTTCTTTGAGTGTAGGGAACAAAGGCACTATAAGAGCAAGTGTCCAAAACGTATCAAGAAGAGAGTTCAAGCAGCATCAAAGGCCAAGGAGAAGGTCAAGAAGGTCGGAGCCCCGATACAGAAAGACAAAGAACATACAGTGCACTTCTGGTGCAACCAAAAGGACCACTACCAGATCCAATGTCCAAATGAGAGTCACCCTAGGAAGGACAAGTTAGATAGCATAAGTGTGTAGAGGAATCGGTCGTCCCGCTAGAGTGGGTGAATAGCGATTTTTGCGATTTCGACGATCGCGATTGTGTCGTGCTTGTCTACAAAAATGTTATACGCAACGGAATACAATACAAATAGAAATAAAGACAAACCACATGCAATACAAGATTATTTAACGTGGTTCAAAACTAGGGTTCCTTCTCCATGGGGCGAGCTCTAATTGAGCTATAGTGATGCACACCACCACTATCAAACTTCTCCTTCTCGGTATAACACCGAGGGTAGAGAAACCTCATACAATAAGTGTTTACAACAATAAACAGAAAAATATAATCAAATACAGGATTAAGTAAAAACTAAAGTAAAGAACACTTCACAAAAATTTGATTGCATGCTTGTTTGTTGATTGCTTTGGATTGCTCTTGAAGGTCTGGAATGCAACATCACTTCTCCTTCAAAATCACCCCAAAAATCTTTGCTAAAATCTTCCGTGAGATACTCCTTTTATAACCCTACTACTAAAAGGCACCAGTCGACTGCTAGCATATCCATTTCTCACAACGACTCCATCCACGCTGGAATCTATCCAACGGATACTTCAGTAGTTGATTGCCCTTTCCAACAGTTGACTGTTGCCCCATAGCCGACTACGTAACAATATGTACACTACTACAGTGCCATCAGTCAACTACTCGTACATGACAGTCAACTGTCACAACCTTAGTCGAGCAGTCGACCTCAGTTGACTCCTCAATCAGACGACTGGTCATAATCCCAATCGGCTACTCTGAGTCAACTAGGCTCCCGAGTGTCAAACACTCGACCAGTCGACTGGTCCATAACCCCAGTTGACTGGTAAGCCTCAAACATGAGGTTTAACCTAAGTATGATCTCCTCATACTTGATACTCACCCATAGCCTAGATCTAAGTCTTTTAGCCACCTCTATCAGCCTCACGCCTCTCGAATCCCTCGAGTTTGCGACTCTTCATCATTCGCGTTAGCCTTTAGGTGCTTCTATCGGCTATGTCATGCTAACCAGATCCTTTGTCAAAGTTCATTTAAATTTATGCCGTCAGGACTACATGCTTGGACTTTATGCTGTCAAAACCTCACCCTTAGACTTCCTTGCTAAGATCTATTTGGACTTACGTTGCCAAGACCGATGCTTGGACTTTACGCCGCCAAACCTACCCTTGGACTTTCCAATTGCCAAAGTTCACTTGGAATTTACGCCACCAAGACTAAATGCTTGGACTTATGCTGCCAAGACTATACCTTTAGACTTTACCATTGCCGAGTACCCATGGCTTGGACTTTCCTTGCCAAAACCATTCTTAGACTTTCGGATTGCCAAGACAATGCTTGGACTTTCCATGCCAAGACCATGCTTGGACTTTCCTTACCAACTCCATGTTGGACTTTTGAGGTTGATTGCTCCAACAATCTCTCTCTCATATGACTTTGGATATCCCAATCATCCAGTAGTCATATGGTCAACCCATATAGTTGAACAATGGGCAAGCCCATTATCAATCCATTGACAAACATCAAAATACTACTCGAGTCCCACTCGAGTGTGGTCAACATTGACCCAGGGCTTGTTACACCAACAAAGCTTAGGGGGAGCACCTAAGGTATCATTTAATAATGCAATTTCCTTTTGTCATAACAAGAAGCATGCTATTTATGATTTTTGTCTTAATGAAATTTCAAGTGTTCATGATAAAAAGCATGTTAATAATAAGTTTTATTGTTTAAATGTTGAACATCATGATAATAAGCTTAAGGACAACTCTAGAGTTATTATCTCAAGAACTAACCTACCTAAAAAAAACATTGGAACATTTAAAGGTAGTTCTAGTCTAGATAAGGATGAGAAGAACAATCTAGGCAATTATTCTAAGACAACTAGACATATGCCTAGGAAGAAGAAGAATGTCCAAAAATATAATGAAAAATAAAAAATTATGAAATTGGAAGAAGAAAATCAAGTTTTGTGGTCAAAATTTGATAAATTGGAAACGACCCTAAAAAAGATGGAAATATTCTTAACGAGCCAAACGGACAAAATCTAGGGTTCGGTAGAAAATATCTACCTAAGGATAAGAAATTTTTGGGTTACAAGCCTAAGTCCAAAGAAATCATACAATCCTACTATAGTGTTCCATTTAACTATGAAACTAACCCTAGGTCTAGAAAAGTCAAGGTTAGAAGGGAAGTCATCCCTAGAGTTGACTTTGATAAGAGTCAAATGACTAAGGTTTCGAAGAAACCTAGAAGAGTCACCAAGAAGATTACAAGGGAAGTTATCCCTAGATGAGACTACAATAGCTAAGGCTTCCAAGAAGCCTAGGAGAGTTATTAGGAAAGTATCTAGTGAAGTAATCCCTAGTGAATACCTAGAAAACCCAAGGAGCTCCAATAGGTATTGGGTTCATATGAGTGTGATCCCTTCAGGCTAAATGAGTAGAGGGTGTGCCAACTTAAAATGGAAAGGTATTTAACCTAATCATAGTGGAGTTGACATTTTTAAATCATTTTTTTGGGTATAGTGATACTTTAGAAATGAGATTAGAATTTAATCCTAAAAGACTTTTAGGATGTGCTAATAGGAATAATGAAATAGTAAAAGTTGATCGTGATTGACATAATTAAGTTAGAGCTAATAGTGTGCCAAGGTGGGGTTTTGGCACACTTGAGGGAATTGAGTTGTTATTATGCCAAATTTGGTATTTGATATAATCTTAGGCAATGACAATTAGGGTCAAGATATAGGTATTTTCATACTTTTGCATTCTATACACATGCCATGATTTATATGTCATATCGTATGATTGCATGGAAGGTGTATCTTTGATGTATCGCATCTCACAAAACATGAGGCTTACCTTGATTTTGTATTTCAACATTTAGATAGAGTGAGATGATAGGAATGAACTCTTGGTTAATAATGCTTGTGAAATTCAAATAGAATGTCAAAACATATTAATACACACACAAATATAAGCATAATGCTATTACAATTAGAATACACACAACAAACACACAAAACGTAACAAGATTGGAGTTGAACAAATTGATTTTTAGGATTTCAGTCGAATATTCAGTTATTAGTATACTGCTTCAAGCAAACAGTCAACTCTAATTACTATAGCAATGCACATAAAGATCCTTAGTCGACTGATGGTTACTGTAGTTGACTGCTTATCTTGGACAAGGCCACAAAAAGGTTTGCATTCGACTGATGACCTCTATTAGTCGACTGTTAGGTGCAATTTCATTTTTAAAAAAAAGTCGAACCCTAGCCATTTGACACCTCACGAAAACTTCCGCCAAAACCCACCTTCATCGTTCCGAGTGCTTCTCCGATAGTTCTTTCCCTGGTAAGCCTTAAAACCTCAGATTCTAGGTAGTTTTGATTGTTCTTTACCCTCCTCAACCTAACCCATGTCTCTATCTCTCTCAGTTTGGCTAAACACACTCCGACTAGGGTTCAACTCCGATCACTTGTTCCTTCAGCATTCCTTGCTGCATTTCCCTCTGGTTGTCATCTACAACCTCACACCATAAATGGCACCAAAGTAACAACTCTAAAACCCTAACCCTAGTTGTTTATCCTTGTATTTTTCACTTTCTAATTAAATCTTTGGTGCATTCATACTCATTGCATTCAAATGCATTCATTTTAGACAAAGATGTAGGATAGAGTCAGGTGAAGGATCCTCGAGGAATCGAGCATCCTTGGATCCTAGGGTTTCGAGTGACGATCATTGTCAATCTTGGACGTTTCAACTCATACCTGTTCGATACTTGGATGAGCCATTCACTACAAAAAAACTATTTTTTGGCAACGAATTTTAGCAACGAATTATTTTCGTTGCAAATCTGGAACAAATATAGCGACGAATTTTAGGTTTCGTCGCAAATTTGTAACGAAATAAATTTTCGTCGGAAATTTGCGACGAAAAATAAATTCGTTGCAAATTTCTGCAACGAATTATGAATTCGTTGCACATATTTGCGACGAATTTATTTTTTCGTCGCCAATTTGAGACGGAAATAATTTTCGTCGCATAATTTAGCGACGAATTCAGAATTTTTCGCAGATATTTAATTTATTTAAAAAAAAAAGAAAATAAGTTCTGCCGAACGAGTTAATTTTTAAATATTTTGCAACGAATTCGAGGATTCGTTGCAAAATAGCAACGAATCAAGGATTCGTTGCAAAATTAATATTAAAAAATAAATTAACGTTTTAAAAAGTTTAAAATATTTTTTTTTAAAAAATTGCAACGAATCCTGGATTCGTTGCAAAGTTAATATTAATATTAAAAAATAAATTAACATTTTAAAAAGTTTAAATTTTTTTTTTAAAATTTCCAACAAATCCAGGATTCGTTATAATTTGCAATCTAACTCGGATTCGCTAAAATTTTTAAAAAAAAAATTAAAGTTTTTAAAACGTTAAGTTTATTTTTTAATTTTGCAAATTTGCAATGAATCCTGGATTCGTTGCAAAATTTAAAAAAAAAATAAAGTTTTTAACAGTGTTCTAAAAAGCGCTAGACGGTAGGCGGGGTAGGCGGTCACTCACGCTTAGCTAGCTAGGCTACGCTAAGCGGTTTCTAGGCGGTCGATTTTTTTAATATTTTAAATATAATAATATATAAAAAAATTAATATATTAGGGGCACTCAAAAGTCAAAACTCACTTTATAGCCTCCACATACATGTAACAAATAACAACTAACAACAACTCAACAAGTAACAAGAATATTAAAAACGTTTAAGATTGTAAACAATAAAAATTGTAAAATATAAGAATTAAAAACATAATTGCAAACAATATTAAAAATCCATTGCAATAATAATAATAAGAATTGGAAATGTGACACCCATGTCAAATGTGCGACACGCCTGCCTCATTCGCACGGGCGTGTCGCACCGGGCCGACACGCTCGTGGCATGGGCGTGTTTGCTGTCGCTGAGCATCGAACGCCGATTTTTTTAATTTTAATTTAGCAACTAATGCGGATTCGTAGAATTTGCAATGCAACGAATCCACGGATTCGTTGCTAAATTAAAATTAAAAATAAACTTAACGCTTTAAAAACTTTAATTTTTTTAAATTTTAATCATTAGATTGCAAAATTTAATTAACTTACCCCGCTACCCTAAATTTTTGCGTCGCCCCGGCCGCGGCGACCGGCCGCGCCCCGACCCTTCCGCCGGCCGAGCCCGCCGGCC
Organism: Wurfbainia villosa; assembly: GCA_025175895.1. Lineage (NCBI taxonomy): Eukaryota > Viridiplantae > Streptophyta > Magnoliopsida > Zingiberales > Zingiberaceae > Wurfbainia > Wurfbainia villosa. The sequence continues at coordinate 134,609,644 of CM045986.1, read as the reverse complement.
GCCGCCGGCCCGGCGACGACACCGCTGGCTTGTCGCCGCCCCTTGTCGGTCGCGTGCCCCCAATGGCCGCGACCGCCAAGCCGCCTCGCCGCCGCCGGCGCCTCCTGCCGGTAGTCGGCGCCGCCTTCTACCCGGCACCGCCCGAGTCGTCGCCATTGTCCCGCACGCCGGCCGGTGGTGCCTCCTGCCGTGGCCGCGAGCAGTCTGCGGTGTCCGACGATTCCGGCGGCCGCCGCCGCGACTGCCGGCGCCGGCTAATAAGCGAGGCTGCCGAAACCAGCCTGGAGCCACGCTTGACCGCCGGTGAGGCTGATTAGTCTCTGTCAGAAGTCGCGTGATCGCCGCGAGTGGTAGCCGTAGCGACCTGTCCGGCTCGGAGGCGCCCGCACCACAGTGGTATAATTTTTTTCCTATATTTAACTCCATAACTCTGAAGCTTTATCTTTCGCTATCCTACTTATTCTGTAACTATATATAGTTAACTATAAAATACAGAAGCTTTAAGCTGCTAATTTGCCATAGAGATACACATACCAAATAATGCTAAGTACTAAGTTGGAAGAAAAATTTTATGATTTTGTTTAGTCACATATAGGAAGTTATGGGATAAAACAAGCAGTTTATAAGGCTTAGATGAGCAAATCTTGCACATCTACCTGAGTAATTACAAGCATCTTAAAGTCAGTGGTGGTGGGGGAGCTAGTGTTTAAGGTTTAGATTAGTATTAACTTGTGGTGATACATTTTGATCCACGCTTGGTGGTGTCAATGAGTCATTCTCATGCGACGATTGTTATACATCTACAACAATAATTTGACCTAAATGGCATAATTACAATGAGTATCTTTCATGTTCAATAAATTTGATTAGTTTGTTGTTATCGTTATTTAGATGAGAGAATTGGCCGATTAACAAAACTCCTAGACCTATGTTAATAACAACTCTCTCATCTAAGCTTATAAAGCTTCTCTATATTATTAGCCCACAATTCACAATTTGGCACTAAATTTAGGGTGTCACAATCACCCCCATTTTAAGTCTTGATGTCATCGTTAAGACCGAAACCCCAACACATAATTTGAACCATTCCTAATCAGTAGAATGTGAGGCTCAATGGTAGCCACACTATCCCACATGCAGCCATCTCTAACACCACACAATGCCTTGGATTGTGTTCATTTGTGATATTAATTGTCACAATCAACTTAAGTTGTTTAACATTTCAGGCTTAAACATCCCAAAATGTTTAAACCTAAATTAACAGTAAGCTCTCTATACAACTGTTGTCTTTTTTGGGTTATGTTTAAAGATTGTTAAACATAGTGAATTCATATGTGAACTAACTGTATATTTGTATTATTGTAATTTCTAGGAGTTTATATTAATATAATTGATTGAAAACAGACATAATGCAGCGTGAAAGGAGTTGGATGTATAATAGGAATTTACCTGAACGTCGGGGTTTAACTGATGAATTTATGAGTGGGTTGCAAGAGTTTTTAAATTTCGCAGCTAGTAATGTTGAGTTTATGGATGGTAATCAGATAAGGTGTCCGTGCAGAAAGTGTCACAATGGTAGATTTTTACCGTCTAGCAAAGTTTCAGAGCATCTTTGTAGATTTGGATTCGTTGCAAATTACTATAACTGGACATGTCATGGTGAACCATTTATATCTGATGAAGTTTATGATAGACACAACACACAAGTCTCTAGGGATCAAAGTGATTATAATTAATTAAATCCATATCAGAGGATGATATATGATGTAGCGGGCCCGAATTTGATTCCCCAATCACAATGTCACGCCCCGAGAGTATGCCGTGCCGAAAAGCAAACGGACGGCATCTCCCCTGTACGTGGCAACATATCGGGTTAATACAAGGCCCGTAGGCCCACAACAACAATATATAAATGGACAATACCAAACAATATATCCACAACAACACAAGAGGTGCGCACCGGTGCGACTCTAACATATTACACACAACAACGTACAAATCCACAGTCAGATACAACACTGATTATACATGGCCATAATACAAAATAACAGCGGAAGCAAATACGTGGAAAACCCCAAATGTTCGGTGTGAGATGGGATCAGCTGGCGGAGCTCCAAACGTCCAAGGAATCTTCTACCTGTTATCTGGGCGACAGAAAACCCAGGGTCCAGGGGTGGTGAGTATAAACTCAGGGGTAATATATAGAAAGTGCATGAACAACATATAAGGATAGATCTACAAGTATACATGTGAAGATCTATAGGTATACAACATGAGTCCAATAGACATACAGTCATATCCAACTCTAATAACAAGTAACTACAGTAAAATCATACTCAAGGTATATACTAAACTGATCAACTGAACATAAAGTAATGTACCAACGTACCTGACGGTCTGTAACGCCATATGCTAGATCATCCTGAACAGGTATACTATAACAGAACCATATAACGTACTAGGTCAATCCCATACCTCACCAATACTCAGACATATGAACAGTATATGATCACCTGTATAATAACTCGGTCCGTACCACACAATGACATGATGCTAATCAAATGCATATAACAGTCTGAATCAACGCATGTATCATGCTCAACACATAGCAGTAAATAAAATGCAAATGACATGTATCATGATGAACAAGCATGTGCAACAATCATAGCTCAATCAAATGCAGCATCTCACAGGCATATGTAAAACATATATCAAATACATGCATACATATATATATCTGCAATGCATATGCATGGTCATGCCTGCGCACCCCACTCGCTACCACGACCCCAGTGTGGCCTAGGTGGCAGGACATGACAACTATCCCAACTCCAGCCGCCACCACTCTTGAGTGACCGAGTTGGGTAGTATGAAACAGTAGCTAGCCCGCCATAGAGCTATATGCTACCCACCTGCGGGGTCCTCAGCTAGTTGCCGGCCCTACCCAGGAGTAGAGCGAGCACCGCACCGGGACAATCGCACATCACACGACCACCACCGCCTATAGTCGGTGAGTGCGCTTAACTACCACTCCACGATGGCCAAGTGCGCATCTCCACTACCACCATCCATAGTGGCGAGAACGCACGCATAATAATGCTTTGCTCTCAACCGCAACCACTACCCCGAGTGGCCGAGGAGGCGAGGATGACGACGACTCTCTCAACCATAAGGCAGAACTCCAAGATGCATGAAATGTAATGATGCATACACACACAAATCCTCGCAACACTCACAAACTCACGGGTAGACCTAGTCAACCAAAAGTCACACATGAAAGTACTATAATCCATAATACTCTCTCTATCACACAAGTCATACACACACGATTCAACCATGCTAAGACCTCTAGTCAAGATGGCGAGATACCATCGGCCAGTCCATATAACCATACTCGGACACACAATCCATAATGGATATACCATCACGCTAGGACCTCTAGTCCATGGTTACATCGACACCCATACACTTATCCATGCACTGCATAACTAGATCCACCATAAATGCACCACTAAAAGATATGGTATAACAATCGACTCCATAATCCAAACCATCACCTAACCCTAGTGATGTAATACAGTAACCCAATCTGAAGTCACAAAGATAAACCTAACCACTTGTACTTACTGAACATCCCTCAGCTAATACATAATAGGGTTTATAATTCCTATCCGTGCTAGATAATCAATGAGTAACAGAGTATATATCTCAAAGGTCAAGGCGATAAGCATACGATTAAATAAGAGTGGATTTAAGGTAAACAGGTATAAACATAAATCCAAGATCATGCACTGGAATTGATCAAACTACCGGACCAGGTAGATATTACCCACCTGATATGTAGCTCGTATCAGCCATCCCTAACTACGAGCATCATCACTAATCAAAGTCCTGAAATCAACATCCTGCAAACAGAACATATTTGATCCAATCATGCTGTCAATTCTAATATTAGGATCAAATCCTAATCCTATATCCACTTTATATCTCGATCAACTAGATTGATCCAATTATCCTAATCAAGTATCCACATAAATCCATCAATCGAATCTCTACCAAATAAACAACTTCTTCCAATGTGAAGCATAGAAATACGACCAAATCATAAATCAATACAGATCTTACCTCAATCTGCTATGTAATCCGTGCTATCCATCTCCACGTCCATGTATCTATCACAATCAAAGTCCTGTAACAATAGGATACAGTTAAGCGCAGTCTCACATCTAATGATCGAATCAAATTCTACCTCAATCTCATATCTCGATCAAACTTCTACACACACATAAATCACACTTATCACCCTTCTCCTACAATAAGTGTATGATCAGATTAACCCAATACTAGTTAGATCCATATTAATGGTATTGAAGCATTACCATACGAAATAGAACACTTGGCTATCATCGAGGTCAGAAGCAAGCAATCACAGATCCAAGCCCCCACCTAGCACAATGATAGCTGCACTAAATTGTTTGCAATCCTGATCAACACAAATTAGGAAACTATATCATGGATTGAAGATCATCGAAGAGAACTACAGCCTTACCAATTCACTGCCAATTTGAATCCAGCTTCCCTGCTCAACTCTGATTTCCACGGCAATTTCAACAACCACAACCTTCTGCCCAAACCACCAATTGCTGATTCAACATAACTGAGCTCTCTCTCCAATTTGATACCCTAAGTTCGATCGAATCCCCTCCGACAGCACCCCCTTGTTTTCCGGCGCAACACCAACTCCAACATTGTGCCGATGATGAAACGGCGGAAGAGGAGAGGCGACGACGGGCTGAGCTCGAGCATCAACGGGACTGCACACGGGAAAGAGAACACCACAGAAACAATAGATCCCGTCCAAGATCGGAAAATCGATTCAACAACTTACCGTGCTCCGACGGCGACGGCAGATTGCTCCCCAAATCCAACAGCGAAAACCTGTTGTCGATCCCTAGCTCCCAACGCAATCCCTCACCCGATTCAAACCCGACGAAGCTTGGTCGACCTCTTTCCCTCAGCCGGATCACCCACCGGAGGCGTCGACAGCGACAGCGGCTGGCTCTCGGTGGAAACAAAGTGAAGATCGCCGATCGCGCGAGTGAAGGTCGGAGGCAGCTGAGCTCGCGACGGCGGCGATGACCGAAGGAGTGGGCGACGTCGCGTGCTATCGGGAAGGCTGCGGCGGCGATCGGGACGGCATCGTCAGCGCCGAGCTCGCGTAAGAAAGGGGAAACAGAGAAATCGCGGAAGAAGGAAAAAAACAGCGATCGCGAAGAAGGAACTGGGTGTTCTGTTCGTTCGGCAACCCTTATAAGTGTCGTTCAGCGATTCGGTTAACCCAGCCCAATCCAATCCGTTTCAACCCAATTCAATCCAACTTCAGTTCAAGCCAACCCAAGCTCAATCCAATTGATTCAGCCCAACCGATTCAGCCAATTTCAAGCCCAGCAATTTGGCCCAAGCCCAATTTCAGCCAAGCCCAATTTCATCCCAAGCCCATTACAGATTCAAACCCAATTTAATCCACTAATTAACCCACTAATTAAATCCAATTAATTAAAGGGTTAATCCATATAAATTTTTTTTTTTCGTATTTTACATTCTCCCCCACTTATAAAAATTTGGTCCCCAAATTTCTAACTCATGTACGAGTACGAGATGTCACAATAATCATCTCAAGTATCCGGAGAAAAGTCACACCTCAAGTGACTAAGTGGGGTACTGAGCTCGAGTATTACATTCTAGCTCTTATATACACTCTCAACCGACCTATTAAAAGGTAATAATTATACCAAAGTGGAGCTCTATACTCGTAACCGATGGGAGACTTTGCCAGAATCGTAAGGTAAATCGTGAATCACTATCAGAAATGATACCCAAGGATACTCCATGAATATAATTACATCAAACGATCCAACGGAGTCCATCTTACGGCTCGGAAGAAAATGAGCAAACCTAGCTAATCGATCATCGATTACCCAAATCCTATCAAGTCATTTCCGAATTCTAGATAATCTCCCAACACAGTCTAACGTACTAGGCTCCCACTTCCATCACGGTACATAACCCTACCGATCACAATATTCCACCTTTGCTTGTTGGCATACCCAACATCAAACTACGAAATCAACCGTGTCCCATATATCGTCCCACCATCATGAACGTCTCAATACTCACTATTTTCGGATACACTCTGAATAAATCATCACTCTCGAATGAAGAGTCTCCTGAAACAACTCTTCCTAAATCGAAATACAACTCTGGGAACCACTATCCTTCCCAGAGAAATTAATCTAAAGTCCAAAATTCACTCTGTCACACAGAACTGAAAGTAACTGGAAGACTATAATGATTAATCTCGCTAGTTTCTCAACCAGCATACACATAACATACGTCTCATACCACTGCATCGGAATCGCTCTAATCCCTGAAATGATGCATCTGCGTACAATACTCTTCCATCCATATCGGACAGATTAATTAACACTGACCCAAAAGTCAGTCACCTTCTAGGCCCTGAAACCTAGCTTCACAAACTTCCGACCAGGTGATTGCCATCACCTTCTTGGTCCCACAAGTCGACGATATAGTATCGCTAGAACATGTTATTCTCATCTATGGTAAATACCAAATCAATCTAAAGAAACCACAACTTCCTTCAAGATTGGGAATATATCCATAAATATATCCTCCACAGATATGATGACAATCGATCTCAAATACTCCAAGAGTACTTGATTTCTCAAGTCCATGAATGACTAAATCGTCGATAGGTCTAACGACCTTATCAATCATCTCCTAAAATTCATACCAAGTATGAAATGTCGTCTTCTACACACCTGCATCCTTTTACTCTAAGCTACAGATAGCTCAATCATTACACCGACAATGATAATTGTATGACACTAAGTCACTACAATATCAACCCTCCAATCGTAGATTAACCCTAGGGTATACACAGGTGTCATTTAGCTGACCCAAACAGATCATCTATCCACAACGAAGGATATTCATTCTCAACTACTGCATTCCAATCATCGATAATCGATGCATAACCTCAAAGTCTGACTCTCTCCCAACAAAGAGTTATAAGTCTTCTCAAGAAAAAACACTGAGGCAGATAAATCTCCCATAGTGTTTAGCAACACTGATACCCATAAAATCATCTCCCGGTATGAGGTCCCCAATATCAGGACTATTCCCGAAATCACCTCAATCGCTTACTCTACTTGCCCATGCAGTGGCAAGCTCGAGAGTTTATCCAAAACTATATCCGAATACTCTCGAATTATACGTACATCCGAGAGTCCTAGTATACCAACGCTCCAACAATCTAACTATCCATAAGGATATGTCTATAGTAGAGGTATGTCTAGCAAAGGCTAAGGGTATCCCTTGACTTTGATTGTTGATCAACATCTCAACTGACGGTAGAGAAAATCACCAACCCACAAGTCGATAGGAACCCTTCTAATCCTATCTAAGTAGGTTCTAGATAAAGATACCTGTAAACTACCAGTATCCCTCGATATATCCGCAAATAGGATAACCTAAAGTAATACCCCGAAGGACCTATCCTTCGGTCTTCTATACTTTTTCTCGAGTAATCATGTAAACTTGTCCAACATCTGTTCTGGATGGCTGAGCTCATGTAGATGCAAAAGACTAAGGAATCAAATCAATCAAAGAGGTACAAATCAAACAATCGAAATGCGGAGATGATAACCATCACTGTTATCGCAGAGAATATACATCCGATCGTAACATATCAAGAATCGCTGTCAACATCGTAGCACGCCCAACTCTACGAAAGGTACATGCAATCAAGAATACCGCATAGATAGATCGACCACTCATCGCCGTATACTCTCTCTCCTCCGAACAAATCATAACTACGCTCGGGAAGGTAATGGTTGTTGTCATCGGGAAGGTTTGATTGTTACGCGCGTCGAGTCTTCGAGATGTCTTCGGCGATCTTGAGTAACTTACTTCTTCCGGATAAAAGTATCAAAGAACTCCAACTATATCTGGGGTAGTAGATCGCTGCTGATGTGATAACCTAATCTTCTGTAATAATCTCGGCTTTCGAGGTTGTGGATCGTCCGCTCGAACGCATCATCCATCGTCTCAATCGAGTCTTCAAAATACATACTCTCCTCGTAGAGATACCTACCGCTTATAGTAGGAGCAGTATACAATGGTCCATCGTGTCTCGTCAGAACCTGCGCATCACACCTAATCTCCCTTCGGAGTCTTTCCTCTGAGTTCACTGATAAACATGAGAAGCTGCTGACAATATGCAATCGGTCTTCTATGATCGAAAAACTCTCCAATAGTTGCTCGTGACTCATGACTTTAATCTTGCTCCTTTTATCCAACATTTGGAGACTTCGGATTCCAATAATTTGACTCGCAAAATCTGCTTATCAAATCTTCAACTCTTAAAACACTTATTACGGAGTCATTTCTATCCACATGACTCGGTCTAAGGACTTCCGGTAGGATCTAGTAGGAGATCCAAACATCCTGATCAAGATGTCAACCGATAACCCCTGGGTGGTCAAAACCAACCCAATCACATTCTTGGGCTATTAAATAGTCGTAACCTTCGCAAGTCTAACGACTCTGCATGGTACCTTCGTAACCAAACGATCACCCTACTCGATGCCCAAGAATTCCCTGACAATGAGTCAAAGAAGATGACGTGGGAAAATACTATCTCACAACATCACTGAACTGTGACTAAGTGATATGTTATTTCCCGTAGGTTATTTCCTATATCTTACACCAAGTACCAGCTAAATTCGGATAGTGGTATGCAGCTAACTTAGCTTCCTCTGTATAACACGAGTTAAGTACTCAAAAGTACCCTCAACGTTATACAACCTAGAACGACCATCTCAGAGATCAAAATCTCTATGAATATCTCCAAACTAATCCTCTACTATCTGCATCAGCGATAGTGTACTCGCGCAATTCATTACCCCATAGGTAATGATCTGACTAACATAATTAGTGAAAATCTTAGGACCGTAATCCTTGATCTCCACAAGCGATGTGACTACCTAACCCCTGCTTTCCGACTCGGTATCAGTCGACTCTCAAAGGTAATCACCTTTTCGATAGCAGGTACATATCTAATAACCTCAAGATATCGTTCCCGTGGTCAAACTCAAACCACGGTTACGAATACTAACCAATATCCTACAAGTCATCCATGTTATAAGCAATTAAATGCATAACCAATAGAAGGATATGTAATAACAATTAACATACCTTAATCCTTGTAGCTCGGAGATGTCTGCAACAGCCAGATCCCAGAACTCACAAAACCAAGACCGAGTAAAGCAAAACTCGATGTCCGAACAAAATAAAATCTGAAAATGGACTTCGCAACCTAGGGCTCTGATACCAATAAAATTGTCACGCCCCGAGAGTATGCCGTGCCGAAAAGCAAACGGACGGCATCTCCCCTGTACATGGCAACATATCGGGTTAATACAAGGCCCGTAGGCCCACAACAACAATATATAAATGGACAATACCAAACAATATATCCACAACAACACAAGAGGTATGCACTAAGGCGACTCTAACATACTACACACAACAACGCATAAATCCACAAAAATACAACATCGATTATACATGGCCATAATACAAAATAATAAATGAAGTAAATACGTGGAAAATCCCAAATGTTCTGTGAGATGGGATCACCAAGTGGAGCTCCAAACGCCCAAGGAATCTTCTACCGTTATCCGGCGCATGTAAAACCCAGTGGTCTGTGGGAGTATAAACTCAGGGGTAATATATAGAAAGTGCATGAACAACATATAAGGATAGATCTACAAGTATACATGTGAAGATCTACAGGTATACAGCATGAGTCCAATAGACATACAGTCATATTCAACTCTAATAACAAGTAACTACAGTAAAATCATACTCAAGGTATATACTAAACTGATCAACTAAACATAAAGTAATGTACCAGCGTGCAGGCCTGCATGCGCCATATGCTAGATCATCCGAGCGGGTATACTATAACAGAACCATATAACGTACCAGGTCAATCCCATACCTGACCAATACTCAGACATATGAACAGTATATGATCACCTGTATAATAAACCGGTCCGTACCACACAATGACATGATGCTAATCAAATGCATATAACAGTCTGAATCAACGCATGTATCATGCTCAACACATAGTAGTAAATAAAATGCAAATGACATGTATCATGATAAACAAGCATGTGCAACAATCATAGCTCAATCAAATGCAGCATCTCACAGGCATATGTAAAACATATATCAAATACATGCATACATATATATATCTACAATGCATATGCATGGTCATGCCTGCGCACCCCACTCGCTACCACGACCCCAGTGTGGCCTAGGTGGCAGGACATGACAACTATCCCAACTCCAGTCGCCACCACTCTCGAGTGACCGAGTTGGGTAGTATGAAACAGTAGCTAGCCCGCCATAGAGCTATATGCTACCCACACGGGGTCCTGCCGCTAGTTGCTCGTCCCTACCCGAGTAGACTAGCGACCGCACCAGACAATCGCACATCACCACGACCACTTGTCTATAGTGGGTGAGTGCGCTAACTACCACTCCAAGCGGTGGCGAGTGCGCGTCTCCGGCTACCATCATCCATAGTGGAGAAGCGGCCGCGCACAACAATGCTTTGCCCTCAACCCCTGCAACCACTACCCCGAGTGGTAGGAGGCGGGATGATGACGACTCGTCTCAACCACAAGCGGACCCGATCGTCATGCATGAAATGTAATGATGCATAGCTTACACAAATCCTCATGACACTCCCTAACTCACGGGGAGACCTAGTCAACCAAAAGTCAACCATGCAAGGACTATAATCCATAAGACTCTCTCTATCACACAAAGTCATACACACCTGACAGTCAACCATGCTAAGACCTCTAGTCAGTAGCGAGATACCATCGACCGTCCATATAACCATACTCAGACACACAATCCATAATGGATATACCATGACGCTAGGACCTCTAGTCCATGGTTACATACTGACACCCATACACTTATCCATGCACAGACAACTAGATCCACCATAAATGCACCACTAAAACAGATATGGTATAACAATCGACTCCATAATCCAAACCATCACCTAACCCTAGTGATGTAATACAGTAACCCAATCTGAAGCCACAAAGATAAACCTAACCACTTGTACTTACTGAACATCCCTCAGCTAATACATAATAGGGTTTATAATTCCTATCCGTGCTAGATAATCAATGAGTAACAGAGTATATATCTCAAAGGTCAAGACAGTACAAGCATATGATTAAATAAGAGTGAATTTAAGGTAAACAGGTATAAACATAAATCCAAGATCATGCACTGGAATTGATCAAACTACCGGACCAGGTAGATATTACCCACCTGATATGTAGCTCGTATCAGTCATCCCTAACTACGAGAATCATCACTAATCAAAGTCCTGAAATCAACATCCTACAAACAGAACATATTTGATCCAATCATGCTGTCAATTCTAATATTAGGATCAAATCCTAATCCTATATCCACTTTATATCTCGATCAACTAGATTGATCCAATTATCCTAATCAAGTATCCACATAAATCCATCAATCGAATCTCTACCAAATAAACAACTTCTTCCAATGTGAAGCATAGAAATACGACCAAATCATAAATCAATACAGATCTTACCTCAATCTGCTATGTAATCCGTGCTATCCATCTCCACGTCCATGTATCTATCACAATCAAAGTCCTGTAACAATAGGATACAGTTAAGCGCAGTCTCACATCTAATGATCGAATCAAATTCTACCTCAATCTCATATCTCGATCAAACTTCTACACACACATAAATCACACTTATCACCCTTCTCCTACAATAAGTGTATTATCAGATTAACCCAATACTAGTTAGATCCATATTAATGGTATTGAAGCATTACCATACGAAATAGAACACTTGGCTATCATCGAGGTCAGAAGCAAGCAATCACAGATCCAAGCCCCCACCTAGCACAATGATAGCTGCACTAAATTGTTTGCAATCCTGATCAACACAAATTAGGAAACTATATCATGGATTGAAGATCATCGAAGAGAACTACAGCCTTACCAATTCACTGCCAATTTGAATCCAGCTTCCCTGCTCAACTCTGATTTCCACGGCAATTTCAACAACCACAACCTTCTGCCCAAACCACCAATTGCTGATTCAACATAACTGAGCTCTCTCTCCAATTTGATACCCTAAGTTCGATCGAATCCTCCGATGACACCCCTTGTTTTTGGCAACACCAACTCAACACATTGTGCGCGATGATGAAAGCGGTGGAAGAGGAGAAGGCGGCAAGAGCTCGAGCATCAACGGATTGCACACGGAAAGAGAACACCACGCGAAACAATAGATCCCGTCAAGATCGAAAATCGATTCAACAACTTACCGTGCTCGACGGCGGCGACAGCGGTGCTCCCAAATCCAACAGTGAAAAACCTGTTGTCGATCCCTAGCTCCCAACGCAATCCCTCACCCGATTCAAACCTGACGAAGCTTGGTCGACCTCTTTCCCTCAGCCGGATCACCCACCGGAGGCGTCGACAGCGACAGCGGCTGGCTCTCGGTGGAAACAAAGTGAAGATCGCCGATCGCGCGAGTGAAGGTCGGAGGCAGCTGAGCTCGCGACGGCGGCAATGATTGAAGGAGTGGGCGACGTCGCGTGCTATCGGGAAGGCTGCGGCGGCGATCGGGACGGCATCGTCAGCGCCGAGTTCGTGTAAGAAAGGGGAAACAGAGAAATCGCGGAAGAAGGAAAAAAACAGCGATCGCGAAGAAGGAACTGGGTGTTCTGTTCGTTCGGCAACCCTTATAAGTGTCGTTCAGTGATTCGGTTAACCCAGCCCAATCCAATCCGTTTCAAACCAATTCAATCCAACTTCAGTTCAAGCCAACCCAAGCTCAATCCAATTGATTCAGCCCAACCGATTCAGCCAATTTCAAGCCCAGCAATTTGGCCCAAGCCCAATTTCATCCCAAGCACATTACAGATTCAAACCCAATTTAATCTGCTAATTAACCCAATTAACCCACTAATGAAATCCAATTAATTAAAGGGTTAATCCATATAAATTTTTTTTTTTCATATTTTACACACAAGGTGCAACTTCAAGTTGTCCTCCAACAGTTGAGCAAATGTTTACTAATGCATCACCCTTTGGAAGAGGTGCAAGTAACAGATATCGGTCAGAATATGAATAATGAAGCATATCTCAAATTTCAGGAGGTGTTGAGTGCTGCAGATGCACCTTTATGGGCTGGTTGTGAGACTCACACTAAACTATCGTTCACCGCAAGAATGTTGAATGTCAAGGCAGAGCATAATGTGTCTGAAGAGTGTTTTAATAATTTTGTTCAAGCTTTTGAAGAGGCATTGCCGCGTGATCATATACTGCCCAATGATTTGTACAGTATGAAAAAACTGATGAAAGAATTAGGTCTCCTAGTGGAAAGAATTGATGTGTGCAGAGATGGTTGTATGTTATATTGGGGAGATGATGCAGATGTGGATGTTTGTAAATTCTGTAATCAAGATAGGTACAAGAGCACTAGTAGGAGGCAGCAACGACGTAAATCATATAATCAGTTGTTTTATTTGCCTTTAACTCCTAGGTTACAAAGGCTTTATGCATCAAAGACAACTGCTGAACACATGACTTGGCATGCAAATCATCGAACAGAAGAGGGACTAATGTGTCATCCATCATATGCAGAGGCGTGGAAAAATTTTGATAGAACATATCCTGATTTTGCGAAGGAGACTCGAAATATTAGGTTAGGTCTCTGTGCTGACGGATTTGCTCCATTTGGTAAATCAGGAGGACACTATTCTTGTTGACCAGTTATATTAACTCCGTATAATCTTCCGCCTGGGATGTGCATGAAAACACCGTATATGTTTTTAACATTGGTTGTGCCTGGCCCAAAAAATCCGAAGAAGTTAATAGATGTTTATATGCAACCATTGATTGCAGAGCTAAAACAACTATGGGATGAAGGTTTTCCTACATCGACGTTCATACTAATCGGATGTTTGTAATGAAGGCTCTTCTTTGGACCATAAATGACTTTCCTCTTATGGTATGCTATCGTGTTGAGTATCACAGGATCTTAGGATGCCCAATATGTATGGAGAGATCAAAGTCGATTAGATTGAAGCATGGTAAGAAAGTTATTTTGATTATAGACAATTTTACCACTAAATCATAATTTGAAGGAATAAAGATGAATTCACTAGGAATCGAATTGAAAGAACACCTCCGCCATTGAGATTGTGAGTCAAGATATTTGGTACAGAGTTCTTCACTTTTCATCATTATTGAAGAGCCACATGGTACAACTTATGAATATGGAACCAACCATAAATGGACCAAACGAAGTATATTTTGGGAGTTACCGTATTGGTTTAGTAATTTGATTCATCATAATCTCGATGTTATGCATATTGAGAAGAATATTTTTGATAATCTGATAAATACAGTGATGGATATCACCGTAAAAACAAAAGATAATCTGAATGCAAGAAAAGATATGCGACTCATTTGTAAACGACCCACCCTTGATGTTGATGAAAATAGTAGAGGACCAAAACCAAAGGCAGTTTATACATTGAATAAGGAACAGAGACGTGTTGTTTGTGGATGGTTGAAGTCATTGAGATTTCCTGATGGGTATGTTTCTAATCTTGGGAGATGTGTCGATATGAAGGAATGCAAATTGATGGGTTTGAAAAGCCATGATTGTCATATATTCATGGAAAGACTAATTCCTATTGCCTTTAAAGAACTCTTACCGAATTTTGTCTGGGGTGTCATTACAGAGTTAAGTATTTTTCTTCATGATATATGCTCAACAGTTTTGGGATATTCACACATGGAGAAGTTAGAGAGAGACATTCCAATCATTTTGTGCAATTTAGAAAGGATTTTTCCGCCTGCATTTTTTGATTCAATGGAACATCTTTTGGTTCACTTTCCATATGAGGCCAAAGTTGGAGGACCAGTTCATTATCGATGGATGTATCCTTTTGAAAGGTATAATTCGCATATTCTATACTTCGTTAATATTGCATAAAAATGTTTAATTTGTTTATATATTCATTTCTAATACAATTTGTTATATTACAATCAGATTCTTATATCATTTGAAGAAAAAAGTGAAAAATAAGGCACATGTTGAAGCCTCTATTGTGAATGCATATATTGTGGAGGAAGTAACAACTTTTGCATCATATTATTTTGAGCCTCACGTTCAGACCAAAAGACGAAAATCCGGAAGGAATGATGAAGGTCCTGTCGATCCCAATTTGAATTCATTCTCAATTTTTAATTATCTTGGTCGACCAAGTGGACCGTAAGCAACGATACTTAATCGATCAAGAATGGCGGGCGCCGGACATATGTTTTACTTAATTGTCCGTATAGTATCGCCATATTTCGAGTTAGTATATATTTCCTATTTCTTCGTGTGTTAATTTGTTTATGTTATAATACAATTTTTTATTATAGGATTTTCCAAAACTTATATTACAAATCCAAACACGTGACTTTGATCATACTTCGATCGAATTTGCACCATGGTTCAAATCATATGTAAGCAGTTTTAATTACCTCATTTTTGTTTACACATATCTTAACTTTTAAATAAATATCATTTTCATTTGAGTATAGGTTTATGCTAATCAAACTCAAGTTCAGCAAGAATTGCTAATCCATCTATCATGGGGTCCAAAAGCAATGGTACGCACTTGGCCAGCATATTTCATAAACGGATATAATTTCCACACTCAAGAATATGGAAATGGAAAGAGTACAATGAATAGTGGAGTATGTGTTCAGTCTTCCAATGATGGAGGTGCAAGCAATGAATTTTATGGTTTGCTGGATGAAATTATAGAGATTGATTATCCTGGTCCAGAAATGCGAGTTATCTTATTTATGTGTCGCTGGTTTGACCCCGTCAGAGGGATGAAGGTGCATCCACAGTATAATTTGGTTGAAATAAATCATAAAAGATTTTATAAGAGATATGAACCATTTATTTTGGCACAACAAGCGATTCAAGTTTTCTATGCTCCATATCCTAGTTTGAGGCGTGACAAAAATGAATGGTGGGCTGTTTGTAAAACAAAAGCACGGAAAAAAATTGAAGAGCGCTGGCAAGACAGACATATATCAACAAGACAAAGTTACAAATATGTTTCATACCAGGAATATATAATTCCAAGCGTTCACGAGATCCTAGCGGAGTAGTGATAAACGTGGATGCAACTGAAATTGATGATAATGATGAGGAGGAGGGGGACGAGGAGGAAGAGGAGGAGGAGACCGAGGATGAGGATACTGATGAGGATGAGGAAGATGATAATGAGGACTTTGAAATTTGACGTCTAGGGTAAGTTTTTTTATATATAATTTTAGTTTTAAACTATAATTTTACAAATTTTCTTAGCTCAATTATTTGTTTATATAATGTCTCATTGTTAAATTTATATCTTTTGTCTCTGTATGTTGTGTATATTTTGTTCTTATAGGTTATCAGTGGTGAAATCATCGTAGCTTAGCGCAGTCGCAGTCTCTCATATCTTCATTATGCATATTGTAAGTTTTTCATGTTCTTCATTAAGCATAAAAGTTTTATTTTCTTTATTCTAATTTTGTTTTGGGTTGATAGTTTCGACACGGTGGACAGAGACGACAGAGTACTAGTAGTGGCCAGACTGATCCACCGCCTACCAGCACTATACCTACTTGCCCTCCTGATATGCCTGGACCTTCACATGATCAGTCGCCAGTACCATCTCATTCGCTGGCACGACCTTCCCATTCTGA
Source organism: Wurfbainia villosa (assembly GCA_025175895.1). Taxonomy (NCBI): domain Eukaryota; kingdom Viridiplantae; phylum Streptophyta; class Magnoliopsida; order Zingiberales; family Zingiberaceae; genus Wurfbainia; species Wurfbainia villosa. Next base: position 134,592,711 of record CM045986.1, on the reverse strand, counting down.
TTCACCTGTACCCGCCAGACACTCCTCTACTGAGAACATCGAAAGTCGACCATATATATTTCCGATTGGAGATTCGTAAGTAATATAAGTATTATAATTTTTAAACTATCTTAATTATTTATTCAATTTTTTTTCACTTTATCGTAGGTTTGAAAATTTTGTACCTGTTATTCGCGAGATCAATAAAATCGTGAATAACTATTGGAGAGGAGACTCTTTGTCATACTCAAGCACGCCAGGACCTACAAAAGAATTATGGTGGTGCGAGTTTCAGGTATAATTGATTCATTTTATATATTAAATAAGTGATTATATAAATAATTGTTTTTTTTCCATCTCAGCGGAGATTTATTTGGGACCCTACTCAAGACTTGGAAGTTAAAAGAATTTTTAAAAAAAAATGTGGCGATCATATCCGGCATGTATTGAGTCATGCCAAATCTACTGGAAAAAAACCCGCCTGTGTCATGTCAGAAAATTGGAGTAAAATCTCCAATTATTGGCAATCTGATGAGAGCAAAAAAAGAAGTCAACAGAATAAATTAAATCAAGCATGTAATTCTGGAGACTTATCTGCAACATATGCGGGAGGATCTATAAATATCGAGGAGCATTCACGTAGATTGGTAATTTTTAAATTCTACAATTAGTTTTTAAATATATTTCAGATTATTATTTTATTTCTAACATTCTTATATTTAGTCTAAGGAATTGGGAAAGGAGCCGGAATTTATAGATACTTTCGTTCGCACTTTCCAAAAAAAAGATAAGACTTGGAGTGGAGATAGAGCTCGAGCAATTAAGGTTTGAATTAATCTTTAAACTTACTTTATAACTTTAATTCTGTTAGTTATGTAAATGCTCTGATTAAAATTTTAATTTTGTGTAGGAGAGATATGATCAGTTATCCTCATCTCAGAGAATTTCAGGAGATGACGGTGATACTGAGGGATCTGAGCCATCTGTTAGTAATAATTTGGATTTATGGCTTGAGGCGAGTGGAGGATCAAAAGGGGGAAGGATATTAGGTATGGGTTCTCTGAGCAGAATGCATAATGCTCCTCGTAGATCTATTTCTTCTACTCCACCAGCAGTAGCGGCACAGATACATAACTTAACTGAGGAGGTTAGCAATTTGAAGGGCATAATACATGAAAGAGATCAACAAATTTTAGAAATACAACAACAAAACTCACAAAGGGATCAAGAAATGATAGAAATGTGACGACAACAAGCCTTTCTTATGCGACAGTTTCAGCAATTTAGTTCTGGTCCAAGTCATATTCCTCCGAGTCATGACGATGATGGTGGCGACGATGATGATATTGTATGCATGTTTTTAATTAGTACTTTTAAAAATTTTTAGTTTATTGACTTTGTTTATTTTGCTTTAAACAGGAATGATCGATGAAGTTAATCCTTATGGCGGTTGAATATGCACATCATTGTAAGTCTTTGCATATTTATTTTCGTGTTATTATATAGTTTTTTTTTAATGTATGATACTTTTTGTTTGTTTCTTTTCTAATGCAGGTAGAAAAATATCGGCGATTGCTTACCAGATTCTCTTTTCTTTTTTCTTTCCCATGTGTTTAGATCTTTTGTAGACATTGTTATTTGGATATCAGAACTATGTTGATGTTTGAAATGTTGTAGGATATAACTTTTTATTTGGAATGTTGTATTGTTCTTAACTGATTGTGTTGCTTTGTATTTATTTGGATATGATTGAATATTATTTTGTTGTACTGAATGTGTGTGTGTTTTGTTTGTATTGAATGTATTTATTTGGATATTAGAACTTATTGTGTTTTGTTGTGTGTGTGTGAAAATTTGTATATACGATAGAATATCGAAACGGATGAAATCTGTTAAAAAAAAATTTATTTAGCGACAAAAATACAAATTCGTTGCTAAATTCTGAGAAATCTGCGACGAATTTTGCGACGAATTAAATTTTCGTCGCAAATTAGCGACGAATTTAGCAACGAATCCAACCTGCGACAAATTTTGCAACGAATTTTGCGACGAAAATTAAATTCGTCGTAAATTTTTACAACGAAAAAAGAACTCATCGCAAAATATTGAACTTCATGCGAATTTTGCGAATTTAGCGATGAAATTTGCAGCAATTTCTATCGATCATAAATTTACTAACGCAATTTCTTATTTCGTCAAAAATTACCAGCGAAAATTAATTAAATGCAAAATATGGTTTTTATGACGATTATTGACGAAATTTGCGGATCGACAATTTACCAACGAATTTCTTATTTTGTCACGAAAATTACCAACGAAAAAAATAATTCGTCGCAAATTTGCGACGAATTTTTAATTCGTCGCAACCTTTTGCGACGAAAATTGCAATGAATTTTTGAAATCTTGGTAACTTCTGCAACAAAATTAGCGACGAATTTTTAAATTCGTCCCTAATTTTCGTCGCAAAAATTCGTCGCAAATTTTGTCGCTATTATTTGCGACGCTTTATTCGCAACAAAAATATTTTTGTCGCAAAATTCATCGCTAATTTATTTTCCAACGAATTGTTTTTTAAAATTCGTCGCTAAATTCGTCGCTAATGACTGTTTTTTTTGTAGTGATTCTTTGAGTCATATTGTTTCGATGTAATTCAGATTATTAGGCATTATTATCTAGGGAAGCTAGTTTTTTGTACCCATCCAATAAACATTGACCTTCTATCTGAGTTTTATAATAATCTTAGGAAAATCGGAGATGGTCTAAGGTATCAAACTCACATTGCAAAATGTGATCTAGAGTTTACTTTGGAAATCCTTCGGGAATTTCTAGAGTGTCAACCATCTACTGATATTTTCATTTTCTACCCTACCTTAGATGAGTCACCTCCTGCACCTTTTGAGCATATCACCATAAATCACATGGATGAGCATTTCTTCCACCGATCATGACATGATGGCCAAAACTTATTTTCAGTCAATGACCTATCCATTCTTGATAATGTTCTCTATAAGGTCGTTGTGGGATGTTTATTACCCATAGTCACTAGGGGTCTAGTCATGATTCACCCTCAGCATTTATTCCTGATGTATGCATTATGCCATTAGTTAGATGTCAATATTGCAATGAATATCTTCCATTGTATAGTTCATTTTGTGTCCCCTGTCTAAAGGAAGATTCATGTGCCTTTGGGAAACATCATCACTACATGGCTAGCATCCATGGGCATTAATATTTCCAGTGGTACGATGAAGTGTATGCCAAATACATATGATCGTATAACCCTGAGACACTTTGTGTTGGCGGGTATGGCCAAAGGTTTTGGGAGGATGGAGTGGCTAGAGGAGCATCAGCCTGCTGGGGAGGCAGAAGACGATGCTAAGGAGGAAGACGTTCCCTTATTACCAAATCCACCACAAATGGGTTTCTATGATTGATTTACACACCTAGAGTCTCGTTTGAGGAGCTCCACGAGACCATCGACACACGCTTTAAGAAGCTCAGCCTCAACCATTCCTCCATGGCTCACCGTTTGACTTAGATCGAGCAGCGTCAAATCGAGATGTACGAGATGAAGTGTGCTTGGACTCAAAGCCAACAACTTCCATCTCCTCCACCACCTTCGACAGACGATGATGATGACTAGTAGTTCAGCTTTCGCTCGGATGGTTGTTTTTTCTCTTAGCATGTTGTAGGGTCAAACTCTTTTGTCTACAAATTTGTATGGATGAAATTTGAGAAATGAATGAAATGACTTTTCTTTTTACCTAAATTGTCTATATTTTACTGTTTGATTGTAAGTATGTGTGTTGTATTGTTCATAACATATTTTTGTTGTGTATCATGACCATTCAATTTAAGTGTTATGCCATGATTTCATAATAATTTTTTTTAAAATTATGCAATCAATATATGTCATGATCATAATTCATGTATTAAATTCATCAATTTGAAATTAAGGACAAATGACATGATTTGATATCCTAGGTAAGGTGATCAAATTGGATATGCCTAGATAACAATGCATGAACCCTTAGATTAGGAAAGAACCAAATATACATCTCACAAAAATCTTAAGATGACATGTGTGTATATTGAGATACTCTAGATACATGTGAGATGTTAGGAAAATGAGTTAGATTCAATGTGCTTGTATGGTACATCAAAATCAACTCGAACTCATTAAATCATATGATTAAATCATGAGGAAAGCTAATGTATAAGTCATGTACACTTAGCCCATAGACCATGATTGAAAATAAGGTTTTGAAAATAATATTAAAATCATTTTAGAAAACCTTGGTGAAGTCTATCTTTTGATAGCAATCACCATTGAAGATATTGATACAAGTAGGCAAAAATATTGAAGTTTTCAATGGTTTTGAACTTTGTATCATTCTTTCAAAATAATGGATATTTTCATATAAAATTATTTTTCACCCATAGTATTTAGCATAAGTAATGTGTGTATGAAATTTTAAGATTTTTTGAAAATCACAGAATTACTTATGCATTTTTGAAATTCATTTTAAAAAGTATGATTTCTGAAACTATAGAAACCAGTCGACTACCTCATGAAGCAGTCAACTGGTGGTGGTGTCAATCGATTGGTCACTGACATAGTCGACTGATGAGTCTAATTTTGGCTGAATAAGATTTGTTTAGTTAATTATCAGCGCCCCTAAGTACCCTAACCACTCTTAACCCTATAATATGCTTAGACAAGCATTAGAAGGGTGGTATTTTCATTAAAAATAATTAGGAGAATTAATTTGGGTGAAAATCAAATTTTAAGGGATGTTAAAGTTCAAGTTTGAACTTTTACCCCTATTCTTGATTGTTTAGATTTCCTATAAACTTAGGAACTCTCTAAGGACATTGAGGGTGTAATGGTCAAGGGAGAGCATACCTTTAGGGAGAGTCTATCCATCAAGGCATGATAAGGGTTTTATCACTAAAGAGAATGAAGGGACTTAAGATGAATTTGGATAAAGGGAGAGAATGAAGGATCTCATTGGAAGATGAGAGACTTTTGGATGTGTGCCAAGAAAGAGAAATGAAGGATTTAAGTTAGGAAACCTTATTTATACCTTAGCATAAGAAGAGCCAAGTTGGGCTTATAGGTTAGCCTAACTTAAAGGCATTATCAAACATCAAAAATTGGGAGATTTTTGGTGCAATCAGCCTTAGGTCAATGTTGACCAAGCTCGAGTGAGACTCGAGTAGTGTTTTGATGTTTGATAATACATTTTGTTAGTGCAGGGGCACCAGATGATCGAACCTGTGTTTTGATTATGGAAAAGATGCAAAGTTAAGATTACATCATTATCTCATGGGCTTAGTCGAGTGTGCAGAAAAGTGCTAATGTTGGAGCTGAAGGCTAGCGACACCTGGAGGAAGCTGTGGTGGTCGGGCGACACTCGAGTGACTTCGGAGGGAGTCGAAGGAATCGAGTGGAAGGTCGGAAGCGAGAGCTACAAAGTAAGTATTGAGGTAAGCTCGTGTGTGTGAGAGTAAGTGAGGTCGTATCCTCCTTACGAGGATGGTCTTAAGCATAGATCCGACCAAAGACATCCCATGGATGGTCTAGGTTGAGATCGGACGGTCGACAGCTGTCAAAATAATGTTTTTGTTAAGATAACTTTTGATTTCAGCTAGCATCAGTCGAGTGCCAGCTTGGAGCACTCGACTACCATCCATCGATCATTGTCGCGGTCGGACTTTCGTGATGATGCCATCGATCGTGATGATGGCCATCGATCGGGTGGTCAAGGATCGACCAGTCAAGCCTTATCACCTCATTTCAAGGGTTTTGGTGCACAAATCTCATTGGCTGAAGCTCCTCTCGAGAAGGGACTCAAAGGCTATAAAAGGAGGGCCTCTCCTAGGGTTTTCTCATCAATTCTAAATTCCCAAAAGCCTCTGCAACGCTACGACTCTCCAACGATGAAGTGCTACTACTCCGACGATCTATTCTTGAGTTCTCATTTTCTTATTCATCGGTATAAGTTTAATTTAGCTTGTTTATTTAATATTATTATCTTGGAGCTTTCTTTTTATCGTAACGAGGAGAGGGGGAGTGTCCCTCTACCTCAAGCTTTTGTGGTTTCTTGTATTCGATTAACTCCTACCTCCAACGAGGAGGAGTTCTTTAGTGCTTTGTCCTCCGTGCGTGGTCAAGGACCACTAGGGCCTTGGAGTAGTAGCTGAAGGCTACGAACCAAGTAAAAAAATACTATCATCTCATTTACTTTGCATTTATCTTCCGCTGGGTTCACTTGTGTCTTGAAATGAATTCGAACGAAAGAAAAGTTTTCTATCGCTATTCACCCCCCCCCCCTCCTCTAGCGATCCTCTCGATCCAACACATTTGACTATATGTATGATAGTATGACTAGTGGATGGTTCGGACAGATTAGTTGCTAGTCGACTAGAGTTATAAACTAGTTGACTAGTCGAGTGGTCGACTGCTACTCGAGAAATTAGCTGGTGCTAGGTAGTCGACTGGTGGGTTAGACCAGTCGACTGCTAGTTTGGGCAGTCGATTGATCTTGTCTGGACAGTGCACAGAATATTTCTGAATCGAGTAATCCACTCGATTGATGGCTTAGTAGTCAATTGATGGGTATGAGCAATTAACTGATCAATTATAATCTGACGTGGATCAAACCGTTGTGAGACAACAAATAAGTGACTAGTGGAATGGTGGGTAAGGTCAGTCAACTAATTGGAGGAAAATCAACTCGACGTAGGTTATAAAAGGAGGCTTCATGGAGGATTTTCGTAGCTAGTTCAAGGGAGCTTTTGGAGAGGAATTACTACTGCATTCCAAGTCTTCAAAAGCCTTTCAAAGCATACAACAAACAAGCGACCAAAGCATTCTTGTGTAAAGATTCCTTTTGGTTGTATTTCATTTTTATACTTTATACTTGTGTTGTTTAGTTGTTGTTTCTTGTATAATCTTCAGGTTGTAAGAAGGTTTCCTCTACCTTGGTGTTCATCCAAAGGAGAAGATAGTGAAACCTTGAAAGAGGAGTAATCTGCCTTAAGGATTGTCATGGAGTAGAAGTATATCTGCGAACCACGTTAAAATCAGTTTGTTGTGCTTGTGTTGTGTATTTGTGTTATGTTTATGCTTTATTTTGTTTCCACTGCATATTAACAACTTATAGACAAGTATGACACAATCGAAAGTGAAAGAGATCGAAGAAACTCTATTCACTCCTCCCCTCAACACAATTGTACTTCGAGGTTATGATAAATGTCTACTTCCCAAGATAGAACAACAAATTGTGTATCCAATGAAGCATAAGTTATTCTACATATACCTCTTTGTCAATGAATTCATTTAGAAATATTGACTTAACATCCATTTGATAAATTAAAAGCCCCTTATATTTGGCAAATGTTACAAGCATTCAATCTGATTTAAGATGAACTACAAGAGCATAGTTTTTGTCATAATATAACTCTTTAACTTAGATAAAAAGTCGAGCTACACTACAAGAAAAATGGGAAATAGCGACGAACTATTTTCATCGCTAATACCAAATATTCATTGTTAAATAATATTAATGACGATATTATTTCATCATAATAAGCTTGTCGCTAATGAAAGTTAGCGACGAATTATTAATTTTTCGTCGTTAATATTATCGACGAAATAAAAAATGTCGCGAAAAACAAACATTTCGTCACAAAATATATAATATCGGAAAGAGAAAAATCACTGATATTGGCGATGAAATATACTAAAGTTGTCGCTATATATCAGTTGATTGAAGCAAGAAAGATATCGACTGTGTATTTTTTGGCCAACCACAGAATCGGGAGAGCCTTGACTGGCAAATCGACGGACGGGTTAGCGACGAAATGAATTCATTTCATCACTAAATATTAGTCGATTGAAGCAAGAAAGCAATTGACTGTCTATTTTTTGTCCAGCCACAGAATCGAGCGAGCCTCGACTGGCGACTCGAATGACTGGTTAACGACGAAATTAATTAATTTTGTCTCTAATTAGTTGAATCGTTTGCGACGAATTGTTATAAAATTCATCGCTAACATTCTACAACAGTCGAATGCGTCATTTTGACAGTTGACTGATAAACAAAACTCTAGCAATGATATTAGAAATTTCGTTGCTAACCCTCAAAATTCTGATGTCGTGTATCAACGGTTAGCGACGAAATTGGAGAAAATTATTGCTAATCATGAAAATATAGATTTCCAAAATTCATTTAATTTGTATTCGAAATCCTGTAATACAATATCAATCACACAATTTAACTTAACAACATACAACTCAAATAATAAACCAATAATTACAATTAATAACAACTAACATAACATCCAATTTCACAAATACATCCAATTTAAAGTCCAAAATGTTGGTGCAGGGGCACCTGATAATCGAACCTAGGTTTTGATCATGGCAAAGGCTCAAAGTTAAGGTATTATCTTTATCTTATAAGCTACTGTTAAGTGTGTAGAAGAGTTTAAGCTGAGTTGAAGGTCAGTGACACCCGGAGAATCTTGAGTCGAGAAATCGTGGTGGTCGGGTGACACTGGAAGAACTTCGGATGGAGTCGAAGAACCTAGGTGGAGACCGGAAGCTAAGTGACAAGTCGTAAAGGATCAGAGATAAGCACGAGTGTGAGTAATGGTGAGGTCGGGTCCTCTGTACGGGGACAACTTTAGGCGGCGATCCGACTAAGACTTCCAGTGGAAGGTCTAGGTCGAGATCGGATAGTAAGTAACCGTCAAATTTACTATTACTTGTATTTTTGGGCTAACTCTTTGTTGCAGTTGAATAACCTAGCTGACAGTCAACTGTTGGCTTTTGGCAGTCGATTGCTACTAGCATCAGTCGACTGATAAAGGGCATCAATCGACTACTATTCAAACTATCCAGTTCGATGAAGGTGAAGATAAGATCCCCTTATCTGTTAGGAATATTGGAACGGCTAGAGGGGGGGTGAATAGCGTAGATGAAATTCGATCGCGTTTGTGTCTACAATTTCGTTAGTGCACAGCGGAAATAGAAATAATAAAAGCAATAACGAAATAGACAGCAAGCTAACACAATGATATAACGTGGTTCGGAACCGCACGGTTCCTACTCCACGGATCGAGCTCTACGAGCTCTAGTGATGCACACGCACTCACTAATGACAAATACTCCTTCTCGACACAAGTCGGAGGTGAAGAAACCTCGTACAATATATCTTACAACAGTAAGAACGAAATACAAGCAATATACAATGTAAATACGAAATACAAGTAAAGAAAAGACTTTACAACACTTGTTTTGATTGCTTGAATGCTTGGTTGCTTTCTTGCACTTGGAGACCTGATTTGCACCAACAAATCGCCCCAATAGCCCTCAAGAAATCGATGCCTTTTTCCTCCATCACGAGCTCCATATATAGCTTCAACCTGTGCTGGAAAAAATCTATCAGTCGACTGATCGGGACCATTAGTGGACTGATGCCACTGTTGTCGTGAGACAACGGCTAAATCCACGCTGGATAAGTCCAACGGAACCTTCATCAGTCGACTGATCATGACCATCAGTCGACTGATGGAGCCTTCACTCAACCAGTCGAGTCTCGACTCCATTCTGTGCCCGAAATACCAAGCACCAGTCGACTGATCACACGATCAGTCGACTAATTGAGCCATCAGTCGACTGCCCACCTCTGGCAGTCGACTGCTAGGCCATAACCCGCAGTCAAACCCTAGTTGACTCGGTCCAGTCGACTGCCACATGGCACCAGTCGACTGGCACACCTCAAATATGAGGTTTTAGCCCAAGTATGGTTCCCCCATACTTGCTAGACTACCCTTAGCCTAGACCTAAGCCTTCTAGCCACCTCCATCAGCCTCACGCCTCTTGGATCCCTCCAAGTCATCCATGACTTGTTCATCCATCGCGTTAGCCTTCAGGTGCTTCCATCGGCTATGTCATGCTAACGGTGTCTACACCGCCAAGGCACATTGGACTTACGCCGCCAAGACTCCGCTTGGACTTTACGCCGCCAACTATTGGACTTATGCTGCCAAGACTACCGCTTGGACTTTACGCCGCCAAGATTAATCCCCTTGGACTTCAAATGCCAACCCATGTTGGACTTTCCATGCCAAGACCATGCTTGGACTTTCCTTGCCAACTCATGTTGGACTTTCCATTGCCAAGACCCATGCTTGGACTTTTCATGCCAAGTACTCAAGACTTGGACTTTCCCAAATGACAATTACATTGTCATATGTTTTTGTCGAAACATCAAAACACGTAAAAACATCACTCGAGCCAAACTCGAGTCCTGGTCAATCGTGACCTGGGCCGATTGCACCAACAATCTCCCCCTTTTTGATGTTTGACAAAAACCAAACAAATAATTGAGTTAGAATACTAACTCCAATCCTTTACCAATTACCCCAAATTGGTAAATACTCTCCAAATGTTTTCCCCCAAACATTCTCCCCCTTTTTGACTAACAGCAAAAAGTTGTCTCCCCAAGAGGGTCAATGTCTCATGTCCCAATGAGATCTTACAATCTCCCCCTTGGTCCAAAAATACTTAGGATGCCTACCATCTTCCTAGTGACAAGTCCAATATCACTCAAGAGAGACAATCCTATTTACTCTCCCAATTTCCAAGTTGGGTCTCTCAAAAGTCCCCATCAATTTCCCAATTGATGTCATATTCTCCCAATAACTTCTCCTTTTCAAGGAGAAAAACACATCCATCATTCCAAGATGGATACCTCCCCCTAAAGGCTTGCTCCCCCTTGACCATTGCACCAACAATGTCCTTGGGAAGTCCCTAAGCCAATAGGAACTCTAAACCATCAAAATTAAGGTTAGAAATACAAAATTGAACTTTCCAACACCTTAAAATTGATACAAACCCCAAATACTTCTCCTAATCCATATCCAATGGATTTACACCCTTTATAATGCTTCCCAAAGCATATCCTAGGGTTAGGAGTGATTAGGAACTATAACCGTAGCTGAAATCGGGTTAAACAACCTTGTTTACCCCGAACAGCTACCAATGAGTGATTAAATCATCATTGGAACCTCCATCGATCGCCACCCGAGGCGATCGATAATCAAAATCGATTTTGTTATCGAAAATGAGTTGTGAAAAATCATAACTAATTATACGTATATCGAAAAATCACGAAATTTGATACGTATAATACTTATGACTAATACAATGGGTGAAAAATGTTTGAAAATTATTTTACCCATTAAATAGTGAAATTGGTACAAAGTTCAAAACCATTGAAATTTTCAATGTTTTGGCCCTACTTTGTATCAACTTCATCAATGGTGATTGCTATCAAAAGATAGACTTCACCAAGGTTTTTCAAAATGATTTTAAAATATTTTCAAAACCTTATCTTGGATCATATTCCTTGGGCTCTATGTACGTGACTTGTACACAAGCTCTCCCAATGATCCACAACTAAAATTAGATGGGTTTTAGTTCATCTAGATGCAAAAAACTATGCACCTTGAACTTAACTCATATCCTAGCATCTCACATGTATCTAGGGTGTATACATACACATACATATCAATTAGATGTGAGATGTGGGTTTTGTTCTCCCTAGACTAGGGTTTCATGCATTTTCTAAAGCAACTCTACTTGATTCCCTTATAACTGGGACTCCAAGTCATGCCATAGTCCTTAAATCAATTTTAATCAAGTTAATGCATGAATGTATGATCATGGCATAAATAATAGCATTATTAAAACATGGCCAATGATCATGATGTCATGGCATAATATGAAATCTAAAAACACATGACACTTAAATCCTTAACCTAAGCATATTCATGACATATAAAATGATTAAGAATAAGCATGATGTCATGGCATGGCATATGGCAAACAAATCATGGCAAGTAAAAAGTATAGGTATAAGTATACCTAAATTTTAATATTCATTGCCATTTGATATAATTAATTATATTTTGCCATATTTCTATTTTTCTCCCAAGTGTGCCAAAAACCCAAAATGGCACACTAACCTCTAAACCTAAATTGTGCCAATTTGACCATTTTATCAAGCTTCTCAAATAATATTGGCACACCCTAAAATCTTTTAGGATTATAATTCAAATCTATTTCCAAGGTATCCATAACCTTGAAAATAACCTAAAGTGCCACCTTTGCCATGGTTGAGTTAACTACCCATCCATTTAAGGTTGGCACACCCTAACCCATCTAGCGTGAATCAATCACGCTCTTAGGAACCCAAAACCGATTTGAGCTCCTAGGGTTAATTAGGTATTCCTTAGGGATAACCTCCCTAGATACCTTCCTAATGACCCTCCTAGGCTTATTAGCCTTGGTCATTTGGGTCTTACCTAGGTTGACTCTAGGGGTAACTCCCCTTGCAACCTTCTTAGTGGCCACCCTAGGTTTCCTAGAAACCTTAGCCACTAGGCACAACCCTTGGTCAACTCTAGGGATGACTTCCCTATTGACCTTAGTCTTCCTAGACCTAGTTTGTGTTCCATAATCAAATAGAACACTATGGTAAGCCACCTTAGGCTTAGGTTTGTGACCCAAACCTTGCTTGCCCTTGGTTGACTTTTGACTCTTAGGTCCTAGGTGTTGACTTTGACTTTTGGACCTAGAAGTTTGACTAATTGACCCTTGCATTTGATTTTGCATAACCTTAAGGGTCTTTTCAAGTTTTTCAAGCCTTGATCTCAAGGCTTGATTTTCCTTTTCTAATATCTCAATTTTTGATTTTTCATTTTCTCTTGAGATATTTTTATTTCTAGGCATATGTCTAGATTTCTTAGCATTAAAGCCTAGATGTTCTCCTATTTTCTTAATGCTTTCCTTAGGTAATATATTTTTAGGGACATTAGTCCCAAATTTCTTCTTATTTCCTAAGTGAACACTCTTAGCACCTAAACAAAAGTATTTATTTCTATTAGCATGTTTTTCATGGAAAATTGCAAGAGAATTAAAATTCCTAGCATGCTTTTGACTTTTAAATTTAGAAGATGCATTATTGAAATATACCTTAGGGTTTGCCTTGGAGGCTCCCCCTACATGTATAGCTCCTTCTTGGGTCTTTTTGCTCCCCCTAGGGCATTGATTTCGGTAATGCCCCGGTTGTCGACACTTGAAGCAAATGACTTGCTCCTTGCTTTTCTTGGCATTGGGAACACCGGCTTCATTGACTATTTGTGCCGGTGGAGCTTTCTTAATCTTCTTTGGGCACTTGCTCTTGTAGTGCCCGATTTCCCTACACTCAAAACATATTATATGCATTTTATTATTAACACATATGTTTGAGTTACCTACGGTAGTGGTGGAGGCCGGAGTTGGATTTTGAGCTTCCTCATCTTGACCGGAGGTTGAAGGCTCTTCTTGAGGTTGCTCCGGTGTAGAGGATGGTCTCTCCTCCTCAATCCTACAAGTAGATGCTTCTTCCACCTCTTCTACTTCATCTTTCTCCGATTCAGAAGTTGACTCCATCTCAACTTCCGATTCCTCACTTTCACTTGAGGATGAACTCTCCTCATGGAATCTTGCCAATTTTCTCCATAGCTCCTTGGCATACATGTAATCCCCTAGCTTGCACAAAACATCATTAGGGATTAAATCTTCTAAAAGTTTCATTACCTTAACTTCGGTCTTGAGCTTCTGGCGTTGCTCTTGGGTCCACTTTTTCAATTTTAGGACATTCCCCTTCTTATCCCTAGGGGGTTCAAGGCCTTCAATGAGGATGAACCAATCCTCTATGTTCATCATCAAGAATGTTTCCATTCTCGCTCTCCATGCCGGAAAATCTTCTGGATCATATGGAGGTGAAGTGTTGATTTCCCATCCAAGCTTGTCTTGGAATTCCATCTTCACCCTCTAGCCTTTTGCCTTAGCTCCCGGTAGTTAATCCGTAGAAGAGAACCTGGCTCTGATACCACTTGTTAGGAATATTGGAACGGCTAGAGGGGGGGTGAATAGCGTAGATGAAATTCGATCGCGTTTGTGTCTACAATTTCGTTAGTGCGCAGCGGAAATAGAAATAATAAAAGCAATAACGAAATAGACAGCAAGCTAACACAATGATATAACGTGGTTCGGAACCGCACGGTTTCTACTCCACGGATCGAGCTCTACGAGCTCTAGTGATGCACACACACTCACTAATGACAAATACTCCTTCTCGACACAAGTCGGAGGTGGAGAAACCTCGTACAATATATCTTACAACAGTAAGAACGAAATACAAGCAATATACAATGTAAATACGAAATACAAGTAAAGAAAAGACTTTACAACACTTGTTTTGATTGCTTGAATGCTTGGTTGCTTGCTTGCACTTGGAGACCCGATTTGCACCAACAAATCGCCCCAATAGCCCTCAAGAAACCGATGCCTTTTTCCTCCATCACGAGCTCCATATATAGCTTCAACCTGTGTTGGAAAAAATCTATCAGTCGACTGATCGGGACCATCAGTCGACTGATGCCACTGTTGTCGTGAGACAACGGCTAGATCCACGCTGGATAAGTCCAACGGAACCTTCGTGATCGGTCGATCATGACCATCGATCGGTGATGGAGCTTTCACTCGACGGTGAGTCTCGACTCCGATACGTGCCCAAAATACCGAGCACCCGATCGGTGATCACGATCGATCGGTCGTTGATCAGCTCATCGGTCATATCCACCTCGGCGTCATTTGCTAGGCTATAACCATGATCAAACCCTAGTTGGCTCGGTCGATCGCGCCACATGACCGGTCATTGGCACACCTCAAATATGAGGTTTTAGCCCAAGTATGGTTCCCCCATACTTGCTAGACTACCCTTAGCCTAGACCTAAGCCTTCTAGCCACCTCCATCAGCCTCACGCCTCTCGGATCCCTCCAAGTCATCCATGACTTGTTCATCCATTGCGCTAGCCTTCAGGTGCTTCCATCGGCTATGTCATGCTAACGGTGTCTACAACGCCAAGGCACATTGGACTTACGCCGCCAAGACTCCGCTTGGACTTTACGCCGCCAACTATTGGACTTATGCTGCCAAGACTACCGCTTGGACTTTATGCCGCCAAGATTAATCCCCTTGGACTTCAAATGCCAACCCATGTTGGACTTTCCATGCCAAGACCATGCTTGGAATTTCCTTGCCAACTCATGTTGGACTTTCCATTGCCAAGACCCATGCTTGGACTTTTCATGCCAAGTACTCAAGACTTGGACTTTCCCAAATGACAATTACATTGTCATATGTTTTTGTCGAAACATCAAAACACGTAAAAACATCACTCGAGCCAAACTCGAGTCCTGGTCAATCGTGACCTGGGCCGATTGCACCAACATTATCTTGGGGTGAGGTGTTCTTTTGATCTAGATATGGATCTCAACGAGATATGACTTGGAGGGCTATAAAAGAAGGGGGGTTTCACCCCTTTGGATCATCTCAATTGCTCTCCAAGTGCTCCCATAATGTCGCGCCATCAACGACTACTCTACGTCGTCGAAACGCTGCCGCAACACCGACAACACGCCATAATCTCAAATCTTTGTTTTCGTCAGTACATTTCAAGTTATAGTTTCAATCTTTATATTTTGTATTCGATCTTTTATCTTCGAGCTTTTTCGTTGTAAAGAGAAGAGGTGAGATTGTGCCTCTACCTCGAGATTTCTTCTTGTTGTACTCATTGTCTCCTACCTCCAACGAGGAGGAGATCGTTAGTGGATTGCCCTTCGTACGTGGCCAAGGATCGTAGGGCCTTGGAGTAGCAACCTTTTGGTTGTGAACCAAGTAAAAATAAAGCATCTTCTTTTATTTATTATCTTTACTTCCGCTGCATTAATTACTCAAATTTTAGTCGAACAAAATGAAAATAAGTTTTCAAGCTCACTATTCACCCCCCCCCTCTCTAGCTTGCTTTCGATTCAACACAAAACATCCAATTTCACAAATTCATAGTATCCAAATTCAAACACATTTAAGTTCACAATTTCACTAGGTCAAAATAAAAATGGTCACAAACTCTAAGATGGAGGAGGAGGTGGAGCTGAAGATGATTCATGTATCAATGATTGTAAAGCTCCAGGTGCAAGCCGATTCAGAATTGCTTCAAATATATCTTGTCTTGATCTCATTGATGCCAACTCATCTTAGGTGCTAGCTAATTGAGCTCGAGTGTTTGTTAGCTCCTCTTGCATTCCTTCTAATCATTGCTCAGTGGACTCAAGTTGTTAACACAGTGTTGTATTAGTTAATATGGAGGAGGAGCTGACATCCGAAGAAGTTGATCTAACTAGTTTCGACCCATTTCCAAGTCCTCTAATATATCCAGAACGAACACTGAGGACTTGATCACAAACCTGATCTGCAATCTGAATTGCATCAATGTCATCTCCGATTTCTTGTGATTAAATGTCCTCATCTCGCAGTCTCACCATATCACCCTAAGAATAACAAACATATTATTAATATGTTTACAAAGAATTATACAAATTTAAAAACAACTTTACTAAATTATATTGATTATATATTACGTATGCAACCTCGACTCTCTCCCCACTCCACCCTTTTGACGAGCTACAATGGGTTGTATTAAAGACAGTAATCCGATCTTTTCTCTAAACTGGTTGGTATGAAAAATATTATAATGTGATAATATTAAAAATACCAAACAATATACTGTAACTATAAAGTTTGTACTTACACCGTCGTAACTGTATTGAATGAATGATTTTGAGCCACCTCGATGGGTAAATGGTAGTTGTGATCGATTTTGGGCATTTGTTGCCGATCGTGTCTACAATATACAAATTTATTAAGATAAAATGTAAAACATGAGTTGTAGAATAAATATTTTAATTTATATATAACTCAGATAATTGGTATAAATTGAGTTACCTAAAATTTCTTTGATTCAAATAGATCGCACATATAGTTCAATCTTCCTATGTCTCACAAAACTCGATTGTCATATGATGCAGACGCTCAATAAAGGGAAGATGCAGTAGACTCTTATAATGAGTGTGCATTTTATTCCGATTATCTCTGTATCTTGTACTCATTAATCTATTGGTCTCCTTTCTTACCGACGTTGCCTCCTCGATAAAACTGATATCAAAAGCAGCCTAAAAAAAAATACCAATATTGAAATTTATTAACGAATGATTGTTGATTATATAAATATTAAATTACTCGTACTTATTGATAATCAATCATATATCATTTGTTTATTATCCGTGGGGATATGCTTTCAGCTCTTAGCTTGTAGGGGAGCGTGTTGGTGCAATCGGCCCAGGTCACGATTGACCAGGACTCGAGTTTGACTCGAGTGATGTTTTGATATTTGACAAAGTGTTTGACATTGATGTTTGACATTGATGTCGGTTAATATGTTTTGGAGAGATTGTTTATACAATCGACCCAGGTTATAATTGACCAGACTCGAGTTTGACTCGAGGGAGACTTTGGTGGTTGACTAGGGTTGACCATGTGTTTATGGGAAAGTCCAAGTCATGGGTACTTGGCATGGAAAGTCCAAGTGGGACACTTGGCATTTGGGAAAGTCCAAGTCTTGAGTACTTGGCATGGGAAGTCCAAGCATGGATCTTGGCAAATGAGAAGTCCAAGCATGGGTCTTGGCAAATGGAAAGTCCAAGCATGGTCTTGGCATGGAAAGTCCAACATGGGTTGGCAAGGGAAAGTCCAAGCTTGAGTCTTGGTATTTGGGAAGTCCAAGGGGTTTGATATTGGCGGCATAAAGTCCAAGCGGAGTCTTGGCAGCGTAAGTCCAATGTGCCTTGGCGGTGTAGACACCGTTAGCATGACATAGCCGATGGAAGCACCTGGAAGCTAGCACGATGGATGAATAAGTCATGGATGACTTGGAGGGATCTGAGAGGCGTGAGGCTGATGGAGGTGGTTAGAAGGCTTAGGTCTAGGCTAAGGGTGGTCTAGCAAGTATGGGGGCACCATACTTGGGTTAAAACCTCATTCTTGAGTTGATCGGGCATTATGGTAGGATTCACGAGTCGACTCGAGTTCGACCGCCGCTTGAGAGCTTTAGGGCTCTGGCGGCAGCTCATGGGATCGGTCGATCGGCCGTGACGGCACGATCGCTAAGGATGGCGGTCATGCCGGCCGAGTTGCGAAGAAGCGCTCCGTAGCCGTAGGCGACGACTACGGCGTTGGTAGTCGACTGCCAATGTTGGCAGTCGACTGGTGAGAGTCCCGTTGGAACGTGTCCAACGTGGATTAAGCCGTTGTCTCACATCTACATTGTTAGCGGATCGGGTGATTTATGGCGATCGCCCGGGAAATCGGCCGATCGAGATAAAAGGAAGTCGTTCGTGGAGATTGCGGCATCGGTTCTTGGGAGCTTTCTTGAGGCGATTTGAAGGCGATTTGCAGGTGCATTTCAGGGCCCTTCAACCTCATCCAAGCAACCAACAAGCAAAGCGCTCAAACCCTAGTTTTGTAAAGTGTTCTTTACATTTCCTTTGTATTTGCTTGTATTTCTTTAGATTATTGTTGTAATCTTGTGTACGAGGTTTCTCCACCTCCGACTTGTTGTCGAGAAGGAGTTTTATTGATTAGTGATTGCATTGGCATCGCTAGAGCTCGTTAGAGCTCAATCCGTGGAGTAGGAACCGTGTGGTTCCGAACCACGTTATATGATCGTGTTGTGATTGTGTGTCTTGTTATATTTATTTGTTATTACTATTCCGCTGTGCTAACAAGATTATAGACGATCGAACGCGAAAGAATTTCATCTACGTACGGTATCACGCTATTCACCCCCCCTCTAGCGGGCGTCAGATCCCCAACAAGTGGTATCAGAGCCTGGTGGCTCTTCAACGGATTAACAACCGGGAGCAAGACGCTAGAGGGTAAAAGATGGAAGTCCAAGATCAATTAGGTTGGGACATCAACACACCGGTCCCGTATTCATTATATGGACAAGAAGACTTCGATTCTTGGAAGAGAAGAATTGAAGATTTTTTGATGATGAGGGACTTCGAGGAATGGTCTCTATTAATGGAAGGATTTGAGTATCCTAGAGGACCAAAAGGTGGCTTCCTCAAGAAGAAGAGATGGAGTGAAGATCAACTCCAAAGATTCGAGAAAAACAAGAAGGTAATCAAATTCATTTTTGATTTAATTCCAAATGAATTCTTGTGTAGCCTAGGTGAATGCATGGATGCTAAGGAGCTATGGAGCGATTTGGCAAAGCTCCATGAAAACCCATCAATGGTCCAAGAGGAAGAGACCGAAGAGGCTAATGCATCATCCTCACAAGGAAGTGAGGACTTGGAGGTTGAGAGATCATCAACATCCAAAGAGGAAGAGGAAGTAGAACCGGAAGTTGATAGGGAGTCAATTTCCGGGTTGGTGGAGGAAGTGGAAGAAGCATCCACTTCTAGGATTGAGGAGGAGATTAGAGTTTCCTCAACACCGGAGCATCAAGAAGAAGCTTCGACATCCGGACAAGATGAAGAAGCCCAAAATTCAACTCCGGCACCTACCACGGACCTAGGTAACTCGAGCATTTCAAATAATGATAAAATTCATATTATATGCTTTGAGTGTAGGGAGCAAGGACATTACAAGAGTAAATGTCCTAAACGGGTTAAGAAAGCTCCACCGGCACCAAAGATCAAGGATGCCGGTTCCCCAAGTCAAAAGAGTAAGGAGCATATCATATGTTTCAAGTGCCATAAAAAGGGGCACTATAGAAGCCAATGCCCTAGGGGGAGTAAGAAAGTCAAAGGAGCTATACATGTAGGGGGAGCCTCCAAGGTAAACCCTAAGGTATATTTCAATAATGCACCTTCTAACTTAAATGTTAAAAAGCATGCTAGGAATTTAAATTCTCTTGCAATTTATGAAAAGCATGCTAATAGGAATAAATATTTTTGCTTAGGAGCTAAAAGTGTCCATTTAGATAATAGAGAAAAATTTGGGACTAATGTCCCTAAAAATAATTCATTTAAGGACAAACCTAGGTCAAATAACACTAGACCAATTTTACCTAGGGAGACCATTAGTAAGGTGCAAGAGCACTTAGGTTTCAATCCTAAGTGGACTAGGCATATGCCTAGAAAGTCCCATGCCCAAGAATTTAATCAAAAATCAATTGGGCAATTAGAGATCGAAAATCAAGCTTTGAGGTCAAGGCTTGAAAAACTTGAGAAGACCCTTAGGAACATACAAAATCAATTTCAAGGGTCTAATGGTCAAACTTCTAGGTCCAAAAGTCAAAGTCAACAAGTAGAACCTAAGAAACAAAAGTCATCCAAGGGCAAACCTAAGCCCAAGGAAACCTATCACAATGTTCCATTTGATTATGGAACTAAACCTAGGAAGACCAAGGTCAATAGGGAAGTCATCCCTAGAGTTGACCAAAGGGTATGCCTAGTGGCTAGGGTTTCTAGGAAACCTAGGGTGGCCACTAAGAAGGTTATTAGGGAGGCAATCCCTAAAGTTAACCATGGCAAGACCCAAATGACCAAGGCTAACAAGCCTAGGAGAGTCATTAGGAGGGTATCTAGGGAGGTTATCCCTAAGGAATACCTAGTTAACTCAAGGAGCTCAAATCGGTTTTGGGTTCCTAAGAGCGTGATTGATTCACGCTAGGTGGGTTTAGGGTGTGCCAACCTTGATTGGATAGGTAGTTAACCTAAGCATGGCAAAGGTGGCACTTTAGGATATTTTCAAGGTTATGGTTACCTTGGAAATAGTTTTTGTTTTTAATCCTAAAAGACTTTAGGATGTGCCAATATTAATTATGAAGTTTGATAAAATGATCATTTTGGCACAATTTAAGTTTAGTGGTTAGTGTGCCATTTTGGGTTTTTGGCACACTAGGGAGAAAAGTAGAAATATGGCAAAATGTGATTAATTATATCAAATGGCAATTAATATTAAAATTTTGGTATTACTATACCTATATATTTTATATGTCATGTTTTGATTATCATATGCCATGTCATGACATCATGCCTATTTCTATGATTTTATATGTCATGTTCATGTTTAGGATTAAGGATTAAATGTCATGTGTTTTTAGATTTCATATTATGCCATGACATCATGATTATGAGCATGTGTTTATCTATATCATCTCTAATGCCATAATCACTCATGCATTTAAGATAATTTGATTGAAATTGATTTAAGGACAATGGCATGACTTGGAGTTCCATTTATAAGGGAATCAAGTAGGGTTACCTTAGAAAAATGCATGAAACCCTAGTTTAGGGAGAACAAAACCCACATCTCACATCCAATTGACATGTATGTGTATTTATACACCCTAGATACATGTGAGATGCTAGGATATGAGTTAAGTTCAAGGTGCATAGTTTTTGCATCTAGATGAACTAAAACTCATCAAATTTTATTTATGGATCATTGGGAGAGCATGTGTACAAGTCATGTACATAGAGCCCAAGGAATATGATCCAAGATAAGGTTTTGAAAACATTTTAAAATCATTTTGAAAAACCTTGGTAAAGTCTATCTTTTGATAGCAATCACCATTGATGAGATTGATACAAAGTGAGCTTAAACTTTAAAGTTTTTAGTCACTTTTTGGATTTTGTATCAATTTCGCTATTTTATGGGTAAATTATTTTTAAAACATTTTTCACCCATTGTTTTGGTCATAAGTATTATACGTATCAAATTTCATGATTTTTCGATGTACGCATAATTATTTATGAATTTTTGAATTTCGTTCTGATAGTTGAAATTGAATTTTGATTCTGATCGGCCACTTGGTGGCGATCACGGTGTGATAATGGCGATCGTGATTCTTATCGAGTCATTGGTTTGTTTAGCCCGTGTTCAGCTATGGTAAAGGTTCCTAACCACTCCTAACCCTAGGATATGCTTTGGGAAGCATTATGAAGGGTGAAAATTCATTGGATATGGATTAGGAGTTGTGTTAGGTCAAAGTATCAAATTTAGGGTGAGTAAAAGTTCTATGTTGAACTTAGAACCTTAATTTTGATGGTTTAGAGTTCCTATTGGCTTAGGGGCTTTCCAAGGACATTGTTGGTGTAATGGTCAAGGGGGAGCAAGCCTTTAGGGGGAGGTATCCATCTTGGGATGATGGATGTTTTTTATGGGGAGAATGTTATCAATTGAAAATTGATGGGTGTTTGATACCCAATTTGGAAATTGGGAGAGTGAGATAGGATTGCCTCTCTTGAGTGATATGGGACTTATCACTAGGAAGATGGTAGGCATCCTAGGTATTTTTGATCAAGGGGGAGATTGTAAGATCTCATTGGGACATGAGACATTGACCTCCTTGGAGAGATAACTTTTTTTTTTGATGTTAGTCAAAAAGGGGGAGAATGTTTGGGGGAGAACATTTGGTTTACTTTTTCACTTGAATGTTTGGGGAAGAACATTTGGTGAGTGTTTACCAACTTGGGATAATTGGTAAGGGATTTGAGTTAGTGTTCTAACTCATGATTTGATTGGTTTTTGTCAAACATCAAAAAGGGGGAGATTGTTGGTGCAATCGGCCCAGGTCACGATTGACCAGGACTCGAGTTTGACTCGAGTGATGTTTTGATGTTTGACAAAGTGTTTGACATTGATGTTTGACATTGATGTCGGTTAATATGTTTTGGAGAGATTGTTTATACAATCGACCCAGGTTATAATTTACCAGACTCGAGTTTGACTCGAGGGAGACTTTGGTGGTTGACTAGGGTTGACCATGTGTTTATGGGAAAGTCCAAGTCATGGGTACTTGGCATGGAAAGTCCAAGTGGGACACTTGGCATTTGGGAAAGTCCAAGTCTTGAGTACTTGGCATGGGAAGTCCAAGCATGGGTCTTGGCAAATGAGAAGTCCAAGCATGGGTCTTGGCAAATGGAAAGTCCAAGCATGGTCTTGGCATGGAAAGTCCAACATGGGTTGGCAAGGGAAAGTCCAAGCTTGAGTCTTGGTATTTGGGAAGTCCAAGGGGATTGATATTGGCGGCGTAAAGTCCAAGCGGAGTCTTGGCAGCGTAAGTCCAATGTGCCTTGGCGGTGTAGACACCGTTAGCATGACATAGCCGATGGAAGCACCTGGAAGCTAGCGCGATGGATGAACAAGTCATGGATGACTTGGAGGGATCTGAGAGGCGTGAGGCTGATGGAGGTGGCTAGAAGGCTTAGGTCTAGGCTAAGGGTGGTCTAGCAAGTATGGGGGCACCATACTTGGGTTAAAACCTCATTCTTGAGGTTGGCAGTCGACTGGCATTATGGCCGGTTCGACTGCCGGGAGTCGACTCGAGTTCGACTGCCGTTTGAGAGCTTTAAGGGCTCTGGCAGTCGACTGCTCATGGGAGCAGTCGACTGCCAAGGGATGGCAGTCGACTGCCGGTCGAGTTGCGAGCACAGAACGCTCCGTAGCCGACTGGGCAGTCGACTACGGGCGTTGGCAGTCGACTGCCAATGTTGGCAGTCGACTGGTGAGAGTCCCGTTGGAACTTGTCCAACGTGGATTGAGCCGTTGTCTCACATCTACAGTGTTGGCAGTCGACTGGTGATTTATGGCAGTCGACTGCCAGGCGGAAATCCAGCCCGACGCGAGATAAAAGGAAGCTGTTCGTGGAGATTGCGGCATCAGTTCTTGGGGAGCTTTCTTGAGGCGATTTGCAGGTGCATTTCAGGGCCCTTCAACCTCATCCAAGCAACCAACAAGCAAAGCGCTCAAACCCTAGTTTTGTAAAGTGTTCTTTACATTTCCTTTGTATTTGCTTGTATTTCTTTAGATTATTGTTGTAATCTTGTGTACGAGGTTTCTCCACCTCCGACTTGTTGTCGAGAAGGAGTTTATTGATTAGTGATTGCATTGGCATCGCTAGAGCTCGTTAGAGCTCAATCCGTGGAGTAGGAACCGTGTGGTTCCGAACCACGTTATATGATCGTGTTGTGATTGTGTGTCTTGTTATATTTATTTGTTATTACTATTCCGCTGTGCTAACAAGATTGTAGACGATCGAACGCGAAAGAATTTCATCTACGTACGGTATCACGCTATTCACCCCCCCCCTCTAGCGGGCGTCAGATCCCCAACAGAGCGAACTTCTTAATTGGCAGATCTAACTCTGTTATAAAAGTAGTTGCATTTGTCTCGATAGGATGACCATCGCTCTTACGAAAGGTAATGGGTAATTTACCCTGTTTCTCGATTTACCGTCGAAGCTGATCAGAGTGTGTGCCTCATGTCTCTCTACGTGTCGGACGAACTATAAATTAAAAAGTGTTAACAATTAACAAGTTAAATAAATAGCAAACATGATAAATATATTGAAAACCATATAACTAACCAGTAGGAGCAGGAGCACTGTCATCGTCAGGTGGGCACAATTGGGGGGTGCTCAATTCTCTTAGGCGGCATAGTTGTAACATAAGCATTATATATAGATCGACATATAATGAAATTTTATATTAAATATATGAATTATAACTGAAGAACAATATAAATACCATGTAAATACATCTAATCTCTATCATCATCTGAAAAGGATAAATAATCATCCGCCTCACTATCAATTTCACTATCTTCACCCTCATCAATACGATTAATTTTGATGTTCAACATCTAATCGACATAGTTGAGTTATCATTAAGTCTTCACCGACTAATGAAGTTGAATCATTGGATGAAATCTCTTGGTTTGACTCTATATTCAAGATATTACCAACCTCAAAATCTTCAGATACTTCATCAACTTCAGTTACTTCGTATATTTTCTTGGTGGTGAACCCTTTGCACGACCTTCCAATGACCTCCACGTTTGATATCATTCAAATAATACACTTGATTTGCTTGGTTTTCCAAAATGAATGGGTCATCATCGTACCATGTTTTAGAAGTCTCAATACACAAGAGATCATACTCTTCCACCAACGATTTTTTTTTATTACATTGGAACCATTCGAACCAAAATAATTAGACTTTATACCTAAAAGAGTAAAATATTTGAACCACATCCTTCAACATCCCAAAAAAATCCAAATTGTCCCCATCGTCAGAGGATGGTACACTGACCCCACTATTCTAAGTAGTTCTGCGTGAATTGTTGGAGATTTGACGCCGCTAGAGGGGGGGGTGAATAGCGTTTACTCTTGCGTAGATGGAAAACATTCACGTGCTTGTCTACAATTTTCGTTAGCGCAGCGGAAACAAAGATAATAAAGCAATAACGAAAACACAAACACACAAACGCAAGGATATAACGTGGTTCGGAACCGAACCGGTTCCTACTCCATGGATCGAGCTCTAAAGAGCTCTAGCGATGCCAATGCAATCACTAACCACAAATACTCCTTCTCGACACAAGTCGGAGGTGGAGAAACCTCTTACAAACTATTCTTACAACAATAAGAAATAGATACAAGCAATTACAATGAGATACAATGCAATATAAGTAAAGAAAAAGCTTTACAAATGCCTTTTGATTGCTTGCTTGTTGATCGCTTGAACCGTGGTTGAAGACCCTGATTTGCAGCAGCAAATCACCTCAAAAACGTGCAAGAAATCGCTTCCAAAAACCCTCCCGTCGAGCTCCTTTTATCCTTGTGCGCGACCTGGATTTCCGCCCATCAGTCGACTGCCATAAGTCACCAGTCGACTGATGCCACTATTGTCGTGAGACAACGGCTCGATCCACGCTGGAAAAACTTTAATGGATCTCTTGGCGATCATTGCCGGTGCGTCGTAGTCGATCGCCCGATCGGCTACGGAGCATTCTTCGACATTGGTGGCGATCATTATCGACCCTTGCCGCGATCATTGCCGTCGACACAATCGCTGCTCGATGAGTCGTCGATCGCCGAGCATTTCCAGCTCTAAACTGGCAGTCGAACTCAAGTCGACTCACGGCAGTCGAACCGGCCATAATGCCAATCGACTGCCAACCTAAAAAATGAGGTTTTAACCCAAGTATGGTGCCCCCATACTTGCTAGACTACCCTTAGCCTAGACCTAAGCCTTCTAGCCACCTCCATCAACCTCACGCCTCTCGGATCCCTCCAAGCCATCCATGAATTGTTCATCCATCGCGTTAGCCTTCAGGTGCTTCCATCGTCTATGTCATGCTAACGGTGTATACACCGCCAAGGCACATTGGACTTACGTCAGCAAGACTCCGCTTGGACTTTACGTCGCCAACCATTGGACTTATGCTGCCAAGACTCCCGCTTGGACTTTACGCAGCCAATATCAAACCCTTGGACTTCTCAAATGCCAAGACACAAGCTTGGACTTTCCCTTGCCAACCCATGTTGGACTTTTACATTGCTAAGACCCATGCTTGGACTTTTCCCTTGCCAACCCATGTTGGACTTCTCAAATGCCAATACCATGCTTGGACTTTCTCTTGCCAACCCATGTTGGACTTTTACATTGCCAAGACCCATGCTTGGACTTTTCATGTGCCAAGTGTCCCACTTGGACTTTTCATGCCAAGTACTCAAGACTTGGACTTTACCAAATGCCAAGTGTTCCACTTGGACTTTCCATGCCAAGTACACAAGACTTGGACTTTCCCATAACAATTACATTGTCATATGTTTTTGTCGAACATCAAAACATCACTCGAGTCAAACTCGAGTTCTGGTCAATCGTGACCTGGGCCGATTGCACCAACAATCTCCCCTTTTTGATGTTTGACAAAAACCAAACAAACCATTGAGTTAGAACACTAACTCAAATCTCTTACCAATTATCCCAAATTGGTAAACACTCTCCAAATGTTCTCCCCCAAACATTCTCCCCCTTTTTGACTAACATCAAAAAGGTTATCTCTCCAAGGAGGTCAATGTCTCATGTCCCAATGAGATCTTACAATCTCCCCCTTGGTCTAAAAATACCTAGGATGCCTACCATCTTTCTAGTGATAAGTCGTATATCACTCAAGAGAGGTCATCCTATTCACTCTCCCAATTTCCAAATTGGGTCTCTCAAAAAAAAAATCCCATCAATTTTTCCAATTGATGATACTCTCCCAATAACTTCTCCTCTTCAAGGAGAAAAATACATCCATCATCCCAAGATGGATACCTCCCCCTAAAGGCTTGCTCCCCCTTGACCATTGCACCAACAATGTCCTTGGGAAGCCCCTAAGCCAATAGGAACTCTAAACCATCAAAATTAAGGTTCTAAGTTCAACATAGAACTTTTACTCACCCTAAATTTGATACTTTGACCTAACACATCTCCTAATCCATATCCAATGGATTTCACCCTTTATAATGCTTCCCAAAGCATATCCTAGGGTTAGGAGAGATTAGGGACCTTTACAATGGTTGAACACGGGATAAACAACCTTGTTTTCCCAAAATTAGACCTGGCAGTCGGCTCCTGACGATGTCGATCGAGCCACCCATATCGATCAGCCCACCAAGCGATCGGTCGATCAAATTTCAATTTATTATCAGAATCAAGATTTGGAAAAGCATAAGTAATTCTACGTAATTTGAAAAATCATAAAATTTGATACGTATATTACTTATAGTCATTACAATGGGTGAAAAATATTTGAAAATTATTTTACCCATAAAATAGTGAGTTTGATACAAAACTCAAAACCATTGAAATTTTCAATGTTTTGGCCCTATTTTGTATCAACTCTATCAATGGTGATTGCTATCAAAAGATAGACTTCACCAAGATTTTTCAAAATGATTTTAAAATGTTTTCAAAACCTTATTTTGGATCATATTCCTTGGGCTCTATGTACATGACTTGTACAAATGCTCTCCCAATGATCCACAAATAAAACAAGATGAGTTTTAGTTCATCTAGATGCAAAAACTATGCACCTTGAACTCAACTCATATCCTAGCATCTCACATGTATCTAAGGTGTATAAATATACATACATGTCAATTGGATGTGAGATGTGGGTTTTGTTCTTCCTAATACTAGGGTTTCATGCATTTTTCTAGGCAACCCTACTTGATTCCCTTATAAATGGGACTCCAAGTCATGCCATTGTCCTTAGTTCAATTTTAATCAATTAAATGCATGAAATGATCATGGCATAAAGATAGAAATAATTAAGCATGGCCAATGATCATGATGTCATGGCATATGATAAAATCTAAAAACACATGACATTTAAACACCTTAATCCTATAACATGAACATGACATGTAAAATGAGTAAAAGTAAGCATGATGTCATGGCATGTTATATGGCAAACAAAGCATGACATATAAAATATATAGGTATAGTAATACCTACATTTTGATATTAATTGTCATTTCATATAATTAATTACATTTTACCATATTTCTACTTCTCTCCCAAGTGTGCCAAAACCCAAAATGGCACACTAACCTCTAAACCTAAATTGTGCCAATTTGATCATTTTATCAAACTTCTCAAATAATATTGGCACATCCTAAAATCTTTTAGGATTAAGACTCAAACCTATTTCCAAGGTAACCATAATCTTGAAAATAACCTAAAGTGTCACCTTTGCCATGGTTGAGTTAACTACCCATCCAATCAAGGTTGACACACCCTAAACCCATCTTAGCGTGAATCAATCACGCTCTTAGGAACCCAAAACCGATTTGAGCTCCTAGGGTTAATTAGGTATTCCTTAGGGATAACCTCCCTAGATACCTTCCTAATGACCCTCCTAGGCTTGTTAGCCTTGGTCATTTTGGTCTTACCTAGGTTGACTCTAGGGGTAACTTCCCTTGCAACCTTCTTAGTGGCCACCCTAGGTTTCCTTGAAACCCTAGCCACTAGGCACAACCTTTGGTCAACCTTAGGGATGGCTTCCCTATTGACCTTGGTCTTCCTAAACCTAGTTTGTGTTCCATAATCAAATGGAACACTATGATAAGCTACCTTAGGCTTAGGTTTGTGACCCAAACCTTGCTTGCCTTTGGTTGACTTTTGACTTTTAGGTCCTTGGTGTTGACTTTGACTTTTGGACCTTTGACTTTGACCATTAGACCCTTTAAATTTGTTTTGTATATTCCTAAGGGTCTTTTCTAGTTTCTCAAGCCTTGACCTCAAGGCTTGGTTTTCTAATTCTAATTGCCTAATTTATTTTTGATTAAATTCTTGGGCATGGGACTTTCTAGGCATATGCCTAGTCCATTTAGGATTTAGATCTAGATGTTCTCCTATTTTCCTAATTGATTCCTTAGGTAAAATATTTTTAGGGACATTAGTCCCAAATTTCTCCTTACTCCTAAGGTAAACATTTTTAGCACCTAAGCAAAATTCCTTACTTCTAGCATGCTCTTTATGAATTGCAAGGGAATTAAAATTTCTAGCATGCTTTTGACTATTAAATTTAGAAGGTGCATTATTGAAATATACCTTAGGGTTTGCCTTGGAGGCTCCCCCTACATGTATAGCTCCCTCTTTGACTTTCTTGCTCCCCCTAGGGCATGAATTCCTAAAATGCCCCGGTTGTTGACACTTGAAGCAAATGACGTGCTCTTTGCTTCTTCTAGTGGTGGCACCGGCATCTTTTGATCTTTCTTGAGGTTTTGGTGCCGGAGGAGCTTTTCTGATCTTCTTTGGGCACTTGCTCTTGTAGTGCCCGGCTTCTCTACACTCAAAACATATGATATGATTTTTATTTAAACTTAAATTTCTTGAGTTACCTAGGTTAATGAGGACCAGAATTGGACTTTGGGCTTCTTCATCTTGACCAGATGTCGAAGCTTCTTCTTGATGTTCCGTTGTGAAGGTTCTCTCCTCCCCCTCAATCCTTGAGGTGGATGCTTCTTCCACTTCCTCCACCTCTTCCGATCCGGATGTTGATTCCCTATCAACCTCCGAATCCTCACTTCCTTGTGAGGATGATCTCTCTTCTTCACCCTCCTTATCTTCTTGAATTGATGGTGAACTTTCTTGAGCTTGAGAGGGTGAGCACTCCTCTTCTTCTTCTTCTTCTTGGACCGATGATGAGTTTTCATGGAGCTTTGCCACTTGGCTCCATAAATATTTAGCATCTACATAATTACCTAACATACACAAGATATTGTTAGGCATTAAATCAATTAAAAATTTTATCACCTTATCATTTTTCTCGGATGCTTGAACTTGCTCTTCGGTCCATCTCTTCTTCTTGAGGAATCCACCTCTTGGTCCTCTTGGATATTCAAATCCATCCATCAAAATGGACCATTCCTCAAAGTCTCTCATCATAATATAATCCTCAATTCTTCCCTTCCAAGAATTGAATCCTTCTCGTCCGTATAGGATGTCGGGCACCGGTGTGTTGATGTCCCAACCTAATTGATCTTGGACTTCCATCTTTTACCCTCTAGCGTCTTGCTCCCGGTTGATCCGTTGGAGTTTTTCCAGTGTGGATTGAGCTGTTGTCTCATGACAACAGTGGCATCAGTCGACTGGTGACTTATGGCAGTCGACTGATGGGCGGAAATCTAGATCGCGTGCAAGGATAAAAGGAGCTCGACTGGAGGGTTTTTGGAAGCGATTTAGGGTTTAGGGTTTATGGTTGATACACCCTAAATCCATCTTAGCATGAATCAATCACGCTCTTAGGAACCCAAAACCGATTTGAGTCCTAGGGTTAATTAGGTATTCCTTAGGGATAACCTCCCTAGATACCTTCCTAATGACCCTCCTAGGCTTGTTAGCCTTGGTCATTTGGGTCTTACCTAGGTTGACTCTAGGGGTAACTCCCCTTGCAACCTTCTTAGTGGCCACCCTAGGTTTCCTAGAAACCCTAGCCACTAGGCACAACCTTTGGTCAACTTTAGGGATGACTTCCCTATTGATCTTGGTCTTCCTAGACCTAGTTTGTGTCCCATAATCAAATGGAACACTATGGTAAGCTACCTTAGGCTTAGGTTTGTGACCCAAACCTTGCTTGCCCTTGGTTGACTTTTGACTCTTAGGTCCTTGGTGTGTGACTTTGACTTTGACCATTAGACCCTTTAAATTGGTTTTGTATATTCCTAAGGGTCTTTTCTAGTTTCTCAAGCCTTGACCTCAAGGCTTGGTTTTCTAATTCTAATTGCCCAATTGATTTTTGATTAAATTCTTGGGCATGGGACTTTCTAGGCATATGCCTAGTCCATTTAGGATTTAGACCTATATGCTCTTGCACCTTTCTTATTGTCTCCCTAGGTAAAATTGATCTTGAGTTATTTGACCTAGGTTTGTCCTTAGGTAAATTGTTTTTAGGGACATTAGTCCCAAATTTCTCCCTATTATCTAAGTAGACATTCTTAGCTCCTAAGCAAAAGTACTTGTTCCTATTAGCATGCTTTTCATAAATTGCAAGTGAATTGAAATCCCTTGCATGCTTTTGCTTGTAAATTGAAGAAGGAGCAAAATTAGAAGTTACCCTAGGGTTTGCCTTAGCTCCCCCTACATATGATGCTCCATTTTGAGTCTTCTTGTCCCCCTTCTTGCATTGACTCCGGAAATGTCCCGGTTGTCGGCACTTGAAGCAAATTACTTGTTCTTTGCTCTTTTGCGTTGAGGGACCGACATCCTTGACCATTGGAGCCGGTAGAGCTTTCCTATTCTTCTTTGGCCACTTGCTCTTATAGTGCCCGGTTTCCCTACACTAAAAACATATTATATGCATTTTATTATTAACACATATGTTTGAGTTACCTAGGTTAATGGAGACCGGAATTGGACTTTGGGCTTCTTCATCTTGAACGGATGTCGAAGCTTCTTCTTGATGTTCCGGTGTGGAAGTTATCTCCTCCGCCTCAATACTTGATTGTTGGTGCAATCGGCCCAGGTCACAATTGACCAAAACTCGAGTTTGACTCGAATGATGTTTTGATGTTCGACAAAAACATATGACAATGTAATTGTCATGGGAAAGTCCAAGTCTTGTGTACTTGGCATGGAAAGTCCAAGTGGAACACTTGGCATTTGGTAAAGTCCAAGTCTTGAGTACTTGACATGAAAAGTCCAAGTGGGACACTTGGCACATGAAAAGTCCAAGCATGGGTCTTGGCAATGTAAAAGTCCAACATGGGTTGGCAAGGGAAAGTCCAAGCATGGTCTTGGCATTTGAGAAGTCCAACATGGGTTGGCAAGGGAAAAGTCCAAGCATGGGTCTTGGCAATGTAAAAGTCCAACATGGGTTGGCAAGGGAAAGTCCAAGCTTGTGTCTTGGCATTTGAGAAGTCCAAGGGTTTGATATTGGCTGCGTAAAGTCCAAGCGGGAGTCTTGGTAGCATAAGTCCAATGGTTGGCGACGTAAAGTCCAAGCGGAGTCTTGGCGGCGTAAGTCCAATGTGCCTTGGCGGTGTAGACACCGTTAGCATGACATAGCCAATGGAAGCACCTGAAGGCTAACGCGATGGATGAACAAGTCATGGATGACTTGGAGGGATCCGAGAGGCGTGAGGCTGATGGAGGTGGCTAGAAGGCTTAGGTCTAGGCTAAGGGTGGTCTAGCAAGTATGAGGGCACCATACTTGGGTTAAAATCTCATTTTTTAGGTTAGCAGTCGACTGGCATTATGGTCGGTTCGACTATCGTGAGTCGACGATAATCGCCCAATGGGCGTGTCATTGTCGATCAATGTCGAAAGCGAAGCGCTCCGTGAGCCGATTGGCGGCTCGACTACGGGGCGCGCGATCGATTGCCAATGTTGGTAGTCGACTGCCAAGAGATCCGTTGGAGTTTTTCCAGCGTGGATTAAGTCGTTGTCTCACGACAATAGTGGCATCAGTCGACTGGTGACTTATGGCAGTCGACTGATGGTCGGAAATCCAGGTCGCGCGCAAGGATAAAAGGAGCTTGACGGAAGGGTTTTTGGAAGCGATTTCTTGAACGTTTTTGAGGCGATTTGCTGCTGCAAATCAGGGTCTTCAACCACGGTTCAAGCGATCAACAAGAAAGCAATCAAAAGGCATTTGTAAAGCTTTTTCTTTACTTATATTACATTGTATCTCATTGTAATTGCTTGTATCTATTTCTTATTGTTGTAAGAATAGTTTGTAAGAGGTTTTCTCCACCTCCGACTTGTGTCAAGAAGGAGTATTTGTGGTTAGTGATTGCATTGGCATCGCTAGAGCTCTTTAGAGCTCGATCCATGGAGTAGGAACCGGTTCGGCTCCGAACCACATTATATCCTTGCGTTTGTGTGTTTGTGTTTTCGTTATTGCTTTATTATCTTTGTTTCTGTTGCGCTAACGAAAATTGTAGACAAGCACGCGAACGTTTTCCATCTACGCAAGAGTAAACGCTATTCACCCCCCCCCTCTAGCGGCGTCAAATCTCCAACAATTGGTATCAGAGCAAGGTTGCTCTTCAACGGATTAACAACCGGGAGCAAGACGCTAGAGGGTAAAAGATGGAAGTCCAAGATCAATTAGGTTGGGACATCAACACACCGGTGCCCAACACCCTATACGGACGAGAAGGATTCAATTCTTGGAAGGGAAGAATTGAGGATTTTATTATGATGAGAGACTTTGAGGAATGGTCCATTTTTATGGATGGATTTGAATATCCAAGAGAACCAAGAGGTGGATTCCTCAAGAAGAAGAGATGGACCGAAGAGCAAGTTCAAGCATCCGAGAAAAATGATAAGGTGATAAAAATTTTAATTGATTTAATGCCTAACAATATCTTGTGTATGTTAGGTAATTATGTAGATGCTAAAGAGTTATGGAGCCAAGTGGCAAAGCTCCATGAAAACTCATCATCGGTCCAAGAAGAAGAAGAAGAAGAGGAGTGCTCACCCTCTCAAGCTCAAGAAAGTTCACCATCAATTCAAGAAGATAAGGAGGGTGAAGAAGAGAGATCATCCTCACAATGAAGTGAGGATTCGGAGGTTGATAGGGAATCAACATCCGGATCGGAAGAGGTGGAGGAAGTGGAAGAAGCATCCACCTCAAGGATTGAGGGGGAGGAGAGAACCTTCACACCGGAACATCAAGAAGAAGCTTCGACATCTGGTCAAGATGAAGAAGCCCAAAGTCCAATTCCGGTCCTCATTAACCTAGGTAACTCAAGCAATTTAAGTTTAAATAAAAATCATATCATATGTTTTGAGTGTAGAGAAGCCGGGCACTACAAGAGCAAGTGCCCAAAGAAGATCAGAAAAGCTCCTCCGGCACCAAAACCTCAAGAAAGATCAAAAGATGCGTTATCTAGAAGAAGCAAAGAGCACGTCATTTGCTTCAAGTGTCAACAACCGGGGCATTTTAGGAATTCATGCCCTAGGGGGAGCAAGAAAGTCAAAGAGGGAGCTATACATGTAGGGGGAGCCTCCAAGGCAAACCCTAAGGTATATTTCAATAATGCACCATCTAGATTTAATAGTCAAAAGCATGCTAGGAATTTTAATTCCCTTGCAATTCATAAAGAGCATGCTAGAAGTAAGGAATTTTGCTTAGGTGCTAAAAATGTTTACCTTAGGAGTAAGGAGAAATTTGGGACTAATGTCCCTAAAAATATTTTACCTAAAGAATCAATTAGGAAAATAGGAGAACATCTAGATCTAAATCCTAAATGGACTAGGCATATGCCTAGAAAGTCTCATGCCCAAGAATTTAATCAAAAATCAATTGGGCAATTAGAATTAGAAAACCAAGCCTTGAGGTCAAGGCTTGAGAAACTAGAAAAGACCCTTAGGAATATACAAAACCAATTTAAAAGGTCTAATGGTCAAAGTCAAAGGTCCAAAAGTCAAAGTCAACACCAAGGACCTAAGAGTCAAAAGTCAACCAAAGGCAAGCAAGGTTTGGGTCACAAACCTAAGCCTAAGGTAGCTTATCATAGTGTTCCATTTGATTATGCAACACAAACTAGGTCTAGGAAGACCAAGGTCAATAGGGAAGTCATCCCTAAGGTTGACCAAAGGTTGTGCCTAGTGGCTAGGGTTTCAAGGAAACCTAGGGTGGCCACTAAGAAGGTTGCAAGGGAAGTTACCCCTAGAGTCAACCTAGGTAAGACCAAAATGACCAAGGCTAACAAGCCTAGGAGGGTCATTAGGAAGGTATCTAGGGAGGTTATCCCTAAGGAATACCTAATTAACCCTAGGAGCTCAAATCGGTTTTGGGTTCCTAAGAGCGTGATTGATTCACGCTAAGATGGGTTTAGGGTGTGTCAACCTTGATTGGATGGGTAGTTAATTCAACCATGGCAAAGGTGGCACTTTAGGTTATTTTCAAGGTTATGGTTACCTTGGAAATAGGTTTGAGTTTTAATCCTAAAATATTTTAGGATGTGCCAATATTATTTGAGAAGTTTGATAAAATGATCAAATTGGCACAATTTAGGTTTAGAGGTTAGTGTGTCATTTTGGGTTTTGGCACACTTGGGAGAAAAGTAGAAATATGGCAAAATGTAATTAATTATATGAAATGACAATTAATATCAAAATGTAGGTATTACTATACCTATATATTTTATATGTCATGCTTTGTTTGCCATATAACATGCCATGACATCATGCTTACTTTTACTCATTTTACATGTCATGTTCATGTTTTAGGATTAAGGTGTTTAAATGTCATGTGTTTTTAGATTTTATCATATGCCATGACATCATGATCATTGGTCATGCTTAATTATTTCTATCTTTATGCCATGATCATTTCATGCATTTAATTGATTAAAATTGAACTAAGGACAATGGCATGACTTGGAGTCCCATTTATAAGGGAATCAAGTAGGGTTGCCTAGAAAAATGCATGAAACCCTAGTATTAGGAAGAACAAAACCCACATCTCACATCCAATTGACATGTATGTGTATTTATACACCTTAGATACATGTGAGATGCTAGGATATGAGTTGAGTTCAAGGTGCATAGTTTTTGCATCTAGATGAACTAAAACTCATCTTATTTCATTTGTGGATCATTGGGAGAGCATTTGTACAAGTCATGTACATAGAGCCCAAGGAATATGATCCAAAATAAGGTTTTGAAAATATTTTAAAATCATTTTGAAAAACCTTGGTGAAGTCTATCTTTTGATAGCAATCACCATTGATAGAGTTGATACAAAATAGGGCCAAAACATTGAAAATTTCAATGGTTTTGAGTTTTGTATCAAACTCACTATTTTATGGGTAAAATAATTTTCAAATATTTTTCACCCATTGTAATGACTATAAGTAATATACGTATCAAATTTTATGATTTTTCAAATTACGTAGAATTACTTATGCTTTTCCAAATCTCGATTACGATGGTAAATTAAATTTCATTTATCGATCCAATACCCTTGGTGACGAATGATCGATATGGGTGGCGATCGTGATTCTGTCGAGTCATTGCCAGGTCTGATTTCGGGAAAACAAGGTTGTTTATCCCGTGTTCAACCATTGTAAAGGTCCCTAATCTCTCCTGACCCTAGGATATGCTTTGGAAAGCATTATAAAGGGTGAAAATCCATTGGATATGGATTAGAAGATGTGTTAGGTCAAAGTATCAAATTTAGGGTGAGTAAAAGTTCTATGTTGAACTTAGAACCTTAATTTTGATGGTTTAGAGTTCCTATTGGCTTAGGGGCTTCCCAAGGACATTGTTGGTGCAATGGTCAAGGGGGAGCAAGCCTTTAGGGGGAGGTATCCATCTTGGGATGATGGATGTGTTTTTCTCCTTGAAGAGGAGAAGTTATTGGGAGAGTATCATCAATTGGAAAAATTGATGGGATTTTTTTTTGAGAGACCCAATTTGGAAATTGGGAGAGTGAATAGGATGGCCTCTCTTGAGTGATATGCGACTTATCACTAGAAAGATGGTAGGCATCCTAGGTATTTTTGGACCAAGGGGGAGATTGTAAGATCTCATTGGGACATGAGACATTGACCTCCATGGAGAGATAACCTTTTTGATGTTAGTCAAAAAGGGGGAGAATGTTTAGGGGAGAACATTTGGAGAGTGTTTACCAATTTGGGATAATTGGTAAGAGATTTGAGTCAGTGTTCTAACTCAATGGTTTGTTTGGTTTTTGTCAAACATCAAAAAGGGAAAGATTGTTGGTGCAATCGGCTCAGGTCACGATTGACCAGAACTCGAGTTTGACTCGAGTGATGTTTTGAAGTTTTGATGTTCGACAAAAACATATGACAATGTAATTGTCATGGGAAAGTCCAAGTCTTGTGTACTTGACATGGAAAGTCCAAGTGGAACACTTGGCATTTGGTAAAGTCCAAGTCTTGAGTACTTGGCATGAAAAGTCCAAGTGGGACACTTGGCACATGAAAAGTCCAAGCATGGGTCTTGGCAATATAAAAGTCCAACATGGGTTGGCAAGGGAAAGTCCAAGCATGGTCTTGGCATTTGAGAAGTCCAACATGGGTTGGCAAGGGAAAAGTCCAAGCATGGGTCTTGGCAATGTAAAAGTCCAACATGGGTTGGCAAGGGAAAGTCCAAGGGTTTGATATTGGCTGCGTAAAGTCCAAGCGGGAGTCTTGGCAGCATAAGTCCAATGGTTAGCGGCGTAAAGTTAAAGCGGAGTCTTGGTGGCATAAGTCCAATGTGCCTTGGCGGTGTAGACACCGTTAGCATGACATAGCCGATGGAAGCACCTGAAGGCTAACGCGATGGATGAACAAGTCTTGGATGACTTGGAGGGATCCGAGAGGCGTGAGGCTGATGGAGGTGGCTAGAAGGCTTAGGTCTAGGCTAAGGGTGGTCTAGCAAGTATGGGGGCACCATACTTGGGTTAAAACCTCATTTTTGAGGTTGGCAGTCGAC
The DNA here is from genome assembly GCA_025175895.1 of Wurfbainia villosa. Lineage (NCBI taxonomy): Eukaryota > Viridiplantae > Streptophyta > Magnoliopsida > Zingiberales > Zingiberaceae > Wurfbainia > Wurfbainia villosa. Next base: position 134,555,024 of record CM045986.1, on the reverse strand, counting down.
TGGCATTATGGCCGGTTCGACTTCCGTGAGTCGACTTGAGTTCGACCGCGCTTAGAGCCGAAATGCTCGCGCGATCGCCATTGGAGCAGCCGATCGGGTGTCGACGGCACGACCGCCGCCTAATGTCGAGCACGAACGCGCTCAGAGCCGACTGGCGCGCCGACTACGCATTGGGCGATCGATTACCAATGTTGGCGATCGCCAAGAGATCCGTTGGTGTTTTTTCAGCGTGGATCGAGCCGTTGTCTCACGACAACAGTGGCATCAGTCGACTGGTGACTTATGGCAGTCGACTGATGGGCGGAAATCCAGGTCGCACGCAAGGATAAAAGGAGCTCGACGGGAGGGTTTTTGGAAGCGATTTCTTGGACGTTTTTGAGGCGATTTGCTACTGCAAATCAGGGTCTTCAACCACGGTTCAAGCGATCAACAAGTAAGCAATCAAAAGGCATTTGTAAAGCTTTTTCTTTACTTATATTGCATTGTATCTCATTATAATTGCTTGTATCTATTTCTTATTGTTGTAAGAATAGTTTGTAAGAGGTTTCTCCACCTCCGACTTGTGTCGAGAAGGAGTATTTGTGGTTAGTGATTGCATTGGCATCGCTAGAGCTCTTTAGAGCTCGATCCGTGGAGTAGGAACCGGTTCGGTTCCGAACCACGTTATATCCTTGCGTTTGTGTTTTCGTTATTGCTTTATTATCTTTGTTTCCGCTGTACTAACGAAAATTGTAGACAAGCACGCGAACGTTTTCCATCTACGCAAGAGTAAACGCTATTCACCCCCCCCCCCTCTAGCGGCGTCAAATCTCCAACATGAATCACGGGACCTCGTATGATATCGAATCCCATTTACAATGCATGCATCATACAGTTAAACTTCAGTATCAGGCCCCATTGCTAAATAATACAACTCATCTGTGATCTCTGAATTTGTAAAAAAATTTAGCGCTACAATTTTATCCCTAATCCATAGTAGAAAATCTCGCTCATGATATTGCATAACTTGATCAACATGAACCTTTTGGGACATAAGTTGTAGATGCTTACTGTATAAAAACTTAATCAATTTAAAATTTGTGAATGAAATAGAATTAAAGTAATTACTTAATGTTAACACTTACTTTCGATATCGATCGACTTCTTTACAATTGTTCATAATATACCAATGTGTTTTCTTAAACAATGACAATGGCAATTTCAGACTTTGTTGGTTGCCAAAGACTCTTATTTCCTGTGAGAAAACACTTAATTTGCAAATTGATGGTTGAACATCTTTATTCCGTTCCGACCTAGAAAAGCTTGTCTCAATCTGACTCATATATAACGAACTGAAAGTCAATACCTCATTTACAATATACCCCTCTGCAATAGATCCTTCAGGTCGTGCTTTATTACTAACATATTTTTTTAGTCTTCCCAAATATTGCTCAAAGGGATACATCCATCGTGACGAAACTAGCCCAGCTAACATGACTTCACGAGGTAAATGAACTGTCAAATGAACCATAATATCAAAAAATGCCAGAGAAAATATCCGTTCAATCTGACACAATATCAAGAATATTTGCTCCTCCATTCTACATATGCCCACTGTGTGTAAAGATCTTATAGTGATCTTTTTGAAGAAATCACATAACTCAATTAGTGTGCTACATATGTCTTTTGGGAAAAATTTATGTACATCAACTGGAAGTATTCTTTGCAACAATACATGATAATCATGTGATTTTAGTCCATATATTTTTCCTTCATTTGCATTCACATGTCTAGATATATTAGTAGCATAACCATCTAGAAACTTCACATATTTCAAAAATTGACAAAATTCACGCCTTTCTTCCAATGTCAACGTGTAACTTGCATACGGTTTTCTGAATTTGTCTCCTACTGGCTATAAATGCAACTCACTCCTTATCCCCATATCCTGCAAGTCTAATCTTGCTTTGAGAGTGTCCTTTGACTTTCCGTCTATATTTAATAATGTTCCAATTAAAGCATCACAGATATTCTTTTCAATATGCATCACATCTAAATTGTGTCTCAACTTTAAATCTGACCAATATGGTAACTCAAAAAGTATAGACTTCTTTACCTAATTTGTATCATCCAAAGATTGCTGCCATTTTTTACTAAATGAAGGATGCTTACTGAATGTCACTTGGGGTAACGCATCTAACTGCACTAAAATCTCATATTCATTCATTACTCGTGGTGGTCCTTCTTTTTCAACCTTTCCATTGAAATCTTTATTTTTACGCCATGGGTGTTGCACATTCATGAATCGACGGCGACATGTGTAGCATATTTTACTCCTTAATCCGTGAGATTTGGTTTCATTCAAACATACTGGACATGCCTTATCGCCCTTTGTGCTCCATCCAGAAACTGTTCTATATGCTAGAAAGTCATGAATGGTCCACTCACAACAACATGTAATTGAAATACTTGTTCAGTCAATGCATCATATGCTTCCACCCCGCCATCCCTTAGCTCCTTCAGTTCATTTATCAGAGGTCGTAGGTATACATCTATCTCTTTGCCAAGTGATTTAGCCCCAGGAATTAAAAGAAACATAATTATATATGGTGGTTTCATCATTTTCCATGGTGGCAAATTATAATTCACAAGTATAACTGGCCACATAATATAAGCATTTGACATGTTTCCAAATGGATTAAACCCGTCAGTAGTCAACCCTAAGCAAATATTTTATGGATCACCTATAAATATTTCATGTGCATTGTCAAATTCTTTCCGTGATTCACTATCAGCTGGGTGTCTTAATACACCATTTGTTTCAACTCGCTTTTCTTTATGTCATCTCATATCTTTGACCGTATGCTTCGAAATAAATAACCACTTCAGTGTCGGTTTCAGAGGAAAATATCGAAGAATTTTTTGAGGATTCTTTTTCTTATTCATCCCTTCGTACTTGTATATAAGCTCCTTGCACATTGGACATGCATCCTTATTCTTGTGCTCATCCCAAAATAATATACAATCACAGACACGTATCTTCTCATATGTCAATCCTAATTCTTTTAATAATTTTGTTGGCTTCATAATAAGAGTTTGGAATCGCATTTGGTTTAGGAAATGCCTTTTGCAATAACTGAAGTAACATATCAAAAGATTTATTGCTCCAGCCATTTAACACCTTCACATGCATTAGCTTCACCGCAAAATTGAAAACTGAAAAAAATAGTACAATTGTGATACAGTTCTTTTTGTGCTTCTTCCAACATTGAAGTATAACTTCGTCTACAATCATTTGTATTCATATTTTCATTGATATCATCTGATCGAGGCTCATTGTTGTTTATATTTTTTGCATTTCGTAAATCAGTAAACATGTCTTCATAATCATCTTCGAAATCATCTACTTCAACATCAAAATTATTTCCATCTTGATTGACAATATTTATACTACCAGATGATGTAGAAGTTTCTCCATGAAAGTTCCAGAATTTATATAGTCCATTGAATCCCCACCTATAGAGATGTCCTCACACATAATCCAATTCATATTGAAACAAATTGCCACACCGTCAACATGGATAATGAATTTTCGATAAATTCAGACTGATCATGTAATTCTCTGCCATATTTATAAACTGATTCAACCCATTTATATATTCAGGACTAATCTAATTCTGAATCATTATCCAACTTTTATCCATATTTTTAAACCCTGGTTAAACATATATAAAATAATTTTGATGTTAATTTTCAATAAAAGAAATTTAGCAACTTAAATTTATTTATCACATATAAAATAATCAAAAAATTTATATTTTAAACCCCACACAACATAACCTATAATTTGCATTATAACCTTATGTTTATCATCGAACATTATAATCTAAGAATAAGAAAATACTAAACTTATCATCTACTCAATCGAATGCCAAAAGGCTACTTGACTAGGTTAAAATCAAAATATTTCAATCACTCAACATAATCACTCATGATCCTCGTGCATCCAAAAATTCATGTCCTTGAGTCCATGGAACTCATCTCCAAATTCCAATACTTCAGCCTGCTCCAAGCAGCATGTTAGTCCAAACCTCTAGATTGTTGGTGCAATCGGCCCATGTCACGATTGACTAGGACTCGAGTTTGACTCGAGAAATGTTTTGATGTTTCGACAAAAACATATGACAATGTGATTGTCATGGGAAAGTCCAAGTGGGACACTTGGAATTTGGGAAAGTCTAAGTCTTGAGTACTTGGCATGTAAAGTCCAAGCATGGGTCTTGGCAAGGAAAAGTCCAAGCATGGGTCTTGGCATGGAAAGTCCAACATGTGTTGGCAAGGAAAGTCCAAGCTTGAGTCTTGGCATTTGAGAAGTCCAAGGGGTTTGATATTGGCAGCGTAAAGTCCAAACGGGAGTCTTGGCAGCATAAGTCCAATAGTTGGCAGCGTAAAGTCTAAGCGGAGTCTTGGCGGCGTAAGTCCAATGTGCCTTAGCAGTGTAGACACCATTAGCATGACATAGCCAATGGAAGCACCTGAATGCTAGCGTGATAGATGAACAAGTCATAGATGACTTGGAGGGATCCGAGTGGTGTGAGGCTGATGGAGGTGGCTAGAAGGCTTAGGTATAGGCTAAGGGTGGTCTAGCAAGTATGGGGGGAACCATACTTGGGTTAAAACCTCAGGTTTGAGGTGTGACAGTCGACTGGTGTCATGTGATAGTCGACTGGCTGAGTCAACTAGGGTTTGACTGTGGGAATTAGCCTAGCAGTCGACTGCCAGAGGATGGCAATCGACTGATCGGCCTAGCAGTCGACTGATCGTGTGATCAGTCGATTGGTGCTCAGGTTTTAGAGCACAAAATGGAGTCTCACTCGACCGTTGCGGTCAGCAGTCGAGTGATGGCTTGATCAGTTGACTGATGGTCATAATCAGTCGACTAATGATGGATCCGTTGGATTTTTCCAGTGTGGATCTAGCCGTTGTCTCATGACAACAGTGGCATCAGTCGACTAATGGTCCCAAGCAGTCGACTGATCGGCATTTTCCAGCACAGGTAGAAGCTTTAAATGGAGCTCGTGAAAGAGGAAAATGTAAGTGATTTCTTGAGGATTGTTGAGGCGATTTGCTGCTGCAAATCAGGGTCTTCAACCAAGATTCAAGCAATCAAAGATCAAGCAACCAAAGTGTTATTGTAAAGTAGTTTTTCTTTACTTGCATTGTATTTTATACTTGTATTAGCTTGTATCTTTTGTATTACTTAGTGTAATCATTGTAAGGGGTTTCTCCACCTCTGACTTGTGTCGAGAAGGAGTTATTTGTGATTAGTGATTGCGTGTGCATCACTAGATTTCTTTAGAGCTCGATCCGTGGAGTAGGAACTATTTGGTTCCGAACCATGTTATATGCTTGTGTTCGTGTGATTGTCTATTTCGTTATTGTTATCATTATCTATATTCCACTGTGCTAACGAAGTTTGTAGACGAACACGTGAACGTATTCCATCAATGCATAGCACGACGCTATTCACCCCCCTCTAGCATTCCAACGATCCACTACAAGTGATATCAGAGCTAGGCCACTCTTCAAGGTTTAACAACTAAGGGAGCACGCTAGAGGGCGAAGATGGAAGTCCAAGAATAATTAGGATGGGACATCAACACATCGGTCCCTTATGCTTTCTATGGACAAGAAGGCTTCAATTCTTGGAAGAGAAGAATTGAAGATTTTTTTATGATGAAGGATTTTGAGGAATGGTCCATATTAATGGAAGGATTTGAGTATCCAAAAGGACCAAAAGGTGGCTTCCTCAAGAAGAAGAAATAGAGTGAAGATCAACTCCAAAGATTTGAGAAAAACAAGAAGGTAATCAATTTCATTCTTGATTTAATTCCTAATGACTTCTTGTGTAGCCTAGGTGAGTGCATGGATGCCAAGGAGCTATGGAGCGATTTGGCCAAGCTTCATGAAAATTCATTATCAATCCAAGAAGAAGAAGAAGAAGAGGAGTGCTCACCCTCTCAAGCTCAAGCAAGTACATCGTCATCTAAAGAGCTTGAGGGTTCAAAAGTTGATAGGGAATCAATTTCCGTATCGGTGGAAGAAGTTGAAGAGACCTCCACCTCTAGGATTGAGGGGGAGGAGATTAGAGCATCCTCAACACCGGAGCAATAAGAGGAGCCATCAACATCCGGTCAAGATGAAGAAGCTCAAAATCCGACTCCGGCCTCCATTGACTCAGGTAACTCAAACACCGTGATTCAAAATAAAAATAATATCATGTGTTTTGAGTGTAGGGAATTTGGGCACTATAAGAGTAAGTGCCCAAAGAAAGTCAAGAAGACTCCTCCGGTGCCAAAACCTCAACAAAAGTCAAAGGATGTCGGTCCTCCAACAACTAAAATCAAGGAGCAAGTCATTTGCTTCAAATGCCAACAACCAGGACATTATCGGAATCAATGCCCAAAAAGGGAAAAGAAGAGGAAAAATGGAGCATCACAAGTAGGGGAAGTCACTAAGGCAAACCCTAAGGTATATCATGTTAATAATGCTCCTTCTTTAGTTAAAAGTCAGAAGCATGCTAGGAATTTTAATTCTCTTGCAATTTATGAAAAGAATGCAAATAGTAACAAGTACTTTTGTTTAGGAGCTAAAAATATCCACTTAGATAATAAGGAGAAATTTGGGACTAATGTCCCTAGAAAAACCTTACCTAGGGAATCTATTAAAAAAATACAAGAGCACCTAGGCTTTAACCCTAAATGGACTAGGCATATGCCTAGGAAGAACCATGCCCAAGGATTAAATCAAAATTCTAAAATTGGACAATTAGAGGTTGAAAATCAAGCTTTGAGGTCAAGGCTTGAGAAACTTGAGAAGACCCTTGCAAACATGCAAAATCAATTTAAAGGGTCAAATGGTCAAATTTCAAGGTCTAGAACTCAAAGTCAACACCTAAGACCTAAGAGACAAAAGTCATCCAAGGGCAAGAAAGGTTTGGGTCACAAACCTAAGCCTAAGGTGGTTTATCATAGTGTTTCATTTGATTATGGAACACAAACTAGGTCTAGAAAGATTAAGGTCGATAGGGAAGTCATCCCTAGAGTTGACCAAGGTATGTGCCTAGTGGCAAGGGTTTCAAGGAAACCTAGGATGTCCACTAAGAAGGTTGCAAGGGGAGTTACCCCTAGAGTCAACCTAGGTAAGACCACAATGACCAAGGCTAACAAGCCTAGAAGGGTCATTAGAAGGGTATCTAGGGAGGTCATCCCTAAGGAATACCTAGTTAATCCTAGGAGCTCAAATAAGCTTTGGGTTCCTAAGAGCGTGATTGATTCACGCTAGATGGGTTTAGGGTGTGTCAACCTTGATTGGATGGATAGTCAACTCAACCATTGTAAAGGTGGCACTTTAAGATATTTTCAAGGTTATGGATACCTTGGAAATAGAATTGATATTGTGATCCTAAAAGATTTCAGGATGTGCCAATGTATGTTTGGGATTATGATAAATCAATTGAATTGACACAATTTAGGATTAGAGGTTATAGTGTGTCATTTTGAGTTTTTGGCACACTTGGGAGTTTAGCGATATTATGGCAAAATACACTTAATAATATCAAATTACAATTAATATTAAAATTTAGGTATTATTATACTTACACTTTTTATTTGTCATGTCTTGCTTGTCATATAACATGCCATGACATCATATCTATTTTTAATTATTTAAAATGTCATGATCATGTTTAGGGTTAGGTTTAATGTCGTGTTTTTAGATTTCATGTCATGACATCATGATTATGAGCATGTGTGTATTTATATCATCATTAATGCCATAGTCATTCATGCATTTTAATTTGATGAAAATTGATTTAAGGACTTTGGCATGACTTGGAGTCCCACTTATAAGGGAATCAAGTAGTGTTGCCTTAGAGAATGCATGAAACCCTAGATTAGGATGAACAAAACCCACATCTCACATCACATTGACATGTATGTGTATTTTATACACCCTAGATACATGTGAGATGCTAGGATATGAGTTAAGTTTAAGGTGCATAATTTTTGCATCTAGATGAACTAAAACTCATCTTATATTAGTTGTGGATCATTGGAAAAGTTTGTGTACAAGTTATGTACATTGAGCCCAAAGAATATGATCCAAAATAAGGTTTTGAAAACATTTTAAAATCTTTTTGAAAAACCTTGGTGAAGCCTATCTTTTGATAGCAATCACCAATGATGAGATTGATACAAACTGAGCTAAGACTTTGAAGTTTTTATTCACTTTTGGATTTTATATCAATTTCGATATTTTATGGGTAAAATATTTTTCTAACATTTTTCACCCATTGTATTGGTCATAAGTATTATACGTATGAATTTTCATGATTTTTCGATATATGTATATTTATTTATGTATTTCTGAAAATCAACTTTGATAACTGAAAATCAGATTTTTGATTATCGATCAGCTACCCTTAGTGGCGATCAATGCGATGAAAGTGATCATTGGTAGCTTAGAGAGTCAACTGTCAATGCTGATTTCGGGAAAACAAGGTTGTTTAGCCCGTGTTCAGCTGCGGTTAAGGTCCTTAACCACTCCTAACCCTAGGATATGCTTTGGGAAGCATTATAAAGGGTGAAAATCCATTGGATATGGATTAGGAGAGGTGTTAGGATAATGTATCAAATTTAAGGTGTTGGAAAGTTCAATGTTGAATTTCTAACCTTATTTTTGGTGGTTTAGAGTTCCTATTGGCTTAAGAACTTCCCAAGGACATTGTTGGTGCAATGGTCAAGGGGGAGCAAGCCTTTAGGGGGAGGTATCCATCATGGAATGATGGATGGTATTTTTTCCTCTTGAGGAAAATGGGATTTTGAGATACCCAATTTGAAAATTGGGAGAGTGTATAGGATTGTCTCTCTTGAGTGATATGGGACTTATCACTAGGAAGATGGTAGGCATCCTAGGTATGTTTGGACCAAGGGGGAGATTGTAAGATCTCATTGGGACATGAGACATTGACCTCCTTGGAGAGAACCTTTTTGATGTTAGTCAAAAAGGGGAGAATGTTTTGGGGGGAAAGTTAGAATTACCAATTTGGGATAATTGATAAGAGATTTGAGTTAGTGTTCTAACTCAATGGTTTATTTGGTTTTCGTCAAACATCAAAAAGGGGGAGATTGTTGGTGCAATCGACCCAGGTCACGATTGACCACGACTCGAGTTTGACTCGAGAGATGTTTTGATATTTCGACAAAAACATATGACAATGTGATTGTCATGAGAAAGTCCAAGTAGGACACTTGGCATTTGGGAAAGTTCAAGTCTTGAGTACTTAGCATGTAAAGTCCAAGCATGGGTCTTGGCAAGGAAAAGTCCAAGCATGGGTCTTGGCAAGGAAAATTCCAAGCATGGGTCTTGGCATGGAAAGTCCAACATGTGTTGAAAAGGAAAGTCCAAGCTTGAGTCTTGGCATTTGAGAAGTCCAAGGGGTTTGATATTGGCGGCGTAAAGTCCAAGCGGGAGTCTTGGCAGCATAAGTCCAATAGTTGGCGGCATAAAGTCCAAGTGGAGTCTTGGCGGCGTAAGTCCGATGTGCCTTGGCGGTGTAGACACCGTTAGCATGACATAGCTGATAGAAGCACCTGAAGGCTAGCGCGATGGATGAATAAGTCATGGATGACTTGGAGGGATCCGAGAGGCGTGAGGCTGATGGAGGTGGCTAGAAGGCTTAGGTCTAGGCTAAGGGTGGTCTAGCAAGTATGGGGGAAACCATACTTGGGTTAAAGCCTCATGTTTGAGGTGTGTCAGTCGTCATGTCATGTGCGGTGTGGCCGAATCAACTAGGGTTTATTGCGGGAATTGTTTAGCAATGCGGAGGATGGCGGTCGATCGATCGACTGATCGTGTGATCAGTCGATTGGTGCTCGGGTTTTGGAGCACAGAATGGAGTCTCACTCGACCGCTGCGGTCAGCAGTCGAGTGATGGCTTGATCAGTCGACTGATGATCATAATCAGTCGACTGACTATGGATCCGTTGGATTTTTCCAGTGTGGATCTAGTCGTTGTCTCATGACAACAGTGGCATCAGTCGACTGATGGTCCCGAGCAGTCGACTGATCGGCATTTTCTAGCACAGGTAGAAGCTTTAAATGGAGCTCATGAAGGAGGAAAATGTAAGCGATTTCTTGAGGATTGTTGAGGCGATTTGCTGCTGCAAATCAGGATCTTCAACCAAGATTCAAGCAATCAAAAATCAAGCAACCAAAGTGCTATTGTAAAGTGGTTTTTCTTTACTTTCATTGTATTTTATACTTGTATTAGCTTGTATATTTTGTATTACTTAGTGTAATTATTGTAAGGGGTTTCTCCACCTCCAACTTGTGTCGAGAAGGAGTTATTTGTGATTAGTGATTGCGTGTGCGTCACTAGAGCTCTTTAGAGCTCGATCCATAGAGTAGGAACCGTTCGGTTCCGAACCACGTTATATGCTTGTGTTCGTGTGATTGTCTATTTCGTTATTGTTATCATTATCTTTATTTCACTACGCTAACGAAGTTTGTAGACGAACACGCGAATGTATTCCATCAATGCATAGCACGACGCTATTCACCCCCTCTAGCGTTCCAACGATCCACTACATAGATCTTGAGTCCACCTAGCTCTTTATTGAGCTATAGTGAGGCCACCTAATACAAGTCATGCTCGAGTCCAGGATTCCATGACTAAGTCCAACACTCAATCTAAGCTTCCAACTATCGAGTCCATCAAGCTCCTCCCACACTCCAATGTAGCAACCTGATCCAAGCCATGCTCTCAAGCACATAATCTCCATGATAGTCGTATCTACAACTCAATCCCATTGAATTCATCACCTCTTTGCTCCACTAAATCTAGACCTCTAGGACTCAAGCACGCAATCTTCATGATTCCCAAGTCAACAACTAATCCCATTGGGACCACAAACTCAACAAGCACCATGCATGTGTATTATCCAATTGAATCGTGGATTAGCCACATACTATATAAGCAATATAAATCTCAAAAGACACACAACTTAAATCAAAGTGTAGCTAAGCTCAACCAGAAGGATTGTTTCTCCAATAATTGCTCTTTTTTAAGTTTAGAAATTAATTTAAGCTAGAGGTACAATAATCATGAATGAAAATTAACAAGACAATCAGATACTCAAAACTCCCACTCAACCTAAGCTCCCAATCTATCCATACTAACCGCCCTTTGATTAAACTACCTTTTACCTTACAAGTAAGCCTGATTTATTGAAGGTTTAATATTTTTGATATGTTACACATCAAAACATGTTAAACCTATGATGAATAAGGATATACAAGCATGATCACAAGAATTAACAATCAAACATGGCAATCAATACATGTAAGTATTAAAGCAATTTATACATATGCACATTTTTTATATCAAATTGGCATTTCCCATTTCAAGAAATATAATAATGATAAGCATATTAATGATCGATGAAAACATGAGAAAACATATATACGAGAATGATGAAAATCCTAGGATCAAAACTTTCTTATTAGTGTGGTCATATGATCAAAATGTAACAATACACAGTGATCAATATTTTAGGTGTTAAGAAACATATTTAGGATTCATCTATGTGTCATATATCATATTTTACATGTTATCAATGTTCAAATAGGTCTAATTATGTTACCATAAGATTATACAAAACATAAAATAGTCAAAAGCATGATATAAGACATAATTAGATTGCACAACAATTTCAATTGATTGAATAAGAGCATTCAAACGACTATTATAAGTTTAGTCAACTACTAAGTCGATTGGATTCCTATAAGTGGTAGGTTCTTAATTTAAAAAATTCTTAATTAATTCCAAAAAACCTAAAAATTATTGCATACAAGTATACTATAGTGATTTACACGTATGAAAAATATGTTCTCATGCAAACTCATATTCTCTGAGTTTGGAACAAAATTAGATTGCTTCAAAAATATTAATTATGTATCATATGATCACTTTAAAACCTCGAAGAAAGAATTCGGATAAACCTAAGTCTTAGCGTCGAAGGTTGAGCTTGAGACGACACCGAGAAGAAGCCGAAGCTGGAGACCGGAGCTGAAGAAGGAGGCCAATAGGAGGCCGGAGCTGCCGCCAGAGCCGGATAACTGGGAGAAAGTCAGTTTCTTTGCCAGAGAAGAGAAGTCGCATGCGGAAGCTAGGGCACTGGGCCGACAAGGAGAGAAGCCGGAGCACGAGATGGAGATGGAAGAGATGAAGGAAGAGTCGTACGGAGCTTGTCGTCGGAGAATCGTCGGAAGAGATAGAGGAAGTCGCGTAGAGAAAATGGGGGAATCAGGGCGGTCAAGGATTTTTTCCGCGAATATTAGCGACGAAATATCTTTATTCGTCGCTAATATTTATTATCTTAACGACGACAATTTAAATTGTCGTCGCTAATATTTGTATATTTGTGACGAACAATACACATCGTCGCCAAAATAGGCACATCAGTCGACTGGTGGTATACACCAGTCGACTGATGATAATTTGGTCGACCACAAAATCTAGTTTACTCGACTGACCAATCGATTGGATAGTTTGCGACGAAAATAAATAAATATTCATCGCTAAGTATCAGTCGATTGGTGATATATACCATTCGACTGATAGTATTGTCAACGAATTGATAAATATCGTCGATAAACTTAAATATATTAACGGCGAATATTTTTAATTCGTCTCTAATATATTTTATATTTGCGACGAAATATTACTCTTTCATCACAAATGTGATATTATTTACGACGATCAAGAAATTCATCATTAATTCCTTGTTTTAGCGACGAATTATCAATTTGTTGCTAATATTTCATCGTTATTTGGATGATTTCTTATAGTACTACTACTTTTGGCTCGTTTCTAATCGTCGATCAAGATGTAATAATTCCAAAGGTTGAGTAGTACTTACGAAGGTTTTACCTTTGTAAGAGTTCTTGATTTGTTTGCCTTCTCGAAAAGTATCTCATAGCCTATCCTTGATGTAGCTATGCATCACAATCTCTTCATCAAGTCCTTGGAAATCCTTGCAAGTAATTTCATGTTGATGTTTGCCAATCTCTTATGTCATAATCAAAATTTTTTCTCTTTGGACACAAACACTTGATAGAAATACTAATAATAAGAAGATTAATAATGTAAACATTGTCTTTCCTATGCCCAACTAAGATAGTAATATTAAGATCATTATATATGTTTTATCAAACATAAAAACTCAACTTTATACTTAACATTACATAATTGATTGATATTAAATAAATTAAATTTCACTTATTCTACTAAAACAACTTTTAAGAATAATAAAATTAGATGACAATTATATTACAATAATCTATTACTTTAAATTCATCATTGTTCATAAATAATATTGTTCCGTTGTTGATACCGCCATTACCTCTTCTTTATGAAGAGCTCATAGGCAAGGTGCTACCCGAACCAATTAGAGGGTTCAGTGGAAGGAAAAGAGAGGAACGGGTCAGGCGCAAGTGCCTGAAATAATTGGTACAGGAAAGGTAGCGAGGGTACTTCGTTGGGAAATAGGCCGACGGAGCGGATGAGAATCGGTTCAGCCAAATAAGCCTAGAAGGCCCATGGGGCGGATAAGAATCGGTTCGGCTAAATAAGCCTAGAAGGCCCATGGGGCGGATAAGAATCGGTTCGGTCATATAAGCCTAAAAACAGACGGGGCGGATAAGAATCGGTTCGGTCATATAAGCCTAAAGACAGACGGGGCAAATAAGAATCGGTCCGGTCACAAAAGCCTAAAGACAGACGGGGTGGATGAGAATCGGTTCGGCCCAATAAGCCTTAAGGCTATACGATCTGTGAGCTGGAGACCTACGTTAGTTTTACCAGAAGTAGATGGTTGAGGGGGACGGGCTAACCTAGTTTCCTGGAATAGGAATGAGGGAGTGATATGTAATAGAAAGAGAGGTCCCCACAGAAGATTCCGAGGAGCCTTAAGCTCGTACACATGTGAATTATGATCCAGGTGGACATGGTGGCCACGTGTACGATGAGGACAGCCCGCGAGATAGTGATGGATCAGAGGAGGAGGATAAAAGACAAAGAGAGGAGAAAAGAAAGGGATCCACAATCATTCCATCAGACACGAAACGAAGACACAGGAGGAGAAGGAGGAGAGTTATCATCACTTTGTCGGAGAAGAGGAGCAGCGACCTTGATCTTGAGTCGCACGTACTCTTTCTTGTATTTGTAACCCAACTGTAAGAGGTTTTCTCCTCCGCCTCGGGAAGTTTCCTTTCCGTAAAGGAGGGCATTCATAGTGGAAAGTGCTTGGGCATTGTCCCCGGTGAGAGAGCTCACCTCCGTGGAGTAGGAATACTCATTCCGAACCACGTTATATCTTGTGTTCTAGTTTCCGCTGTCTGTCTGGGTGTTCTTGCATTTCTTGACTTCGTCTTCTACATCCATTTTTACTATTGCGGCCTGTGAGAACCCCTCCAAAAGCTCCTTTCGTGCCTTCGCCGCATCGAAAGGGGGTAAAGCAAATTTTCCTCGCCGCATCAGTTGGCGCCGTCTGTGGGATACATTGAGCTGGACGTCGAGATGCAACCAGAAGAGATACAATAGCCCGCTCCGTCCGTAGTGGAGGAGCGCCCCATCATTCTCCTACCATCACAGTTAAAGTCCCTGATGGATGACGCTATTACAGAGGCCCTTGCTAGAGAAAGGAGAAAGATCGGATATCTGCATCCTCATTCCGGTGAACCTTCTTCTCGAGGCCCACCCCCAGAAATGCCTCCTCCATCTCGTACCGCCGTTAATGTGGAAGTGGTGCCTAGAGAAGGACTTGGGGGAAGAGCACCTCAGAACACTATGCCCTTAACCCAAACTCGAAGGGAAGAACAGGGCGAAAGTCAGTCGACCAGACCTCTGGAAGTTTACGAGCTCAGTTCCTTTACCATGGACATCCTCTCTGAAGTCCCCCCATCTTACTTCCGGAATCCTCAAGTAGATAAGTATGATGGTTCGACGGATCTTGAAGATCACCTATCGCAGTTCGATGGAGCAGCCTCGCTCCACTATTATACTGATGCCCTCAAATGCCGAGTTTTCCGGACCACCTTAACCGGCTCGGTGCAAAAATGGTTCAATACTTTGCCTCCGGGATCCATCACTTGTTTCGCTGATTTTCGGGGGATATTCAGCCGGGAGTTTGCTAGCTGCAAGGCATATAAGCATGACGCCTCTATCCTAATGCACATCACCCAGGCACCCTCAGAATCCCTTAGAGGCTATCTCCACCGATTCACTTCTGCAGCTAGGGGAATCCCCTCTACCAGATCAAAAGCTTTCAGAGGCGCTATTCTGCACGGGCTGAAGGAGGGCCCCTTCCTCAGTTCCTTGTTAAGACAACCTGCTGACAGTTATGAGGAGCTACTAGGTCGTGCAGAGCAATTTATCCACGAGGAGGAAGGATTGAAGGTGCGGAGAGCTGAACGGGCTGCCGCAGCAGTTCCAACTGAAAGAGCTCGACCTGCTGCCCCTCAAGTACCCCCTCGTCGAGGTTATGTGCGACCTTTTCGACAAGAGGCTCCTAGGCCTCGTCCACTGCTACAGGGCGTTCACCCCGCACCGCCGTTACAAATTATGGCCGCTGAAGCACTTCCTCCTGCGAGGACTTGGAAGGAGCGAGAGATGGAATTCTATGATCAACAGGGTCTGCTACAACGACCCTTAGGATATAGGGGGATCCCACGTAACCCCCCACCCCATTCTTCTGCTAGTATCATAAGGAATATGGCCACGCTAGTGGCCGATGCTTCAAGTTACAGGAGGAGCTGGATCGTCTCCGAACCGCATATCCGCAATTGCGGTTCCAAACGGGAGGACCAGCACGGCGAGGTCCCCGACCCGATGTAGCCCGTCCAGGGCCGTATAACCAACAACCTCAAGTCACTTTCCCCCAAACGCCATCCCAGGAGGTTGTTTCTCAAGAAGGTCCATCAGGTGAGGGCTCCTCATCCAATCTAAATAACACTCCCACACGGGAGGTTATCCATGTTATAGCCGGAGGACCTACTGAGGGGGACTCCAATTGAGCATGGAAGTCATATGCCCGTCTCATGGAGAGTTTTGCCATTATCACTGACCAAACTGTACAGACTGCACCGTCCGTTTCATTCGGGCCAGAAGATCTACAAGGTGTCCTCCTGCCCCACATGGATGCCTTAGTTATCCGAATATCCCTAGCCAATTATGAAGTGGCTAGGGTGTTGGTCGACTCAGGAAGCTCTATTAATATCCTTTTTCAGAAGGCTTTCGGACAGATGCAGCTGGGAAATGCCCAGCTATAAGATGTGGCTACACCCCTGTTTGGGTTCGCAGGGCATGTGGTCCACCCTACCGGGCAGATTTTGCTGCCCCTAACTCTGGGCGTAAAGCCCAGACAGAAAACCAGTATTATACCTTTCCTCATCGTGGATGCTCTGTCCACTTATAATGCTATTCTTGGGCATCCTTTCCTTACCCTTTTTCAGGCGGTGGCTTCCCCATACCACTAGAAGCTTAAATTCCTTGTGGGACAATTGGTGGGAGAAGTTCGCGGAGAACAGAAGGCCTCCAGGAGCTGCTACGTGCAAATGGTTCGGGATGATCAAAAGAAGGCCCGAACTGATGACCTCAAAGGCAAAGCTATCATCATTTCTGATGTCTACGTCTTAGAGGAATCCCCCCCAAAGCCGACAAAATAGAGGAAGAAGAGCTGGTGGAAATCGCTCCGGGAAAAGCTACACGGGTAGCACAGCAGCTGAAAGCCAAGGAGGAGCTGGTGGCCTGCTTGCGGGAGAACGAAGACATCTTTGGGGGAGATGTGCATGATCTCACCGGGATCGATCCCCACGTGGCTGAACACCATCTCAATATAATCAGAGGAGCCCGACCTGTCCAACAGAAGCGGCGACATTTTGGACCTGAGAAGGACAAGGTCATAGCTGAAGAGGTGGAAAAACTACTAAAGGCGGGTCATGTAAAGAAAATCCAGTTCCCCGAATGGGTTTCTAATGTAGTCTTGGTCCCCAAGCCTTCTGGGCAGTGGAGGATGTGTATCGATTTTCGTGATTTGAATAAAGCGTGCCCTAAAGACTGCTACCCCTTGCCTCGTATTGATCAGTTGGTAGACTCCACGGTAGGATATGAAGTGGTGTCCCTAATGGATGCATATCAAGGATACCATCAAATACCTTTGGCCAAAGAAGATCAAAAGAGGGTTAGCTTTGTGACGGCAGGAGGGTTATACGCTTATGTGGTAATGCCGTTCGGATTAAAGAACGCAGGGGCCACCTATCAGCGCCTTATGGACAAGATCTTTGCAAAGCAGAAAGGGAAAAATGTGGAAGTCTACGTGGATGACATCTTGGTCAAATCAAAGACCACTGGGGATTTAGTCAAGGATTTAAATGAGACCTTCGCTGCATTGAGACAGTTTAATATGAAGCTAAACCCTAATAAATGCCTATTCGGGGTAAAAAGCGGCAAGTTCTTGGGGTACATAGTAACTGAGAAGGGATTGCAAGCCAACCCTGAGAAGATGCAGGCGCTGTGCAACATGAAATCACCCACTAATCTGCGAGAGACCCAGAAGTTGGTGGGTAGGATTGTTTCTTTATCCCGATTCATAGCCAGATCGGCGGACAAAGGGCTGCCTTTCTTCAAGATTCTGCGAAAGGCTACTAAATTTCAGTGGGACGATCAATGCGAGCAGGCTTTCCAAGAGTTGAAGAAATATTTGGCTGGACTCCTACTGCTAGCCAAACCAGTGGTCGGAGAACCGTTATGGATGTATTTGGTCGTCTCAGAGGGAGCTATTAGTTCGGTTTTATTGAAGCAAGAAGGCTCTCACCAGTAGCCTATTTATTATACCAATCATATCCTGAAGGGGGTTGAATTCCGTTATACAGAGCTGAAGAAGCTAGCATATATTCTGGTGTTGACTGCCCGCAAGTTGAGGCTATATTTTCTGGCTCATCCCATCACTGTTCTAACTCACAGCGAATTGGGCAAGGTCGTCACTAAGCCCAATTTCTCCGGAAGATTGGCCAAATGGGTGGTAGAACTAAGCGAATATGATATTCACTACCAACCCCGAACGGTTATCAAGGCCCAAGCGCTCGCTGATTTTCTAGCAGAGGTACCTTGCGGCCCGGAAGATGGTTCGTCGGCAAAAGAGGAAGGATTAGATGAATGGAGCATATTCGTAGATGGTTCTTCAGGATCTACGGGCAGCGACGTCGGTGTTTTGTTAATTTCCCCTGATAAGGAGGAGACCCGCATAGCTATACGCCTGGGATATCGGGCATCCAATAATGAGGCGGAATATGAAGTCATTCTAGCGGGATTGCAGGCTGCTAAGGCGGTGGGGGCTTCTTCAATTGTAATCCATTCGGATTCCCAGTTGGTAATATCACAACTTCAAGGTTCTTTCGCGGTTCGGGAGGAAAGGCTGCATAAGTACTTGAAGGCTTTTGAGAAAGAAAAAGCTCAATTTCAGCAAGTCCTCTTAAAGCAAATCCCACGGGAGAATAACGGGAAGGCAGATGAATTGGCTCGGATGGCTAGTGCTATGGAAGGAGTGAAGTCATTGGAAATGGTCCATGCAGAAATCCATACTTCCTTAGCGATATGCAACGTGGAGGAAGACGCACCCGAATCAAGCCTAACTTCTGATTGGAGGACTGACATCATAGCTTACTTACGGCACGAGAAGGTCCCTGAAGAAAAAGTAGCGGCATCTGTTTTAATGTGCCAAGCCAGACGGTTTACCCTCTTAAATGGAGATTTATACAAGACCTCTTTTGGACGACCCTTATTGAAATGCTTAGGAAGTGAGGATGCAGAATGGGTACTCCGGGAGATTCATGAAGGTTATTGCAGTAATCATCTAGGAGGGAGAGCTTTAGCAAGGAAGGCCCTGTTAGCAGGATATTTTTGGCCTACTCTCCAACAGGATGCCGCTCGTATAGTGCAGGCTTGCCCAGCTTGTCAGAAGCATAGCAACCGGTCCGAACGGCCGGCTGGATTAATGAAAGTTGTGGTCGCTTCATGTCCTTTTGATCAATGGGGAATGGATATAGTGGGCCCGATGCCAGTGGCACTTTTGTAGAAGAAATTTTTATTGGTAGCTGTGGATTACTTCTTCAAATGGGTGGAAGCATAGCCCCTGGCCAAAATTACCGAAAATGCTGTAATACAATTCTTATGGAAGAATATTGTCTGTCGATATGGTATTCCTCGGAGGATAGTGTCACGCCCGCCCTTCCGGGACCCTAAATGTCCGGAGAGGCGGCGCGTGACGCGACCGTTCATACATTACATACAGCGGAAGACTTTATACATACTTCTTAATTCTCACAGCGGAAGACTTTAGACATACTTCCTAATACTTTTTTTTTTTGTTTTTCTTTTAAACATAAACATGCATTAACACATATATACATATATATATACATACTTCTTCTTCTTAGCATAGAGTATGCTTCATAGCGTGGATAGATACTTCTTCTTACTTCTTCTTTACTTCTTCTTCTTAACATAGAGCATGCATCATATATGCAGATACTTAGTGCTTAGTAAATTCATAACATCATCATCATAAGGAGACATAAGTGAGGACATGAATAGACATCTTCATCATAGGTAAACATGTTTAGACCTAACGGATCTTCTCCACCATGCCACTACCACACACATTGGCCCCTCCTGCTGCTCCCTTTAGTTTATCCATCCCTTACCCTTATCTGCAGTGATTTAGAGGAAAGATAAACTATAAGCACATAGGCTTAGTAAGATCTGTCTACTCACTAAAACCATACATTGTCATTAATCATGCAAAGATTCACAACATAGAAGCAATATAACATGTAACATACTTGGTGTCATCAACTTAACATGTAGCATAAGTAACGTAAGTGAAATATAGCATGGATCACCGTATCATCAACATAACTTGTAATGTATCTAACGTAAACATGTAAACATTCATAGCATATCATAAAGCATAACTTTCATAACGTATCTGACGTAAGCATGTAAACATTCATAACATATCATAAAGCATAACTTTCATAACGTATCCAACGTAAGCATGTAAACATTCATAACATATCATAAAGCATAACTTTCATAACGTATCCAACGTAAGCATGTAAACATTCATAACATATCATGAAGCATAACTTTCAGGACATATAACTTAACATTCTTGGCTTATCGTTTAACATAACATGTAACTTAACAATCATGGCATATTATTTAACATAACATGTAACTTAACAATCATGACATACATATGCAAGATGCTTTTGAAAACATATATGCTAGGTACGTAAATATAAATCTCAACATATTTGGGCCCGGCATTGTACCACTTCTTCATTATCATAGCGCGCATCCCTAAATAGGCCCGAGGTAGCAAGTCTCGAACCTAATAGGTTTCTAGGCCCGAGTCTTATTCCATCGACCTAGGGGCAATCGTCATAGCGTAGAAGCCCATCCTAGGCCCGAGTCTTACTCCATCGACCTAAGGCATCTTGGAGCCCATCCCGTACTAGGCCCGAATCTTATTCCATCGACCTAGGGGCAATCATACATAGAAGCCCGTCCTAGGCCCGAGTCTTATTCCATCGACCTAGGGCATCTTAGGAGCCCATCCCTTCTTGAACCTTGTTAAGGTCTTGGTACAAGCCATGCAAGGTAAAATACTTATATGCTTACTTTACTACATGTCTTATTAACATAGCATAGCATACTGCTTCATAACACATCATGCTTCATTTCATTTACATAGCGTAGCATACTTCATTTCATACACCTCATGCTTCACTTCATTAACATAGCATAGCATACTTCATTTCATACACATCATGCTTCATTTCATTTTCATAACATGGCATAATTCATTTCATACACATCAGGCTTCATTTCATTTACATAGCATGGCATACTTCATTTCATAACAACATATCCTATTTCATTAACATAGCATGGCATACTTTATTTCATAACAACATAACTTATTTCATTAATATAGCATGTCATACTTCATTTCATAACAACATAACTTATTTCATTAACATAGCATGGCATGCTTCATTTCATAACAACATAACTTATTTCATCAACATAGCATGACATACTTTATTTCATAACAACATAACTGATTTCATTAACATAACATAGCATACAATTCATGGTATGAACTTCATTGTACCCTAAAGAGGTCAAAGGTGGCGAATGGCCCTTTATAGGCTTTTAGGGTTTAGACCTTTAACCTAATTCAAGTAACATACATATGCATACAAATTCCATAAAATTCATGGTATGAACTTCATTGTAACCTAAGAACCAAAGGTGAATGGTCCATGTAGGGCCTTTAGGTTTAACTTTTGACCTAATCCTTTTAAAACTTAACCTCATCATATAGTTACAAAACATAGTATGAAACTTCATTGAAACCCTATAGTGGGTTTGTAATAGAACTATAGTGTTCATTAGGGTTAGCTTTTGTTCTAACCCACTTTAAACCCTAAAATCATCATCTAGTTCCCATAATATGGCATGGAACTTCATTGAAACCCTAAAAGTAGGGTTTGGCCGAATAGAACTATAGTGTTCATTAGGGTTAGCTTTTGTTCTAACCCACTTTAAACCCTAACATCATAATCTAGTTATAAAGCATAGCATAAACATAGCATAGAGCTTCTTTGAGACCCTAGTTCATGACTTGGCCGAATGGGTCATGGAGGCCTCTAGAGTTAGATATTTATCCTAATCCCTATAACATGCTAACATCATCACTTGCAAGCAAAAACAAGATATAACTTCAATAAAACACCAACAAAACCCATGTTGGCCGAATGGTTCATAGGGTTTCCTAGGGTTAACTTTTGACCTAATCCGTTTTAAGCCCTAACATCATCATCTAATTACAAAAGCATGGCATACAACTTCATGGAAACCCTAGATCATATCTTGGCCGAATACAACAATATAGATTTCTTTTATAAAACGTCAACCGAAGCTACTGACGCAGTGAGGGATACTTACATCCTTCGCTTTGCTTGGGGTGGGGAAGATAACCTAAAGAAGATCAACACTTAGCCTTCTAGCTTGGATAGGATTCGGCCAAAAGAGGGAATGTAGAGGAAAAGCTTTAGGATTTCGGTGAGAAGAGAGGAAGAAGAAGAGAGGAAGTAAACAATTTCAATCTTCCCTCTTCTTTATAAAGGGAGGAGGAAGAGAAGTTCCTCTTTTCTTTCTATGCCTCTTCATTTACCCTTAGTCCCATTTATCTATAGTTTCCCCTTCCTTAATCACACAATCCTATTGGGCTTATGGTTAGTGGGTACATCTATAGGGCTTGGCTATCTCTAGAGGTCTGGAGTTCAATTCCTAGGTCTTGTATCCATTTTTGGCTTATTTTCTTTTGTTTTGGAAGAAGGCCTACATAAAGCCCATTATCATCAAGCCAAAATTCTTGTAAAATTGCTAGGAATTTTACACAAGCATAATCCTTCATACCTTTAAAAAGTTTCGTCCTCAAACTTAGAACAATCAGGGTACTTCTTCTTCATGTCCTCCTCGCGTTCCTGTGTAGCCTCCTCGCATGCAGATTGATTCGCCAGGACCTTTACTAAGGGCACCTCTTTGTTCCTTAGCCTCTTGATTTCTGGTCTAGTATTTGGATAGGCCGACTTTCAATACTTAGGTCCTCTTGAACTTATCTTGTTTGTGGCTCGATCACTTGGTCCAGATCTTGGAAATGCATTTCTTGAGCACGAGACATGGAACACGTTGTGAATAGCCGACATCTCTTGAGGCAGCTCTAGCTTGTAAGCTACATTGCCAATCCTCTGCGATATCGGATACGGTCCCACGTAACGTGGACTCAGTTTACCCTTCTTTCCGAACCTCATTACTCCCTTCATGGGAGCCACTTTGAGGAATACTAGGTCCCCAACCTCGAATTCTAATGGTCTACGCCTCTTATCCGCATAGCTCTTTTGTCGGCTTTGGGCAGTTTCAATTCTCTGGCGGATGTTCCGTATAGCTCTGGTGGTGTCATCGATGAAATCCGTCTGGAGTCCCATCCTCTTCTTTTCACCACCTCGCATCAAAGATATGGGAGATCTACATTTCCTCCGTATAGAGCCTCGTAGGGTGTCATTCCAATAGTAGCTTAGTAGCTATTGTGTTTAATTCTCGCCAAACATAAGTATCGACACCACTACCTTTGAAATCCAGCGCGCAGCTCTTAACATATCTTCCAAGATTTGATTTACCTTTCTGCTCGTCTGTCTGGGATGGAAGGCGATCGAACAATAGTTTTGTGCCTAAGGCCTTCTGAACACACTCCCAGAAATGGGAAATAAAGCGACCATCTCTATCAGAAATGATGGTCTTAGGGATTCCATGGAGTCGGATGATTTCCCTAGCATATAACTGAGCCAGTTGCTCCGTCGAATAGGTCATCTTGATTGCTAAGAAATGAGCGGACTTCGTCAATCTGTCTACAATCACCCATATAGCATCATAACCGTTTGTCGTCTTGGGCAATCCTGAGATGAAATCCATAGAAATGTCCTCCCATTTCCATTCTGGAATCTGGATCGGCTGCAGTGTTCCTCCAGGTCTTTGGTGCTCTGCCTTAACCCTTTGGCAGGTCAGGCAAGTACTGACATACTGAGCCACATCTCTTTTCATTCCAAACCACCAAAACTTTCGTTTCAGGTCTTGGTACATCTTGGTGGTTCCAGGATGCATCGCATAAGGAGTCCCGTGAGCTTCCTCAAGTATCTCCTTCCGTAATTCTGGATCGTCGGGAATACACAAGCGATCCCTGAGGTAGAGTACTCCACTATCAGAGAATCCTGTGGTAACTCGCCTCGAGAAGAATGTAGAGGGTTCTACAAACAGTCAACTTACTGGCCAGCCTGAGACTATCCTAATAAGGCCAAGGAAGATAGGACTAAAAATGATTACAACTGCACTAGGGTTTGTCCTAGTGGGAGTCGTAATAAACTATCTTCTCAAGTAGTTTTGTTTCGATTAGAAATAAGGAATGTTATATGTTAACATTTTTTTTCTTTTCAGAAAGTATGAATAAGAAATGATGAGCTCATTTCCTTGAATTAGTGAGTAGTCCATTGCATGGGATGTATGTGGTGTAGTTGATCAATGTCGGTTAGAAAGGACAAGAAGTATGAGTGGACGGACACCTGCGAGAGGAGTTTCACAGAGTTGAAAAGGAGACCCGGCGCTCAATTCTTGCTCTTCCGACAAGAACGGCTTCGACATGTATGGACGCCCAAGATGGGACTCGGAGCTGTACTTATGCAGAATGGCAAGGTCATTGCCCACGCCTCTAGGCAACTCAAGGAACACGAAAGGAATTATCCCACCCACGATTTAGAGCTAGCGGCCGTGGTCTTTGCTCTCAAAACATGGAGGCATTATCTCTATGGAGCTCAGTGTAGGATCTATACAGACCACCAGAGTCTGAAATATTTCTTCACACAGAAGGACCTGAACATGAGACAGCGCAGATGGCTCGAGCTCGTCAAGGATTATGACTGCGAGATTCTTTACCATCCGGGGAAAGCTAACAAGGTGGCTGATGCACTCAGCAGGAAGTCCTGCGCCACCTTGATGTCCCTCTCAGTGCTATCTCGACCCTTAGAAAAAGAGATTACGCGTTGTTGTTACTTGTTGTTGTTCTGTAACTTGTCGTTGGAGTTCTGTGACTATGTGTGTAAGGTCATGCGGGGGTGCTAGCTCATCAGTTCTACTACTGCGTCTTCCAGACATGTTTATCTTCATACATTAAGGTAAAACTAGTATAAGTTCCCGTTCGTTGTCCTACGCATACTTAGACTAAAGCTATCATAAAGTCATTTTAATCTTAAGGCATTTCATATCATCCAATCATACTTGAACAAAATAAACTAAAGGCATTTCATATCATACATGAATAAAATAGGCTAAATTAGAGTAGACATAGAATTCTTACTTGGAGCGGCAGGATTTGGAGCTTGATGTGTGTGTAGTGGAAAGGCAGATCCGCTCTGATACCAACCTGTCACGCCCGCCCTTCCGGGACCCTAAATGTCCGGAGAGGCGGCGCGTGACGCGACCGTTCATACATTACATACAGCGGAAGACTTTATACATACTTCTTAATTCTCACAGCGGAAGACTTTAGACATACTTCCTAATACTTTTTTTTTTGTTTTTCTTTTAAACATAAACATGCATTAACACATATATACATATATATATACATACTTCTTCTTCTTAGCATAGAGTATGCTTCATAGCGTGGATAGATACTTCTTCTTACTTCTTCTTTACTTCTTCTTCTTAACATAGAGCATGCATCATATATGCAGATACTTAGTGCTTAGTAAATTCATAACATCATCATCATAAGGAGACATAAGTGAGGACATGAATAGACATCTTCATCATAGGTAAACATGTTTAGACCTAACGGATCTTCTCCACCATGCCACTACCACACACATTGGCCCCTCCTGCTGCTCCCTTTAGTTTATCCATCCCTTACCCTTATCTGCGATCTGAGGAAAGATAAACTATAAGCACATAGGCTTAGTAAGATCCTGTCCTACTCACTAAAACCATACATTGTCATTAATCATGCAGCATTCACAACATAGAAGCAATATAACATGTAACATACTTGGTGTCATCAACTTAACATGTAGCATAAGTAACGTAAGTGAAATATAGCATGGATCACCGTATCATCAACATAACTTGTAATGTATCTAACGTAAACATGTAAACATTCATAGCATATCATAAAGCATAACTTTCATAACGTATCTGACGTAAGCATGTAAACATTCATAACATATCATAAAGCATAACTTTCATAACGTATCCAACGTAAGCATGTAAACATTCATAACATATCATAAAGCATAACTTTCATAACGTATCCAACGTAAGCATGTAAACATTCATAACATATCATGAAGCATAACTTTCAGGACATATAACTTAACATTCTTGGCTTATCGTTTAACATAACATGTAACTTAACAATCATGGCATATTATTTAACATAACATGTAACTTAACAATCATGACATACATATGCAAGATGCTTTTGAAAACATATATGCTAGGTACGTAAATATAAATCTCAACATATTTGGGCCCGGCATTGTACCACTTCTTCATTATCATAGCGCGCATCCCTAAATAGGCCCGAGGTAGCAAGTCTCGAACCTAATAGGTTTCTAGGCCAGAGTCTTATTCCATCGACCTAGGGGCAATCGTCATAGCGTAGAAGCCCATCCTAGGCCCGAGTCTTACTCCATCGACCTAAGGCATCTTGGAGCCCATCCCGTACTAGGCCCGAATCTTATTCCATCGACCTAGGGGCAATCATACATAGAAGCCCGTCCTAGGCCCGAGTCTTATTCCATCGACCTAGGGCATCTTAGGAGCCCATCCCTTCTTGAACCTTGTTAAGGTCTTGGTACAAGCCATGCAGAAGGTAAAATACTTATATGCTTACTTTACTACATGTCTTATTAACATAGCATAGCATACTTCGTTTCATAACACATCATGCTTCATTTCATTTACATAGCGTAGCATACTTCATTTCATACACCTCATGCTTCACTTCATTAACATAGCATAGCATACTTCATTTCATACACATCATGCTTCATTTCATTTTCATAACATGGCATAATTCATTTCATACACATCAGGCTTCATTTCATTTACATAGCATGGCATACTTCATTTCATAACAACATATCCTATTTCATTAACATAGCATGGCATACTTTATTTCATAACAACATAACTTATTTCATTAACATAGCATGGCATACTTCATTTCATAACAACATAACTTATTTCATTAACATAGCATGGCATGCTTCATTTCATAACAACATAACTTATTTCATCAACATAGCATGACATACTTTATTTCATAACAACATAACTAATTTCATTAACATAACATAGCATACAATTCATGGTATGAACTTCATTGTACCCTAAAGAGGTCAAAGGTGGCCGAATGGCCCTTATAGGCTTTTTTTAGGGTTTAGACCTTTAACCTAATTCAAGTAACATACATATGCATACAAATTCCATAAAATTCATGGTATGAACTTCATTGTAACCTAAGAACCAAAGGTGGCCGAATGGTCCATGTAGGGCCTTTAGGTTTAACTTTTGACCTAATCCCCTTTTAAAACTTAACCTCATCATATAGTTACAAAACATAGTATGAAACTTCATTGAAACCCTATAGTGGGGTTTGGCCGAATAGAACTATAGTGTTCATTAGGGTTAGCTTTTGTTCTAACCCACTTTAAACCCTAAAATCATCATCTAGTTCCCATAATATGGCATGGAACTTCATTGAAACCCTAAAAGTAGGGTTTGGACGAATAGAACTATAGTGTTCATTAGGGTTAGCTTTTGTTCTAACCCACTTTAAACCCTAACATCATAATCTAGTTATAAAGCATAGCATAAACATAGCATAGAGCTTCTTTGAGACCCTAGTTCATGACTTGGCCGAATGGGTCATGGAGGCCTCTAGAGTTAGATCTTTATCCTAATCCCTATAACATGCTAACATCATCACTTGCAAGCAAAAACAAGATATAACTTCAATAAAACACCAACAAAACCCATGTTGGCCGAATGGTTCATAGGGTTTCCTAGGGTTAACTTTTGACCTAATCCGTTTTAAGCCCTAACATCATCATCTAATTACAAAAGCATGGCATACAACTTCATGGAAACCCTAGATCATATCTTGGCCGAATATAACAATATAGATTTCGCTACCAGACGCAGTGAGGGATACTTACATCCTTCGCTTTGCTTGGGGTGGGGAAGATAACCTAAAGAAGATCAACACTTAGCCTTCTCTAGCTTGGATAGGATTCGGCCAAAAGAGGGAATGTAGAGGAAAAGCTTTAGGATTTCGGTGAGAAGAGAGGAAGAAGAAGAGAGGAAGTAAACAATTTCAATCTTCCCTCTTCTTTATAAAGGGAGGAGGAAGAGAAGTTCCTCTTTTCTTTTCTATGCCTCTTCATTTACCCTTAGTCCCATTTATCTATAGTTTCCCCCCCTTCCTTAATCATACAATCCTATTGGGCTTATGGTTAGTGGGTACATCTATAGGGCTTGGCTATCTCTAGAGGTCTGGAGTTCAATTCCTAGGTCTTGTATCCATTTTTGGCTTATTTTCTTTTGTTTTGGAAGAAGGCCTACATAAAGCCCATTATCATCAAGCCAAAAATTCTTGTAAAATTGCTAGGAATTTTACGGGCGTTACAGATAGTTAGTGATAATGGACGTCAGTTCCAAGGCAAAAAGATCAAAGAATGGTGCCAAAGTCTCAACATTCAGCAAACTTTCACTTCGGTAGTTCACCCTCAAGCTAACGGGCAAGTGGAAGTGACTAACAGAATTTTCATTCAAGGATTAAAGACCAAATTGGAGGCTCAGAGGGGAAACTGGGTAGAAGAATTGCCAGGAGTCCTGTGGGCCTACCGAACTACACCAAAGACTGCAACAGGGGAAACTCCTTTCAGTTTAGTATACGGGACGGAAGTTGTTATTCCGGTCGAAGCTCTTTTAAGTAGCGCTCGGATAGAGGTGTACGAACCAGATCAGAACCAACTTATCCGAAGCACTGAGTTGGACTTGGTGGAGGAAAAGCAGGAGATGGCACGGAGGCGAGCGGAATTTTACAAGCGAAGAGTGCAGCAAGCCTTTAATAAGAAGGTGATGCCTCGAAGATTTCGAGAGGGGGATTGGGTGTTGCGAAAAGTTAATCCCGCAGGAGACCCTGGAAAGTTGGCTCCGAATTGGGAAGGGCCTTATGAAGTAACACGTCGCGTAGCGGGGTCATCATATTACCTGAAAGATGACCAGGGCAAAGAATTTCCGCGACCCTGGAACGTCATTCATTTGAAACTTTTTCACACTATATGAGAAGTGAGGGATAGAAGAAAAGGAGTTGTGGGGTTCCCGAGGGGGTGTCCTCCCTAACTTGATTGTATTAATTAGATGCGAAGTAACCCCAAATTTTATTAATGATCCATTTACAATTGCAGTACGGAACCTTTAATAAACTTTGAGAAAGAAAAAAGAAGATGGAAAGGAAGCTCCCATTTCGAAGCAATACATCGAATTACAGCTTAAATCGGTCGGGAGGGTAGCGTCGAAAGTCAGCCTCCCAATTTAAAGAGAACGAAGGATAAGTTGGAGGAGGTAATCCTTGATCAGCATATTGCCGAACCGCTTCATTAAATCCATCCTGATAAGTGGCGCGCAGCGAGATGATGAGTCGCTCCTGTCAGTTCGGGCGGTCCGGACTTGGGTCTCGATGGAGTCTGTGACACTTCTCTTGATGCTCCCGAAGTTCTCGACGCATGTCACTGTAATGCCTAGATACTTCCATAATGGCGTCCACCAAGACTGAAATATCGTCGGCTCGGGAAGTTTGGTCTTGCTGCATAAGGTGTGTCATCTCCACCATATTTTGACGCATCGAAGCCGAAATTCCCTCCACTGCTTCAGAGTAGGATCTGGTTCCGACAAGTTCAGTGCTCAGTCTCTGAAGGGAAGTTTCTTGCCTGCGTAGATGGGCGTGAGCATGCGCCCTGGAATTTATGAGGGATGAATTTTCTTGTACCTCCTTGCATAAGCGGGTGCGGAGGTCCCCTATTTTGTCCTGTGCCTTCCGGTATTGAATCTGCAGACGAGCGATGGTGTTGGAGTCCTATTGTTTCCCCTGGAGGAGCTCTGCTACCTGCCCTTGAAGGCGTATTAATTCTCGAGAAGAGGAAGACTCCTCGTCAAGATGAGCTGGCTGGACTTCCCGCTGGAGGAAGGACGACTCCACACCCGCTCGCTGTTGTTTTTGTAATGCTGCAATGGTATCAGCATCTTTTTGAATTTGTTGGCGAGCTTCTGCCAATTACTCCTGGCATAGGTGCAGTTGTTGCAACAGGAGTTGTTCTTGATTAGGCGGCACTAAATCTTCCGTTCTTTGGCTCGATTCGAACTTGAGCTCGGTATTGGTGAAAAGAGCGGTCCAACTCTTGGTAGTTAGTTGAGGCCTGCACGCCGGTTGTTGAAAAGAAATTGATTAGTAAGATAAAGTTAGGGAAGCTAATTGAAAAAGCATACCAAATCAAGGGCATGGCGTAGGCCTTCCATGCGAGGAACCAATTCCTCTGAATTCAGGATCCGAAGACTCTTGGGGGAAAGGGAAGAAGATGGGACAGATGATGTTGAGGGGGGAATTCCACTTATAATGGGGAGAATGGGGGTGGTATCCATGGGTTGAGAAGGGAAAGGATGAGGGGCATCAGTCAGAAGGCTCATGGGGTGGTAGTCAGAGGCAGCATATCAGGAGCTGGAGGGAGAACATGTGTCATAGCTGGCTGTGAGGTAAGCATGGCAGGAGGGACGGAGGGAAGCTGGTTGGACGAGGAATCCAGAGAGGATGATGTGATGAGCACAGGGCTGGAGGAGCCTTCGATGGGAAGGAGAGAAGTAGAAGGACACTGGTTAGTGCCCGTATGAGGAGAAGGGCTCTTCAGGCGATGAGTGGAGGGGGAAGTAGGGGGTGAGGGGATATCAATCGCCATGGGTTCAGAGGTGGAATCGTATTCAGGGGAAAAAGAAGACAGAGGTGAGCCAGCCTCTTTCGTTGGCTGACACAGAAGTACATCCTCCCCAGGTTTATCCTCATATTGCGGTGAAGGAGAAGGCGACTTCCGAACATTTATGGCAGAAAGAGAAAGAGTGGGAGACCTAGGGTTTGTAAATGACGGAGGAAATGAGGAGGGGCTGATTACCCCGGTTTCCTCTGGGATGGAGGTAACAAGGGTTCTAGGAGGAGGAGAGGAAGAAAGGCGAGACGGAGCAGGTGCAGTGGTGATCGGGGAAGGTGAAGAGGAAGACGAAGCTGAGGGATGACCGGCGCCTCGCTTGAGGTGTGATGAAAGAAGGTGGAATGCATCTTGCTGGTCTGAGAATAAAGAAAAAGGGATGAAGTAGGGGATTGAGGCAGCGGAGTATGGCGGCGGAAAAACGAACAGACGAAGACGAAGAAGATGAAGAGGCGTAAGGAATGAAGGTAATAAGAGGGAAGACGAAGAATCCCCTATAAAAAGGGAGAAGAATGAGCTCATAATGATTATTGGGCCCCTCGTTTATAGTGAAAGAGGCCCTAAGTGGAAGGGAAAGAAGGATTTATTTTTCTAATGGCCCAGTATGTACTAAAGCCCTCATTTTCATGGGAAGGAACGGATGTAGGTGTTCCCATTCGGGAGGAAAGCAGAAAGAAGGATGATATGAAGGCGTCACATTCTTTATGTTGAAGGCCTTTAGGCAATATATATTATAATTTTTATCCCGCCGAAGCGGAAGAAATCCCCGTGTGGTGGCAGAACGGAAGAACCGAGATTTCCTCAGTTATACTTAATTTTTATCCCCGCGAAGTGGAAGAAATCCCCGTGTGGTGGCGGAATGGAAGAACCGAGATTTCCTCGGTTATACTTAATTTTTATTCCCGCGAAGTGAAAGAAATCCCCGTGTGGTGGTGGAACGGAAGAACCGAGATTTCCTCGGTTATACTTAATTTTTATCCCCGCGAAGCGGAAGAAATCCCCGTGTGGTGGCGGAACGGAAGAACCGAGATTTGCTCGGTTATACTTAATTTTTATCCCCACGAAGCGGAAGAAATCCCCGTGTGGTGGCGGAACGGAAGAACCGAGATTTCCTCGGTTATACTTAATTTTTATCCCTGCGAAGCGGAAGAAATCCCCGTGTGGTGGCGGAACGGAAGAACCGAGATTTCCTCGGTTATACTTAATTTTTATCTCGGCGAAGCGGAAGAAATCCCCGTGTGGTGGTGGAACGGAAGAACCGAGATTTTCTCAGTTATACTTAATTTTTATCCCCGCGAAGCGAAAGAAATCCCCGTGTGGTGGCGGAACGAAAGAACCGAGATTTCCTCGGTTATACTTAATTTGTATTCCCGCGAAGCGGAAGAAATCCCCGTGTGGTGGTGGAACGGAAGAACTGAGATTTCTTCGGTTATACTTAATTTTTATCCCCGCGAAGCGGAAGAAATCCCCGTGTGGTGGCGGAACGGAAGAACCGAGATTTCCTCGGTTATACTTAACTTTTATTCCCGCGAAGCAGAAGAAATCCCCGTGTAGTGGTGGAACGGAAGAACCGATATTTCCTCGGTTATACTTAATTTTTATCCCCGCGAAGCGTAAGAAATCCTTGTGTGGTAGCGGAACGGAAGAACCGAGATTTCCTCGGTTATACTTAATTTTTATTCCCGCGAAGCGGAAGAAATCCCCGTGTGGTGGTGGAACGGAAGAACCGAGATTTCTTCGGTTATACTTAATTTTTATCCCCGCGAAGCGGAAGAAATCTCCGTGTGGTGGTGGAACGGAAGAACCGAGATTTCCTCGGTTATACTTAATTTCTATCCCCGCGAAGCGGAAGAAATCCCTGTGTGGTGGCGGAACGGAAGAACTGAGGTCTCCTCAGTTATATATCATTTTTGTCCCCGCAAAGTGGAAGAAGTTGAAGTCCTTATTTAACTTTGTATTATTTTATTCCCGTGCAGCGGTAGAGCAGCAGAGTTGGCTCAATTAGCGGCTCTATATTATTATATTCCCGGTAGGGTAAAAAGGCGAAGAGCCGAAATATGACTCAGCTATATGTCAGTCTATGTAAATATGAAAAAAAAAAAGTAAAGCGTGGCACAACTCAAGAGATACTGGAAGAAGAAGATAAACAGGAAAAGTTCACTAATGCGGGAAAATTACATATTCTAAGTCATTTACAAAGAGGAGATAACAAAAGAAACCCTTATACATCTAGGGTATTACAGTTCTTTGTTGGGAGGAACGGATGGAGCTCCTTTGCGCGGTCGAGGTTGACACAGTAGTTGCCGAAGATAAGACTGCTACAGGAAGATTTGCTTGGATAACTCCTTTTGGGACCCGACCAGTTGTTGACGCAAAGAGTGGTTACTGGCGGAAGCTTCCCTTAGCCGTTGTTGCAAATACCTCACCTGCTCCTCCAGGTTAGCTATGTAGCGGCGATCGTCTATCTGTTCTTCATCAGGAGAGGGATTGCTGCCCTGTTCCGATGGTTGGTCCATGACAAAGGGAAAGATGGAAGCTATATGGTAAGGGTTGAAAGTCTTTATAGCGAGGAAGGAGAAGGGCGCATTTGTTTGTAGAAGAGATGGGGATAATAAATGCCAGTGAAGAAGGGGAAGCATAGAGACAGTAGGTGGAGAGTCGCTGGAACTGTAAATGTAATTAAGAGGGTCTGAATCCCCGGGAGATGGTAAAAGAAGGTATGTTTGGGCTAGATTACAGTCCTTTTGAGGACAGAAACCTTACTTTTACAGGAAAACGACAAAAGCAAATAAAAGTTCCCTCCCTCATTTTTATTAACATGTTTGAAAATGATTACATCGTTTAATCTATGAAGGTTTTTTGTTGCTTTTAACAGAAGAAGCAATCGAAGGTTCTTGGGGTGGGGAAGATGCCAGGATAACCCTATAGCGCTCGCCTTGAGCCGGAGGTAGCCCTGATGGACCTTCATCCAAAGGAGGTGAACGAATCCTCGCGAGAGGAGATCGAGGAAGGCACGGTGGAAGTGGGGAAGTTCGCGGACGGGGTCTCCCACTGTGTACTCCCATGTGAAGGGAGGATTCCACACCCTATTGCGGAACGAGGGAAATGGTGCACGAAAGGACCTCCCTGTAAGAGGGGTTGGAGCTGGAATGGGAGGCGGAAAAGGAAGGGGGCGGAAGGCTGAGGTGGCGGTTGAGCGGGTCTCTGAATCTTCAATGTCTTAGGAAACTCAGTCTTGTAGCTTAAAAGATTCTGATTCTGAAGAAATCTCGATGGGGTGCCCCGCTGAAGCCATGAGAGTGAGATAGAGGGACGAAGACATGGAGGGCGATGATTTATAGTGGAAGGAAAGCGACGGCAGAAGTTCTTGGGAAGGGGAAGAAGATGAAGAGACTGATATCGTTTCCGAAGAAGTAAAAGGGATAGGGAAGATCAACAGGAGAAAATTATTTAAAGTGTTGGTCGAACTAAAATTGGGTCGGATATGAATAATGTCATTTGAAACCTTCCAAGTAAGTCCCCGAACCAACTCGATGATGGCGCTGTACGACACAAGAAAAGGAATGATAGTATAAAAAGAGGAAAGATTGAAGTTGGTCCAGAATTTTCGACCCGCAAGAAGACATACAGGGATGATAATAAAAGTTATGGTTAACATAATTGTTCTTCATTGATAAGGAAAAAGTCATTACAAGGAGCGGAACATTAGAAGTTACAATTCAAATAGTTCAGGAGGACACTTGGCTAGGGCATCTACAGGATTTAAGTAGCTAGTGTCCGTACCAGGGGGTGGGTATCCTCGTTCGGCATTTTGAGCCGAAGACCCCTCAAAACCTAGTATGAATAGATCTACCCCCTTCTTGACGTATCACCCCTTAAGATCGGCTTCTTGCTCCTTCAGCTAATCTTGACATTTGGCCAGCTGGGCTCGACTTTTCGCTAATTCGGCCGCCAAGGCATCTTTTTCGGTGGCTGCTTATATGGCTTGTTGTCCCAGAGTTGAAAGGGCCTCAGAGTACTCTTTGTGAAGGGTGGACTGTTGCCGAGCCACTGGTAATAAGGCTTGAGGAAGAGTCGCCACCATGGAGGAAAGCTCCTGACATTTTTCTATACAGGATTTCTTGGTAGCTTCTCAGGCTTGACGCTCCAGTTGAAGCCTGTGGCACTCTTGCTGAAGTTATATAATTGTAGTCGAGGAGTCAGCAGCTTTGATCATGGCGTCCCCAAGGTGTCCTTTATATTCCTTCAGTTCGCGGGCCAAGACGTCCACCTGTTGCAGTTCACTAGATTGGAGGAAAACTTGTCGTTCAAGTTCCTCATTCTTTCGCTACAGTTCCTCCTTCTCGCTTTGGACTAGGGCCAATTGCATCATTGCATCTTCACATTGGCCCCTCAGGTCCGCTTCCTTCACCTCTCGCTCGCTTAACTGTCGAACGAGCTCTTTCTGTTGCGCTATAGCGGCGAAGTGGTGGGTCTCCACGCTGGATTGGAACTGAGCCAGCTAGACTACCATGTGGTGGTGCTGGGATGAGGCCTGGAAGAAGGAAAGCAACGTTAGTGTATGTCGACACATGGAGATGTATAGTAAAGATGAGAAAGAAATAGCAAATACCTCGGCCAACAGTTTGCTCACTTTTTCACAAGGGCCTTGTACGCCCGACTGATTGAAAATTTTCTCCTCTGAGGGATGATGAATCTTCAACAAGGACCCCAATGTGGCCCTCGGAGGAACGGGAAGGGGAAGATCCTCTCCTTCAGAGGGAAGTGTGGGTCCAACGCGCCGAAGAGGGGTAGAAGAAGCAAGTGCGTCGGCAGGGATAGGAGCAGAGAGGGACTCGGTGTGGGAAGGTAGAGGCGAGTTATGTGCAGAAGGGGATGAATTGGGAGAATAAGAAGGAGAGTCCCCCCCTTGGGGAGATGAAGACGGGACGGATAGGGTAGTGCCCCTTTTTCTCGGTTCATAGATAGTCAGAGATTGCGAACTAGGTTGACCGGCAGAAGGAGGGGGAAGAGCAGAGGAACTTGGGGCTCCTTTCTTAGCTAGCCTCAGTTTCTTCCGAGGGGACGAAGGAGCTACTACTGATTTACCTCTCTTGGTGGAGGCCTTCTTCTTCTTGGAAGCCTCAATCGCCTCTCCTTCTACCAAAGCTTCCTGCATTAGGTTATCTACAAAATGCATTGGTAAGAAAGATGGATAACGCAGGAAGAAAATTATATTACAAAGTAAGTGTCATCCTACCTACAGCAATCGAGGTCGTCGAAGGGAGGGGGGATAGTCCAAAGTGTCTTAAAAGGGGAGTCTTTAGTAGATGATTCGAACAGTAGTGTGACTCTCCTAATATTCTATAAACCTCCGGGAAAGGGCATTTGGTCCTCATTTCTCGGAAGGAAGGCAGCTCGGGAAGGTCTACCTTCCAGGTATCGGAATAAGGTAAAGATGACGGAAGTTGTACAAAAAAGTATAATTCTTCCCATCCTTTATGGAAAGTAGGCAGATTCACTAAGAATTGGCAGTCTGGGCAGCTAGATAGATAAAAGAGACCTACCTTAGAAGATTTCAATTGAAAGAAACAATGGAATATTTCTGGGGTTAGGGAGAGGTTTAGGTGTTGAAACACTATATGTGCTCCCGACAGAATTCGAAAAGAGTTGGGGGTGAATTGGTTCAGGGGTAACCCATAGAAGTCTAAAAGGTCTAAATAGATAGCTGGTGCTGGTAAGGATAGGCCGTTAAGAAACTGTTCAGAGAAGAAGCAAGTCAGACCAGGAGGAGGACGGTTTGGTCAATGCATTTTGGTCGTAAAGCAGCATTTTAAGGAAGGGTCTATAAATCTGTCCTTAAGATTACAGAAATAGTGGTCGCGGTCTAGTTGGGTTATGGTATGCTCATACCACGCAGGGGAAGGGATGGTCTTAGGGGCCATGGATATAAAGCAGGGCAGAGCACTTACTTGGAGGGTGAGAAGAAGAACGTATAGGAAGGAGAGGGTTGGGTTGCTGGAACACCACCGGTGAAAGTCGCAGGAGAGAAGAAGTGAAAGGGACAGGATTGTTGGACACGCTAAGTAATACCTAAAAAGAGAAGACGGAGGTTTATATAGGATTTTTCGTGACGGTTCAATTACAGGAGAAAAAAGAGGAGCGGGGCCCATAGGCCCATTAGGCCGCCTCAAGTATATACTATAAAGTTTTAAGGGAGGAGTAAATTTGAATTAGTAAGGCCAAGGAGGGAGTAGGAACCTTATATAGTGGGAAAGTCAAGCTTATAACTTCGCTTGACTATTTTTTGGGGTTGACTAATGATACCGCCATTACCTCTTCTTTATGAAGAGCTCATAGGCAAGGTGTTACCCGAACCAATTAGAGGGTTCAGTGGAAGGAAAAGAGAGGAACGGGTCGGGCGCAAGTGCCTGAAATAATTGGTACGGGAAAGGTAGCGAGGGTACTTCGTTGGGAAATAGGCCGACGGAGCGGATGAGAATCGGTTCGACCAAATAAGCCTAGAAGGCCCATGGGGTGGATAAGAATCTGTTCAGCCAAATAAGCCTAGAAGGCCCATGGGGCGGATAAGAATCGGTTCGGCCAAATAAGCCTAGAAGGCCCATGGGGCGGATAAGAATCGGTTCGGTCATATAAGCCTAAAGACAGATGGGGCGGATAAGAATCGGTTCGGTCATATAAGCCTAAAGACAGACGGGGAAAATAAGAATCGGTCCGGTCACATAAGCCTAAAGACAGACGGGGTGGATGAGAATCGGTTCAACCCAATAAGCCTTAAGGCTATACGATCCGTGAGCTGGAGACCTACATTAGTTTACCAGAAGTAGATGGTTGAGGGGGACGGGCTAACCTAGTTTCCTGGAATAGGAATGAGGGAGTGATATGTAACAGAAAGAGAGGTCCCCACAGAAGATTCCGAGGAGCCTTCGCCCCTCGTACCTGTAACAGAATTATGCTCCAGGTGGACATGGTGGCCACGTGTACGATGAGGACAGCCCGCGAGATAGTGATGGATCAGAGGAGGAGGATAAAAGGCAAAGAGAGGAGAAAAGAAAGGGATCCGCAATCATTCCATCAGACACGAAACGAAGACACGGGAGGAGAAGGAGGAGAGTTGTCATCACTTCGCCGGAGAAGAGGAGCAACGACCTTGATCTTGAGTCGCACGTACTCTTTCTTGTATTTGTAACCCAACTGTAAGAGGTTTTCTCCTCCGCCTCGGGAAGTTTCCTTTCCGTAAAGGAGGGCATTCATAGTGGAAAATGTTTGGGCATTGTCCCCGGTGAGAGAGCTCACCTCCGTGGAGTAGGAATACTCATTCCGAACCACGTTATATCTTGTGTTCTAGTTTCCGCTGTCTGTCTGGGTGTTCTTGCGTTTCTTAACTTCGTCTTTTACATCCATTTTTACTGTTGCGGCCTGTGAGAACCCCTCCAAAAGCTCCCTTCGTGCCTTCGCCGTATCGAAAGGGGGTAAAGCGAATTTTCCTCGCCGCATCTGTTGTCTTTATCATTATGTCTTGTGCACCGATTATCAATTTGTCATTTATTGGTATGCTCACCCTTGCTCTTATTTAAACAATAAAATACTAAAGTTTTTAGTATCCAAAATGTGTTGGGTGTAATTGATTAAGTAAAAGATGCCTAAGAATCAAAGTCTTAATTATTATACTTCTAAAAATGTACATAACGGTTGATTGCGGCATAAAAGATGTTTTTTTACAAATAAAATATATATATAAAGAGAGAGATGATCTTCTATATAATTCATCTGTGAATACTCGTGAATATCTCTATTATTTATCGTCCGATCGAATGCACAGTACAATCTAATTTTTGAATCCTAAAAAATCAGACAATGAATGATAAAGATAATATCTCTTTTTATATAAACTTCCTTAACTATTCTGTTTGCAATTTTCGGAATGCATTCTTTTCCTCAAATTTCTTAATTCTAAAGAGAATTGCTCTTGAAGCAGCCTTAAGCTCCTTTTTAAAGAGATTTAGTCTTCTTGTCTTAGTCCTAAATAATTAAAGATAAAATTGAACCAAATAGAGTTCATATGTGATTTTTCTCTAACAAATTAAGAAAATTCTCATAGGGAAGGTAATATTTTGAAAGTACTCTCTAATTTGGGTTAGAAAAGTAGCTTTGGGAATGTATTTACGAAAAATACTTGATGTTGAGCTGTATAATAACTAAATACTAGTAGTGCTTTGACTCTCAAAATGGCATTCAATATTTTGGAGTAAGTGGATATTGTGTATGTTGGCGAAGAACATTTGGACGGACCGCCTGCTGCATATGACACGTGCGAGACGGTCACATGGGCGTTTGCACGTGCATCGACGCCAGATGCCTGCCGGTGACTCTAAGACTTGAAGGACGCACAAGAAGACGGCGGCGGTCCGAACACCGGGGCCCACCGCCGGGTCCACTCCATGACCGGCTGCCCCTTCGCCTCCTATAAAGCTAACGTCCCGGCAAGTCCCCATACATAATCGCGCCGAAGGAGAGCATGACGAACCGGAACGTGGTGGTGCCCGATGCGGTTCCATCCATTGCGGTAGCCGCAGTGGCGAACCCGCAGGTGCTGCTCCCGTACCCGCCGCCGCGCTGCGGCGCTCCCTCGGCCCTCCGGAAGAAGCGCCTCGTCCCGGTCGAGCACAGCGGAGGTTGGACCGCCGGGTGGTTGGAGTCCATGAAGGCTTCCTCTCCCACCCACGCCAAGGCAGCCGCCGCCCTGGCCGCGGCGCCGGCTCTGGAGTACGAGAAGCTGGAGCTCGCCGCGTGTACTGTGAGTGTCCTCTTCAACCCCTTCTCTAACTCGAAAGCTTGGGTCTTTCGTGGGCTGACGTTGCTGTTCATGGAACAGAGGCGGCACCCCTCCGCCCTGAGCGACTTCGAGCAGATCATGCGGGCCTCAAACGGGAAGCAGATCGCGATGTTCTTGGACTACGACGGCACTCTCTCTCCCATCGTCGACGATCCCGACTCCGCTTTCATGACGGACGCCGTAAGCTCCCAGTACAACCTCCCTCCCTTAGTTCTTCTCATCTTCCTCCTCGCTTAAAGTTTCGATTTTTCGTTCAGATGCGAGCCGCCGTGAAGGAAGTCGCAAAGTACTTCCCCACGGCGATCGTGAGCGGCCGGTGCCGGAGCAAGGTTCCACACAAATCCCTCCCCTTTGAATGCGGCGTCTTCGTCTTCCTCTGTTCCTCACCAGTTCAATTCCCTGTTCCACAGGTGTTCGATTTTGTGAAATTAACCGAGTTATACTACGCCGGAAGCCATGGCATGGACATCAAACTCCCTAAGAACGCCAAACACACCAAAAAGGCACCAACTTTTTCGATCCTACACCATCATTCGGTCACGATCAACAATAATAATTTATTATTCTCCGTTTGTTTTTGTTGCAGAAACGTGCTGTTCTCTTCCAACCAGCGAGTGAGTTCCTCCCCATGATTAATGAGGTTGGTCAATTCTCTGTCCCTTCTCTCTCTACTTCTCTTTCAGCCATGGCCGCCAAGATTCAATCTCTTTTCTCCTTCCGTTCCAGGTCCACAAACAATTGCAGGAGAGAATCAAACCAGTGGATGGAGCCAAAGTAGAGAACAACAAGTTCTGCGTATCTGTCCACTTCAGATGTGTTCATGAAGAGGTAGCACAAACCAAGTTGCAGTGCATTTCTATTCTAGGAAGAAAAAAAAACTCAAATCTTTTGTAAACTTCAATCATCATCTCATCAAAAACAAATCCAAAAAAAAAAATACTTGCACGCAGAGTTGGAAGGGATTAGTGGATGAGGTGCTGTCAGTGCTCAAACAATTCCCCAAGTTGCGGATGACGCAGGGAAGAAAGGTCAGCCACGGGCTCTTTCTCTCGTTCCATTGGCCTCCATTATTATATATCTTGATCATGAATGACCTCTGATCCTCGTTTCTTTAATCTGTAGGTGTTGGAGATTCGGCCCACCATCAAGTGGGACAAGGGCAAGGCCCTGGAGTTCCTTTTGGAGTCACTCGGTGAGCAGAGAGATTTAGGATTTGCACTTTGTATATTTACGTCCTCACAATTGTAGAGTTTATAGGTTTTTCTGATTGCAAGAATCTGGTGCCGGTGTATATCGGAGACGATCGGACCGACGAGGATGCTTTCCAGGTAGACGAATACCACGAAGATTAAGCTGAAACCATCAGTTCTAATTTGAATTCCATTGAGTAGGTTTTGCGCGAGAGAGGAGACGGATTCGGGATCCTCGTATCGAAGTATCCTAAAGAGACAAACGCCTCTTATTCCTTGAGGGATCCCTCTGAGGTTGGTGGATCTCATTGATGAAGCTCCGACTCTCACTTGGATATGCCATCGATGCCATTGTGGGGTGTTGTGCAGGTCATGGATTTCTTACAAAGGCTGGTGGAGTGGAAACGCAGCAGCTCCATGAAGGATTGGATATGAAGTGGGAGCTCCATGCAGTCCATCGTTTAAATCAGTACAAGGAACACAGAAACATAGTTCTAACTATTTCTTTTAACATGTTAATGTTTTTGCTCAGGGCAGGCCATGCAAGCGCTGCAGAAGGAGCAGATACAAACATGTCCTCTAATATTTTGTAATCATGTCGAATGTTTTCCTGCAACTAAACTTTTAACTGTGCTGCAAAAAAACAGTAGCTGAAGCTGAGCTCCTACTGCATTAGATTCTCGAAGAGAGAATATGGGAGTCAGAAACATTTTTGCTAGCATTCTGTGGTGTGGACAATGCTGCTGTCAGGCCTGGACCATGGTTTTCGAACATATTCGATGTCGTTGCGAGTACATGCTCTTGCTGAGTTGCGAAGAGTCGGATCAACAACGAGGCATTTTGTGGTTCTTTAATTGTCTTTGAACTTTGCCAGTCTTTTGATTCCATGAAAAGAATGATGAAGAAATCTGTGTGAGGTTGGCAAGTCTATGCTTCTCCGACCCTTCATCTACCTGCTGCCTTTGACTGAGGATGCATCCTATCGTAGACTCAGTTTTTGATCCAATGCATTTCCAGAATCTAGCCCTAAATGTCCATCCAAATCGACTTCTGTTAAGAACGTTAACACTTTTGCCTATTCACAAGAACAATAAGAAAAATAGTAATTTAAATTTCAAATGAGATGAATATCTTGAAAGTCAATTTTTGAATCTCCATAAAATTAAACTTCGAATTTATTCATAGACGAATTAGGATTGGAATTAATCGGGCGAAGCTTCGACATTTGGATTATAAATATAAAAAAAATTCATTAACACTTCTACTCAATGCAAGGCAAATAAAGCAAATAAAAGGAGATGAGATTTTCTTTAGATTCGAATGCAATTTGTTGAAAAAAAATTTTGATACAATAGTTGATGCAGTGTAAATTTTTTTTCCTCGATCTTAAGTCACTAAGGATGGGTTCTCTCTGACGGCAGCAATAAATCTTCTGTTTCTCTCCCTGTCAAAGTTAACATAAGGCAGACACCCGTCGGTTTTCCGACTATGATCCTTCGATATCTAAGTTAGAGCTTGTAATAGGGAAGAAGTGAATAGTAGTAGCAACCGCAGTAATGAAATCAATAGTAGAGAAAACAATAAATGTAAGAATGATCCGATTAGAGAGTCCCCCTCCTCTCCTCTGTTTCTTGTTTATATATCTCCACCTCCTTTTGTCCATGACTCCTTGAACTCTTAGAGTCAACTGTTGCATAACAAACTACGAGGGTGACCCTCCATGTCGGAAGCCACGTCGATCGAGGTGATCATGC
The DNA here is from genome assembly GCA_025175895.1 of Wurfbainia villosa. Taxonomy (NCBI): domain Eukaryota; kingdom Viridiplantae; phylum Streptophyta; class Magnoliopsida; order Zingiberales; family Zingiberaceae; genus Wurfbainia; species Wurfbainia villosa. The sequence goes on along the minus strand of CM045986.1, from coordinate 134,512,482 downwards.
TGTTAGGCCGTTAAAAAATTACCATGCAAAGAATCTTTTGTGGAGCCTATGAGACGTCTTTAATCCGTTACTAGAGAGGGTGACATGTATGTATGAACTCTAACAAACCATCAAGGAAATATTTTGTGAGGTTCCACCTTAACTGACGTATTATTTCTTTGTGTAATGTGACTCTCTGCTAACTTCCCAAGGTGTTCCTTCTTGACTCAGCACTCCACCTACTTCCTGAGTAGTCTCCTTCCTGACTCAATACTCTGTCTACTTCTCGAACCATCTCCTTCTCGACTCAATACCCCGCCTACATCTCGAGTCGTCTCCTTCCCGATTCAACACTCCACCTACTTCTTGAGTCGTCTCCTTCCTGACTCAACACCCCGCTTACTTCCCGAATCATCTTCTTCCCAACTCAACACTCTACCTGTTTCCTGAGCCGTCTCCTTTCTGACTCAACACTCCTCCTGCTTCCCGAGTCGTCTTTTTCTCGTCTCAACACTCCGTCTATTTCCCGAGCCGTCTTCTTCCCGACTCAACACCCCTTCTACTTCCCAAGTTGTCTCCTTCGTGACTCAACACTCCACCTGCTTCCCAAGCCATCTCTTTCCCGACTCAGCACTCCTCCTGCTTCTCGAGTCATCTCCTTCCCGACTCAGCACTCCGCCTTCTTCCCAAGTCATCCCCTTCCTGACTCAACACCTCGCCTACTTCCCTAGCCATCTCCTTCCTGACTCAACATTCTGCCTGTCTCCCGAGTAGCCTCTCTCCTGACTCGACATTCTCAACACTTAGCCATATTATTGCAGTATTATAAACCCCCCCCCCCCAAATAGTCAGACTAATTATTTTTGCCTAACATGAGTAAATCACTTCCCCAATTCCTCTTATTCACTTCTCAAATATCGTGTCTTTCCCTTTAACTTGAGGGTTTACTTAGACGACTTCTATCCATTTATGGGCCTCATCGCTTAACTCAATTTTTGGGCCACAATAACCGCACTTTCTCCATTTTACTTATATGGAATGGGTATTCAGATGTCCTACCAGTGGGCCCAACCCATCTACACCCTAAAGTAAAGTATTTTAACGCCCAAGCTCTAGATGCCCCATACTTTTTGCCCTAACTTTCGTTGTCTTCCCCGATTTTAAATTCCTCACCCTACTCGGTAACCCTAGCCAGTAGGCATTTTGCACTCGAGTCTCCTTTCCAACACCAAGAAGTTCCCACCCCTCTTTTCAATCATCATCTTTTAGTCCCAAGTAAATAGTATGCCCTTTTCCTTCACTTATGGCTCATCCTTCTCAAAACCCTAGAAAGACTCCTTGGTTCGAAATCACCCTCACACGCATAGATGTCACCCATTACTTTCGCAACCTCAGAGCAATGTATATCGATGAAGAGTATTAAATGTTTCTTTGTCTTACCCGATCAGTGATCACATCGTCCTCCCCTCACCATTATTTCTTCTTCCCAGGCCAACTAGAAAATGGTCTCTGTCTTCTTGTCCCCTCCATCTACTTCACATCTATAAAATAGCGATGAACCAACTAACCTTGAATGTCTTCTGCATTCTAGTTGAGACTGTCATCTTCTTTAAACACTTAGGGTTAGACTTTATCCCCCATGATGTTCCACAGTTTATTTCAACTCAAATCCTCCAGTGTTGGGGTATTTTATTTTCCTGACCACCTTGACTATCAATTCCTCCGAAATATGCCCTTGTTACAAAAGGGCTGGAAGAAACTATACTTTCTTGCCCGACTCCTTACTCCTCTACCTTACTTAGAGACTTGGAGGACAGACATGTCGGACCTCCCCCCTTCTAGGAGTGCCGATTGAAATGCCCTTTTTCGGAGGTCAAGCGATTTCTTTAAGACCACTAATATAACTCTGACCTACTCCTGGATGCTCATCTTCTAGGTCACTTTGGGTTGTCCTCCTTTGTTTTAGATGACACCATGCTTTATTAATGACTAATGGCTGATAACTTTTTCCTTGGTTGTAGACAACCTAATGCAGAAAGCCATGATGAGCGTATTGGAGGCTATGACAGAGAAGGAGAAAGGTAAACATAAACAGGCGAAGTCTCCAACCAACCCTTTCTCTTCTCTTCATGATCCAACCCCTGAAACAACCTCCTTGCCATCTAAAGAGCATTATGTTCCCCAACCATCTCAACGAAACCTTCCTTCTCCCCCCTCAAAGGAAATCGCCTTGACTGAAAGGTAGCCCCTCTACTCAGCCCCCCTTCCTATAATTTCTTCCTCTTGCTCTCCTAGTCCTCCTCTTCGTCGTCGCCTCCACCACTACAATCCTCCCCCTCCCCATTAGAGGAGGATCTTGCTGCATCTAGAGACCCTTCTCCTCGGCATGAAGGTAGTGTTGGTGTAATCGACCTAGGTCATGATTGACCAGACTCGAGTTGGATTCGAGTAGTGTTTTAATGTTTGACATTGATGTTTGACAAAAGAGTTGACCATTGTTTGACAATGTTCTTTGAGGTGATTTGGGGTGATTTGTTGGTAAAATTCAGGGTCTCCAAGTGCAACTTAAGCAACCAAACAAGCAAACATCCAAAGCAATAGTTGAAAAGTTTTCTTTACATTGTTTTGTGTATTTCATTTGTATTTGCTTGTTTTATCTTGTATTACTTTTGTAATCTGTTGTAAGATATTTCTCTGCCTCCGACTTGTTGTCGAGAAGAAGTGTATTTGATTATTCGTGGTGTTTGCATCGCTAGAGCTCATTTGAGCTCAATCCGTGGAGTAAGAACCCTAAGGTTCCGAACCATGTTATATTGGCGTGTCATTGTGTATTGTTGTTGTTTGTTGTATTTCGTTATTGCTATTTTATATTTTCGCTGCGCTAATAATGATTGTAGACAAGCATGATCAAATTTCGTCAAGTCGATGAAGAAGAGTTATTCACCCCCTCTAGCGCTCACAGACGTTCCTACAGGTAGTTCTCCCATTTTGTCCTCCTCTCCTCTACCCCTATCTCTAGGTCTAGAAATGGGACCTACTTCATCCTCCCTACCCCTAACTTTAGGCCTAGGAGAACCTCCAACCACCTCCCCCATCTTGATTCCACCATTCTTGAATCCTCTTCCCTTCTCGTTGATTCTGATCCCATTGTAAGGGATGTTCCCCCTTCAATTCCTTCTTCAATAAATCCTCCTACTGCCACCCTGCACTCTGCTTTCAGGATCCACACTCCTCAAAGAGTAAAAATATTTAGCCAATCAGGGGGTGCAGGATCCTTTTGAATGTTTGTGGGTGAATCTTGCAGTGGTACTACTTTTAAACATCCCTCTTCTAACTTTCACTTGTTTCATCCATTGAATTTTTCTTAACATGTCTTTACTCTTGTACAAGCATCCACCGATTATGATGAAACATTGCGCCATTTGGTCGAGTATCAATCTACCATGGAAGCTCGTCATGCAGCTTCAGAAGCTCAGCTAAAATAGGCGACACACCAATTAGCGTAATTCGCCCAATGTGAGGCAGCTTTAGCCAAGTCAGAAGAGACCCTGCAATGAACTTGTACTGATCTTAAGGCCGAGCTATCTATAGTGGGGTGTGCCTGGGAGGAGACTCTTCGTGAGGTCGATCTATTATGCGCCCAATTGCTTCTCCAAAGTGGTCGACTTCAACAAAAAGAAACCCTAGACAAGGAGTTGGAAGAGTGCAAAATTCAACTTCAAGAAACTCAGGCTAGCCGGGCAAAAACCCTAATGGTATTGGAACAAGCCTCATCCTCTAAAAAAACTCTCGGAGCCAAGCATAACTCTATTCAGACTCAACTAGACTATCTTTCTTCCTTTGTCTCTGAAGCTTCTCGGGATCTACTAGAGGTGACCAATCGCCTACATTCACTTCAGTTGGATTGCACCTAAGACTTGAAAATCCTAAGTCAAAGAGTGTCGACATTCTCTAAAGAATAGGATGATCTCAAACTTGCTCTTGGTACCCAAATACCTACAGAAGAAGCTCGTTGGAAGGTACGAGAGCAAGAACTAATAGAAAAATTTGGTGCTAAAGTCGCTGACATTTTTATAATGGGATTTGAAGGAGCTACTCAGCAATTCGAGGACAAAGGGTATCTTCCCTCAGGAAAAGATGATGATTTTCCAAGTGTCAAGGCCACTCTAGCGAAGTATCTAGCAGAATCCTTCAGCCTAAAATGACTTTATTTCTTATGATGAAACTATCTATCTTTTGATGTAATACGACAATTATATCTATCTTAAGGGTGTCCTTTTTCAACTTTACTATACTATTGATAGGCGAAAAGCCTAAAAATTTAGTTACCAAACCCTTCTCTATGCCAAAGTAACACAGGGAATGGCCCGGATCGTCTCCCACGGAAGGTAACAGTGTAACTCAATGCTAGAGTTAAAATTTTTCTTAATAAGATGGGGTTTGGCTTTGAAGATTACGCAACAACACTTGTAACACAGGAATTAAAGAGATAAACCATAACAATGAAGATAAATTTTGCACTCAACAATTGAAAATGGAAAGTAAATAGAACAAACTATTCTAACAACAATTTCATCGAACACTATGAATGCAAGTTAAACGGACACTACACAACTAACAATTCATCAAATGCAAGTAGGAGAAATTGACAACTATCAATTAAATGTACGAAACAATGAATAAACAATCTCCCAACGATGAATGCCCGAATAGTGAGCAGAAAATGCCAACGAGGATGATGCAGATGCTACAACTTCCAAATCTGGAAATCGGTGATGTCTTCTTGTTCTCGTGAATTCGGGGAAGCTAGAAGACGGTCATCGAAGCGGACTCCTCCGTGAATCCACAGAAGGAGGGACAAACGGTTGTGGGTGGCAAACTCGCCGGCAGCTTCAAATGGAATGGCCTCTTCGTCGGATCTGATGAAGAGGGCAACTATGGAAGTGTGCGTGTGGCTCTCAAATGGAAGATGACAGGCGATCCAAGCTCCTGTTTCTCCACTCATGCGAGAAGAAGCGAATCTGCCAGCGTCTCGTGATAGAAGGAAACCCAGCTCTGTGCGTCTCTGCCCACTGGTGCGGGTGAAAGAAACGCCGCCGGTGATCCTCGTGCGCAAGGAAGAAGATGGCGGCGATCCACACCGGCTGCGCGTGAGAATCGGGAGAGCAAGTTGTGTCGCGCGATGGCTTGGGAAGGAGAAAATATTGATTTTTAACCCTCTTTTCCATGGCCATCCAATTGAAACCCATCCAATCCCAGCCACTCATTTTAGACCTAGGGTTTAATGAGTCCCATTAATCCCTCCCTAAGTAGGATGATCAAGCAAATCCGATGGTTGTGATTAATTTGATCTGGATCGACGGCTGCGATCGCTTCAATTAGGCACTCTTTCCATGTTTCCTACAAAATCACATACAACTCGTGAAAAATACTAAAATTATAGGAATTAACGCAATCAAACACAAATAGACTCAATATGCAAAAACATATTGAATAGTAATAATTACTCCATCAAAGGGCTTAAAATATCGAATCCATAAGTAAAAATACTACAATAAAAATTAAGCTATCAAATTCCCCCACACTTATTCTTGCACATCTCGAGCAAGTATCAAAAACAACGAATAATCAAATTCATTTTCCCCAAACAATTCATTTTCGATATCATGAAAATCGAAAAAGGTAGTTACTTAAGGTTGTCAATCCACAAAAATCACGACATTCATGCGCTGAGTTTTTGCATTAGTTAACAAGTATGGTGGCTTCAATAAATTCTAAATAGACCAAGAATGATAAACCTTACCGAATCAATAAAGATGACTCTCATTCTCGTAAGCATTGCAAAGGTAGAGCTCACTCAAATCTACTCAAGATGTTACACTACTATATGCTTGCTTATTTCCTACTCTCCACCACTTAAACCACATGAATGCATGATTCAGAAGGACTTTCAAGGATTGCAATGAAGAACAAGCACATGATATAATAATGGCACAAATAAGGAATAGAAAGCAATGAAGACAAGAGACAATTGAAATTCTATCATGTTGCATTCAATGAAACAATGTCCATGCACATCTCCTTCCATTCTCAAAACTAACAACCTTTATCGTTCTCCACATCCATGTTCGTCCACAAGAAACACACACTTGTCCATCTCATGCAAGAAAGAAATAAATAAAGCTCATCAACAAGAAGTATTCTCCATTCAAGAAAATAGCACGTCATCTAAAAATATCCACTTTTTTTTTTCAAGTCAGTTTTTTTTTTCATTTTTTTTATTATGGACGCCCTATCATCAAGAATTATTATTTTTTTTTTGAATCAGTTTTTTTTAATGACGTGCTCTTTTCTTAATAGCTTCTCAATGCAAATACACATTTATAGGCAAATAAAACATGGCTCAACCATGGTGATCAAGCATGGTTCACTCATGCACCATTTAAATCTAGCCTTTCTACAATAAATCCTCAACTATGACTCTCCCAATCATTTCCTCCCCCACACTTAAATTTGACCGTCTCGGGCAATAGATTCAACATGATAAAGTTCAAATGTCTCAACAACAAAAGAATAACAAGATATGTCATAGAAGAAGGAGAAATGAAAAAGGACAGGCAATGTCTATCTACATGGAAGAGTATATTCATTAAGAGCACATGTATCAACAAGAGTATCAATAAGGACTAACAAGGTGGCCTTCATCATAATCATGCAATATATGGTAATGTGGTCTCAATAAGGAGTAAAGCAAGTTCTAAAGTGTTAACAAGCATGAGTGCTACCCACATACAAGGAGAATAATAATCATGAAGGCTCAAATCCTCACTGGGTATATGAAATAATCAAGCTTCGTCTATCACAATTAAATTCAACACCACACAAGTAACCAAATGCAATCACTACAATCAATCATGTCCAATCGATCTCCAAGTCTGACAACCAAACTTAACTAGCTTTTACGATATCAAAGTCTCGGTGAAGAATGCTTAAGAAATTGAACTCGATATCCAATAAAACCCAAGAATCGATTATTCACAACTCACGAAAGAAACAAAACTGCGGAATAGACTACGAAAGAAAAGTGCATATGTACAAAAAGAAAGAAGTGAAAAGGAACAAACTCCCCTCAAGTTGGTTAAATGTCAATCCACTAGGGAAGGGCAATCTTGCTAAAATTTTTGACGAATCACCTATAGAATCCTGCATGTCCAAGAAAAAAGTGCACCTCCCGCACGCATGCGAGGTAAGATAACAAAGAAATAGTATCTATTTTTGCAGGATCTACCTCAATACCCTTCCTAGAGACTATATGACCTAAAACTATGCCATGTGTAACCATGAAATGACATTTTTCATAATTCAATACCAGGTCAGTCTCTATGCACCTATGTAAGTCTCGTGACAAACTATCCAAATAGGTATCAAATAAGGTGTCATATACAGTAAAATCATCCATGAATACTTCCATACAATGTTCTAATAGATCAGAAAAGATGCTTACCATACACTGTTGGAAGGTACCTGGAGCATTGCAAAGCCCAAATGACATACATCGGTATGCGAAAGTTCCGAACGGGCACGTAAAGGTAGTCTTTTCCTGATCCTCCAAGAAAATCCGGTGCATACACAGAGTAGGGATAATACTAGGTATATCATCAATCGTCCAACCGATAGGTTTCCAATGTTGCTTGAAAAGATCCAGTAGACACTGCTCCTACTCTGGCTCAAGATATCTAGCAATAATGACCGGTCTCTTCTCGTCTTCACCTAAGTAGGCATACTTAAGGTGCTCAGGCAATGCTTTCAATTCCATTCTCGGTGGTTGAACAGTCCTTAGAAGCGATTTTTCAGAATCTGCTTCCTCTGTAGATACCTCTATTTCCTTAGCAAAAATAGCCTCACAAAGTAAATCTAAGCCACCAACATCATCCTCTGCATCACCTGCATCGCAACCAATGTCTCCCAATGAAATATCTGCACTGTCAAACCTGCTCACCCAATCTGTGTTAAAATGCTCAGCTTCCTCGTAATCTAACTCATCCAACACGTCAATGCTCAAAAGTGAATGATCCTCAGCAGGATATCTCATCGCATCTGGAATACAGAACTGAACAACTGTGTCGCCAAACTCCATGGTAAGCATTCCTGCGTGTACATCGATTTTTGTTCTTGCTGTCTTCAGGAACGGTTGTCCAAGAATCAGTGGAGGTTGGCCTGAAGCTGTATCTCCCTCCATATCCAAAATATAAAAAACCGCTAGAAAAATTAACTCTTTTGCCTTGACTAATACATCTTCTATCACTCCTGCTGGATGTGCAAAACTACGGTTAGCCAACTGTATAACAACTCCAGTAGACTGAAGTGGTCCAATACCGAGTGCCTGAAAAATAGACTTAGGCATAACATTAACAGAAGCTCCTAGGTCTAGCATGGCATCACCAAAAGTGTTGTCTCCAATCACACATGGCACAGTAAATACACCATGATCCTTGCACTTCTGAGGCATCGGCTGAATCATACTTGATACATTCTTCCCATGCTAACCAACTCATTCCCCTTAAGCTTCCTCTTATGAATGCACAGATCCTTCAAAAACTTGGCATATTTTGGAATGTGCTTGATGACTCTCAATAATGGAATGTTCACTTCCACTTTACCAAATGTGTCCACAAGCTCCTGAAGTTCCTCTGTCTTTTCTGCATCAGGGTTTCTTCTTGAAGGTACTGGCCTCTGAGGAAAGGGTAAAGACACTGAGGCATCCGATATGGTCCGTGAAGCATCTCTCTGCTCCTCACATACCGGATCTGGAACTGGCTTTGGTGTAGATGCTACTGAGTCCGAAGTAGTCTTACCACTACGCAATGTGATGGCACTGACATTACCTCTGGGGTTCGGAATGGTTTGTGAAGGAAACTGACTGAACCCCTGTGACTGAGACTGCATAATGCTAGATGCTATCTGATTAAGATGTCTCTCCAGATTCTACTCGCTTCATCATTCGCATTCGCATCTGTTGATGTTCGTCTTATTCGTGATCTGCTGTTGCATCTGCTGTTGCATTTGTTGTTGCATCTGTTGCTGCATATTCTGCACAAGCTCCTCCAACTTTTGCATTGAAGACTCTGGTCTAGTGGGTTGAGACTGTTGTGCTTTAACTGGAGTTACATTCTGATGAACAACCAACGATCTCTAAAAAGCTGGAGGTGGCTGATATGACTGCTGCTGCTGCTGCACATTCCCATACCTCAAATTTGGGTGATCTCTCCATCCTGGGTTGTAAGTGGGAGCCATGGGATCATACTGCCTATACCCAGGTTGTGACTGATAAATTTGAGACTTTGGTTGAAAAACATTTGTTGCAGCTGCCTGATCCGTAAAGTTAGAATTCCCCTCTTGTTGTAGCATGGGGCAAATATCAGTCAAATGAATGGAACTAGAGCAAATCTCATAGGTGTTCACCGGCTGAATAGACTGATCAATGGTTATTGAGCCTGCTTCAGAGCTATCTGTCTAACCATAGAAGTTAGCTCCTGCAATTCAGTCTTAAGCTCCTGGTTATCTGCTTTGGGCACTAAAATCTCATTCACCCCTCTGGTAAGCAACTGTCTGCTCCCAAACTGTTGTGCATTGGCTGCCATAATTGAGATGAGCTCCCTTGCTTCTGTAGGTGTCTTGTTTACCAGTGCTCCCCCGCTAGCTGCGTCAATCATACATCGATCCATAGGAAGTAGTCCCTCGTAGAATGACTGAATGAGTATCTGCTCACTGAGCTGGTGATGAGGACAACTGGTACATAGCTTTTCGAAATGCTCCCAATAATCATGCAATGTCTCTCCGGTCAGCTATTGAATTGCACAGATACTTCTTCTGATATCCGCAGATCGTGAAGCTGGAAAGAATTTCTCTAGAAATGACCTCTTCATCTCAGCCCAACATGTGATAGATCCGGGTGGTAAAGTATAAAGCCAATCCTTTGCACCTCCCGCTACTGAAAATGGAAAAGCCCTCAAGCTAATGTCCTCCTCACTTATGCCATGTGGTTTCATGGTGGAACAAACTGTATGGAACTCCTGTAAGTGTTGGGTAGGGTCTTCTCCAGCTGATCCATTGAATTTGGGCAGTAGATGAATGATCCCAGATCGCATCTCAAAATCTACATCAAGGTCTGGATACTGAATACACAATGAATGATAAGAAACATCTGGCACTGTGAGCTCCCTAAGTGTTCGATTGTTTGCCATATCCAAATCAAGTCCCACGAGACTAGCACTCTCACTTGTAGTTGAAATCCAGTATGCTCGTTGTAGTGCGTTAAAAGTCTGATCAATTTCTGGGTCAAGATCAAGTAATTCCTCACTGGATGATCTTGTCATGCACTACACAAAAGTAAAAAATTAGAAAGCTCAAACAAGCAAAGATATCTAAAAGAAATTATTACAACTCTAACAACAAACTAACACCACTAACAACTTCCCCGGCAATGGCACCAAAAATTGACAGGCGAAAAGCCTGACAATTTAGTTACCAAACCCTTCTCTATGCCAAAGTAACATAGGGAACGGCCCGGATCGTCTCCCACGGAAGGTAACAGTGTAACTCAATGCTAGAGTTAAAATTTTTCTTAATAAGATGGGGTTTGACTTTGAAAATTACGCAACAACACTAGTAACAGGAATTAAAGAGATAAACCATAACGATAAAGATAAATTCTGCACTCAACAATTGAAAATGAAAAGTAAATAGAACAAACTATTCTAACAGCAATTTCATCGAACACTATGAATGCAAGTTAAATGGACATACACAACTAACAATTCATCAAATGCAAGTAGGAGAAATTGACAACTATCAATTAAATGTACAAAACAGTGAATAAACAATCTCCCAATGATGAACGCCCGAATAGTGAGCAGAAAATGTCAACGAGTTTGACGGAGTTCAATCGAATCTCCGGAGCGGAAGGATGATGCGGATGCTACAACTTCCAAATCTGAAAATCAGTGATGTCTTCTTGTTCTCGCGAATCTGGGAAAGCTAGAAGACGGTCATCGAAGCAGACTCCTCCGTGAATCCACAGAAGGAGGGACAAACGACTGTGGGTGGCAAACTCGCCGGCGGCTTCGGATGGAATGGCCTCTTCGTCGGATCCGATGAAGAGGGTGGCTGTGGAAGGCTGTGGAAGCGTGCGCGTGGCTCTCGAATGGAAGATGATCGGTGATCCAAGCTCCCGTTCCTCCACTCGCGCGAGAAGAAGCGAATCCGCTGGCATCTCGCGACAGAAGGGAGCCCAGCTCTGTGCGTCTCTACCCACTGGTGCGGGTGAAAGAAACGCCGCCGGCAGTCCTCATGCGCGAGGAAGAAGATGGCGGTGATCCACACCGGCTGCGCGTGAGAATCGGGAGAGCAAGCAGTGTCGCGCGATGGCTTGGGAAGGAGAAAATGTTGATTTTTAACCCTCTTTTCCGTGGTCGTCCGATTGAAACCGATCCAATCCCAGCCACTCATTTTAGACCTAGGGTTTAATGAGTCCCATTAATCCCTCCCTAAGTAGCCTGATCAAGCAAATTCGATGGCTGTGATTAATTTGATTCAGATCGACGGTTGTGATCGCTTCAATTAGGCACTCTTTCCATGTTTCTTACAAAATCACATACAACTCATAAAAAATACTGAAATTATAGGAATTAACGCAATGAAACACAAATAGACTCAATATTCAAAAACATACTGAATAGTAATAATTACTCCATCAAAGGGCTTAAAATGTCGAATTCATAAGTAAAAATAGCGCAATAAAAATAAAGCTATCAACTATCCAACTTGTATTACAATAATATCAAGAACTTTATCAATGAATTGACTGAGCCTCCTCATACTAGTTATACCCAACTAACACCTCCTTCATACCAGTCAACTGATACTATGATATTAAGAGGAGTCGTATCATAAAAACCTTTGCAGAGTTCTTCGTCTTTTGCATTTATCTTTATATCATCCCAACTATTGGAATATGGCATTCACCATATATACCAACTATTAATTTGTATAACCTTTCAGCTTCCTCTTTAATGTACAAGTCTTTTCAACTTCTACCATATCTCTTCTCCAGAAACCCTTTTAATCCTTCCTTCTCCTTTATAGATATTCCTTCTCTTTGATCATCTATCCTCCTACTTCATATCTTCTCCATATTTCTGAGCGTCTTCTCAATACATGGCTGATAATCTACTATTGAGAGATAAACTTGCTCTTAGTGAACACTCTAACCCTAATCAACAACGTATAATGGAATTGGAAGGATTAGTAGAGAGTCTACGTTCTCGATTGCGCTCTGCATCTACTCGCACCTATTCTTTGCATCAAGAATTGACAGTTACTCGACGTAACCTGGACAGGGCTTGTGAAGCATATAGAACTCTCCTAGGGTGCCACCTCTCCCAAATTCCTCCTCTGGTCACTCTACCCTCAGATATCCCAATAGAAGAGAAAATCATCCGAGAGGGCCCTTAACTTCTACCTTATTAGAATGTATCTCCTTCTCTCTATCACGGAGTAATTGCGTTTGTTTTTATGACTTCAAATAAATATGTTATGTTGCTACTTCTGTTATTCAATCATTTGCACTACACTTCATAAAGAAACTCAAAATTTGATAGTTGACACCTCGTACCTCTTTTTGGATATTATACTTTCAGAATTCTTTTCTTTATGACTTTCATGCTGATATAATTAACTCACCAATGAGCTTCAGAAAGATGCCATATATAATGTAGACCGCCTCAGCAAAAAGGATGAAGTAAATGAATATCCCCGATTATATAAGTCGAGTGGAAGAATGAAGGTCCATCTGGGATGCATAAATGATCTTGACCCTTGAGCTGAATAAGACATAAGATTTGACTTGAGGGCTTATGAATTGCCCCCCATTTGAGGTACATGTTCCACCATCCTTCCAATATGATTCCTACCTTCACCCCGACTCCTTCGACCCACCATCACACGGGGGACAATTAAGTTATGCCTAAATTCGAGCTGAATAAGAATGTAAACTGACTTGAGGGCTTACGAACTGCCTCAGCTGGCCATGATAATATACTTCGTCGTTCTTCCAGAATAAATACTACCTTAAACCCGACATTTCTGTTCCACCACCGCACGGGAATAACAAGCTTAGACCAACGCTGAGCTGAGTAAGAATGTAGACTGACTCGAGGGCTTATGAACTGATTCGGCCAATCGTGATAATATTGTTAGGACCTGTGCGCCCGCTAGAGGAGGGGGGGGGTGAATAGCAATGTGTTCATTCGTGGATGGAATTCATTCGCGTGATTGTCTCTACAATTTTGTTAGTACACAGCAGAATAGTAATAATAAAAGCAATAACGAAATGAAGCAATCACACATGAACACAATTGTTTAACGTGGTTCGGAACCGCACGGTTCCTACTCCACGGATCGGGTTCGTACAAACCCTAGCGATGCCAATCACACACCACTATAAAACACTCCTTCTCGGAACAATCCGGAGGCGGAGAAACCTCGTACAAGATGATTACAACAATAATCAAATAACAACAAGCAAATAAAATGAGATACAATGCAATATAAATAAAGAAAACGCTTTACAAATGTCTTTTGATTGCTTTCTTGTTGATTGCTTGAACCGTGGTTGAAGACCCTGATTTGCAGCAGCAAATCGCCTCAAAAACGTCTAAGAAATCGCTGCCAAAAACCCTCCCGTCGAGCTCCTTTTATCTTTGCGCGCGAGCTGGATTTCCGCCTATCAGTCGACTGCCATAAGTCACTAGTCGACTGATGCCACAGTTGTCGTGAGACAATGGATCGATCCACTGAAAACCTAACGATCTTCGCAATGATCGCTAGCATCTTGCTCGTGGTGAACTAGCAATAATCAGCTTGTTGACACCACGATCGTCGCATAATGAGCGATCGCAGAGCGATTTGGCTCCAAACTAGCAGTCAAACTCAAGTTGACTCACGACAGTCAAACCGGCCATAATGTCAGTCGACTGACAACCTTAAAAATGAGGGTTTAGCCCAAGTATGGTTCCCCCATACTTGCTAGACCACCCTTAGCATAGACCTAAGCCTTCTAGCCACCTCCATCAGCCTCACGCCTCTCGGATCCCTCCAAGTCATCAATGACTTGTTCATCCATCGCGCTAGCCTCCAGGTGCTTCCCTCGGCTATGTCATGCTAACGGTGTTTACACCGCCAAGGCACATTGGACTTACGCCACCAAGACTCCGCTTGGACTTTACGCCGCCAACCATTGGACTTATGCTGCCAAGACTTCACCCTTGAACTTTACGCCGCCAATATCAATCCCCTTGGACTTCTCAAATGCCAAGACTCAAGCTTGGACTTTCCCTTGCCAACCCATGTTGGACTTTCCATGCCAAGTACTCAAGACTTGGACTTTCCCAAATGCCAAGTGTCCCACTTGGACTTTCCATGCCAAGTACCCATGACTTGGACTTTCCCATAGTCACATGGTCAACCCTAGTTAACCATCAAAGTCTCCCTCGAGTCAACCTCGAGTCCGGTCAAACATGACCCGGGTCGATTGCTCCAACAATCTCCCCAACATATTAACCGACATCAATGTCCAACATCAATGTCAAATCACTTTGTCAAACATCCTATGTCAAACATCAAAACATCACTCGAGTCAAACTCGAGTCTGGTCAATCGTGACCTGGGTCGATTGCACCAACAATCTCCCCCTTTTTGATGTTTGACAAAATAAACTTTGAGTTAAGCCCCTAACTCAAATTCCCTTACCAATTTTCCAAATTGGTAATTTTACTCTCCCCCTTTTTGACATACATCAAAAAGGTTCTCTCTCCAAGGAGGTCAAAGTCTCATGTCCCAATGACATCTTACAATCTCCCCCTTGAATCAAAAATACTTAGGATGCCTACATCTTCCTAGTGATAAGTCCCATATCACTCAAGAGAGGCAATCCTATACTCTCTCTCAATTTCCAAATTGGTTTTCTCAAAATCCCATCAATTTTCCCAATTGATGATACTCTCCCAATAACTTCTCCCCCTTCAAGAAGAGAAACATATCCATCATCCCAAGATGGATAACTCCCCCTAAAGGCTTGCTCTCCCTTGACCATTGCACAAACAATGTCCTTGGGAAGTCCCTAAGCCAATAGGAACTCTAAACCATCAAGATTAAGGTTCTAAGTTCAAACTTGAACTTTCCACACCCTAAATTTGATACTTTGACCCAACACCTCTCCTAATCCATATCCAATGGATTTTTCACCCTTTATAATGCTTCCCAAAGTATATCCTAGGGTTAGAAGTGGTTAGGGACCTTTACAATGGCTGAAATTAGGCTAAACAAACCTTGTTAACCCGAAATCAGACCTGGCAGTCGACTCCTAACAAGAATCGATTGATCACATCACATCGATCCGCCTCGAGGATCGATAAATAAATTTCCAAATTTCAGCTATCAGAAGTGAATTTCATAAATTCATAAATAATTATACATATATCAAAAAATCATGAAAATTCATACGTATAATACTTATGACCAATACAATGGGTGAAAAATATTTGAAAATTATTTTACCCATAAAATATCGACATTGATATAGAATCCAAAAGTGAAGAAAAACTTCAACGTTTTAGCTCACTTTGTATCAATCTCATCAATGGTGATTGCTATCAAAAGATAGGCTTCACCAAGGTTTTTCAAAATAATTTTAAAATGTTTTCAAAACCTTATTTTGGATCATATTTCTTGGGCTCTATGTAAATGACTTGTACACATGCTTTCCCAATGATCCACCAATTATATAAGATGAGTTTGAGTTCATCTAGATGCAACAACTATGCACCTTGAACTTAACTCATATCCTAACATCTCACATGTATCTAGGGTGTATAAATACATATACATGTCAATTTGATGTGAGATGTGGGTTTTGTTCTTCCTAATCTAGGGTTTCATGTATTTTTCCAAGGAAACTCTACTTGATTCCCTTATGAATGGGACTCCAAGTCATGTCATTGTCCTTAATTCAATTTTAATCAAATTATCTTAAATGCATGAATGATTATGGCATTAGAAATGATATAAATAAGCATATGCTCATAATCATGATATCATGGCATAAGATGAAATCTAAAAACACATGACATTTGAAACCTTAATCCTAAACATGAACATGACATATAAAATGATTAAAATAAACATGATGTCATGGCATGTTATATGACAAACAAAGCATGACATATAAAATATATAGGTATAGTAATGCCTAAATTTTAATATTAATTGTCATTTGATATAATTAGATATATTTTGCCATATTATCATTAATCTCCCTAGTGTGCCAAAAACCCAAAATGACACACTAACCTCTAAACCTAAATTGTGCCAATTTAATTGATTTTTCTTAATTTCAAAAGTGCATTGACACATCCTAAAATCTTTTAGGATATTGATTCAAATCTATTTCCAAGGTAACAATAACCTTGAAAATATCCTAAAGTGTCACCTTTACCATGGTTGAGTTAACTACCCATCCAATCAAGGTTGGCACACCCTAAACCCATCTAGCGTGAATCAATCACGCTCTTAGGAACCCAAAACCGATTTGAGCTCCTAGGGTTAATTAGGTATTCCTTAGAGATAACCTCCCTAGATACCTTCCTAATGACCCTCCTAGGCTTGTTAGCCTTGGTCATTTGGGTCTTACCTAGGTTGACTCTAGGGGTAACTCCCCTTGCAACTTTCTTAGTGGCCACCCTAGGTTTCCTAGAAACCCTAACCACTAGGCACAACCTTTGGTTAACCTTATGGATGACTTCCCTATTGACCTTGGTCTTCCTAGACCTAGTTTGTGTTCTATAGTCAAATGGAACACTATGATAAGCCACCTTAGGCTTAGGTTTGTGACCCAAACCTTGCTTGCCCTTGGTTGACTTTTGACTCTTAGGTCCTAAGTGTTGACTTTGAGATTTGGACCTAGACTTTTGATCATTTGACCCTTTAAATTGGTTTTGTATATTCCTAAGGGTCTTTTCTAGTTTTTCAAGTCTTGACCTCAAGACTTGATTTTCCTTTTCTAATTGCCTAATTTTTGAGTTTTGATTTAAACCATGGGCATTGTCCTTTCTAGGCATATGCCTAGTCCATTTAGGGTTAAAACCTAAGTGTTCTTATATTTTCCTAATAGATTCCTTAGGTAAGGTTTTTCTAGGGACATTAGTCCCAAATTTCTCCTTATTTCCTAAGTGGACATTTTTAGCACCTAAACAAATATATCTATTACTTCTAGCATGCTTTTCATGTACAATAGCAAGAGAATTGAAACTCCTAGCATACTTTTGCCTATTAACTAAAGAAGGTGCATTATTGAAATATACCTTAGGATTTGCCTTGGATGCTCACCCTACATGTGTAGCTCCCTCTTTGGTCTTTTTGCTCCCCCTAGGACATTGATTCCTATAATGTCCTTTTGAATTGCACTTGAAGCATATGATGTGCTCCTTGTCTTTAGGTGTTGGGGAACCGACATCCTTGACCTTTGGAGCCGATGGAGCTTTCCTAATCTTCTTTGGGCACTTGCTCTTGTAGTGCCCGACTTTCCTACACTCAAAACATATGATATAATTTTTATTACAAATTGATATGTTTGAGTTACCTATGGTGGTGGTAGGTGTTGAAATTGAAACTTCTTCATCTTGACCGGATGTGGAAACTTCTTCTTGATGTTCCGGTGTGGAAGTTCTCTCCTCCCCCTCAATCCTTGAGGTGGATGCTTCTTCCACCTCTTCCACCTCTTTTTTCTCCGATCCGGAAGTCGACTCCCTATCAACTTCCGACTCCTCAAGCTCTTTAGATGGGGATGTGCTTGCTTGAGCTTGAGAGGGTGAGCACTCTTCTTCTTCTTCTTCTTCTTCTTCTTGGATTGATGATGGTTTTTCATGAAGCTTTGCCACTTGGCTCCACAACTCCTTAGCATCCATATAGTCTCCTACTATACACACAATCTCATTAGGGACCAAATCAAGGACAAATTGTACTACCTTCATGTTTTTCTCGAAGGCTTGGAGTTGATCTTCACTCCACTTCTTCTTCTTGAGGAATCCTCCCTTTGGTCCTATTGGACAGCTATATCCCTCCATTAAAATGGACCATTCTTCGAAGTCCCTCATCATTAAGAAATTTTCGATCCTTGCCTTCCATCGTCTAAAACCTTCTTGTCCATAGAAGGTATATGGGATAGGTGTGTTGATATCCCATCCCAATTGTCCTTGGACTTCCATCTTTTACCCTCTAGCTTGCTCCCTTCGTTGTTAGACTTAGAAGAGTGGCCTCGCTCTGATACTACTTGTTAGGACTTGTGCGCCCGCTAGGGGGGTGAATAGCGATGTGTTCGTTCGTAGATGGAATTCGTTCGCGTGATCGTCTCTACAATTTCGTTAGTATGCAGCGGAATAGTAATAATAAAAGCAATAACGAAATGAAGCAATCACACACGAACACAATTGTTTAACATGGTTCGGAACCGCACGATTCCTACTCCACGGAACGGGTTCGTACGAACCCTAGCGATGCCAATCACACACCACTATAAAATACTCCTTCTCGGAACAATCCGGAGGCGGAGAAACCTCGTACAAGATAATTACAACAATAATCAAATAACAACAAGCAAATAAAATGAGATACAATGCAATATAAGTAAAGAAAATGCTTTACAAATGCCTTTCGATTGCTTGCTTGTTGATCGCTTGAACCGTGGTTGAAGACCCTGATTTGCAATAGCAAATCGCCTCAAAAACGTCCAAGAAATCGTTGCCAAAAACCCTCTCGTCGAGCTCCTTTTATCCTTGTGCGCGAGCTGGATTTCTGCCTATCAGTCGACTGCCATAAGTCATCAGTCGACTGATGCCACTGTTGTCGTGAGACAACGGCTCGATCCACGCTGAAAAAACTCCAACGGATCTCTTGGCGATCCGATCGCCAACATTGGCGATCGCCACCGCGTAGTCGATCAAGGCATGGGCCACGGAGCATTCTCGTGCTCGTGGGTGAACTAGCGATCATCCCGTCCCTGGCGATCGGCTTGTTGACACCGATCGATTGCTCCATGAGCGATCGACCGAGCGGTTTTGACCCAAACTGGCAGTCGAACTCAAGTCAACTCACGGCAGTCGAACCGGCCATAATGCCAGTCGACTGACAACCTTAAAAATGAGGGTTTAGCCCAAGTATGGTTCCCCCATACTTGCTAGACCACCCTTAGCCTAGACCTAAGCCTTCTAGCCACCTCCATCAGCCTCACGCCTCTCGGATCCCTCCAAGTCATCCATGACTTGTTCATCCATCGCGCTAGCCTCCAGGTGCTTCCCTCGGCTATGTCATGCTAACGGTGTCTACACCGCCAAGGCACATTAGACTTACGCCGCCAAGACTCCGCTTGGACTTTACGCCGCCAACCATTGAACTTATGCTGCCAAGACTTCACCCTTGGACTTTACGCCGCCAATATCAATCCCCTTGGACTTCTCAAATGCCAAGACTCAAGCTTGGACTTTCCCTTGCCAACCCATGTTGGACTTTCCATGCCAAGTACTCAAGACTTGGACATTCCCAAATGCCAAGTGTCCCACTTGGACTTTCCATGCCAAGTACCCATGACTTGGACTTTCCCATAGTCACATGGTCAACCCTAGTCAACCATCAAAGTCTCCCTCGAGTCAACCTCGAGTCCGGTCAAACATGACCCGGGTCGATTGCTCCAACAATCTCCCCAACATATTAACCGACATCAATGTCCAACATCAATGTCAAACCACTTTGTCAAACATCCTATGTCAAACATCAAAACATCACTCGAGTCAAACTCGAGTTTGGTCAATCGTGACCTGGGCCGATTGCACCAACAAATATGCTCCTCCATTCTTCCAAAATGAATTATACCTTAAGCCTGACTCCTTCGTTCCACCGCCGCATGAGGATAGTAAGCTTCAGCCAATGCCGAGATGAGTAAGAATGTAGATCAACTCGATGTTGGTGCAGTAGGCACCTGAATCGAACTTGAGTTTTGATTATAGCAAATACACAAAGTTAAGTGCATTTTGTTATCTCACGAGCTGAGTCAAGTGTGCAGAAATGCTAAGCTAAGTCGAAGGTCAGCGACACTCGGAGAGAACCGTAGTGGTCGGGCGACACTGGGAGGACTTCGGAGGGAGCCAAAGGAATCAGGTGGAGACCGAAAGCAAGGCTTCAAAGGTAAATGTTGAGATAAGCTCGTGTGAGTGAGCGTAAGTAAGGTCGAGTCCTTCATACGGGGACATCCTTAGGCGACGATCCAACCAAGACTTCCCATGGAAGGTCTATGTTGAGATCGGACGGCAAGAGGTCGTCGAATTCACTTATATTTCAAGCTAACTCTTTATTACAGTCGAAAAGTCTGGAAATCAATTCAACCGGCCAAGGATCAGTTCAACTGCTGACCCATCAGTTCAACCGGCCAAGGATCAGTTCAACTGCGGAGCCATCAGTTCAACCGGCCAGGAAATCAGTTCAACCGATGGTCAATAATTAGCCTCGAGGAGTTAAGCTTTATCAACAATTTTCAAGGAGTCTTGTGCCCAATTCCTATTGGTTGAAGACACATTCGAAAAGGGGCTCAAGGGCTATAAAAGGAGGGTCTCTCCTTGGGTTTTTTTTATCAATCTCTAAGTGCTCAAAAGCCTCCGCAACGCTACGACTCTCCGACGACTCTACAACGACGAAGTGCTACCAACAACCCTAGCTTAATTTATATTTCTTAGTTGTTGGTATAATCTTATTTTGTCATCTCTTTAATACTGCAATTCTTTTTTATCGAGGTTTTCTATCGTTGCATTTTACATTAATAGAAGAGAGGGTTTGTCTCTCTATCTTTTGCTTTCGAAGGTTTTTGTAATCGTCTAACTCCTACCTCCAACGAGGAGGAGTGTTTTAGTGAATTGCCCTCCGTACACGGTCTAGGACCGTTAGGGCCTTGGAGTAGTAGCCGAAGGCTACAAACCAAGTAAAAAACTATTTGTCTCCTTTTATTTATCATTTATCTTTCCGCTGCAATTAATTGTCTACTCGGGTTTTAACGAACGAAATGAAAGAAAAGTTTTTATCGCTATTCACTAGCGATCCGCTTCAATCCAACACTCGAGGGCTTAAGAACTGCCTCGGTCGGCAATAGTAATATACTTCGTTGTTCTTCTAAAGTGAATCCTACCTTAAATCCGACTCCTCTGTTCCACCACTGCATGGGGACAGTAAGCTTCAGCCAACGCTAAGCTGAATAAGAATGTAGATTGACTCGAGGGCTTACAAACTATCTTGGTCGGTCGTAGTAATATACTCTGCTATTCTTCCAAAGTGAATCCTACCTTAAACTTGACTTCTCCATTCCACCACTGCATGGGGACAGTAAGGTTCAGCCAACTTCGAGTTAATTGAGAATGTATACCGACTTAAGGGCTTACGAACTATCTTGGCCGACCGTAGTAATATACTTTGTCGCTTTTCCAAAGTGAATTGTATCTTAAACCCAACTCCTCCATTCCACTATCTAACAGGGACAGTAAGCTTTGACCAATGGCGAGATGAATAAGAATGTAGACCGACTCGAGGGCTTACGAACTGCCTCGACCGATCGTAGTAATATACTCCATCGTTCTTCAAAGTGAATCTTACCTTAAACCCAACTCTTCCATTCCACCACTGCACGGGGACAATGAGCTTCAACCAATGCCAAACTAAATGAGAATGTAGATCAATTCGAAGGCTTACGATCTGCCTCAGCCGACCGTAGTAACATACTCCGTCGTTCTTTCAAAGTGAATCCTACCTAAAACCCGACTCCTCCGTTCCACCACTGCATAGGGATAGTAAGCTTCGGCCAACGTCGACCTAAATAAGAATGTAGACCAACTCGAGGGCTTACAAACTACCTCGGTCAGTCGTAGTAATATACTCCTTCGTTCTTATAAAGTGAATCCTATCTTAAACCCGACTCCTCTGTTCCACCACCATATAAGAATAGTAAGATTCGGCCAATGCTGAGCTGAATGAGATTGTAGACCGACTTGAGGGCTTACGAATTGCCTCGGCCGACCATAGTAATATACTCCATCGTTCTTCCAAAGTGAATCATACCTTAAACTCGACTCCGTCGTTCTTCCAAAGTGAATCATACCTTAAACCCAACTTCTCCATTCCACCACCGCATGTAGATAGTAAGCTTTGGCCAATGTCGTGCTAGATAAGAATGTAGACCGACTTGAGGGCTTACTAACTACCTCGATCGGTCATAGTAATATACTCTGTCGTTCTTATAAAGTGAATACTTCCTTAAACACGACTCCTCTGTTCCACCACCACACAAGGATAGTAAACTTCGGCCAATGCCGAGCTGAATAAGAATGCAGACCAACTCGGGGGGCTTACGAACTGCCTTGGTCGGCCATATAAACGACTTCTGTGAAAACCTCCTGCCACCCAACTCCAGAATTGGGCTTCTTATGTTACCCGCTTGATAAAACAACCCATGAACTTACTGTAACTTGGGCCTCGCCTGTTGCCTACAGCTCTAACCGCGGGCCTTTCCTTTCTCCTTTAGAAAGAATCCGCCACCAATTCTTAAAATAGGGTTTTCTGCTTCTCTCCTTTAGCCTTTCAAATTCTTCGGTGTTCGAGTGTCCCCTGCCACCGTTGTTGTTACTAAAACTTTCACCTCCCTTCTTCTTGCGACAACCTTGCTTCCTCTTCCCTAGAAAATGAAGGTGGTCATGATAAATGTTGTTCCCTGGAGAACTCAAAAGAATCATGTCAATGCCACAAGCATATTTGTCGAGCCTTCTTCTTCATTAGCTACCCCTTCCACCGACAACCTCCCTCCTACCATTCCTTCTCCTACCCCTACTTCTTCACAGCCATTGATAATATCTCTTTCACCCTTATCACATCATTATATCACCGTCTCTTTCTAATGACCCTTCTAGGCTTTGAAGCCTTGGTCATTGTGGTCTTTTCAAGGTTAATCCTAGGGATAACTTCCCTTGTAACCTTGTTAGTGGCTTTCCTAGGTTTCTTTGAAACCTAAGCCACTAGAAATCCACCATGGTCAACACTAGATATGACTTCCCTTGTGATCGTGGTTTTCCTAGACCTAAAGCTTATTCCATAGTTAAATGGAACATTGTGATAGGTTGGCATAACCTCCTTGGACTTGACCTTGTGACCCAAGCCTTTTTTGCCCTTAGACGGCTCTTGCCTCCTAAAACTTAGATTTTGACAATTTGACCCTTTGATTGAATTTTCCATTTTCCTAAGACTCTTTTCCATTTTCTTAGGTTTTAACCTCAAAACTTGATTTTCTTTTTCCAAGCTCTCAATTTTTGAATTTTCATTCACTTTTTGGGCATTCTTCTTCCTAGGCATATGTCTAGATTTCTTAGAATTATTATCTAGGTTCTCAACCTTCCAATCCTTAGATGGTATGGTTCTTGAATAGCAGAGGCATCTTCAAGAGCGACCAAGGTCCCATCGCTCACCCCTCCTTCCAGAGGAATGCCTTTCTGGCTTGGCTATATTTTTCTTTGTGGTGGGAGAGCCTGTGGTATTCTATTGTAAGGCCTTGGGCGAGTGGTAGGAGGCCTACATCCAATTCTTGTACCCAACCCTAATTGCTGCTATAGATGTGGGTACTCAATCCTGATGTGTTCCAACTCCCTTTGTAGCTTGAAACATCGATCACTAGAATGCCCATATTCCATATGGTACTGACAGAAGAATAGAGTTGGGAGTTGAGAGGAACTCCTTTATACCCAGCAGGACGCTGAAGGATGTCTTGCTTATCATAAGATTCTAATTCTCACTCCTTCCAGGTTTGGGGCAAAGGTGAGAACTCATTAGCCATAATCCGGAGGGACGATTGGAAGGAGCTTATAAAATAAGGGGTTGGGGATGAGAAACTCCTTGAGAAAAAGGTCTAACATATTCTCTTCTAGGGGGGCCCCTCTGAGCAGGGGGTTGATTTCTCTCTATTGGAGTGGAGACAAATTTTTTTCTCAGCTCTATGTACCTTCAACACTTCTTCTTCATTGATATATTCCTCGGCCCGACCAAGCAACTCCTCGTAACTGGCAACATGATTTCTCAACAGAGAATCGAGGAACGATCATTTCTTCAAGCCGTGGGAGATAGTGACCATTAGGAAATCTGGAGTAGCCGAAGGTACTTCTAAAGTGATATTGGTAAAACGATGGATATAGCTCCGTAATGATTCCACCGGTTCCTGCTTCAAATGAAGTAAACTAGAAGAAGTATATTTGTACCTTTTATTGCTAGCAAAGTGCTTGAGAAAGACTTCCTTCAAATATTTAAAAAAGGTGATAGAACCTTGACACAACTATCCAAACCGCCTATGGCCTGAGGACAACAAGCTGGTGCGAAAGGCTCGACACTTGAGAGCATCTGTGTATCGATGGAGTGAGATGGCACATTCAAACTGAGATAGATATTCTTCAGGATCAGACGTACCATAATACAACCCAATGTGAGGAGCAAAAAAAATGAGAAGGTGGATTCTCTAACACTATGTCTTCTATAAAGGGGGAAGGTTCATATAGCTCTTGAGCCTTAGTTGAATGACTCTCTCCTTGATATCTTCCCTCCTTGCGGGCAAGATAGGAAGGGGATACTGATCAACTCCCCCTAGTGGTCCTTCTCCTAGCAGTACCTCCGTTTCTTGTTGGCCAGTCGTGGAGAGGTGTGAAAATCTGTCATATGGTTGCTCTCTTCGGGATGACTCTCCAAAATTAGGTTGAAGATACCCCATCTTTTTATCATCTTGCATCCACACATCAGCTACTGCTTTGTCTATCATGGTGGACAGTTAAGAAGGTAAGATAGTGATAAGAGTTTCTTCAGGAGTAGAAGCCACAGGAGGAGGAATCTCGTGGGGCTGCATCTCTATGTCTTGCTCAGATGTTCCCACATACTACACCAACTGATGCGGTGCAGATTTTTCTTCCTCGATCTTAAGTCACCGAGGATGGATTCTCTCCGACTGCAGTAGTAGATCTTCTGCTTCTCTCCCTGTCAAAGTTAACACAAGTCAGATGATAGCCAGATTCTGACTACGACCCTCCGATACCTAAGTTAGAGCTTGTAGTAGGGAAGAAGAAGTGAGTAGTAGTAGTAGCAGTAGTAATAAAATCAGTAGTAGAGAAAACAGTAAGTGTAAGAATGATTTGATTAGAGAGTTCCCCTCTTCTCCTCTGCCTCTTGTTTATATATCTCCTCCTCCTTTTTTCCATGACTCCTCCCTAAACTCTTAGATCCAGCTGTTGTGTAACAAACTATGAGAGTGACCCTCCATGTGGGAAGCCATGTCGAATGAGGTGATCATGTTGTTAGGCTGTTAGAGAATTACCATGCAAGGAATCTTTTGTGGGGCCTATGAGGCATCTTTAATCCGTTACTAGAGAGGGTGACGTGTATGTGTGAAGTCTAACAAACCATCAAGGGAATATTTTGTGAGGTCCTACCTTAATTGATGTATTATTCCTTTTTATAATGTGACTCTCTGCTAACTTTTCTGAGGTGTTCCTTTCCGACTCAGCACTCCACCTACTTCCTGATTCGTCTCCTTCTCGACTCAACACTCCGCTTACTTCCCGAGTCATCTCCTTCCTGACTAAACACCTCACTTACTTCCCCAAGTTGTCTCCTTCCCAAATCAACACTCCGCCTACTTTCCGAGTCATCTCCTTCCCGACTCAACACTCTTCCTGCTTCCTGAGTCGTCTCCTTCCCGACTCAACACTCCGCCTGCTTCCCGAGACATCTCCTTCCCGACTCAACACTCTTCCTACTTCTCGAGTCGTCTCCTTTTTGACTCAGCAATCCGCCTATTTCCTGAGCCATCTCCTTCCCGACTTAGCACTCCTCCTACTTCCCAAGTCATCTTTTTTCTGACTCAGCACTCCGTCTACTTCCCAAGCCGTCTCCTTTCCGACTAAACATCCCGCGCTACTTTCCAAGTTGTCTCCTTCTCGACTCAACACTCCGTCTGCTTCCCGAGCCGTGTCCTTCCCTACTTAGCACTCCTCCTGCTTTCCGAGTCATCTCCTTCCTGACTCAGCACTCCGTCTTCTTCTCAAGCCATCCCCTTCCTGACTCAACACCCCGTCTACTTTATGAGTCGTCTCCTTCCCAACTTAACATTCTGTCTGTCTCCTGAGTAGCTTCTCTCATAACTCAGCATTTTCAATACTTAGTCATATTATTACAGTAAATAAGATGGTGTACAATAAATCTTTTTTTAAAATTTTACATTGACGATAACTTTTGTACACCACACATCTAAACACTTTGCTCAAAAACATAAAATTTCAGGCATTTAAACCTCCGACATTTTTGTGCATGTCTGCTTTAACATTAAGCTTTGAGGAGTGGTCAACAAATAACTTCTTTCTTGCCAATGTAAAACTTTTTGAGTGTGCATTTGTGGAGTTTGTTTGGATCGACAATTTAGATGGTCGATGGCTAAAGAGGTGAATAATTTGTCACATGCAAATACAAATTCTCTTTTTTTTTTCTCTTAAATAAAAACACTTATTAGATATGTTTGGATTCAGTTATTAGTATTAGAATTAAAAAAAAACAATAAGCAGATTCCCTTTCTATCCAGAATCAAATCATATAACATGCTCTTCGTTAGTATTATCGAAGAGTACAAAGGTAGTTCCACGGGATGATGTGGTGGCTAAGATATGACAAAGCTTGCAGATAAGACAAGGGTCGATTCTGGAGGAGGTCTAAAGGTCTTTCCTAAATTCAGATGACCCCCACATGTCTTGGCCACCATATCAAAACCCATAAGGCCCTCTGTGATTTACCTCCCTCACAATGACCGTGGGACAGACCGGTGGGGGCCGTTAGATTGGCGGATTCCAACCTTTTTGTTAACGGTGGTTGCCCACAGTTGGCACCTTTTCCAAAAGGGTTGCCAAAACACCCTTTGGAAAAGGTTACCAAAGCAACCTTTGGCCCTTATTAAAGGGAGTGGGGTCTTGGCTTCTCCAAGAGAACACCCAATTTGAGATTCTCCCTTTCTCTCCCTCGCTAACTTATGAGTACGAGACTTCTCTCACGGGACATCACCACTGGATCTTGAGGATGTTTGGAGCGAGGAACTACGAAGAAGATTCTTGTAGACTTCTTCCCGATCCTACGAGATTCCGCAACGCACGAGGTAATCACCTCTCACAAAAACGTACATTAGTATCAGAGCCTTCACATTCCTCTCTCCACGATGTCGTCGGATGATCTCTATGCGTAAGGGCTTGCTGCAATGGAAAAAGATGATTTTAAACCGACGAAGATCTCCACTGATGACGATAGCTCAACACCCACGAATGAGTCTGTGGCACCAATTAGATATCGGTGACTGATGATTGCAAGGGATTATGTTGTATCACTGTGTGCTTCTCCCTCGACTCGCTCAGTCGACACTCACGTGCATGACAGTGGCACTTCACGTGAATTGGATGAAGACACTACTCGTGAGCGCACTCCAGGTGCTGATCGCGAGCCTGCAAGGGACGCGGCTCACGTCCATGTGGACGGGCGAGCCATCCAAGGCCATGTAGGATTTGTAGCCCGCGACAACGCACACGGACGTGCCATCTGTGGCCTCCCACAAGGTCGCACAGTCCGTGGTCACCCAAGCTGGCAGGCTACAGATGCCCTTTGTCCCGTGGGCGTGAACAGGCACCATGTCCGTGGCCTCATGAGAGGCCATGGCCAGGCGGGTCACGCGGGTTGGGCGAACCAGCACGATGGCCAGGTGGCCCAACACTGAGGCTCCACAGACCATGACCACGTCCCCGATAGTGGTCTTGCACGCCTCATACATAGGCGCGGAGACATCCATGGCTCAGTGGCGCACAGAGAGGTCAGCAGCCCAAGCGAGCGCGGAGGCAATCGTGGCCCAGGCACTCTTGCAGGTGTGTGTTGTGATGGTCCACCCATGACCAAATGCATTTTTCTAGTGGAACAGGCCCGCATGAGAGCGTCGGCTCGTCGGCGACGTGCACTTGACCAACTTACAAGATGTCGCTCTAATGTGATTTTGCCGAGCGGACCTCGTGGTCGAGCTCGACTTATCCACATTGTTGGATGTGGACCAGCAGGGAATGCTTACCTGGTCTCTCACCATCACCATAAGGAAAATTTGGCGGTACGACGAGTCCGACGTCACATACGGTATGTTCCCCGAAGTCGGGCTATGACTCCCACCCGCCTCCAGACGATTGCTTTGGCTATTATGATGTTATCGCAATTTTAGATATGATTTTATTAGTACTTCATATCGGTATTGGCTTCATGATTGTGAGATTGTCTTATTTAAGTCCATGAAATAAATTAATTGTTATTTGTACATGCATGTTTACTTATTGTTCAACATTATTCGAGGACATGAATATCTTTCGGATGAGTTTCAAACTCTATGTGAACAAAAAGGAATTAACTATTCCATATACACCGCAACAAAATGGTGTTGCTGAGAGATGGAATATAACACTATTAGATATGGTTAGGTCAATGATGGCACATGCCAACCTTCCAATATCTTTTTGGAGGGATGCTATAATGAATGCGACCTATATCCTTAACCGCGTACCTTCACAGTTAGTTCCTTCCACCCCTTATGAGTTATGGCATGGTGAAAAACCAAATTTAGATAATCTACGCCCATAGGGTTCAGCAGGGTATGTCCATGACACTTATCACAAGTTTGGAAAACTTGGCCCTAAAGCAAGAAAGTTTATCTTTATAAGATATTCTAAAGGCTCTAAGGGTTGTCATATACAGACAACATCCGAATGGAGGAATGACAGAAAAAGAAGTCCGAGATGTTGTTTTCTTAGACATAGATTTTCCTAGTATCGGCGACACTGGAAAGAGTCTTGATCTCCATGAGTTGGATGACTCTAATCATGTTCTACCATCTTCCAGTGAAGGGAGTGAATTAGTTCGTATCCAGGAAGCTGTCGGAGATAGTAGAGATGATCATGATAGTGGGAGCTTTGTGCCCAGTGGGAGCACACCTATAGAAGAACAAGACGATCAAATACGGCGTAGCAAATGTGGATACATACCTCGTCGTCGATTTGAGATTGAAGAGGAAGTCCTTGTGTTCCAGCTTGCTAATGATGATGAGCTTACTTCTGTTAAAGAAGTATTAACTTCATCTGCTAGTAAAGAGTGGAAGGAAGCAATGCAAGATGAGATGGATTCTATGAGTAAGAATTAGGTTTGGGAACTTGTCGACCTTCCTCCAAGACATAAGGCTATTGGAAATAAATAGATTTTCAAAGTCAAACACAAGGAGGATGGATCAATCGACAAATATAAAGCACAACTTGGAGCGAAAGGATATACTCAAAAGGAGGGAATAGATTTCGATGAGACATTCTCCCCAGTAGTGAGATTCACATCGGTTCGCCTTATTCTAACCATTGTTGCACATTTAGACTTAGAACTTTTTCAAATGGATGGTAAAACAACATTTCTCAATGGAAAACTAGATGAAGAAATTTATATGGTTCAACCAGAAAGTTTTGAGGCAAAGGGACAAGAGCGCAAAGTTTGTCGTCTCAAAAGTTCCATTTATGACCTTAAATAATCGTCTAGACAGTGGTATTTTAGATTTCATAAATCTATTATCTCATTTAGTTTTGAGATGATTGAAGAAGACCACTGTGTGTATGTTAAACGTACGGTGGAAAATATTCTTATTTTGTCATTATATGTTGATGACATTTTATTGGCTGGAAATGACATGGAATCTATCGAAGCCACTCAAAAATGGTTGTCTTCTGTCTTTGTCTTTGAGATAAAAGACATGGGTGAAGCAAATTATGTGCTGGGAATAAAAATCATCAGATATTGCTAGAATAAACTTTTGTGTTTGTCACAGGAGACTTATATAAATAAGATTCTTGAGCGATATCAGATGCATTATTCCAAACCCATCGATACTCCAATTGATAAGAGTTGTGTTTTAAGTATTAATCAATGTCCACAAACTGAAAAGGAAAAGAATGAAATGTCTAAAGTATCATATGCTGCAGCAATTGGAAGCCTAATGTATGACATGTTATGTACACGACCAGACATTAGCTTTGCGGTGGGCCTTGTTAGTCGTTATCAAAGTAATTCTGGTCTCATTCACTGGAAAGCAATTAAGAGGATTTTTCGATATCTCCGTAGTACTTCGGACCTTGCCTTATGTTACAAAGGAGGTGACTTAAGACTGAGAGGTTACAACAATGTTGATTGGGTCGGTGATAAAGATGAATGCAAATCCACCTCAGGTTATGTGTTCATGTTAGGTGGAGGGGTCATTTCTTGGAGTAGCAAGAAACAAACATGCATTGCTTTATCCACCATGGAATCAAAATATGTGGCTTGTTCTGCTGCATGTCAAGAGGTTGTTTGGTTGCAAAATTTCCTATAGCGATTGGCCATAACACAATTGTCAAAGGAGGCGGTGGTGTTGTATGTTGATAGCACATCAGCCTTGGCCTATGCTAAGGACCCTAAATACCATGGATGAACCAAACACATTGACATTCGTTATCACTACATTCGGGAATTAGTTGCAAAGGAGTTGGTGGTTCTTCGACACATTTCAACAGGTCATATGTTTGCTAATCCACTAACTAAATAAATCTCGAGGGAGACATTTGTAACCCATATTAGAAATATGGGATTGTGTAAATTGTAATGTGCACAATATTTATTGACAATTGATTATGTTTTTCCTTCCTTATGTGTGTCTATGGTTGGAATACTTTACACATCAAGAAAAGTGTCACTAGGCTCTGAATGGACCCCCTCACACAGGTCATTCGCCTTGGCGCTAAGAAAGCGAGCAAGATGAGACAATTTTTTTTTTTATCTATGGTGCTATGAGAGCGAGCAAGATAAATTTATATCTATGGCACTATGAGAGTGAGCAAGATATTTATTATTATTATTATTATTATCATTATTATTGTCGCCTTAAATTGAATTAAGATGAGATCCCTCTGGATCGATCATAGGATATGAGTATCAAATCCGTGAAGCCTTCATTAAGTCGGTTGCGAGTTTTATGATAAGACGTCATGAGACTCGGGTTAGCTGCAATGGGAGTGGCTAGACTAAGAACCGTATGGTATTTTATTATGTTGTATGTGATACGCTCATAATAATGGAAGAACATCGTAGCATGTGACCATACCACATGTGCGTAAAACGACCATTGAAGAGAATGATGAATGAGATCTCTGTTTCATGATTGTGTGAGCTCTTGAATCATAATTTGTTGATCCATCTGTACCCTTAGGACTTGAGATCTATGTCATGAAAAGGAAGCTTGATGTTGCTACTTTAGCATGCACCTTAGGACTATGGCTGATACAGTCCAGCGGGACATGACTAGGAAAGCAGTCAAGACTAATTGAATTGACATGAGAACTCAAGAAAAATATCTAAATATTGCACTGTGTTTTGTGGCCCATACCTCGAGGGATTATGTTGACTTAGTGGCAATAAAGTCGTGAGCACAAAATGTTCGAGTTTTAACATTGCTAGTTTTAAGAGATCTAGGATGTCAAAACTGATGAATATTGAAGATATTTAGGATACCACGAGATTCCTTTGGAGTATTGTGATCTGTTAGTTTTGGTGATAACTTAATAGATCACTACTCATTTGTTGTGTCAACTCTCGTAAGGTCGCTCACTCCATTCGTCGTATGTTAGATTGAGAAGCAAGTGTCGAGAGATGAATTACTCTTAGTAAGCAACTGACATTTTATTGAGCTCTCTGTGGGCAATTGGGAGATGTTAATGGTGGTTGCCCACAGTTGACACCTTTTCCAAAAAGGTTGCCAAAAGACCCTTTGGAAAAGGTTACCAAAGCAACCTTTGGCCCTTATTAAAGGGAGTGGGGTCTTGGCTTCTCCAATAGAACACCCAATTTGAGATTCTCTCTCACTCTCTCTCTCTCTCTCTCTCTCGCTAACTTATGAGTATGAGACTTCTCTCATGGGACATCACCACCGGATCCCAAGGACGTTTGGAGCGAGGAACTACGAAGAAGACTCTTATAGACTTCTTTCCGATCATATGAGATTCCGCAATGCATGAGGTAACCACCTCTCACAAAAACATACACTTTTGCAAAAGAATACAAAGGTAAAGATTATCAAGAACTTGTAAAAAAAAAAAAAATGAAATCGTTACGTTAGAAGCTCCCTCCGATTGTTCCTATCAGTGGATGAGGTAAATCGGACAAGTATAATTGGGGACGTCTCGGTGTACCCAGTATTCCAAGGGACCAATTCTCATTTGGAGAAAAGTTCATAAATATACAATAGCTAAAGATCGACCCAGAAATATTTGAGCTTCAACATGAATATCTTTTCCACTGCACTATAATCCGAAGGTTATTGTAAAAATTTTCAAAAGTCATTGGATAATGCTGTTCTCGATCCCTTAGATATTGGAATATCACTATCAAATTTATCCACAATTATTCAGAAAAAAATAATCGATGTTTAAATAGAACAACTTAATAAATAATTAGTTTTGGAACAACTTCAATTGATTTGGGACCAAAACAAATACAAAGTCAGGTTCAATAAATAAATATATTAAAGTGATTATTCTCATTAGGTGAATTATGGAAATATACAGTGAGTCAACCTTAAGGAATAGAATCTTGTGTCAATTAATAAAGCTAAATATCAAAAGGCAAAAAGGGAACACTCAGCTTGGAAATTCAAAGATTCTGATACCCCAAATAATTATTTTTTACTGTATCAACAAGCCCGGCCTAAGTGCAGCTCGGCTCCACAGGATCAGGTTCAGTACACATGGCAAGTTCTCAGTGACCAGAGGACCCAACATGGCGTTCCAAGTGCTTGGGCACCTAAGTACCTACTCGGCAACTTGAACACCCATCTTGAGCGCTTGTTTCAGTCCCTCGAGTGTTGGACGACCTGAGCTGTCACGTCCTGAGGGAGTCTCCGTCAGACAAAAATCCGGCAGCATCTCCTCTATACGGGTGACAATACCAAATTTTCATACAAGACCTACACGGCCACAATACCTCGGTCAACATGACCGAAATCCAAACAACACACGCAGATAATACTTAGGCCTCAGACCATCAATCAAAGTAAATAGTAACAGTCTACTATATCTAGACTTACCCCTTTTGCCATCTGAGCAGGAATATACAACCCAAACCAATTGAAAATAAATCTCCGAACCAAGGTCCATAATAACCATAACAAAAAATCTCCAAACCTCCACAAATACATAACCAAAACAAACACAAGTCCTACACACTTCATCTAGTTAAAAACCAAAACCATAAGACCTATAAAACCTATCCATTTTTGACGAGGGGAATTGGCAGCTGGACTCTCCTGACAGCTTCAACCTGAAACAGAAGTAAAGCAACGGGGTAAGTTCAAAGAACTTAGCGGGTATAGTAGATATGCAAAGTAAGGTATAGCTAACAATAAAAATCATGCCAGTACAGTCTCACATATAGGGTAAACAAGAAATAAATACAAAAGGACTGTACTCACCTGAATCTCCTACCCTGATATAGGAGCATGTGCTCTACTATAAGAGATAAAGTCATCACCATATACGAATATGAATCCTGTATGCATGACAATCATATGCAACATCCAAGGCATCAATACAATAATGTAGCAAACACAATACAAATGCGATCCGTACAAAGTGCATGCCGTGCAAATGACATGGTCACCCCTGACGCCAGTCAGCCGCCTCACACACGATGGTGAAGCCGAGTGGGCAGGGCTATGACAACTGTGCACTCTGCCATCACTGCTCCTGAGTGACCGAGTGGACAGGATGCTGTCGGAGTACACCTATCCTCCTGCCCCAAACAGAGTGGGGGAGCTAAGCTCTCATCTCCCGGTGTCATAGACCATAGGAGGGATCCCTGTCCGCTACCACGTTATCTCATCGCTACCCATGAGCGGACCAGCGGAGCCTGACAGAGCAACTGCACACACCCTCCTGATGTACCACTAACCCATGAGTGGTAGTGTGTGCAGGCCATGTAACTGGCTGCGGGCTCAACAATAAAGGAATCCCGTCCAGCCAGTATGCAATCATGTAAGATGGTGCATGATACTAAAGCATGTAAATCCAACTAAATACACCTATCCGAATAATATGCACAATCAATATGTATATATCCATAATCCAAGTAACTATGATCCAAATAAAATAGGGAAGGTATAATCATAACCTATCACACGCATGTATCAAGTAGGCACCAAAAACATACTAGGCATATAAACATGAAAATTATTGCAAGCTATCCTAACTAGCATATCAACTTGACTATATCTAAAAGATAAGTCAAAATACCCGCCTGCCAAAATATCCGCAAAAAGAACCAGATCGTCACGATCGTGAACCTGCCTCGTGACCGAAACCTGCATAATGCATAACTATTGTTAAGCACAAAATACCATACATCGACAAATCGAATACTTAATCGATTCCTTCCATAACCAATTAATCCAAAGTAAATCCATCAAATCCAAGCACACGACAACGTGCTCGAATCGAATCCTCCATCGACCTCATATCCGATCTACTAAATTGATTTAGTTATCCTATTTAACCTAATCAATCCTCCATACATAATTACAGAACCGATCATAAATATGAATCCAACCTAACCCTAGGTGACATACACACGACTCAAACAAACCTTACCTCAAACACGATCCAACTCAAGACCCTTTCCATTCCAAATCAACTCCAGCTCCTACAAGCTCATTCACAGCCTTAAATAGCCCATCACAACCGAGATCAAGCTGCTCCAACGTATTACTAGCCCCAGTACAAATCACAAACAGCCCTGCACAGCCTTCACAGTCGACAATTCCATCGACAGAACCCTCCATTCACAACCCCTCCAATTCACACTGCTGCCACCACCATTTACAGCCCATACAAGTTTCCTCCTCTCACTCACAGCCGTGCAAAACTCATAACAAACTCATATCTAAAACCCACAGCCAACCTTAGACGACCAAACCTCCAACATCAGCCGCACGACACCCCCAATTCCTCAGGATAACAATCAACCCACAAAAACACAATGGACAGAAAGCAAACACAATGAATCAAGCTTATACCAACAATAGAAGCTACGCTGGAAATCCTGCTGCTCCAGTTCACTGGCTCCGGCGACCACCGGCATAGATCTCAGCTCCCACGAAGGCGGTGGTGTGAAACGAAGACATGCACGGAGAGGGGAAGAGTGCGGCGCACGGAGAAAGGGGTCGGGCGAGAGAAACGACGGCGAGGTGGGCGAGTAAAGAGGAGAATCGGAGCGAGGTCAGGACGTGGGCGAAGGCCAGCAGCGCGACGTCGTTGGGTTGAGCACTGCTGCGGCGCAAGGGAAGGAAAGAGAGAGGGTCGCGCGGTGGTCCTGGGCTCAGGGAAGGGCGGCGACCTAGTCGTCGGCGAGGGCGGCTCGGGCGGCAACGACAGAGAGGGAATCACGCGAGAATTCGGCGGAGATGCGGGCGCGGGCGGTGTTGAGGGTCGCGACACGAGGAAGAAGGGCTCCGAAAGTTTGGGAACAGGAATCGGAGAAAAATTAGAGAGAAACCTAGGTTTTTTTTATTAACCCCTTAGTAAATTAATTATCCTCGTAAATATCTCATACGCGCTCTGTTTAAATCCGAAAAAATTCCTAAAATTCTCTAAAATTCTCGAAAAATTTCCAGGATTACTTTTCCTAAATTTTGGCCATTAAATTTATATTTAAAATTTTCCGTATTTAACATTCTCCCCCACTAATAAAAATTTGGTCCCCAAATTTCTTACTCAAATATATCTCGAGTAAGAGATACCACAAGTACTGAAAATATATCTCTTGTACCTTAAGTAAACAGGTGGGGGGATTGAGCTCTGATCTTTTCCTCAAGCTCCCAAATAGTCTCCTCATCGATGTGGTGACTCCACCTGACTTTAACAAGTCGCACAATCTTGTTCCACAACTGTCATTCTTTGTGATCCCAAAATCTGTACCGGAACCTCTTCGTAAGTAGCATCAGGTTGAATGGAACCTGACACATCTGACAGAATATGGGTAGAGTCTGGCACATACTTCCTCAGCATGGACACATGAAACACATCATAAATACCAGCCAAAGACGGTGGTAGAGCTAGTCGGTAAGCAACTGCTCCGATCCTCTCCAAAAACTCGAAAGGCCCAATGTACCTTGGAGCTAACTTACCACGAAGATCAAATCTCTTCATCCCTTTTCGTGGGTGAAACTCGCAAGAATACATGGTCACTAACAGAAAACTCCAGAGGTCTCCATCTCCGATCGACATAACTCTTCTGACAATCCTGCGCCTCTACCATCCTATGTCTGATAGTACGGACTAATCCTGCCTCATACTAAGCTCTATGGGTCCTAGCAACTGGTCCTCCCAGTTAGCCCCGAAATCCATAACACAGGACCTCAGCAAATCCTCTAGTGTCTGAATGGTCCGCTGCATCGCCCATCTGCTCATGCGGATGGAATGCAAGATTAAAACGGGCTGCTAAGGTCCGCTGCAGACTCGCTGTAACGAATGTGAACCGGGGATCTCTATCTGATATAATGCTCAAAGGAACATCATACAATCTGATGATCTCCCGACAATATAACTCTGCCAAACGATCCAGAGAGTGGGTCTTCCGAATCGCTAAGGAGTGTGCGGATTTAGTTAGTCGTCAACGACTACCCAAATCGCGTCATGGTCTTGATGTGTCATAGGCAAATCCACCACCAAACTCCATAATAATACGCTTCCACTCCCCTTCCGGAACCGGAATTTCCTGAAGCATCTGTTCCTTAAACTAATGCAACTCCTGAAACCATTATCCTCCTCGGAGTCAGAGATGGTAATCCATCTACCGTCCAAAATCTACTCCACCACACACTCTGTAAGTGCATGGGAGGCTATAGCAATTAAACTCTCTTGTTATAACCATTCGGGTCCCGGCTACTCTATAGTAGCTATCCAGTAGCTAGCCAAAACTCCATGAGCATTTCAGCTCCTCACCTCTTCAAAACAACATAATCACTGCTAAGTCCACGTCATATATATGACTTATCTCGTAGTTTTTTTAACTGCTGTAAGCTTAGGATACGTCTTATTCTATAGCATCGGAATCGCTCCGATCCCCGAAATGATGCATCCATGCACACTACCCTTCCTTCTACACCAGCATGACTAATCAACACTGGCGTAAAAATCAACCATCATCTGAGCCCTGAAACTAGTTTCACAAGTTTCAGACCAAATAAATTCCATCACCTTCCTGGTTCAACCAGTCAGCGATGTAGTACCGCTAGTGCATCCTATCCATATCTATGGTAATAA
Organism: Wurfbainia villosa; assembly: GCA_025175895.1. Lineage (NCBI taxonomy): Eukaryota > Viridiplantae > Streptophyta > Magnoliopsida > Zingiberales > Zingiberaceae > Wurfbainia > Wurfbainia villosa. The sequence goes on along the minus strand of CM045986.1, from coordinate 134,474,947 downwards.
TCAAATTAATACCAAGAAAACTACCATCAACGATGATCGAGTGCGCAACTCCAACTACCACCCTCAACAGTGGCCAAGTTACGCAATCCAACGACCTCAACTAAGCCAATCGTGTCCAGAATACACGACTTCCCAAATCCCTGGACGACTAAGTCGTCAATAAGTCTAATAAGATAATTATAAGCTCATACAATTCATACCACGTATGAAATTGTCTTCGCTACACACCTGTATTCTCTTTACTCTAGGCTGATGGTATAACAATCAACCCAACGACAATGATAATTGTATGATACCGTGTCACTACAATATCAACCCACCAGCCACAAATCAATCCTGGAGTATATGCAGGTGTCCTATAGCTGATCCAAGTAGATCCTCTATCCACAACGAAAGATATTCATTTCCTTCCACAACTACCGCATTCTATCATCGATAATCAATGCATAATCTCAAAGGTCTATCTCTCTTTTAACAAAGAGTTCCGAATCTTCTCTGGAAGAAATATCTCATCCAACACCTCCTATAATAAGGTAAAACGATTTTTCATCGTCTTGACCAGTGTAGGCATACACGCCTTATCCATAACCAAATCACTATTAGTAGGGACTGATACTCTCTGAGGGTTTACTCCTTGTCCTTCAAATTGGTGGCTAGCAAGTCAAATCCCTAGCTTCCTAATTCGACATCAGTCGGCACCTCTAAAAAGTTTGTACTTTCGAAATCATCGTTAGGTTCCGTAAGGTCAATACGTTATAGACCTTGTCCCCGACCATGAGTAGGGACAATTTCACTAAGTCAATAGTTTTCCTAACCACTAAAGTACAGTAACCACTATAGACAATACTTTTCTTATAGCTCAGAGATATCATTCAGCTTGCTTTGTCCCAAAACACGAGAACTCTCAAAAATCCAAGGAAAATAAAATCCTCGAAACACAAAACCCACAAACCAAAACCGCAAACCAAATAAATCGTCACGCCTCAAGGGAGTCCCCGCCAGACAAAAATCCGGCAGCATCTCCCCTGTACGGGTGACAATACCAAATTTTCATACAAGGCCTACATGGCCACAATACCTCGGTCAACACGACCGGAATCCAAACAACACACGTAGATAATACTTAGGCCTCAGGCCATCAATTAAAGTAAATAGTAACAGTCTACTATATCTAGACTTACCCCTTCTGTCATCTGAGCAGGAATATACAATCCAAACCAATTGAAAATAAATCTCCGAACCAAGGTCCATAAAGACCATAACAAAAAATCTCCAAACCTCCACAAATACATAACCAAAACAAACACAAGTCCTACACACTTCATCTAGTTAAAAACCAAAACCATAAGACCTATAAAACCTATCCATTTTCGACGAGGGGGATTAGCAGCTGGACTCTCCTGACAGCTTCAACCTGAAACAGAAGTAAAGCAACGGGGTAAGTTCAAAGAACTTAGCGGGTATAGTAGATATGCAAAGTAAGGTATAATTAACAATAAAAATCATGCCAGTACAGTCTCACATATAGGGTAAGCAAGAAATAAATGCAAAAGGACTGTACTCACCTGAATCTCCTACCCTGATATAGGAGCATGTGCTCTACTATAAGAGATAAAGTCATCACCATATACGAATATGAATCCTGTATGCATGGAAATCATATGCAACATCCAAGACATCAATACAATAATGTAGCAAACACAATACAAATGCGATCCGTGCAAAGTGCATGTCGTGCAAATGGCATGGTCACCCCTGACGCCAGTCAGCCGCCTCACACGCGATGGTGAAGCCGAGTGGGTAGGGCTATGATAACTGTGCACTCTGCCATCACTGCTCCTGAGTGACCGAGTGGACAGGATGCTGTCGGAGTACACCTATCCTCCTGCCCCAAACAGAGTGGGGGAGCTAAGCTCTCATCTCCCGGTGTCATAGACCAGAGGAGGGATCCCTTCCCGCTACCATGAACATATCTCGTGGGTACTTAAGACGTAAAGTAGCTATCTAGCTACCGGCGTCATACGAATCCGATTATCACCAACTCCGAACGAACAGCGCAAGAATATAACCTTACCGTAGGTCATCTCAACCATGATTGGGAGGCATGATTGACCACATGTATACAAAGCAACCATAGAGAGACTTTACTGCAGACTCTCTCTCAACCAAGAATGGGAGATATAGTAAGGATTAATCGCATACCAATATGCACATCCGGGTTATTACGCCTAGGGTTTCAACACCTAGGGTTTTACTAATGTTGTTTCATTCCTGAGATCCACTCCTATAGAATAACCTCATCTAAGTTATTCTATCTCTACTAGTTTTAATCATGGCATCCACCGCAAAAATATAAAACCATATAAACATATAACATGTTGTCTAATAAATGACAGCATAGTCATACTAATGGCAATCAATGACTGAAATTAATTAGGGTATAACTAAAGGGTCATGCTAGATCAAAATCAAGGCAATACTAAATAAAGCATCAGATGTCGATATATACCCTAAACTATGTAAGCAATGTAATCATGCCATCATGCACTAGGATCTAGAGAATCAAAGAACCTATATGTGTATTTTCTACGAATTTATCCATCTTAGTCATATTATTCATCTAGTCTAATCCCAATTGAATAGTCCAAAAAAGTAAGAGGTAAACCTCTACCAATAATATTTAATCACCATGATAACTAGCTACATATAGTAGTAATAGCAATTAATAATCATATGCTAACGATAAACCAGCAACCTAAAAAAATTAACAGTCTAACCGATATAAGGTTAAAACAAGACTAGACAAAACATGATATCACCGCATAACCAAATATAACAAATATAAATATGCACTAAATCTAGAAAATTTTCTAGAATTTATTTACCTGTTAGCCGTCTGGAGATGTCTTGTTGCCGCCAAATCCCCCATATTGACCTCGTCAATAATACCTCAAATTTTCGAAACATAATAATTGTCGGAAATCCGTACCAATCCAAAAATATCCCAGTTAACCTTCCAAACAAGGCAAACTCCGAAAACCCAAAGACCCTAAGGAAACTCGGAACCTACGCTCTGATACCAAATAAATTGTTATGCCCCGAGGGAGTCCCCGCCAGACAAAAATCCGACAGCATCTCCCCTATACGGGTGACAATACCAAATTTTCATACAAGGCCTACACGGCCACAATACCTCGGTCAACACGACCGGAATCCAAACAACACACGCAGATAATACTTAGGCCTCAGGCCATCAATCAAAGTAAATAGTAACAGTCTACTATATCTAGATTTACCCCTTCTGCCATCTGAGCAGAAATATACAACCCAAACCAATTTAAAATAAATCTCTGAACCAAGTGTTGGTGCAACAATGCTCCAAGCATTTATATGTTTTGATGTTTGGCTAATCATCTAAGTTAGGCAATATCTTGTGATCTAATTACGAATGTGTTTAAGTGATAGGGAAATCCAAGGATGAAGTACTTGGTAAAAGGAAGTCCAAGTATGATCTTGGCAAAGGAAGTCCAAAGGATGGACTTGGCGGCATAAGACCAAGCTTGTAGTCTTGGCAGCATAAAGTCCAAAGTGAACCTTGGCAAAGGAAGTCCAAAGTAAAGTCTTGGCAGCATAAGTCCAAGCTTGTAGTCTTGGCGGCGTAAAGTCCAAGCATTTGGCAACCCAAGACATGACGAAACTGAAGGAAGCTCTTGGAAGCAAAGCGCAAAGGATGAACAAGTCGCGGACTCGGAGGGATCCTGAAGGCGCAAGGCTTATTGAGGAGCTAGAAGGTTGAGTCTAGGTCTAGGGTATAAAATCAAGTATGAATTACTCATACTTGATGAGTATCAGTCGACTGATATAATGTATCAATCGACTGGTCAGGCATTTCGGAGTCGAGTCGATGAAACCCGACCATCGATCGATCGCTTGATCGGATCGAATGATCGATGTCGCGATCGATTGGATCAAAAGGGCATCGATCGGCCGATCAAGGGAAATATCACCACGCAGAATGCGCCTCACTCATTCACGCGCTTTGATCACTCGACCGATCACCCATCGATCGGCCGATCGCAAGATCGATCGATCACTGGCCGTTGGAAATTACGGCTACGAATCTCTGCGGAGATCGTGTTTTGGCCGTTGGCGCGATCGATGGCATGTATCGCGATCGATCGACGCCCAACGGGAAAAACATCCCCTCTTCTATAAAAAGGGGCCATGGGGAGCTTGGTGAAGCTAGTGCTCTTGCTCCTAACTATACTCTCGTGCTCACCAAGCCTTCCAAGTGTTTTTAGTGATTTAAATCCTCCTCTTCTCTTGTTCTTGATCATCCATCATTGTAAAGAAGAGGAGAGCATTGTAAGAAAGGTTTCTCCACCTTGGTTCATCCAAAGGAGGTTCTAGTGAAGGTTGATTAGGGCTAATCCACCTTATGGATTGCCGTGGAGTAGGAGCGTCATCTCCAAACCACGTACATCGGGTGTTAGCTTTGTTCTTGCTTTGATTTGTGTTTATATTTTGTATTGCTTCCGCTAACATTTTCTTGTAGAAAAGAAGAAAGGCTAATCACCCCCCCCCCCCTCTAGCCATTCCAAGGGTCCTAACAAGTGGCATCAGAGCCCGAATAGCTTGGAAGATCTCACCATCAACCAAGACATCAATGGCTCTTCAAGAGGGATATAGCATCGCCAAGCCACCGCTCTTCGATGGGAGTCACTTTGCGTATTGGAAAGGTAGGATGAAGTACTATCTTATGAGTAATATTGAAATTTGGCATAGTGTTGTAGATGGATTCGAGGAACCGGTGGATGAACATGGACATCCTATTCCAAGCAAGGATTGGACAAGAGAAATAAACAAGAAATTTGAATCAAATGCAAAGGCCGTCCTCACCATCCAATGCGGTGTCACAATGGAGCAACTCAACAAGGTGGGGCCTTTTGAATTCGCCAAGGAGCTATGGGAAAAGCTCATTGAGCTAAATGAAGGTTCCAAGGAATCAAAGAGGGCCAAGAAGGACCTATTAATTGGACAACTTCAAGCCTTCCAAATGAAGATGCATGAAACCGTAAGTCAAATGCATGGAAGGTTCAAGGAAATTGTAAACGGACTCCATATCACAGGTGAGCGAGTTGACAACCTGGATTTGGTAAGATATATTTTACAAGCATTTCCTAGAAATTCTTTATGGACTTCAATAGTTGATGCCATTAAGGTAACTAGGGATTTATCTCAAATTAAAATTGATGAATTATTTTGTGAGTTTGAATTACATGAGCAAACTAACATGTCCTCTAAGGAAAAGGGGTTAGCTCTATTTGTTGAAAAGAAGGACAAGAAAGAAAAGAAGAAGAAGGAAAGAAAAGAAGCATCATCATCATCCGAGTCGGAGGATGAGTCAAGTAGCGATGGGGACTCATCTAGTGAAATGGCAAATTTCGTCAAGAAGCTTTATAGAAAGTCAAGAGAGTTCAAGAATAGAGAAGCAAGGAAGGGGTCTCATTCCTCAAAAGGTAAATTTAATGGTAGTTCAAGTTTTAGCAATAATGTAATTTGCCATGCTTGCAATAAGAAGGGGCATATAAAGCCGAATTGCCCGGAGCTAAAGAAGAAGGAGGAAAAGGAAAAGAAAAAGAAGGACAAGAAGGAAAAGAAGAAGAAGAAGGCCATGGTGGCTCAAACCACATGGGACACACCAAGTGTTGAAGACTCTTCATCCGATGATGAGCTTTGCCACATCACACGCCATGTGGCACTCATGGCATTAGAAGATGATTCCGGCACATCAAGTCAAGAAGATTCTTCAAGTGATGAATCGTCATCGAGTGACGATGAGGTAATGAATTCTCCCAAGGTTATGCTTCTCTATAAATCAATTGCTTATCTTAAAGAAGCTCTAGATAAGTCAAAATCTAAGGTTAAGAGCATGAAGGTAGAACTAAAGGCCATTAGGAATGAAAAGCCTTCACATATTGACCCTTGCATGCTTAGGGAAGAAAATGACAAACTTAAGGATGAGGTTAGTGAATTGAAAGCATGTTTAGAAAAATTTTCAAATGGCTCAAAGTGTCTTGATATGATTCTTAGTAGACAAAGAGCCGTTTATAACAAGGTCGTTAGGATATAAGCCAAAAGAAAAAGAAGTTGCTTATATTTCATTAATTAATAGGAAAGCAACCATTAAGGGTAAGGTTAAGAAAGCTTGGGTACCTAAGAAGTTTTTACTTAATGTTACCGGTCCAAATGTTTGGGTACCAAAAGCTTATGTTTTTCATGTGATTTAGGTAGGAGAGCGAGGTATGTGGATTGTGGATAGCGGTTGCTCAACACATATGACCGGGGATGTGAGCAAGTTCTCCACAATTAAATATGTGAAGAAGGGAGCGGTGTCCTTTGGGAATAGTGGAAAACTCAAGATATTAGGTAGAGGTACAATTGAGGTATTCCCTAAAATTGTTATTCACAAAGTATTGCTAGTTGAAAATATGAAATTTAATTTATTAAGTGTTAGTCAACTTTGTGATGCAAACTATCATGTCTCTTTTGAATCCTCAAAATGCATGATTAGACACAAGGAGTTAAATGATTGTATGTTAGTTGGATATAGGAAATCAAACATCTATTATGTTGATCTTTCATATGCTTCTAACATTTCTACTAAGTGTTTTGTTGCAAAAGAAAAAGAAAGTTGGCTATGGCATAGAAGATTGGGGCATATCAACATGAAAAACATAGCCAAGGTAGCCAAGATGGAGTTGGTCAAAGGGCTACCAAAGATCAAGTATGTCAAGAACAAATTGTGTGATGCATGCCAAGAAGGAAAACAAACAAAGGCATCACACAAAGGTAAAACCCTAACCAATACCTCTTTACCATTAGAATTATTGCATCTTGACTTATTTGATTGCCATAGTACTCCATCTTTAAATGGTAATAAATATTGTTTGGTTATAGTAGATGATTTTTCTAGGTATACTTGGGTCTATTTTATGAAACATAAGGATGATACCTTAGAAATAATCATAGGATTTAGTAAAAGGGTTGAAAATGAAAAGAGTCTCAAAATCAACCGGATCCGTAGTGATCATGGTGGTGAATTTGAAAATCTAAAATTTTCACAATTTTGTTTAGAGCAAGGGTACAAGCATGAGTTCTCTTGTCCGAGAACACCCCAACAAAATGGGGTGGTGGAAAGGAGAAATCGTGCCCTACAAGAGGCGGCTAGGACTATGCTTAATGCATATTCTCTACCTAGCTACTTAGGCGAAGCAGTTAATACCGCTTTCTATATCCAAAATAGGGTTCAAATCCATAGGTTTTTAGGAAAAACACCATTTGAATTATGGAATGGGACTATACCACAATTCATTATTTCAAAGTCTTTGGATGTAAAGTTTATATTCTAAACACCAAAGATAACTTAGGAAAATTTGAATCAAAAGCGGATGAGGGAATCCTAGTTGGATACTCATCCACAAGTAGAGGGTATAGAGTCTACAATAAGAGAACCAAAGGGATTGAGGAGTCTTCCAATGTTCAATTTGATGAAACTACTAGTACCTACCCTAGAAAGTCCTCCATTGATAAGGATATTAATGACAATAATCAAGACATTACCCAAAAACTTCAAAATTTGACCATTAGGGGTAATGATCAACGGGAGGAAGAGGAGACTCGATGATGAAAGAAGGGTGGAAGATAACAATGATCAAATTGAAACCCCTTCTAGAAACCTAAGAATTCATCAAGATCATCCACTTGACCAAGTTGTAGGAGATCTATCTCAAGGAGTAAGAACTAGGTCATTTCATAGACCTCCTACTAGTCAAGTTGCTCTTATCTCACAAATTGAGCCCAAATCGATCAATGATGCATTACATGATCCGGATTGGATTTTGGCAATGCAAGATGAATTGGGTCAATTTGAGAGAAGTCAAGTGTGGGAACTAGTACCTAGACCCAATGATAGCACCATAATTACTACAAGATGGGTCTTTGGAATAAGCTAGATGATCAAGAAAATATCACTAAAAAAAAAGCTAGGTTGGTTGCTTGGGGATTCAATCAAGTTGAGGGGCTTGACTATGATGAGACTTATGCCCCGGTTGCAAGGTTAGAATCTATTAGGATTCTCTTAGGGTATGCTTCCTACATGGGATTTAAACTTTACCAAATGGATGTTAAATCAACATTCTTAAATGGTTTTATTAAGGAGGAAGTATATGTAGAGCAACCTCCCGGATTTGAGAACATAGATTATCCAAATCATGTATGTAAGCTTAGGAAAGCATTATATGGGTTAAAACAAGCTCCCCGGGCATGGTATGAAAGATTGTCATCCTTCTTAATTTCTAAGGATTTTAGAAGAGGCCAAGTAGATCAAACTTTGTTTATAAAGTCAACGTTAAAAGATATATTCATAGCCCAAGTATATGTTGATGATATCATCTTTGGGTCAACAAATGATGATCTTCTTCAAGACTTTATAAAAAATATGGAAAATGAATTTGAAATGAGTTTGGTTGGAGAGCTTACCTTTTTCCTAGGCTTACAAGTCAAACAAACCAATGAGGGTATTCATATTTATCAAACCAAATATGCAAATGAAATGATCAAGAAATTTGGTTTGGAAAATGCCAAAATTGTAACCACTCCTATGGCCACTAGCACTAGGATAGATAGTGATCATGAAGGTAAATCAATTGATCTTAAACTTTATAGGAGTATGATTGGTAGCTTACTATACCTAACCGCTAGTAGACCCGACATTTTATTTGCGGTAGGAATGTGTGCAAGATACCAATCTTGTGCCAAAGAATCACATTTGGTAGCCGTCAAAAGAATATTAAGGTATATTAAAGGCACCCTAAATGTAGGACTTTGGTATCCTAGGACTAGGTCATTTGAATTACTTGGTTATACCGATTCCGATTATGCCGGGTGTAAATTGGATAGGAAAAGTACTAGTGGTGGATGTCAATTTCTTGGGTCCTCCCTAGTTAGTTGGAGTAGTAGGAAGCAACATTGTGTTGCTTTATCAACCACCGAATATGTGACTATGGGTGGTTGTGTAGCTCAATTACTTTGGATGGGGCATACTCTTGTGGACTATGAGCTACACTACTCTAACATTAAAGTTTATTGTGATAATGTGAGTACCATCAATTTGACCAAAAATTCGGTACATCACTCTAGGACCAAGCACATTGAAGTGAAACATCACTTCATAAGAGATCATGTGGCAAGAGGGGACATTGAACTCAATTATGTAGAATCTAAGTCCAACCTTGCCGATATCTTCACCAAAGCTCTTCCCGAAAATGAATTTTCATCTTTAAGGAGAGAGCTTGGTATGTGCCTTGTAGAGTAACATTCTAGGTTTGCATGATCCCATGTTTATATGTTATCTTTATACCTTGATACATCTCACAAAAAGCCTTAAGAAACCTTGATTTTTTTATTGAAACACTTAGAACCATGTGAGATAACAGGGAAGGTGTACTTGGCTCATCATGCTTGTTATGATGCATTACTATGAGCCAATGACACACCTAGAGACATAAATACCTTATGGACCAACCATTGGGAAGGCTTGTATTCAAGTAATGAGTACATAGCTCTAAGAACATGGTTGGAAATTCCAAATCATATGTATTTTAAACTATGTTCATTATATTTTGGAAAACAGTGTTCAAGTGAATCACAAAAGTGATACAAAGGTTGAAAATTCTTTAGAACTTTTGAAAGTTTCCAAATTTGTATCAATCTTGAAATCTAGAAAACATATATTTTTCAAATTATTTTTTCTTAATAAAATATGATTTCAGAAATGTGTACGCAAAATTTCGTGATTTTTTGAGATTTCTGGAATTTCTACCGCATTTTTGAAAATAATGGTGAAAATTTGAAATTTCGATTTCAGCGTAGTATGATCGTTCGATACCAGTCGACTGATACACTGGGTTTTCTGATAATAAGCTCCATTTTCTGATATTTGGTATATTTTTGATGTCCTACCACTCTAGTATGATAATATTATGATATAACGAGTTTTAGGATCGCTGCACATGGTTTAGGGGAGTTTCAATAAATTCTATCCTTTTATCCCCAAAACCATTGTTGGTGCAAAGTTAGGATTTAACTTTTGAATTTTAGATTATGCTTTGCTTCAAATGTAATTTACATCCTATCTTGGATTAAGGGGGAGCTTAATTTCAATCTAATACCTTAGTCCAAGATCCAACATTCTTAATTCTTTCATCCTTCTCTTTTTGATGTATGTCAAAGGGGGAGAAGGAATGCTTAAGTTAGATGATTATGTGTGTATCTTTAAAGACCTAACTTAAATGATTGTCAAACATCAAAAAGGGGGAGATTGTTGGTGCAACAATGCTCCAAGCATTTATATGTTTTGATGTTTGGCTAATCATCTAAGTTAGGCAATATCTTGTGATCTAATTACGAATGTGTTTAAGTGACAGGGAAATCCAAGGATGAAGTACTTGGTAAAAGGAAGTTCAAGTATGATCTTGGCAAAGGAAGTCCAAGGGATGGACTTGGCATAAGACCAAGCTTGTAGTCTTGGCAGCATAAAGTCCAAAGTGAACCTTGGCAAAGGAAGTCCAAAGTAAAGTCTTGGCAGCATAAGTCCAAGCTTGTAGTCTTGGCGGCGTAAAGTCCAAGCATTTGGCAACCCAAGACATGACGAAACCGAAGGAAGCTCTTGGAAGCAAAGCGCAAAGGATGAACAAGTCGCGGACTCAGAGGGATCCTGAAGGCGCAAGGCTTATTGAGGAGCTAGAAGGTTGAGTCTAGGTCTAGGGTATAAAATTAAGTATGAATTACTCATATGAAACCCCGACCATCACGATCGCTTTGATACCGATCCGATCGTCGCGATCACCGACCGATCAAGGGAAATATCGCCATTGCACGCGCCTCACTCGATCACGCCTTGATCACTGATCGATCACCCATCACCGACCGATCGCAAAGATCACCGATCGATCACCGCCGTTGAAATTGCATCTACGAATCTCCGTGGAGATCGCGTTTCAGAAGCCGTTGGCTTCGGCGGCAGTCGACTGATGGCATGCATCAGTCGACTGATCGACGCCCAACGGGAAAAACAACCCCTCTTCTATAAAAAGGGGTCATGGGGAGCTTGGTGAAGCTAGTGCTCTTGCTCCTAACTATACTCTCGTGCTCACCAAGCCTTCCAAGTGTTTTTAGTGATTTAAATCCTCCTCTTCTCTTGTTCTTGATCATCCATCATTGTAAAGAAGAGGAGAGCATTGTAAGAAAGGTTTCTCCACCTTGGTTCATCCAAAGGAGGTTCTAGTCAAGGTTGATTAGGGCTAATCCACCTTACGGATTGCCGTGGAGTAGGAGCGTCATCTCTGAACCATGTACATCGGGTGTTAGCTTTGTTCTTGCTTTGATTTGTGTTTATATTTTGTATTGCTTCCGCTAACATTTTCTTGTAAAAAAGAAGAAAGGCTAATCACCCTCCCCTCCCTCTAGCCATTCCAAGGGTCCTAACACCAAGGTCCATAAAGACCATAATAAAAAATCTCCAAACCTCCACAAATACATAACCAAAACAAACACAAGTCCTACACACTTCATCTAGTTAAAAACCAAAACCATAAGACCTATAAAACCTATCCATTTTCGACGAGGGGGATTGGCAGATGGACTCTCCTGACATCTTCAACTTGAAACAGAAGTAAAGCAATAGGGTAAGTTTAAAGAACTTAGCGGGTATAGTAGATATGCAAAGTAAGGTATAGCTAACAATAAAAATCATGCCAGTACAGTCTCACATATAGGGTAAGCAAGAAATAAATGCAAAAGGACTGTACTCACCTGAATCTCCTACCCTGATATAGGAGCATGTGCTCTACTATAAGAGATAAAGTCATCACCATATACGAATATGAATCTTGTATGCATGACAATCATATGCAACATCCAAGGCATCAATACAATAATGTAGAAAACACAATACAAATGTGATCCGTGCAAAGTGCATGTCGTGCAAATGACATGGTCACCCCTGATGCCAGTCAGCCGCCTCACACACGATGGTGAAGCCGAGTGAGTAGGGCTATGGCAACTGTGCACTCTGCTATCACTGCTCCAGAGTGACCGAGTGGACAGGATGCTGTCGGAGTACACCTATCCTCCTTCCCCAAACAGAGTGGGGGAGCTAAGCTCTCATCTCCCGGTGTCATAGACCAGAGGAGGGATCCATGTCCGCTACCATGCTGCCTCATCGCTACCCATGAGCGGACCAGCGGAGCCTGACAGAGCAACTGCACACACCCTCCTGATGTACCACTAACCCATGAGTGGTAGTGTGTGCAGGCCATGTAACTGGCTGCGGGCTTAACAATAAAGGAACCCCATCCAGCCAGCATGCAATCATGCAAGATGGTGCATGATACTAAAGCATGTAAATCCAACTAAATACACCTATCCGAATAATATGCACAATCAATATGTACATATCCATAATCCAAGTAACTATGATCCAAATAAAATAGGGAAGGTATAATCATAACCTATCACACACATGTATCAAGTAGGCACCAAAAACATACTAGGCATATAAACATGAAAATTATTGCAAGCTATCCTAACTAGCATATCAACTTGACTATATCTAAAAGATAAGTCAAAATACCCGTCTGCCAAAATGTCCGCAAAAAGAACCAAATCGTCACGACCGTGAACCTGCCTCGTGACCGAAACCTGCATAATGCATAACTATTGTTAAGCACAAAAATACCATACACCGACAAATCGAATACTTAATTGATTCCTTCCATAACCAATTAATCCAAAGTAAATCCATCAAATCCAAGCACACGACAACGTGCTCGAATCGAATCCTCCATCGACCTCATATCCGATCTACTAAATTGATTTAGTTATCCTATTTAACCTAATCAATCCTCCATACATAATTACAGAACTGATCATAAATATGAATCCAACCTAACCCTAGGTGACATACACACGACTCAAACAACCTTACCTCAAACACGATTCAACTCAAGACCCTTTCCATTCCAAATCAACTCCAGCTCCTACAAGCTCATTCACAGCCTTAAATAGCCCATCACAACCGAGATCGAGCTGCTCTAACCTATTACCAGCCCCAGTACAAATCACAAACAGCCCTGCACAGCCTTCACAGTCAACAATTCCATCGACAGAACCCTCCATTCACAACCCCTCCAATTCACACTGCCGCCACCACCATTTACAACCCATACAAGTTTCCTCCTCTCACTCACAGCCGTGCAAAACTCATATCTAAAACCCACAGCCAACCTTAGACGACCAAACTTCCAACATCAGCCGCACGACACCCCCAATTCCTCATGACAGCAATCGACCCACAAAAACACAATGGACAGAAAGCAAACACAACGAATCAATCTTATACCAGCAATAGGAGCTACACTGGAAATCCTACTGCTCCAGTTCACTGGCTCCGGCGACCACCGACATAGATCACAGCTCCCACGGAGGCGGTGGTGTGAAACGGCGACACGCACGAAGAGGTGAAGAGTGTGGCGCATGGAGAAAGGGGTCGGGCGAGAGAAACGACTGTGAGGTGGGTGAGTAAAGAGGAGAATCGCCAGGGACGGCGAGCGCGCGACACCGTGGGGTTGAGCACTGCTGCGGCGCAAGGGAAGGAAAGAGAGAGGGGCGTGCGGTGGTCCTGGGCTCAGGGAAGGGCGGCGGCCTGGTCATCGGCGAGGGCGGCTCGGGCGACAATGACAGAGAGGGAATCGCGCGAGAATCCGGCGGAGATGCGGGCGCGGGCGATGTTGAGGGTCGCGACGCGAGGAAGAAGGGCTCGGGAAGTTTGGGAATGGGAATCGGGGAAAAATTAGAGAGAAACCTAGGTTTTATTTTTATTAACCCCTTAGTAAATTAATTATCCCCATAAATATCTCGTACGGGCTCCGTTTAAATCCAGAAAAATTCTGGAAAAATTCCTAAAATTCTCTAAAAATCCCAAAAAATTTCCAGGATTACTTTTCCTAAATTTTGGCCATTAAATTTATATTTTAAATTTTTCATATTTAACATGAGCACCACAACACGACATCTTTAGCTTTGCTCGACCTCTTCAGTGATCAACGCTCTAAACACCTCAACCTATCATTCCCAGTGCTCGGCCACTCGAGCACTTCGACTCAACACCCCTTGCTTGTCAAACACTCCACTTGCACTACAAAAATTATAGGATTTGACGACAATTTTTACAACGAATTTTGAATTAAAATTCGTCACCAAATTTTTTGCAACGAAATTTTTTTCGTTGCAAATAATTCGCCGCTAAATTCTACAACGAAAAAAAAATTCGTCATCAATATCACAACAAATACAAATTTTGTTGCAAAATTCATTGCTAAATTTGGCGACGAAAAAATAGTTCGTCGCCAAATTTGGCGACGAAAATAACTATTCGTCGCCAAATTTGGCGACGAAAATAACTATTCGTCGCCAAATTTGGCGACGAAAATAACTATTCGTCGCCAAATTTGGCGACCAAAATAACTATTCGTTGTCAAATTTGGCAACGAATAGAATTTTCATCGTAAAATTTGACGACGAATAGATTTTTTGATGCAAAATTTCGCGACTAATTTAATTTTCGTCATCAAATTTGGCGATAAAAATTCTATTCATCGTAAAAGTATAATAAATATATTTCCACGAATAAAGATAAATTTGGCGATGAATATTTTTTTGTCGCCAAATCTGCGACGAAAAAAAAATTCGTTGCAAAATTTTCAATCCTAGTTGACTGACGAATACAATCAGTCGACTGCCTATTAACCAGTTCGACTGATTGGTCGGCTACCAAAGGTTCGATAATGTGCTACAGTAATGACAGTTGACTGGTCATTTTCATCATTCGACTGCTAAGTGAATAGTGGACTGCTTAGTTGGCTACGAAAGATTTGGTAAGATGCTACAGTAGCATCAGTCGACTGATCATGTTTGTCACGCCCCGGGAGTATGCCGTGCCGAAAAGCAAACGGACGGTATCTCCCCTGTACGTGGCAACATATCGGGTTAATACAAGGCCCGTAGGCCCACAACAACAATATGATATACACAGATATCAACATATCAAACATACTAAACACAGCAGAAACAATTCAAACAGATCAACAAGATACAAAGACCAACTGTGCACTCCGGAGTGACTTGACACGACAAGAATCATAACAGAAATCGAATCAAAGACCAAATACATACAATATGTCCGTATATCACAAATACGGAAACAATACAGGGAAAAACCCAAACCAACAATCCGTAAGGATACAACAACACGGAAAACATATCCATTCGTCCGGTGTGAGATGGGATCAGCTGGCGGAGCTCCGAACGTCCAAGGAATCTTCTACCTGTTATCTGGGCGACAGGAAGCCCAGGGTCCCGGGGTGGTGAGTATAAACTCAGGGGTAATATATAGAAAGTGCATGAACAACATATAAGGATAGATCTACAAGTATACATGTGAAGATCTACAGGTATACAGCATGAGTCCAATAGACATACAGTCATATCCAAATCTAATAACAAGTAACTACAGTAAAGTCATACTCAATGTATATACTAAACTGATCAACTGAACAGGAAGTAATGTACCAACGTACCCGACGGTCTGCAACACCATAAGCTATATCATCCTGACAGATATACAATAACATAACCCATATAATGTATCAAGTCAATCTCATACCTGACCAATACTCCAACATATGAACAATATATGATCACCTGTAATAACAACCCGGTCCGTACCACACAATGACATGATGCTAATCAAATGCATATAACAGTCTGAATCAACGCATGTATCATGCTCAACACATAGCAGTAAATAAAAATGCAGATCGCATGTATCATGATGAACAACCATATGCAGCAATCATAGCTCAATCAAATGCAGCATCTCACAGGCATTTGTAAAACATATATCAAATACATGCATACATATATATCAGCAATGCATATGCATGGTCATCGTCAGGACCCTGGCCCAACCACGACCCCAGAGTGGCCAGGGTGGCACGACAAATGACAACTAGCCCGACTCCAGCTGCCACCACTCTCGAGTGGCCGAGTTGGGTAGTATGACTGAGTAGCGTATAAGCGTAAAAAGCTAACTACTCCTAGGGGCCCCTGCTGCAAGCCACGCTGTCCCTACCCATGAGTAGACAAACGCCGCACACAGGACAACTGCACCTCACACAACCATCGTCTATAGTGGGCGAGTGCTAACACCACTCTGCACAGTGGCCAGGTGCGCATCTCCAGCTACCATCATCCATAGTGGCCGAGCGCGGCACATCCAATGCTCTACCCTCAAACTTGCTACCACTACCCCGAGTGGCCGGGGAGGTAGGATGACTGACGACCCGTCTCATCTACAAGGGAGACCCAGTCGTCAGCATGCATGCAAATGTAATGATGCATAGCTCCATACATGTATCCTAGCGACACTCCCTATCCCACGGGGAGTCCTGGTCAACTAAAAGTCAACTATGCAAGGACTACAATCCACAAGACTCTCTCTATCGCATAAAGAGTCATACTCATCTGACAGTCAACCACGCTAAGACCTCTAGTCAGTAGCGATATACAATCGACCGTCCATATAACCATACACAGGCACACAATCCATAATGGATATACCATCGCGCTAGGACCTCTAGTCCATGGTCACATACTGACAACCATACACTTATCTATGCACAGACAACTAGATCCACCATAAATGCACCACTAATACGGATATGATATAACAATCGGCTCCATAATCCAAACCATCACCTAACCCTAGTGATGTAAGAAAGTAACCCAATCTGAAGTCACAAAGATAACCCTAACCACATGTACTTACTGAACATATATCAGCTAATACATAATAGGGTTTATAGTTCCTATCCGAGCTAGATAATCAATGAAGTACCAGAGTATATATCTCAAAGGTCAAGGCAGTACAAGCATATGATTAAATAAGAGTGGATTAAAGGTAAATAGGTATAAACATAAATCCAAGATCATGCACTAGAATTTGATCAAAACTACCGGACCAGGTAGATATTACCCACCTGATACGAAGCTCGAATAATCGTCACTACCGCAGACCTGCTTCGTATCCCAAACCTGCACAATAATAACAAATTATGATTAAGTATAAGTCTCCGATAATTATACGAACTAAACACTAATTCATTCTATATTCGCATCCTTTCCTTGTCCATGAGTTAGAAACTCCACTTAACCCAATTTGATACACCAAAACCAAACTCACTCCCACATTCCATAATACCCATATTAAGTCTAGACAGTTATCATAGATTCAACCCAATTAATCAATCATATAGATAACTCTTCTATGATACAATTAGTTAAATCCAAATTGAAACTTACCGAATTGAGCTTTCTCTATACTGCTTCTTGACCCACTTAGCAACATCCAATCTGAACAATTTATCACATTTCATCATACCAATAATAAATCCATTGTGAAACTAGTATTCCAAAATCTACACTTACCTGGTGTAGTTCTCACATGCACTACGCTATCTAGAAAACAAATCCACTGTCGATCTCTAACAATAAGATGTCCAAATTTATTGACCAATTCATGGATCTGCACCCCCAACCACTGTGAACCACAATGGTATTCTTCTCACATAAAGAATTCACAGCTGAATGCCCACAACCACAAGACATTCACAGAGCCAAGCCTTGAAACAAAGGATCATCTGGGGGCAGCGACGTCGCCGATCAGCAATGCCGACAGCTAGCACAGTGACATCCACCGGTTGCTCTGGCGACGATCAGGCAGAGAAGATCACCATCCGACAGAACAGAGGGGAGTTGGCTCAATAGCTGCGGTGATCGTCCTATGCGCCGAAACAACTCGATGGCTGGCACAACTCACTGCCGTCGAGGTCAGGAGTGAGAGGCGTCGACGATGGAGCACCGAGGAGAAGAAATCGCCGGTAGCAGCTACGGGTCGGCAGAGACGAGAAGCGAGGAAGAAGCAGAAATTGCGATTGAAACTGAACCCTAGCCGCAGTACCTGAATCGGCAGCCTATTGCCGCGGCGACAACCTCGCCGGTTCACCGACGGAATCGCCGAGATCCCCAAGCAAGAAACCCCTTGTTCCTCGATCGGAGATCAGCTCAGGGATGGCGTCGTCGAGCTGCCTGCACCGGACGCCGACGAGCGAAGGTCGGCGATGCGATTGCGCGGAGCGAAAGGAACGAGGCGGAAAAGAAATAGAAACAGGGATCACGATCTGATGAAATCAGTTCGTTCGGCAGCTTATAAAGTCGTTCGAACTGATCTGGTTAACTCAGCCCAATCCCAAACCTGAGTCTAATCCAAACAGATTTGGCCTAATCCGGTTCAAGCCCAAGCCCAATTCCAGCCCATAGATTCTAGCCCAATCCGAAACCAGCCCAATGGACTCAATCCAACTAGCTAACCCACCTCATTAGCTCACTAATTAAACCTAATTAATTAAAAGGTTTAATCCATATATATATATATATATATTTTTCGTATTTTACATTCTCCCCCACTTATAAAAATTTGGTCCCCAAATTTCCGACTCATATACAAGTACGAGATATCACAATAATCATCTCAAGTATCCGGAGGAAAGTCACACCTTAAGTGACCAAGTGGGGTACTGAGCTCGAATATTACCTTCCAGCTCTTATATACACTCTCTATCAACGTATTAAGAGGTCAATAACTGTACCAAAGTGGAGCTCTATATCCATAACCGGTGGGAGACTTTGCCAAAATCGTAAGGTGAATCATGAATCACTATCAGAAATGATACCCAAGGATACTCCATGGATATAATTCCATCAAGCGATCCAACGGAATCTATCTTACGGCTCGAAAGAAAATGAGCAGACCTAGCTAATCGATCATCGACTATCCAAATCCTATCAAGTCCTTTCTAAATTCTAGATAATCTCCCAACACAGTCTAACGTACTAGGCTCCCACTTCATCATGGTACATAACCCTACCAATCACAATATTCCACTTTTGCTTGTTGGCATACCCAACATCAAACTACGAAATCAACCGTGTCCCATATATCGTTCCACCAACATGAACATCTCAATACTCACTATTTTCGGATACACTCCGAATAAATCATCACTCTCGAATGAAGAGTCTCCCGAAACAACTCTTCCTAAATCGAATGCAACTCTGTAACCCACTATTCTCCTCGGAAACGGAGAATTACTTTCTCACAAGAGAAACCAATCTACTGTTCCAAAATTTATTATATCACCCAGAATTGAAAGTAACTGGAAGATTATAATGACTAATCTCGCTGGTTTCTCAACCAGCATACACATAATATACGTCTCATTCAACTGCCTCAGGATCGCTCCTAATCCTTGACATGATGCATCTACGTACAATACCCTTCCATCCATATCGGACAGATTAACTAACACTGACAAAAAAGTCAGCCACCGTCTAGACCTTAAAACCTAGCTTCACAAGCTTCCGACTAAGTGATTCCCATCACTTCCTTAGTCCAACAAGTCTGCGGTATAGTAACTCTAGAGCATCCTATCCACATCTACGGTAAATACCAAATCAATCTAGGGAAACCACAACTTCCCTCAAGATTGGGAATATATCCATAAATATATCCTCCACAGATATTATGACAATCGATCTCAAATACTCCAAGAGTACTTGATTCCTCCAATCCATGAACGACTAAATCGTCGATAAGTCTAACAACATTATCAATTAGCTCTATACACCTGAATCCTTTTACCCTACGCTAATGATAGCTCAATCATCACACAGACAATGATAATTGTATGACACTAAGTCACTACAATATCAAACCTTCCAGTTGTAGATCAACCCTAGGGTATACACAGGTGTCATTTAGCTGATCTAAACAGATCCTCTATCCCTAACAAAGGATACTCATTCTCAACTACTGTATTCATCATCGATAACCGATGTATAACCCCAAAGGTTCATCTCTCTTCTAACAAAGAGTTCTGGATCCTCTCCAAAGAAATCCTAAGACAAGTAAATCTCCCATAGTGTTTAGCAACACTGATACCAATAAAATCATCTCCCGGTATGAGGTCCCTAATATCAGGACTATTCCCGAAATCACCTCAATCGCATATTCCACTTGCCCATGCAGTGGCCAGCTCGAGAGTTTATCCAAAACTATATCCGAATACTCGATTATACGCACATCCGAGAGTCCTAGTATACCAACGCTCCAACAATCTAACTATCCATAAGGATATGTCTATAGTAGAGGTATGTCTAGCAAAGGCTAAGGGTATCCTCGACTTTGATTGTTGATCAACATCTCACCGACTGAGAGAAAATCACCAACCCACAAGTCGATAGGAACCCTTCAACCCTATCCAAGAATGTTCTAGACAAAGATACCAGAAACTACCAAGATCTCGATATATCCGCAAATAGGATAACCCAAAGTAATACTCCCGAGGACCGATCCTTCGGTCTTCTATACTTTTCTCGAGTAATCATGTAAACTCGTCCAACATCTGTTCTGGACAACTGAGCTCACGTAGCTACAAAAATCTGCCATGGAGGAAATGAAATCAATCACAAAATGGAGGTACAAATCAAACAATCAGACGGAGATGATAACCATCGCTAGTATCGCAAAAGATACACATCCGGCTATAAAATACTGAAGAATTGTCAACATCGTAGCACGCTCCAACTCTGCGAAAGGTACAACTACAACTGAAGAATACCGTGATAGATACGACTCATCGCCGATACTCTCTCTCCTCCGAATAAATCATAGCAATACGTAAGGTAATGTTGTTGTCGTCGGGAAGGTAATGCTTATTGTATCAATGCGAATCTTCCGAGATGTCTTACCGACATCTTCTTTGAGTAACTTACTTCTTCCGGATGAAAGTATCAAAGAACTCCAACTATATCTGGGGTAGTAGATCGCTGCTGATGTGATAACCTAATCTTCTGTAATAATCTCGGCTTTCGAGGTTGTGGATCGTCCGCTCGAAAGCATCATCCATAGTCTTCAACTGAGTCTTCAAAATACATACTCTCCTCGTAGATACCGATTGCTTATAGTAGAAACAGATACAATGGTCCATCGAATAATCTGACTCTGTGTCTCGTCGTAACCCGCACTGCACACACATAATCTCCCTTCGGAGTCTTTCCTCTGAGTTCACTGATAAACATGAGAAGCTACTGACAATCTGCAATCGGTCTTCTATGATCGGAAAACTCTCCAATAGTAGCTCATGACTCATGACTTTAATCTTGCTCCTTTTTATCCAACATTTGGAGATTTCGAATTCCAATAATTTTACTCGCAATATCTGCTTATCAAATCTCTAACTCTTTAAAACACTTACTACGGAGTCATTTCTATACACATGACTCGGTCTATACACTTCCGGTAGGATCTGGTAGGAGATCCAAACATCATGATCAAGATGTCAACCGATAACCCGTGGGTGGTCAAAACCAACCCAATCACATTCTTGGGCTATTAAATAGTCGTAACCTTCGCAAGTCTAACGACTCTGCATGGTACCTTCGTCACCAAACGATCACTCGACCTAAAGCCCAAGTATTCCTTGACAATGAGTCAAAGAAAATGATGTGGGAAAATACTCTCTCACAACATCACTTCACCGTGGCCAAGTGATGTGTGATTTCCCGTAGGTTATTTCCTATATCTTCCACCAATTACCGGCTAAATCCGGATAATGGTATGCATCTAACTTAGCTTCCTCTGTATAACACGAGTTAAGTACTCAAAAGTACCCTCAACGTTATACAACCTAGAACGACCAATTCAGGGATCAAAATCCCTATGAATATCACCAAAATAATCCTCTACTATCTGCATCAGCAATAGTATACTCGCTTAGTCCATTACCCCTCAGGTAATAATCTGATAAACATAATTAGTGAAAATCTTAGGACCGAAATCCTTAATCTCCACAATAGATGTGAGTACCTAATCTCTGCTTTCCGACTCGGTATCAGTCGGCTCTCAAAGGTAATTACCTTTTCGATAGCAGGTACATATCTAATAACCTCAACATATCATTCCCGTGGTCAAACTAAAACTACGGTTACGAATACTAACCAATATCCTACAAGTCATCCATGTTATAAGCAATTAAATGCATAACCAATAGAAGGATATGTAATAACAATTAACATACCTTAAACCTTGTAGCTCGAAGATGTCCGCAACAGCCAGATCCCAGAACTCACAAAACCAAAATCGAGTAAAGCAAAACTCGATGTCTGAACGAAATAAAATCTGAAAATGGACTTCGCAACCTAGGGCTCTGATACCAATAAAATTGTCACGCCCCGGGAGTATGTCGTGCCGAAAAGCAAACGGACGACATCTCCCCTGTACGTGGCAACATATCGGGTTAATACAAGGCCCGTAGGCCCACAACAACAATATGATATACACAGATATCAACATATCAAACATACTAAACACAGCGGAAACAATTCAAACAGATCAACAAGATACAAAGACCAACTGTGCACTCCGGAGTGACTTGACACGACAAGAATCATAACAGAAATCGAATCAAAGACCAAATACATACAATATGTCCGTATATCACAAATACGGAAACAATACAGGGAAAAACCCAAACCAACAATCCGTAAGGATACAACAACACGGAAAACATATCCATTCGTCCGGTGTGAGATGGGATCAGCTGACGGAGCTCCGAACATCCAAGGAATCTTCTACATTATCAGGCGTGACGGAAGCCCGAGGTCCCTGTGGTGGTGAGTATAAACTCAGGGGTAATATATAGAAAGTGCATGAACAACATATAAGGATAGATCTACAAGTATACATGTGAAGATCTACAGGTATACAGCATGAGTCCAATAGACATACAGTCATATCCAAATCTAATAACAAGTAACTACAGTAAAGTCATACTCAATGTATATACTAAACTGATCAACTGAACAGGAAGTAATGTACCAACGTACCCGACGGTCTGCAACACCATAAGCTATATCATCCTGACAGATATACAATAACATAACCCATATAATGTATCAAGTCAATCCCATACCTGACCAATACTCCAACATATGAACAATATATAATCACCTGTAATAACAACCTGGTCCGTACCACACAATGATATGATGCTAATCAAATGCATATAACAGTCTGAATCAACGCATGTATCATGCTCAACACATAGCAGTAAATAAAAATGCAGATGGCATGTATCATGATGAACAACCATATGCAGCAATCATAGCTCAATCAAATGCAGCATCTCACAGGCATATGTAAAACATATATCAAATACATGCATACATATATACCAGCAATGCATATGCATGATCACTGTCTGTGGACCCGTCCAACCACGACCCCAGAGTGGCCAGGGTGGCACGACAAATGACAACTAGCCCGACTCCAGCTGCCACCACTCTCGAGTGGCCGAGTTGGGTAGTATGACTGAGTAGCGTATAAGCGTAAAAAGCTAACTACTCCTAGGGGCCCCTGCTGCAAGCCACGCTGTCCCTACCCATGAGTAGACAAACGCCGCACACAGGACAACTGCACCTCACATAACCACCGTCTATAGTGGGCGAGTGCTAACACCACTCTGCGGTGGCGGTCGCATCTCCGGCTACCACCATCCATAGTGGTCGGAGCGGCACATCCAATGCTCGCCCTCAACCTTGCTACCACTACCCCGAGTGGTGGGCAGCAGCGGGATGGTAGACGACCCTTCTCATCCACAAGGGAGACCCAGTCATCAGCATGCATGCAAATGTAATGATGCATAGCTCTATACATGTATCCTAGCGACACTCCCTATCCCACGGGGAGTCCTGGTCAACTAAAAGTAAACTATGCAAGGACTACAATCCACAAGACTCTCTCTATCGCATAAAGAGTCATACTCATCTGACAGTCAACCACGCTAAGACCTCTAGTCAGTAGCGATATACAATCGACCGTCCATATAACCATACACAGGAACACAATCCATAATGGATATACCATCGCGCTAGGACCTCTAGTCCATGGTCACATACTGACAACCATACACTTATCTATGCACAGACAACAAGATCCACCATAAATGCACCACTAATACGGATATGATATAACTATCGGCTCCATAATCCAAACCATCACCTAACCCTAGTGATGTAAGACAGTAACCCAATCTGAAGTCACAAAGATAACCCTAACCACATGTACTTACTGAACATATATCAGCTAATACATAATAGGGTTTATAGTTCCTATCCGAGCTAGATAATCAATGAAGTACCAGAGTATATATCTCAAAGGTCAAGGCAGTACAAGCATATGATTAAATAAGAGTGGATTTAAGGTAAACAGGTATAAACATAAATCCAAGATCATGCACTAGAATTTGATCAAAACTACCGGACCAAGTAGATATTACCCACCTGATACAAAGCTCGAATAATCGTCACTGCCGCAGACCTGCTTCATATCCCAAACCTGCACAATAATAACAAATTATGATTAAGTACAAGTCTCCGATAATTATACGAACTAAACACTAATTCGTTCTATATTCGCATCCTTTCCTTGTCCACGAGTTAGAAACTCCACTTAACCCAATTTGATACACCAAAACCAAACTCACTCCCACATTCTATAATACCCATATTAAGTCTAGACAGTTATCATAGATTCAACCCAATTAATCAATCATATAGATAACTCTTCTATGATACAATTAGCTAAATCCAAATTGAAACTTACCGAATTGAGCTTTCTCTATACTGCTTCTTGACCCACTTAGCAACATCCAATCTGAACAATTTATCACATTTCATCATACCAATAATAAATCCATTGTGAAACTAGTATTCCAAAATCTACACTTACCTGGTGTAGTTCTCAAATGCACTACGCTATCTAGAAAACAAATCCACTGTCGATCTCTAACAATAAGATGTCCAAATTTGTTGACCAATTCATGGATCTGCACTTCAACCAACTGTGAACCTACAATGGTGGTATTCCTTCTCTGAACTTCACCAATGCCCACAACCACAAGACATTCACAGAGCCAAGCCTCGAAACAAAGGATCATCTGGGGGTAGCGACGTCGCCGATCAGCAATGCCGACAGCTGGCACAGCGACATCCACCGGTTGCTCCGGCGACGATCAGGCAGAGAAGATCACCATCTGGCAGAACAGAGGGGAGTTGGCTCGATGGCTGCGGTGATCATCCTATGCGCCGAAACAACTCGATGGATGGCACAACTCACTACCGTCGAGGTCAGGAGGGAGAGGCGTCGACGATGGAGCACCGAGAAGAGGCGAAGCGAGGAAGAAGCGAATGCGATTGGCGAACCCTAGCCGCGATACAGATCGTCAGCCTATTACCGCGGCGACAACCTCGCCGGTCCGCCGACGGAATCGCCGAGATCCCCAAGCAAGAAACCCCTTGTTCCTCGATCGGAGATCAGCTCAGGGATGGCGTCGTCGAGCTGCCTGCACCGAACGCCGACGAGCGGAGGTTGACGACGCGATTGCGCGGAGCGGAAGGAACGAGGCAGAAAAGAAATAGAAACAGGGATCGCGATCTGATGAAATCAGTTGGTTCGGCAGCTTATAAAAGTCGTTCGAACTGATCTGGTTAACTCAGCCCAATCCCAAACCTGAGTCTAATCCAAACAGATTTGGCCTAATCCGGTTCAAGCCCAAGCTCAATTCCAATTTAAGCCCAAGCCCAATTCCAGCCCATAGATTCTAGCCCAATCCGAAACTAGCCCAATGGACTCAATCCAACTAGCTAACCCACCTCATTAGCTCACTAATTAAACCCAATTAATTAAAAGGTTTAATCCATATATAATTTTTTTTTTTCGTATTTTACAATGTTGATCAGTCCACTGATGATGATAATCTTCAACGAAAAATTTTTTGATGCAATTTTGCGACGGAAAAAATTTTTCGTTGCAAAATCTCATGTATCAGTGGACTGATGGTTTCCATCAATCGACTGATGCTGAAGAACCTGGTCAAGAAATGTTTTTTAGCTGATTGGCCACTCGACTGCTAGTACAACAATCGACTGTCCACATTCGGCATTTGACTGATGCTTCAATTTTTGCAATGAAATATTTTTTCGTCGCCAATTCTGGGATGAAAAATGATTTTTCATTGCAAATCTGCAACGAAATTTTTTTTTGTTGCTAATCTAGAAAATTTAAAAAAAATATTTTGATAGATTATGCTATTTTCCCTATTTTACAACAAACATATAACAATATAAACAAATTTACACATCAAACTTCAATACCGAATTAATGTATACATAGCAAACCTAAATATATATAACTTACAATACATAGATATCGTATGTGATAAGTCAAGTAACATTTAAATACAACAAATAAATTCAAAGGTAAGCACCATCGTCACCACCACCATCATCAAAAAATACATCATCATTATATTGTCATTATGACAGGGATCAGGAGGAGTTCCAGAAAGAGGAAGTTGACTTGAACTAGATGTTAATTGAAGATGTTGTATAATTAACATTTGTTGCCTCCGAAATTCGTTCATCTGTTCATTTACTTCCTGCTCTCTTTGTCTCGATTCATTTTCCTTTTACGCTAGTAACACCCTCAAATGAGTAACCTCTTCAGTCAATTGATTTATTTTTGCTCTTATTGCCAGGGAGGATGAAGAAGAAGCACCAGGGGCTTTATAGGTTCGACTCAAAGAATCAAGTCCAATTATTCTTCCACTTTTCGCCCCTCCAGTTGCTTCGAGTCATAAATTTATATTGCTAACAAAAGGCTCATATTCGACTGCATCATTACTTGCACTCGAATTTCTCAGTGTAAGTTCATCGTATTTCTCCTATTTTGAAAGAAAAAAGATTAAATACTAACATAATAATTTAAAATTTTAAAATTACAAACCTTCGATGTTCTAGCTCTTTCCCCACTCCACGTCTTATCTTTCTTTTGAAATGTACGGGTGAAAGTGTGTATAAATAATGGCTCAACCCCTGTCTCCTGGACCTAAACAAACAACATTAAAATTTATAAATTAGTGAGTATTAGATTACAAAATTATGATTTGACAAAACTCACCAATCGATGTCTATGCTCATCGATATTGATTGAGCCTCCCACATACATGGCAGACATAGCACTGGAATTACAATGTTGATTTTGTTATTTTGCTCACTCCTCCATTTTCCATCCTCGGATCCCCAATGTGCAACAATTTTATTTCAATTCTTCTCGGGGTATACAATGTGACTTTTTATTTCTAGTTTTCGCATGATCGAGTATGTTTCCAATATGATTGTCACACTTTTTCTTAAAAATCCTTCTGATCTCTAGTGTTTCACTCTCCTCCCAAGTAAATACCCGTTGCAGTAGAGAAAAATTAAATTGATTATATTAACTATAATTTTATATATAAAATGATTTAAATAAGTTACCTTGAACTCATTCCACCACAAAATTTTTATTTCTTCCGACCTACTTGTATAAGTCATAGAAGTTACGCCTCAATGATTATTCACTATTTTATTCACCTCGTGAATAATATGTACAGAATTTGTAAATCTAACATAAATAAAAACAAATAATGTTTGATACTTATAAAAATACATATCGTATTAAAAATTAAACATAGATAATCTAAAACTTGAATACTTACGAATCTCCACACGGAGATATCAACTCTCTCGTATCTTCCCTCTCAATGAGTGATTATTGTACAGGGGAAGATACATTAGCAGGTATCTACTGAGAACTAGAAGATCCTGCAATTGGAGAAGAGGTGGAGGGCAAATTTCATGCAAGACCATCAGACTGTGATCTTCCATCGCTACTCCGTCTATGGTCGTCACATCGAAACTAACAATTATAATTATTAGAAGAATATGACAGTAAAAAAAAAATTACATTTGCATATTGAATTTATAATATGTACAATATGAAAAAAATATCATATTCATAGCAACTGGATAACCTACAAAAAAAAAGACAGTTCATTAATATATCAAATATATGAAATTTCGAATTAGACAGTAAATTAAAACATAATTTGTACTAAATAAAAGTTACCCATAATTGTAAATCAAAGTCTGTATTATAATTTTCATAGTAGTCATGCGTTTATTCATCATCGTCATCATCATCCTCATCCTCTAAATTAAATTCTAAATCTTCATCCTCATTCATTTCACTTGTATCAATGGCTATTACTACGCCGCTGGGATCTCATAACGTTGAAATATTATATTCTTCGATATGAAATGTATTGGCAACTTCATCTTATTGATATGCTATGTCTTCCTAATGTTCCTCAAATTTTTTACGTGCTTTTGTTTTACAAACAACCCACCAATCACTTTTGTCTCGTCTCATACTAGGATATGAAGCATAAAATACTTGAATTGCTTGTTGTGCTAACACAAATGGTGCATACCTCTTGTATAATTTTTTATAATTTATTTCAACCAAATTAAACTCAATGACACATAAATAAAATAACTCGTAAATCTGAGCCTAGGTACACTACTTCGAAAATTTCATTTAGCAAGTCGTAAAAATCATTCCTTGCACCTCCATCATTAGATGACTGAACACAAACTCCACTATTCATTGTAGCTTTCCCAATTCTATATTCTTGAGTATGAAAATTATATCCGTTTATGAAATATACCGGCCAAATTTTTACCACTGAGTTTGGACCCCATGACAGATGTTTTACTAGTTCTTGCTCAATGTGAGCGTGATTATCAAGAACCTAAAGTCAAATATGTCACGCCTCGACAGTGTCACGCCCCGAGAACATGCCGAACCGAAAATCAAACGGACGGCACCTCCCCTGTACGTGGTAACATTTCGGGTTAATACAAGGCCCGTAGGCCCACAATAACAACAATATATATGTATAAAAACAAAAACTACACAAGACACAGCGGAAACAACACGACAACAATACAATCCCACAGAGTGCATACCGGTATGACTAACACCAGAACATAAAGAAACCTCGTCAAAACCCGCACCAACATGTGCGTACATCACATAACACAAATCCATAACGGAATACAAATGATAACATCAAAAATCCGGACTCTCGGAGTTGAGATGAGATGATGCCAGCCAGCGGTGCTCCAAGTCCATCACGAAGTCGGCTACCTGTTACCTGGGCGACAGAAAACCCAGGGTCCGCGGGGGTGGTGAGTAAAACTCAGCAGGTAATAGAAAACATGTATATATGTAATATCACATGTATTTCGACAACATAATCTAGATGTACAACAGGTATATCAGCATAGTATATACATACAAGCTTATACCGTCTAACTGAATGAACAACATAAAATGCAGACATACCTGAAGTCTGCTACGCTACTCTGATCCAACCTGAACATATATCCAACATATATATATATATATAACAGGAATAGTAGATCAACTCAAAATATACTCTAGCTACAGGTCAAGGTATCTATGGTCTATCCAACACATATCAATATCTGACACAACTGTATAACATATGCAAGAAACATGCATGAATATGATGTCCACCCAAATGCAGCAAGCATAGTACAAACAACTGCAACATCACAATAATCATATATATATAGACTGTATCTATATATATATTAATCTCAACCATCCATATATATATATATATATATACATGCATATATGTATATATATATGGTAATATGCAAGCGCCATCGATACGGCTATGCAAAGATGCATGGTCATGTCGGCTCACCCTAAAGCTACCACGACCCGATGTGGCCTCGGTGGCTCGAGCATGACAATCCCCAACTCAACACCAACCACTACTCGAGTGGCGGTGGGCGATGATCGAGTAGCATATAAGCGTAAAGAGCAAGCTACACGATGGGGGTCCTGGCTGCTGGTCACTCCGACAAGTCACTACCCATGAGTGGTCGAGTACCACACACAGGACTACGACGCAAATCCAACTACCACCGTCTATAGTGGTAGAGGCGGCACCTCAATGCTCGCTCTGCCCTCACACGCTTACTCCTATGAGTAACCGTGGAGGCAGGATGACTGGCGACACTCTCAACCACAAGGGAGACCTCGTCGCCAGTGTGCATGTAAATGCATGAATGCAATGTCTCACATACAGACGTCTACCATAGACTCTCTATCCTGTAGAGAGTCATACCAATCTACTCGACGCACTCTCTATCCTGTAGAGAGTCGTACTCAACTGATCATAATACTCTCTATCCTGTAGAGAGTCATACTAATCTACTCGACGCACTCTCTATCCTGTAGAGAGTCGTACTCATCTGATTATAACAAGCTAGGACCACCGGTCCGTAGCGATACCCTAAGTATCATTCCTCTGACCATTTACACAACACATGTTCGGTGGTAACATATATCCTAAGGGTACTAGAACTAACCCTAGGTTAAAGTCATTATCTACCTACGGATGACCTTTTTGCCCAATATACAATCAGGTTGTCATCCGGACTTTACTCTTTGCACTTAACTTAAACAAATTCTAAGTTACTTACATCACCTATATATATACTCCTAATCATGATAAAATAAACATGATATCAACAATGGAGTTAATAGCCGATGGTAGAAGATCAAGCATACGATAAAAAGAACATGATCAAGGTAATATGAACACCTAACATGCTCATATCAATGACTAAATCTGAATGAAAAACAACTACCCGGACCAGGTAGGAAATTACCCACCTGCTATGTAGTTTGTGCTGATTGCATTCGTGTCCGTGAACCTGCCTCGTATCAACGTCCTCACATATAAGCATCTATCACTAATCAAAGTCCTGCAATCACATGCAACATTGACAAATTCTATCATAAGTCAAATGATGATATCAAAACCCAAATCGAACTTACCAAGCTTAATTTCACTTCCACAACTAATACTGATCATCTAAACAAATCAAATGTAACTAGCATAAATTCATCAGTTACCCAGAACCAACTCACCTTTCTTAATCTCAATTAGGATATCAGATCCTTTCAACCCAATAATCCCCCTAAATCCTGTAATCACAAAGATATAGGTTCGATCAATTTTATCAACTTTTAGTCTAAAGTCCAAACTCTGACTCATAACTCCACGAGTTAGGATCAAATCTGTCCTTGGACCAGCAACATGTAACTGGAACGAAGCACAATCTCCTTAGGGCAGCAGAATAATGGACTCCCGAGGTCGCAGCAGTTATCCGATCGGAAATCCTTGCGATTCTCATGGAGATCAGTGATCAAGGGCTGACAGCAAGGCGAGAGTCAATAACCAACACAGTTGCTCGTGGATCTGTTGATCACCATGGACAGGATGATGATCGCCATCGAGGTTTGCCACAACAGAGCGGAGAGGATCGGGATGAGGTTGATCCCGACAACAACCGAAAATCCAGATGAGGAAGAAGAGGGCAAACCAGGGATCTAACTATCGAAGGAGGTGCTGCCACAGTCGCCCCTTGCCGACGGCTTGATCCCACTGCTCGCTATTTGGGATCCGGTAGAGTCGCCAAAAGGAGAAGGAAGGGACGACGATGCTCTCTGAGTGGCGGAGCAGCTTAGGCAATGGCGAGCGCGAGCTCGGGAAGGAGGCAGCTCGTGGTGACGAAGATCGGGCAGAGAAGAAGGATCAAGACCAAACTGTCGCTCCCGGCGGCGCTGCTGCTCACGGCGAAGGCTGGCCGGTGGCGTACAAGTGGGGATGGATAGGTAGGGGAGAGGCGACGGCGTCGAGTTGGCTCGACGGCTAGAGGAGCTTGCTGTCGCCGAGGTCGGGGGAGAAGGTACGATCGACGGAACTAGCTACCCCTTGCAGCTGCGGTGGAGATCAACCGGAGACAAATGACTGGTGCGGTGAGAAGCTCCAACGGCGGCGACGAGCGGTGCAGAGGCGATCGGGAAGAGAATTAGGGCTCGGGGAAGAATGATCGACGAAGAAAAGGGGAGTCGGCGGAGAAGGAAACGTCCATCGGGTGAAGAAAACGGCTGGCCATTAAGGAATCGACAATTGGGCCTGTTTTAGGTGGTTGTGCTAGCCCAAATCTAATCCAATCACCTATTTAAGCCTTAAGCTTCTCCAATTCGATCATATGAATTCAATTCAATTCCAGAGAAATTTCTAAAAATTCCTGAAAAATTCCACAAGATATTTTATCAATTACCGAGGAATATTTTTTTTTTCCGGTATTTTACATTCTCCCCCACTTATAAAAATTTGGTCCCCAAATTTCGTACTAACATGCAAAAATTTACTTCAAGCAAGTTCCCGAAAGGACCACATACCTTCCTCAAGTGACCAGATGAGACTATCGAGCTCAGATAGTATCTTCCAGCTCTCACATAGCCTCCTCATCGGTATGATGTTGTCATCCAACCTTTACGAGTCAGATGGTTTTCGTCCCACTACTGTCGCTTCTTGTGACCCAGGCTTCACCCTATAATCACCTCGTAAGTCGCATTAGATTGAGGTAGAATTCGGAACCTCTTTCAGAACATAATCAACATGCGACACGTATTTCCTCAGTATAACAACAGGAAATACGTTGTGAGCACCCCCAAGTGTCGGAGGTAAAGCCAACCGATAAGCTACACCTCCATAATCCACGACACAAGATCTGTATAGATCCTCCAGCGTTTGAATGTCATGCTCAGACAGTCCATTAGTCCGTGGATGAAATGTGGCACTAAGCCGAAGCTCTGTGCTCATAGTCTTGTGCAGACTCTATCAAAATCGCGAGGTAAATCGCGAATCTCTATCAGATATAATACTCAAAAGTACCCCATGCAGTCTGATAATTCCTCGACAGTTCAACTCTGTCGGACGGTCCAACGAGTACGACCCACGAATAGGAAAGAAGTGAGCTGATTTGGTCAGTCGATCCACAATCACTCAAATCGCATCACGTCCCTTACGGGTTCTAGACAATCCCGTAACGCAATCAATCGTGATATGCTCCCACTTTCAATCCGGAATCGAAATTTTCTAGAGCAATCCAGTGAGTTTCTGATGTTCAGCCTTCACCTACTGGCATACTAAACATCGAGCAGCAAAATCTGCTATAACTCTCTTTATACCATTCCACCAGTATAAACGTTCAACTCTTGGTACATCTGAGTACCACCAAGGTATATAGCCCATCTCGAATGATGTGCTTTCTGTAGCAACTCTTTCTTAAACACTGTAACTCCGGAACCCACTATCCTTATCAGAGACGGGGAGTTATTTTCTCAAAAGAGAAATCCATCAATCAACCAAGATACACTCCACACACGCTGTAAGTGCATGGAAGACTATAGCAATCAATCTCCTTTGTTGCAATTGTTGCAACTGTTCGTGCTCCAGCAACTCTATTGTAGCTACCCAGTAGCTTGTTAAATTCAATGAGCACTTCTGCTCCATACAACTACAAATCCAGATAATAACTACTAAAGTCACGTCATGTATACATGAGACTATCTCTCGTAGTTTCTTAATCGTCAGAAGTAAGCATAAGATACGTCTCATGCAACTGTATCGGATTCGCTCCGATCCCTGAAACGACGCATCTGCGTACATCATCCTTTTATCTATTCCAGAAGGATTAACTAATACTTGCGTAAAAGTTAACCGTCATCTAGGTCATGTAAACTGGTTTCACCAGCTTCTGACTAAATGATTTCCATCATCACCTTTGTCAAACAAGTCTGTGGTATAGTAATGCCAAACATTCTATCCACATCTACAGTACTAACCAAAACATACAAGGAAAACCACCATCTACGGTGGTCGAGTGCGCAACTCCAACTACCACAATCAACAGTGGCCAGGTTACGCAACTCCAACAAATACCAACTGATCCAATCGTGTCCAAGATACACGATTCTTAAATCCAGTGGTGACTAAATCGTTAATTAGTCTAACAACTTTATCAAAACTCATAAAAATTCATACCAAGTATGAAATTGGCGTATCTACACACCTGCATCCCCTTTACTCTAAGCTGATGATATATATTAATCATTACATCAACAATGATAATCGTATGACATCATGTCACTACAATATCAGTACTCCAGTCGTAAACCAACCTTAGAGTATACACAGGTGTCTTTGGCTGATCTAAATAGATCATCTATCCACAACAAGGATATTTATCATGACAACTACTGTATTCCATCATCGATAATCGATGCATACTTTCAAAGGTCCATCTCTCTTTAACAAAGAGTTCTGGATCTTCACAAGGAGGAATACTGGGCTAAATAAATATCCCCTCCAACATCTCCTATAGTCACAATTTACATTCTTCCAATTTCTTTTATAATGTTTAGCAACACTGATACCAACAAAAATATCACTCGTTATGTGATCTTCGATACTGGACTATTTTCGCAATCATTTCGAACGCCTACTCCACTTGCCTAAACAACGGCAAGCCTTGGAGTTCATCCGAAATTACATCCGAAGGCTCTCAGATTATACGCACATCCGAGAGACATATCGTACCATACTTCCAACAATTTGACCATCCGTAAGGATATGTCTATAGTAAAAGTATGTCTATCAAAGTCTAAGGGTCTCCCTTGACTTCTTAATTGTTGGTCCACTTCTCACCTGACGGTAGAGATACCACCGACCCACAAGTCGATATATAGGACCTTCTAATCCACACTAGGAATGTTCTAGACAAAGATACATGTAAACTACAAGTATCTCCCCACATATTAACCCATAGGGTAACTTAGAGTAATACCCTGAACGATCAATTATTTGTCGATCCGATCCAAAAGGCTCCACACAGGTCTCGACCTTTCTTCGAAGAGAAAAGATCAGATTCAACAATCCGCGACAAAGCGGTCGCATTTCTGCGACGAATGCCTCGGGGATTTTTTTTTTCCCTAGATCATCTGATCCATCCCTTAATCCTACGAGCTGCAATTATAGAATACTGAATAAATACGACCATCGTCATATACTCTCTCCTCTGTACTAATCAAATCACATCTGGAGGTAACTGTTGTTGTTGTCTGCATGAGTCTTCTACGATGTCTTCTGCTGATGCTGCTTCTGTGTTGATATCTGCTTTAGGGAAGTATCAAGAACTTCAACCACGCCTGAGGTAGATTCTTTGCTTGAGATAACTCAATCTTGGTCGATCTCCCATCGAGACGGCCTCATCCTCCTGGAATACCATCGATAGTCTTCAAATATAACTCCTCTACTGTACTGGTTGCTCACAATAGCAACAGTTGAACTGCTCCAACGGATAATCTGGCTTCGCGTGTCTTCGTGATCTGCACTGCACGCACATAATCCCTTCGAAGTCTTTGTTCTGATTTTTGCTGATATCCACAAGAACCTTCTGATGATCTGCGATTGGTCTTCTATAATCGGAAAGTAGCTCAAGCCTATAACTCCGATCTTCCTCCTTCTATCCAATAGTCGGAGACTTCTGACTCTAATCAGTTGACCTGCAATAGTTGTCTACCGGTCTCCAACTCTTAAACTCTTGTACGGAGTCATTTTTAAACTCCTGTCTCAATC
Organism: Wurfbainia villosa; assembly: GCA_025175895.1. NCBI lineage: Eukaryota > Viridiplantae > Streptophyta > Magnoliopsida > Zingiberales > Zingiberaceae > Wurfbainia > Wurfbainia villosa. The sequence goes on along the minus strand of CM045986.1, from coordinate 134,439,236 downwards.
CAACGTCTTCTGGCAGGATCTGGTAGAAGATCCCGGCATCCTAATCCAACTATAAGCCAATAACTCTGGGTGGCTTAAATCCTCCATTCCTCTTCTTGAGCTATTAGGCGGTCGTAACCTCCGCAAGTCTCACGACTCTGCACAGTACACTATTACTAACCGATCGCCCTTTCTGGAAGCTCAAGAATTCCTTACAATGTGTCACTAAAAGTGACACGGGAAAATACACTCTTTCAACATCACTAATCCATGATCAAGTGATATTTTATTTCCCGAAGATTATTTTCTGCATTTATCACCAAATACCGGCTTGACCCCGATAATGGTATGCAAATAACTCTACTTTCTCGGTATAACATGAGTTAAGTACTTAAAAGTACTCTCAAAGTTATACAACTCAGTACGAACAACTCATGGATAAAATCCCTATGAAACTCCATAACCTAGCCTTCCGCTATCTGCATCACAAATAGTCTACAAGTCCGTTCATTACCCACAGGTAATGATCTGACTAGCACAGTTAGTGGAAATCTCTAAGACTGTAGTCTCTGATTTCCATAATAAATGTGAGTGTTTTCCGACTCGGTATCAGTCGGCTCTCACAGGTAAATTACCTTCTCGACACAGGTTCAAGACTCACAGACTCAACAGGTCATTCCCGTGGTCAACTCATACCACGGTTACAAATAATAACCAACACACTACAGGTTATTCCCTGGTATAAGCATCTAAATGCATAGCCAACAAAACTAGGAGTATAAACACTAAGGTAACTCCAGTTGGTCGCCTCGGTGGACGACCTCTACTAAAAGTCTACACAGGTGTCATAACTCTATTGTATACACCTACAGATCAAGTTTAGATAAATATCTACTAAACCATAAGTTTTTCAGGAATTCTTACCTCGTGCTGCTTGGAGCTCAGGCCGCTGTCCATCTCATCTCAAAAACCAAAACCGGATAAATCGACTCCCGAGAATCCAAGACTCGACTTAAAAATAACATTGTATGGCATCACAGAACCTTGGGCTCTGATACCACTAAAGTTGTCACGCCCCGACAGTGTCACGCCCCGAGAGCATGCCAAACCGAAAATCAAACGGACGGCACCTCCCCTGTACGTGGCAACATTTCGGGTTAATACAAGGTCCGTAGGCCCACAATAACAACAATATATATGTATAAAAACAAAAACTACACAAGACACAGCAGAAACAACACGACAACAATACAATCCCACAGAGTGCATACCGGTATGACTAACACCAGAACATAAAGAAGCCTCGTCAAAACCCGCACCAACATGTGCGTACATCACATAACACAAATCCATAACGGAATACAAATGATAACATCAAAAATCCGGACTCTCGGAGTTGAGATGAGATGATGCCAGCCAGCGGTGCTCCAAGTCCATCACGGTCGGCTACATTGCACAGGGCGACGAAACCTGTGGTCCGCGGGGGTGGTGAGTAAAACTTAGCAGGTAATAGAAAACATGTATATATGTAATATCACATGTATTTCGACAACATAATCTAGATGTACAACAGGTATATCAGCATAGTATATACATACAAGCTTATACCGTCTAATCAATGAACAATATAAAATGCGATATATAAGTTCGCTACGCTACTCTGATCCAACCTGAACATATATCCAACATATATATATATATATAACAGGAATAGTAGATCAACTCAAAATATACTCTAGCTACAGGTCAAGGTATCTATGGTCTATCCAACACATATCAATATCTGACACAACTGTATAACATATGCAAGAAACATGCATGAATATGATGTCCACCCAAATGCAGCAAGCATAGTACAAACAAATGCAACATCACAATAATCATATATATATAAAGACTGTCTCTATATATATATTAATCTCAACCATCCATATATATATATATACATGCATATATGTATATATATGGTAATATGCAAAGCCTTATGCAAAGATGCATGGTCATGTTTGGCTCACCCTAAAGCTACCACGACCCCAGTGTGGCCTCGGTGGCTCGAGCATGACAACTATCCTAACTCAACACCAACCACTACTCTCGAGTGGCCGAGTGGGCAGTATGATCGAGTAGCATATAAGCGTAAAGAGCAAGCTACACGATGGGGGTCCTCGTTGGTCACTCCGACTACACTACCCATGAGTGGTCGAGTACCACACACAGTGACTACGACGCGCAAATTCCAACTACCACCGTCCTATAGTGGTAGAGTGCGGCACCTCAATGCTCGCTCACACCTAGGTTACTCCTCCCATGAGTAACCAGTGGAGGCGGATGATCGCGACCCTCTCAACCACAAGGGAGACCTCGCCGCCGTGCATGTAAATGCATGAATGCAATGTCTCACATACAGACGTTTACCATAGACTCTCTATCCTGTAGAGAGTCATACCAATCTACTCGACGCACTCTCTATCCAGAGAGTCGTACTAATCGATCATAATACTCTCTATCCTGTAGAGAGTCATACTAATCTACTCGACGCACTCTCTATCCTGTAGAGAGTCGTACTCATCTGATTATAACAAGCTAGGACCACCGGTCCGTAGCGATACCCTAAGTATCATTCCTCTGACCATTTACACAACACATGTTCGGTGGTAACATATATCCTAAGGGTACTAGAACTAACCCTAGGTTAAAGTCATTATCTACCTACGGATGACCTTTTGCCCAATATACAATCGTTGTCATCCTGACTTTACTCTTTGCACTTAACTTAAACAAATTCTAAGTTACTTACATCACCTATATATATACTCCTAATCATGATAAAATAAACATGATATCAACAATGGAGTTAATAGCCGATGGTAGAAGATCAAGCATACGATAAAAAGAACATGATCAAGGTAATATGAACACCTAACATGCTCATATCAATGACTAAATCTGAATGAAAAACAACTACCCGGACCAGGTAGGAAATTACCCACCTGCTATGTAGTTTGTGCTGATTGCATTCGTGTCCGTGAACCTGCCTCGTATCAACGTCCTCACATATAAGCATCTATCACTAATCAAAGTCCTGCGATCACATGCAACATTGACAAATTCTATCATAAGTCAAATGATGATATCAAAACCCAAATCGAACTTACCAAGCTTAATTTCACTTCCACAACTAATACTGATCATCTAAACAAATCAAATGTAACTAGCATAAATTCATCATTACCCGTAACCAACTCACCTTTCTTAATCTCAATTAGGATATCAGATCCTTTCAACCCAATAATCCCCCTAAATCCTGTAATCACAAAGATATAGGTTCTGATCAATTTTATCTGAACTTTTAGTCTAAAGAACAAAAGATAAATAAAGACCTTACCAAAATCAATCGACGACGATGGAAACCCTATGCTTTGGACTGTCGACCGAGCCTCTATCTCCTTAGGGCAGCAGGAATAATGGACTCCCCGAGGCTGCAATAGATTATCCGATCGGAAATCCTGACGCTTCTCGCGTGGAGATCGTAGTGATCAAGGGCCGAAGGCGAGAGTCAATAACCAACAGCTTGCTCGGGATCTGCTGATCACCATGGGCAGATGATGATCGCCATCGAGGTGCCAACAGAGCGGAGAGGATCGGGATGAGGTTGATCCCGACAACAACCAAAAATCGATGAGGAAGAAGAGGGCAAACCAGGATCTAACTATCGAAGGAGGTGCCACACGCCGCCTTGCGACGCTTGATCCCATCGCCGCTATTTGGGATCCGGTAGAGTCGCCAAAAGGAGAAGGAAGGGATGACGATGCTCTCTGAGTGGCGGAGCAGCTTAGGCAATGGCGAGCGCGAGCTCGAAGGAGGCGGCTCGTGGTGACGAAGATCGAGGAGAAGAAGGATCAAGACCAAGCCGCTTAGCGCCGCCACGGCAAGGCGGTTGGCGATGTGGGGATGGATAGGTAGGGGAGAGGCGATTGTATCGAAAGTTGGCCGCGGCTAGAGGAGCTTGGTTGTCGCAGAGCAATACGCAACCGAACGAAGTACGGAAATAGCTACCCCTTGCAGCTGCGGTGGAGATCAACCGGAGACAAATGATTGGTGCGGTGAGAAGCTCCAACGGCGGCGACGAGCGGTGCAGAGGCGATCGGGAAGAGAATTAGGGCTCGGGGAAGAATGATCGACGAAGAAAAGGGGAGTCGGCGGAGAAGGAAACGTCCATCGGGTGAAGAAAACGGCTGGCCATTAAGGAATCGACAATTGGGCCTGTTTTAGGTGGTTGTGCTAGCCCAAATCTAATCCAATCACCTATTTAAGCCTTAAGCTTCTCCAATTCGATCATATGAATTCAATTCAATTCCAGAGAAATTTCTAAAAATTCCTGAAAAATTCCACAAGATATTTTATCAATTACCGAGGAATATTTTTTTTTTCGGTATTTTACAAAATAAGTATGTGTTAAGATTAAGATTTATCAAATTTATTATCATAGACTACTTACATATTTTTTGAACCATGGTGCAAATTCTTCATCGCAGAAATGATCAAACTCATGCTCCGGAAGCTCAGAATATAGAGTTTGGAAAATCCTACCATAAAATTAAATATAACACGAACAATAATTTACAATATATGAAATATATAATATAATATTTATATACTCACTCGAAATACAATGTTACTTTTGGACAGTTCAGTAAAATATATGTGTGGGCTGCTCGCCACTCCTGACCAGTTAAATATATACTTGTACAAGATTCACTTGGTCGACCAAAGTAGTTAAAAATTGAAAATGCTCTCAAATTTGGATCAACAAGACCCTCATCATTTCTTCCTGCTCTCTGACTCTTGCATTGAACGTGAGGTTCAAAATAATATGATACAAAAGTTATAACTTCCTCCACAATATATGCATTAATAATAGAAGCCTCAATATGAGCCTTATTTTTTACTTTTTTTTTCAAGTGATGGAGGAATCTAATAGTAAAAAAAAATGTATTAGAAAAAAATTTATATTAAAATTGATCAAATGTACTAACAATGATAAAAAAAAAGAAAAAGTTCACCTTTCAAATGGATACATCCATCGAAATTGAACAGGACCTCCAACTTTAGCCTCATATGACAAGTGAACCAAAAAATGTTTCATGGAATCAAAAAATGCCGATGGAAATATTCTTTCTAAGTTACACAAAATGATTTGAATGTCTCTCTCTAATGTCTTCATGTGTGAATGACTCAATACTGTCAAGAAAATATAATGAAGGAAAATGTTTAATTCCATAATTGCACCCCATATAAAATTTGGTAACAGTTCCTTAAAAACAATAGGAATTAGTCTTTCTATGAATATATGACAGTCATGACTTTTCAAACCAATCAATTTGCATTCCTTCAAATCGACGCATTTGCCAAGATTAGAGACATAACCATCAGGAAATCTCAATGATTTCAACCATTCACAAACAATCCGTCTCTGATCCTTATTCAATGTATAAACTGCTTTTGGTTTTGGTCCCCTACTATTTTCATAAACGTCAAGGGCGGGTCGTTTACAGATGAGACACATATCTTTTCTTGCATTAAGATTGTCTTTTATTTTTCTAGTAATATCCATCACCATATTTATCAGATTATCAAAAACATTCTTTTCAATATGCATTACATCAAGATTGTGATGAATCAAATTACTCTTTCAATATGGTAAATCCCAAAATATACTTCATTTAGTCCATTTATGCGTAATTCCATAGTCATATGTTGTAACATTTGATTCTTCAATAACAGATGGAAAGTTAATCACTCTATGCCATAAGAATTGACCAATGAATCTCAATGGTGGAGGTGTTCTTTCAATTATATTCTTAGTGAATTCTTCTTTATTTCTTCTGAATTTATGATTAGGCGGTAAAAATTATCTATGGCAATCAAAATAACTCGGTTTCTTTCCATGTTTCAATCTGAATGACTTTGATCTCTCCATACATATTGGACATCCTAAAATTCCCACTGTACTCCATCCCGATAACATACCATAAGCAGGAAAATCATTAACGGTCCAAAGAAGCACAACTCTCATTGTGAACATCTGATTAGTATGAACATCATATGTAGAAACACCCTCATCTCATAGTTGTTTCAGCTCGGCAATCAGTGGTTGCATGTAAACATCTATTAACTTCTTGGGATTATGAGGGTCAGGCACAATCAATGTTAAAAACATATACGATGTTTTCATACACATACCGGATGGAAGATTATATGGAGTTACGATAATTGACCAACAAAAATAAGTTCTTCCTTATTTGCCAAATGGAGCAAATCCATCAGCACATAGACCCAACCTAATGTTTCAAGTCTCATTCGCAAACTCAAGATATGTTCTATCAAAATTTTTCCATGCCTCTGCATCTGATGGATGACACATTAGCCCCTCCTCTGTTTCATGATTTGCATGCCAAGTCATGTGTTCAGCAGTTACCTTTGATGCATAAAGCCTTTGCAATCTAGGAGTTAAAGGCAAATAAAACATTTGTCTGAATGATTTACATCGCTTATTACGATTTGATCCTGTGGTACTCTTGTACCTACATTGATTACAGGATTTACAAGTCTCTAAATCTGCTTTATCTCCCCAATATAGCATACAACTATCTCTGCAAATATCAATTCTTTGCATCGGAAAACCTAATCTTTCACAAGTTTTTTCATACTGTAAAAATCGTTCGGCATTATATGATCACGTGACAATACTTCTCTAATAACTTGAACAAAATTATTAAAATAATCTTCGGACACATTATACTCAGCTTTAACACTCAATAATCTTGCGACGAGAGATAATTTAGTGTGACTGTCACAACCAGACCATATGGGTTCATCTGCAGCTCTCAACACATCTTAAAATTTAAGATATGGTTCATTGTATACATTTTCATGAACACCAGTTACTTCTACCTCCTCCAAAGGCGATGAATAATTGGTATACATGTGTTCAATTGTTTGAGGATAACTAGAACTTACAGCATTTGTTTCAGTATTCAAATTATGATCAACTACATCAACTATCATCCTCTGATATGGATTGAATTGAGTATAATATCTTTGATCTCCACTAACTGTCCTTTGTAGGTTTCGTCCAACCTCTTCATTGGATATGAACGGTTCACTATGACATGTCCAATTATAAAAAATTAGAGTAAAACCAAATCTACAAAGATGTTCTCAAACTTTATCACACTGAAAAAATTTATCATTATGATATTTTTTGCACGGACGCCTTAATTTATTTCAATCCATAAACTCAACATTGCTACTAGCAAAATTCAAAAATTATTCCAAACCCATAATAAATTCATCGGTTAAACCACGACGTTCTGGTAATTTTTTTTATACATCCAACTTCTTTCTCGCTCCATTTGTCCTATTTCAAAATTTATATCAAGGATTAATTTTATTTTTTCTATATTTCATCCATATTAATCTAACAATAAATTTATACTGAAAATAAATTCTTCTAGCGCTTATTGTGCTTTTGTATGATATTGAATTACAAACTATAATATATCGAACAAATATTATATATTTACAGTAAAATTTTTACTTAAAATAAAACATTATTTATATCTATTATAAAATAATAATGCTATAAATTTATGAATTTACAATATATATACTTGCCCTGGTGGAAGCAACTGATGAGCTCACAATCGAACACTTCAAGAACACACGGATCACCTGAAGGATGAAGTACGACAAATCTATGAAAAATAAAACATTAGTTTTGTATTTATATTATACATTATACTGATTTATATAATTTGAATAACATTTTAACTCTATTGTGACGGCGATGAACGACCCAACTTGGTCGTGCATGCGGAGCCTGGAACAAACGCTCCAACTGGGACGACGATGAACCACCCAAGCTAAGTGCGCGATGCAGGGGCCGACAATGAACCTCACTTGTTGTGTCGTCGTGTCCCTACGATGTGCGCACGTGGTAGCCGTCAGGTAGTCGTAGCGATACCGCTTACAAAGTGCGGCGCGCACCGCCGGCGCGAGAGTTGCTATAAGAGGGGAGAAGAAATCATAACGGATCGGGGAAGCGCATGAGGATGGATCGAGGAAAGGAGGAAGGAGTGTTAATTAGGAGAAAATTGACGATGAATTCTATTTCGTTGCAAAATTCATTGCCAAATTAGCGATGAATACTCGATTCGTCGCCAATTTAAATTACCCACGAAAAAATTTTCGTCGCTAAATTTATTGTAAATTTTGCAACGAATTGATGTAATGGAATCACAAATTTGCAATGATATTTGCGACAAAAATGAATTTGTTGGAAATGTAAATAATTTTGCAATAAAAAATTTTTTGTTGAAAATTTCGTTACTAATTTGCGACGAAATTTAGAATTCGTCGCAAATTTTGTTACAGATTTACAATAAATTATTTTCATTGCTAAATTTTGTCACTAAATTGATGTATTTTTATAGTACACAACTTGCCCCTCGCTACAAGTCCTCATGAGGCGCTAGAGGACCTGGCCATTCCAGGCGTGTCCCTAACAAGGATCAAAGGTCGTGATTGATTGTGAACCTCAAGTATATGACCCAAATAAATACTAACCATAATTAATTAGGTACGTAGACACCCAATAGGAGTGAGTCGTGATAATTAAGGCATGGCGGAGCTTGCAGATAAGATAAGGGTCGATTCCGAAGGAGGTCTAAAGTTCTTTCTTAGATTCAGATGACCCCCACGTATCTTAGCCATCACGTCAAGACTCATAGAGTCCTCCGTGATTTACCTCCCTCACAATGGCCGTAGAACAGGCTGGTGGGAGCTGCTAGATTGATGAATTCCAACCTTTTATGAGTGGTAGGGCATGGTTCAAACACAAACTCAATCCATCACTTGGACAAGGCCCTCCCTCTTAGAGCCTAAACCATCCATACTCTAAGAGATTGGTAATCATATGGATTAATGAATGAGCCATATAAAAGAGGTAAAATTAGTAACAATAAAGGGATCCAAACTTCATCATTAAGTCATTTTTCACGGATAGTCATGCTGAATAAAGACTCAATCCTAAGATTATATTTCACTTTTTTTTTTAATAATCTTGTAAAACATCATGTTGCCCAAAGACTCAAACCTTCATTTAACATGAGTTCATCTTATGTCAGTTCATCGGTATTCTAAGCTTGCTCTAACATGTTGTCGCAGCTCGTTAATCATCTAGAAAGTCCACCTCTTTTTAGGCTGCGTTAGAGTATTCGTTGCTAGAAATGCTCCATGTCATTCTTCACTGATCAGTTAGAAGCTCACCCTGTTACAAACTATCAAACTAACAACTGCTCAATTCTTCTTGTCCTCGAATCCACCTCGCTAAGAATTATTGATCTCTTGGGCATCCCGTGCTATTTTGCATTCATCACCTTTGAGCTCATCTTGTTATAGACCTCTGAGCCATTGAACATCGCCATCCAATCAACCTGAGTGTGTCAAGTCTTCTATTACAACAACTCAACCATGCATGTCCACTCACAAGCCTTGTGATCTCCATTCACTTGAAGCTCACATCAATACCACATGCAAACCTAACTTATACTTTTTTTTTTAATCAAACACATCGAAAAAAGTCAGCCGAAACCAATCACTTGAAAGCATCATTACATCAACACACAAATCACCTAAAATATTCCCCACACAAAGTCATTTCATAATATATTAGCCACGAACTTTCATTAAGAAAAGAAAGTTGAAAGGATTATCAATAAAGTGCCTCAAACCCACTCCCAAAAAAATGGATGGACAATGTGGCCTTCCAGTTTCTTTAGCTCCCCTCGCTAAACTAAAAATAAAAACATCAATGCAATTCCCATGTGTATGTATCCCAATTAATGATTGTCAACAACAGACCCATCTCTAGAGTGAAGGATCCATTTGACCATACAGTAGTGACTAGGTGGGCTTGCGTAAGAAGAGATAACTTGGTGCAGGGTTAGTGTCGCATGAAGACTCAAAAAGAGCTCCTTGAGATTTATGTAAAAATAATAATTGTATTTGTATAGTAATTTTGATTTGAAATTTCTAAATGTCGGATGATGAAAGAAACTTACGGAATAATAAGTATTATACCTCAATTGATGATCCCAAAGTCCGAGACTGCTGCAAATTCAAATCACAAACAATCCATAGTCGAAATGATAGTCATAAATTTTGAACTACCACTGCAACGTCACAATGTCTCAAACCTCTAGCCAGTGATTATGTAACGATAACTCTCTTGTTCTTCACAACAAGATATAGTTCACTATACATCCTCTATGTTTGATACTTTCACCTTCCTCACTTGATTCATCATCAATATACTTCTCACAAGAAGTATCATTTATAGGAGAGTATCAAAAATATGGCTAGTGGGGTCATAGGATAATGGGTGACCCCATTATTCCATTTTGAATGCCCCAATGTTAACGGTTAACAACATCTTCCACTTGCACATGAGAACATCTTTTTATTTGTCATTAGATCCATCACATCATCCTACTAGGCTTCCATATAGGATTGGACGTCATGCGATTTGCAAGTACACTTGTAAACAAAAATGACTCAATACACTTATTAGGATGATTGAGTAGTCATTATTGTATCAAAAGATACAATGCTCATTGCACCCCAAATGTAAGACTAATTACATCCGTCGAGCTACTTTCCTCATCAAAAGTAATCCTCAGATTTCATTCGATATTATATTCACTAATATGTTTAATTCCTATATGGATGAACATAAAAGATTAGTCAGTGAATATAAGATAATGATGCATTGTTAATTGGTCTTCCTTTTCTCAAACTCGAATATATCAGTCTCAATTCAGCTGCTTTCCTAGATTTATCCCTCAGACCTCAATTTATCTTTCGAGTCATCAATAAACAGACAAAAATAGCAAACACTAAATTAGAACCTTAAGAAATGATCGAAAGTCATAAGGGCACAAGAAATCTCACCCAGAGGATCTCGGGTCTTACACAATGGGACTTGGGGATATCAAATTATTGTCTCAAATAATATGACTCCCACTATCCTTAGTCATTTTACCACATACGATCTGACCCACTAAGGCTTCTCACCAGCTGTCTGGTCTCCCTGACCCAATTGGACTTCATGTTAGTTGCCCGATCTCCTGACTCAACTAGTCTTCATGTCAGATGCCCAGTCTCCTGACACATCTGGACTTCCTGTCTGGTATCCAATCCTCCTGATCTATCAAGTCTTCTACCTAATATCTGGTCAACATGACCTACTAGGACTTTCAATACTTTGCCTAGTATTCGGTCTGCCTGACCTACTAGGACTTTCTTGTTAAGCCTACATACTTAACACGCATATTAAAACACAAGATGATCCTAACTTTAACTATGGTTCATACATCAAAACTAAGGAGTAGTGCTCTTTGCACTAACAATCTCTCCCTTTTTGATGTATGACAACACATCGGTTAAAGTTTGGAGAATTTATATATCAAATTGCAATGCATCAATTTCAACACATATTCATATATTCACATGCAATGCATCAAGCTCAAGTATAAAGTTTAAGTTCATATGCAATGAATGAAACCATGAAATGATTCTTAATATCAAGTAAGTGTAATAAATTTAAATTTTACTTCTCTCTTTTTAATAATAACTTTAAACCTCTCTCCCCCTTTGGCATACATCAAAATACCAATAGCTTTCAACTGCCAAAATTCATAGTTCAAACCATTCAGTAAGTTCAAGTGTTTAGCTTTCAAAATAGGCAAGATTGGTTAAAAGTTAAGTTTATGAAATAGTTCTTAAACATTTCAAAGGACATAAGCATTTAAGCTTTTCAAAAAGACTTAAGTTTTTCTAAGTAAATGAACATTTCGAAGTACCTAAGATTTTTAAAAGACTTATGATTTTCAAAGTGAATGTGCATTTCAAAGTACTTAAGCTTTTTCAAAAATTTCCAAAAATTACTAGTTTTTCAAGATAAGCTTTTGAAAATGTGCTTTTCAAAGTATATAAGTGTTTCAAAAGATAAGAAAATTTCTAAGATTTTGAAAACACCTTAAAAATTTCTCCCCCTCAATAAGAACTAAGTGTTTTGAAAATCTTTTAAATTCCCTCTTTAATTGTTTCTTCCCCTTATTAAAGCATTCAATTTTTTAAATTGTTTTCTCCCCCTTTAATTCAAGCCATGCAATTAACAAGTTTTGAAAAATTATTTTCTCCCCCTCAATTCAAGCTTTAATAATGTAAAATATAAATGCAATAAGAGTTGTCCAAGCATGAATCCTTACTTGAAAATATATTGAAAATATACATCTAAAATTTGTCCTTAAATCAAATGTCTAACTCTTGGAAATCTCAAATGATATAAAATTATCATAAAGTCTTGGAAAAGAGTTAGTCACCGAGGTGATCATTTTGCTTTAAACCCCTTTTGGTTCATATCGATGCACTGAGTCTACATCTAGAACTAGGGGTGCAATCCTAACTTCTCATGCTCATCTTCGTGGCTCAATACATAAACAGGTAATCCTAGGTGTTTGTGAGATGTGAAGGCTTGCCTAATTCTATAGCTTCATGAAATCTAAACTTAACCTAGGTTAGATCAATTTTAATTTTCTTAGTGAAAATATAGTATTTACTTAGTAAAAAAATAGATTTGAAATGATAAAACATTAAAGAAACATATTCCATCAAGCATAACCCCAATTAACTATTAATTCAACAATCAATACTTAAGATAAAATAAATATTTGAAATTTTAATTACATATGTCCATAGTAAGTCAACTATAAAGTCCTAATCTGAGGAAGAGGGAGGTGGATGAGGATGGCTCATGCCCTAAGATCGAAGCATCTCCATCATCTCTCTGTGCTTGTCCCTTTGCTGCTGGAGCATCTGCATCATCTCTAGATGTTGCTACTCCTGAAGCTGCATCGCATCCTCTAGTTTGGATAATCTCTCGACTACTGTGGAGGAGCAGGAAGTCCAAGAAAGGAAGATAAGCCATGAATCTCATAATCTGGTGGCTCCTCACTCCTATCTGGCTGATGCTCCGAGTTAGGCTGAGGCTGAGGCTATGGTCCATCCCTCCTCTAGGTTAGAACATTATTTTCATCTAGACCTATTTTAGCTAATGGAAATTGTCTAGATCCTAGCATGTCGTACTCAGTGAGTTGTTTGACATTATCTGTGATAACATCAAACCCTAATGTAGCTAATAGAGATGTGATGACATGGCAATAGGGCATATGTGCCCTACCACTAGTAACGACCCTAGAATGATGAATGATAGACTGAAATATCTATAAACTAATCTTTTTGACTCTTTTTGGCATTTGCTCTTGTTGTGCCCTTGTTGCCTGCACTCAAAGCAATATGATTTTTATTCTTAAGAATTGCATTTGAGTTACCTTCCATGGTGGTCGTAGGAGAGGTGTGATCTAGTTCTTTATTTCTCCCGGATGTGGAGGGTTCCTCCATTTGCTCTTGTTCCGACATTGAATCTCTAACCTCCCCCTCAATCCTAGAAGTAGAGGTTTCTTTAACTTGTTCTTCCTCGGATGTTGAGCATCTCTCAACTTTCGAATTCTTAAGAGCTTGGGATGATGAGTTTGATTCTTCTTCGATCTTGTCATCTTCTTTACTTTGAGTTGATGAGGGTTCTTCATGGAACTTGACCAAATTGTTTTATAAATCCCTTGCATCCTGATAACCAACTATCTTGGACAAAATGTCGTTAGGTATTAACTTAACCAATATTTTTCCTACCTTATCATTGGTCTCAGACTTTTTAAGTTGCTCCTTAGTCCATCTCTTCTTCTTAAGAAATCCACCCTTCTTGCCCCTTGGAGGTTCGAATCCATCTACAAAAATAAACCAATCTTCTATATTACACATTAGAAAATACTTCATCCTACTTTTTCAATACCCGAAATTCTCTCGGTCGAAAATGGGTGGAACGTTGATGTCATAGCCCGATCCATCATTAAACAACTTCATCTTCCTTGATGCTTCTGATGGGGTTGGGGTTTTTTCTAATCAGATTAAGCTTTTCTTGGGCAGTTTATGTGTTGGTCGAGCAGTAAGAGCACTTCACGAGAAGTTTATATTCTTCCTGAGCAATGTATGTGGATTCCGAGCCCAATAGGGGTAAGTAGTGCAGTGGTGTTCAGAATTGAAGTATAAAGTTGGCCGAGCAGTTTATGTTCTTCATGAGCACTGTATGTGGGTTCCAAGCTCAGTAGGGGTAAGTAGTGCAGTGATGTTCGAAAGTGAAGTATAAAGTTGGCTGAGCAGTAAGAGCACTTCCCGAGTAGTTTATGTTCTTCCCGAGCAGTATATGTAGTTTCCGAGCCCAGTAGGGGTAAGCAGTGCAGTGGTGTTTAGAAGTGTAGTGTTGGTCGAATAGTTTATTCTTCTCCCGAGCAGTCTATGTTTTTCCCAAGCAATCTATATGTTTCCCGAGTCCAATAGGGTGAGTAGTGCAGTATTGCTCAAGTATAGTATTGACAGAGCAATGTATGCTTCTCCTAAATAGTCTATGCTTTTCCTGAGAAGTCTATGTGTTCCCGAGCAGTCTATATGTTTCTGAGCAGTGTATATAATTTTCGAGCCCAGTAGGGTGAGTAGCGCATTATTGCTCAAGTATAATATTGATAGAGCAGTGTATGCTTTTCCTGAGAAGTCTATAGGTTTCCCGAGAAGTATACTTATTTCTTGAGCAGTATGTTTATTTCTCGAGTCATATATGGGTTTCAAAGGTTCCTTCTGTACATGGTGAAATGAGGAGGAATGGGTATTCTAAAATATTGGGGATGGCAGGAAGAGTTTGAGGAGGATAAAAGTGATTAACATAAGATATGTTGTCATTTGTTTATATATTTTATTTAATTAATATTTAGCAGGGAAATATAGGGTATATGAAGCATTTGAAAGAGATATTTTGAATATGGGCTGGAGAAGCGGTTACACTTGATAGCTGGGTGAGGGTATTGGAGTAAATTCACTTCAGGGAGGTGGCGAGATGAAGCATCTATAAAAGGGGCAGAGGTAGAAGGAAACAGGGATGATTGTTTCTTTGTTATTCGGTACATCAAAGATCTTCTCACTTCTTCTTCTTCATTCTTTCTACATTGCTACTTTTTTCATCCTATTGTTTCTAACTTGAGCGTCGGAAGGGGCATGTCGGGAAGTCGACCCATCTCTAATACTTTCTCATGAAGTGACAGATTCATCTTGCCAAGGTGATCGAAGGAGATCTAACTAGAAGTTCCTAGATCTGAGGCAATAGGAGGAGATCCACAAGAAGGGGGAAGGGGATCTTAGCAGGTCGAAGAAGTGAACACCATCAAATTGGCACCGTCTATGGGAAATGAACAAAAAGTCATGATGGTGAACACTAGGAGGACGTTGAGGGAACCGATGGAGGAGGAGAAATCTATCTCTAGTACTTGTAAAGGAGGCACCAGCAAAAGGTGTCACGAACCCTTGTACAGGGAAGATCTTATGCAAGTGGTGGCTCTGTGATGGATCAGATGTCACAAAAGGCCACCCTGAAGAAGGTGAAGGAGGAGGATGTATCTGATGATGACTCTGAAGAAGAGGTGGTCATAGTCTCTCGCCCGAAGAATGATTCCTCTCACTTCTGCAAGCAAGAAAAGGGAAATAAAAAGAAGTGCGTAGCTCCTCTGAAGAGTACGTAATCTAAGGGGGAGGTTCCTTTTGTAAGTACTCTTGTAAAAGTAGAAGAGTCAAATCCCTTTACTAAGGATATCCTGAATGAAGAGTTACCTCGGCACTTCCGAATTCCTCAGATGCCCAAATACACTAGTTCCTCTAATCCTAAGGATCATTTGAGTTCATTTGAAAATTTTGCTTTATTGTACCGTTATACCGATGGAGTTAAATGTCGAGTGTTTCTTACTACATTAGTAGGACCAGCTCAACAATGGATTAGTGATTTGAACGCCCAAATTATTGCTTCATTTAAGGATTTATCGACATTATTTGTAAGACATTTTCTAGCTCTAAAAAATATTTGCCTCAACTGTTGAGCCTTTTTTATCTTAAACAGAGAGGTAAGAAAGTCTGCGATAATATGTGCAGAGATTTACACAGTCAACTCAAGAAATTCTCACTATAGAGTTTGGTATGATGGTAGGGGCCTTCACTTAAGGGCTCAGAGAAGGGGATTTCTTTAAATCTTTAGCTAAGAGGCCTCCTACAAGTTTTGATGATTTATTATCCCGGAAGGAGAAGTTTATTAATCTTGAAGATGCTCAAAAGTCTAGGCAAACTTCTCGGGATTATAGAACAGTAGAAATTCCAAAGAGGAGGGCTAAATGGGTAAGACCCGCCCGGCCTTCATAAGACAGATCTCTATATGCTCCGCAGTTCAGGTTTTATAAGGAGTGGGTTATGCATATCTGTGAGCAACAACAGTTATTAAGAAGGCATTTTGGAGCTACTAGAGGACCTAGGAGGTTTCTATTGGTGTAGGGGCACCTAAGTCGAACCTGTATTTTGATTATGGAAAAAGATGCAAAGTCAAGGATATATCATTATCTCACGAGCTGAATCGAGTGTGCAGAAAAGTGTTAAAGCTGGAGCTGAAGGCTAGCGACACCCGGAGGGAGCCGCGGTGGTCGGGCGACACTTGAGTGATTTCGGAGGAAGCCAAAGGAATCGAGTGGAAGGCCGGAAGCGAAAGCGACACAGTAAGTATCAAGGTAAAGCTCGTGTGTGTGAGAGTAAGAGAGGTCGCATTCTCTTTACGGGGATGATCTTAAGCGTAGATCTGACCAAAGACATCCTATAGATAGTTTAGGTTGAGATCAGACGATCGACGACCGTCGAAATAATATTTTTGTTAAGCTAACTTTACCCTGCAGCTAGCATCAGTCGACTGCTAGCTTGGAGGACTCGACTGCCATCAATCAGTCGACTGCTTGCGGTCAGCACTCGACTGATGGTCAAGGATCAGCCTCGAGAAGTCAAGCTCTATCACCATTTTTCAAGGAGTTTTTGTGCCCAATTCCTATTGGTTGAAGACCCATTCGATGAGGGGCTTAAAGGCTCTAAAAGGAGGGCTTGTCTAGGGTTTTTCATCAATTAAAAAGCTTCCAAGTGCTTCTGGTACACTACGAGTCTCCGACATTCCTACGACGAAGCTCTACAGACACGATGACTAGGGTTTCATCTTTTCATCTACGAGTCGTTGGTATAATCTTAGTTTAATTCCATTCTATACTTCTTTTTATTTTGGTTTTATCGTAACGAGAAGAGGGGGAGTGTCCCTCTATCTCGAGTCTCTTTCATGGTTTTTGTATCCGATTAACTCCTACCTCTAACGAGGAGGAGTTCATTAGTGATTTGCCCTCCGTGCGTGATCAAGGATCACTAGGGCCTTGGAGTAGTAGCCGAAGGCTACGAACCAAGTAAAAAATATCTTGTCTCTTTTATTGTTTCATTTATCTTTCCGCTGCACTTAATTATTTTGAAATGAATTCGAAAGAAAGAAAAAGTTTTATCGCTATTCACCCCTCTCTAGCGATCCGCTTCGATCCAACAGTTTCCATCTCTTACTTTTTGTTCCTATCATCAAGAGTATGGGCACAATACTCAGGACTGCCAGCAGTTAGACTTTTAACTACAAAGAATTATGGTGGATCATCCCCATATTAAAAATATGGTTATGCACCCTGCTCCTTATCAGTAGAGGTTTGGAGGAAGAAATTATGGTAGAGGAAATATGGCGAGGCCTTTTATGAACTGACCTATATAGTCTGCTCAACCAAGAGAGATAGCTCCTAACAGGATAGTGTCTGTTGATCAACCTCCTGTTAGAAGGTCTATTAATATGATTTCTGGAGGTTCCACTAATGGAGATTCTAATAGAGCTCGGAAGAGACACAATAGAGAAGAATGTGTAGCTATTACCGCTCTTCCTAGAGCAAGAGGACCTATGTTGGGGTTTGATTCTAGTGACTTAGAGGGAGTAATGACCCCTCATACTGATGCCTTAGTCATTCGAGCCCTCATTGCTAATTTTGATTTAGGAAGAGTTTTGTAGACCTTGGCAGTTTAGTGGATATTCTTTATTGGTCAGCTTTAGAGCAAATGGGAGTTAATGTTACTGATTTACAATCGGTCAACACCTCTTTATTTGGGTTTTCTGGTCATGAGGTGCAGCCAATGGGTCAAATCAACCTCTATCTTTAGGGGAGGAGCCGAGGAGAAGAACATCACTTATTAATTTCACAGTTGTTAACATGCCTTCTTCTTATAATGCTATCCTGGGTAGACCTGTTATGAGCAGTTTGCAGGTTGTGGCTTCCCATTATCATAAAAAAATTAAGTTCCCTGTTAGAAATGAAGTAGGAGAGGTTAGGGGTGATCAACAACTATCTCGAAGGTGTTATGTAGATTCTATCTGAACGGGTCAGAAGGGAAAAGTTGTTAATAAATCTTTTCATAAGTTTAATCAGTATGGATATACAGTATGTGTTATTCAGAAGGGGGGGTGTGGAAGAAATAGGAGAATCTGATAAAGAATCAATTGTATTAGATGATAAATGTACTGAACATGTTACATTTATAGCTTAGGATCTTCCTCTACAACTTAAAACTGATTTAATACAATGCCTTTTTAAAAATGTTGATATTTTTGCATGGTTACCACAAGACTTATCAGGAATTGATCCTACTGTCATGGAGCATAAACTATATATTCTGCCTACTTTATCTCCTGAAAAATAGAAACGTCGACACTTTGGAGCTGGGAAGGATGCTATTATTAAGGAGGAAGTATATAAGTTGTTGAGAGTAGGACACATTAGAGAAATACAATATCCGACCTAGCTATATAATATAACATTAATACCTAAGCCCTCGGAAAAAATGGAGGATGTGTGTGGATTTCAAAGATCTTAATAAGATTTGTCCCAAAGATTATTATTCTCTGCCTCGCGTTGATTAGTTAGTAGATTCCACTACAGGGCATCAGTTTATCTCAATGATTGATGCTTATCAACGGTACCATCAGATACCATTAGCTGTGGAGGATCAGAATAAAGTTAGTTTTATTACTGCAAAAGGGACTTTCTGTTATGTGGTTATTCCCTTCGAGTTAAAAAATATTGGAGCTACTTATAAGAGATTAATGGATAAAATTTTTTAGAAGCAATTGGGGAGGAATGTAGAAGTATATGTGGATGATATCTTAGTTAAAACTTTATATCCCGAGCAATTAATATCTGATCTAGAGGAAACTTTTGGCACTTTGCGCTAGTATAGAATGAAGTTAAATCTAGAAAAGTGTGTATTTGGGATAACTTAGGGTCATTTCTTGGGATATGTTGTTACTGAGCAGGGTATAAAGGCTAATCCTATTAAAATTGATGCTATTCAACAGATGCAACCTCCAAAAAATTTAAGGGAGGTACATCAGTTATTGGGCAGAATTACTACTTTATCTCGATGTATATCCCAATCAGTAGATAGAAGTCTTCCTTTCTTTAAGATTTTAAAAAGAGCCACTCAATTTCAATGGGATGACATTGTGATAAAGCTTTTAAATCTTTGAAAGAATACTTAATTGAGCCACCTTTCTTAGCTAAGCCTCAGCTTGGAGAAATGTTATGGATATATTTAGCTCTTTCTGAAGTTGCTGTGAGTTCAGTATTAGTCCGAGAGGATAAGAGTCAATAACATCCAATTTATTATATCAACTATTTGAAGAAGAGACCTGAAATTCGTTATACTAATTTGGAGAAGTTAACTTGGGGATTGGTTTTAACAGCTCAGAGACTATGACCTTATTTTCTATCACATGCTTTGGTGGTGCTCACTGATACTCCTTTGGGCAGAATACTTACTCATCCAGAGGCTATGGGAAAGCTTATCAAGTGGACTATTGAACTCAGTGAATATGATATTACTTATTAGCCTTGTACCTCTATTAAAGCACAGGCATTAGCAGACTTCTTGGTGGAGACTATACATAAAGAAGAATTTGATCCATAGGTGATATATGTTGATGGGTCCTCTAAAAAGGAAGGTTGTGGAGTTGGGGTAATTTTGATTTCACCGCAAAGAGAAGAAGTTAAGTTAGCAGTTAGATTGCATTTCAGGGCCACTAATAATGAAGCTGAATATGAAGCCTTACTTATAGATTGCAGGCTGCTAAGAACATAGGAGCTGAGCAGGTAATAGTGCATATGGATTCTCAGTTGGTAGTACAATAGATTGGGGGAGGATTTGAATTTAAGGATGATAAGTGTAAAAGTTATTGTGAGTTGGTGGAGAAGGTCAGGGGGAATTTCTCAGAAGTATTGATAAAAAAGATTACTCGAATAAAAAATCAGAAGGCTGATGAATTGGCTCAATTGGCTAGCTCTTTGGGAAATTGGAATACTTGTGAAGTGATTGCACAGATTGAATTACTTCCTCAGGGAGAAAGATCAAGAGAATTAATAGAGGATGATTGAAGGAAAGAGTTAGTCTCATTTTTCAAGATAAGAAGATGTCGAGTGATTCTGTAAGGGCTCGGCAATTTAAACAGCGGGTGGTTTAGTTTTGTATGATAAAGGAAATTCTATATAAAAGAACTTGTGTTGGACATTTACTGCATTGTTTAGGAAAAGCAAAAGCAAGCTATGTTCTGAAAGAGGTACATGAAGGAGCTTGTGGGAGTCATATAGGAGGTCGGGCATTGGCTCGGAAGGTGTTGTTAGTCGAATATTTTTGGCCTACTTTGATGAAAGATTCTATCTGATTGGTAATGATGTGAAAGTTATCAAGGCATCATAATTGGCGGCAACATCAATCAGTAAGTATATGAAGGCGATTGTAGCGGCTTGTCCTTTTGATCAGTGGGGTATGGATATAGTAGGGACATTTCCGATCGGAACAGGTCAAAATAAGTTCTTGCTAGTAGTCATTGACTATTTTTCTAAGTGGGTAGAGGTTGAGCCCTTGGCTCATATTACTTAGCAGATGGTATTGAAATTTTTATGGAAAAACATGTTAGGGCAATCAATCCATGAATGATGTGTTTTGATGTGTGTGGCAAAGGTTTAAGTTAGGTTGTTTGTGGATTTGATATGTGTGTTGAAGTCGTACAGGATTTAGTAATTCACACATGGTGATAGCATTGGTGAGTTCACCATCTCATGACTCGGTCCTTGAGTCGGTGAAGGATGACATTGCGGAAGTCGTGCGCTTGGTGCATCTGAGGGACCATCGGACAAAAAGAATTGGAGTGAAGCCAAGGAAGTAGACTTCAGGGCTAGATGCGAAGGATGGCATTGTGAAGCCGTGTGCTTGGTGCATTCAAGAGACGTGGCAGGAAGAAGAGAGCTTCAAGGCGAAGGACTCCAAGGGAGATAAGAGTGAGCGATTGTAACCCAGGACGGGATAGCTCATAGATGAACTTGACCGAATGGCTAAGTCAAGTGTCAGATGCTCAACCAAAGGTTGGTTTGAGAGTTTACCCGACACCAGTCGATTGCTATAGGTAGCAGTCGACTGCTCTGGGTCGATGGAACTCGATCGGTGTTATTGAGCTTTACGCCCAACATTGATTTGCTAGGGTTTGCGATCGGCCAAGGGACAAGACGGCGATCGTGTCGAGGCAAGTTCGGGCCGAGAAGGTTGTTCGGTCAGTGATCGCCGATCACTCGGTGATCTCCATCGGTGGGTGATGGGGATGATCGATCGTGATGTAGAGTCGTTGGTGAAGCCAACATGGATAAGGTCGTTGCGAGGCAACGACTATAGCAGCAGTCGACTGATGATTGCATCAGTCGACTGCTCAGTGTCCAACGGGAAGAATGACCTCTTCCCTATAAGAAGAGGCCTTGGGTCACTTGGGATGGTTGTGCTTAACCTCTAAAGTTCTCTCAAGTGCCCAACATGATTTCTACTCCTCTTCCTTGAGTTTATTTCAATCATATTGTAAGAGGAGTGATTCTTGTAAAGAAAGGCTTACCTCCACCTTGCTTAGTACAAAGGAAAGATTAGTGGATTAAGAAAGGAGTGATTCACCTGGGACGAATCGGTCGTGGATTAGCGGCAAGGGTCATGAACCACGTTACACACTTGTGTTTGGGTATACCTTCTCTCTACTTTGTGTTTTGCTTTTAATTGTCTTTAGCTTTATTATTCCGTTGCGCTAACTCTAATTGTAGACGATTAAGCGAGCAACTTCCATCATCGTACACGAAGGGCTATTCACCCCCCTCTAGTCGGCCACCGATCCTCCAACAAAACATTGTGTGTCATTTTGGTATTCCTAGGAGGTTGATATCTGATAATGGTCGACAGTTTAGGGTAAGAAGTTAGCAAAATGGTGTCAAGACTTTAAGATTGAACAAGTATTTACATCAGTGGCTTATCCCTAGAGTAATGGACAAACTGAGGTAACCAATAGAGAATTAGTGCATAGATTAAAGACTAAGTTGGAGCATGTAGGGGGTAGCTGGGTTGAGGAGTTACCTAGTATACTCTGGTCTTTCCGAACCACTCCTAGGAGGGCTACAGGAGCAACTCCCTTTAGTATGGTATATGGCTCAGAAGCAGTATTGCCTGTAGAAGTTAGGGTGGAATATGCCCGAGTGATGACTTACTTCCCGAGTGACAACAGGGTGGCTTGGCATATGGAGTTAGACTTGATTCAAGAAAGGAGAGATACTGCTTCGTATAATGCTGAAAGGTATAGATTTCAAGTAATTAAATCTTATAATAAGAAGGTAGTGCCTCATTCTTTTCAAGTAGAAGATTTAGTGCTAAGGAAGGTGCTGCCCGAGGGATGTAAGGGTAAGCTAGGACCCAAATGGGAAGGACCCTTCCATGTGGAGAGCCGAGCAGGAATAGGAGCTTATTACTTGAAGGATGCTCAAGGGAGGCTTTTAGCAAGACCCTAGAATGTGTATCACTTGTGCCCTTATTTCAGTGGATAAAGCATTATAAAATTTATGTTTTTGTTCTTTTAAGAATAGTACAGTGTAGGAAAGTCATGTATTGTATTGCAAATATTATGGTAAATACAAGTTACATTTTTTCAACATTGGAAGGGAAAGGAAAATATAGTAAATCAGGAGGAGTGCGTCAATGGTATCGTCAATGTCTAAGAAGCTGGTAGAGCGCCCGGGAGGTGGATAGTCGGCTGCCTTGAATTGATTGATACAATCTTGGAAGCCCCATTGAAGGAAGACAAAGCCTCTGTCTAAGAACATATCATTGATAGCAACTGAAATCCAGGAGTTTTCATGAGAAGCACTAGTTCCTTCTTGAAGTGGTTGGGCTTTAAGAATGTCTAAAGTATTTTGTAAGAGGGTAGTTTGGAAATGAAGGGTTGATAGTTTTGCTCGATCGGCTTGTGCTTTTATATAGGAAGCTTGCAATTCTCTTTCAAATCTTTGATAAGCCTATTGTAATGCCAATTCTTTGGTTTGGCACTCTTGTAGTTCTTTTTTGAGAATGTTAGTGTATTAAGCCCATTGATTGTTTAAATGACTTATACTTGTGATACCCTACAGAAGTAGATGTCAGTATCAAAGAAAAGTTGATAAAGGAAATTGTATGCTAACCTCGTTAATGCTAGATAATAGAGAATTTGATAAGTCAGGTATTGAGGGAGAAGAGAGAGGGGTTTGGGGAGTTTGACAAATGGGTAGAGGTTGGATGGAAAGTGTTGACTGACGGGGATGGAGTTGAATAAAATTTATATGGGAAGGTGGTTGAGTATGGCTGGCAGCGTGTAGTAATAATGATTCTGAAAAAAAAAAGACAAGTAAAACTTACATATGTCATAACAAGTATACAGAGATACAGTCAGAGGAAGATATTACCGAGTGTGTCAATCGACTACAGAGGATAACTGGCCCTGATTAATAATAGTGTTGATCTGGTCAATAGTTGGTTCAAGTTGAAGCGTTCTTCTGATAATAATAATGTCAACATCTGATACTCTTCATTATCTCGGTAAGAACCTAAGGAAAGGCGAGGAGGAAGAGTGGTTAACCATATAGGGGGAAAAGGAAAGGGAGAGGGAGAATGCACAAAGAAGTAATGCTCCTTCCATCCTTTATGTGAGGAAGGGATGCCAGTAAGAAATTGAAAGTCCGACCAGGCTTGGAAGTAGAAAATGCCTATTTCTGATGATTTTTCTTGGAAAAAATAGTGGAAGAGAAAGGTCAAAGGGGTAATTGATAAGAAGGATGTGATAAGATAAAAGCCTAGAATGAAACGGAAGGAGTTAGAGCTTAGTTGATTTAAGGGGATAGAGAAATATTCAGAAACTTCTAAGAGAAAGGGATGAATGGGGAAGAATAGACCAACCTCTACTTGATTTGAGAAGAAGACATTAGTACGTCCAGGAGGTAGATGAGGACGCTCAGTGGAGTTAGTTGCAATAATATGGTAGCCTGAGGGAAGTTGTATTCGGGAAGAAAAGGATCAGCAGTGCTTTCCTATCATTTTGGAGCGTGTGGAAGCAAACCATAGATGGGGTATTGAAGAAAGGGGCTGCATTTTCTTGAAGATAGATGGTAATGGTTAGTGAAGTATTTATAGTGAAGGAACGGGGAGGAAAAATGGGAGAAATAACAACTTTTCCCGCTCAATTTGAGATAAGTAGACGTATGGAATCATATGACATTAGTTTGTTAGGGTAAAATTGATGGGTAAGTAAGGAATTTAGTTTTTGGCTGGGTGATAAGGGGGTATATCAATTTCTGATAAGGCATATGTAGTATTGGTATCTTCTGATAAAGTGGGTTGAAGACATGTTAGTTTTTATGGATTTCGTTATAGGCCATGTGTGCAAGTTATAGGGTGAGTTTGAAAGATCAAAAAGAACAACATACATTTTGGAATAAAGCATTTATCATAGAAAGGGTAATATGATGGGGAACAGGAGTATTAGTGGGCAGTGTATACAGTACAAATGCATAAGTCTTGCATACACTTGGTATGCATAAGACATATACAGAAATAATAAGGGAGAATGATCATTGCAAAGTTGCTTAAGTACAGAAGACATTTACAGGAAAATTGAGTATTCATTCATGAAATATGATAAGTTCATTACAAAAGGTTGGAATTGTTCATTATAGATAATACTAAATACAAACCTATGACTCAGAGTTGGTATCCGAGTCAGTGTCAAAAGCCTTCAGTGGGAATTTTTTATAAGCCTCTTCTATGTTAAGTTCAAGGTTGGGAAGGCCAAGTAAGAAGAGATTTTTCTCATTAACTATTTGCAGTGCGCCTTCAAATACCGTCTGGAAATGTTTGGCGTATTTCTTTGTCGTTTGAGTTAGGATCTTGGATTGTTGGGATGCCCATCATTCAGCTTCTATTTCTTTGAGTTGAGACAGCTCTTCATTAAGGTGACTGGCTTGTCTAGTCTGCTCATTAGCTACATTTGCCAGTCCATGAAAATGCTTCTTTAGTATATCAAAATGGAAGTGGAATTCATCTAGACTATTGTGGGTTCTATCTTTGAGTTCAATGAAGGCATCTATGAGATCTTCCATAGGCTGGAAACACTCGCCTGACTGGAGGTGCCAGTCCCCCTCTTTTTGTATCCATTTCTAAATTTCTAATTGTAGAGAGACTATTGTTCAGTTTGACACTTCAACATGTTCTTGTAACCATCTGATATGGGTATCTTTGAGGGAAAGTTCTCCTTTCATCTTTTGTGTGTCTTTCTTATGTTGGATAGAAATTTTCACTTTCTCGGCTGTTAACTGATCTCATTTAGCAGACAAGTTTCTATTTGGAGTTGTAGCCATTGTATTTTCTTTTGGTACTCAATTTCTTTTATAGCTTGGTCGGGAGAGGTAGGAGGACTCATTTGTAATCCCAACGAAGAGGTGGAGGGTGCATCAGGGCTGGTCAGGACACCCTTTGTGGAAATTGAGGGGACGGGTGTCATAGTAGGTTGAGGTGTTTCTGTGTAGGAGGTCGAGGGTTTATATTGTTGCCTCTAAAATTCATCAAACCATTACCCAAATGTCTAAAGTTTGGAGGTACTTTGAAAAATGAATAAAAGTAATATAAAATAGTTTATTTGTACAAGTAAATTCAATTAGTAAAAAAACAAGAGAAAACTTACTATCTGGAGGCTTTGTTGCAATTCTTGTAAGACCAAGGGAATTTCAGAAGATGAAGGAAGGGGAGTAATCTACGGTAATGTAGAGTATGATAGGGGAAGAGGAGTATCAGAAGGGATGATTGGGAAAGGAGGTGTAGGAGGAGAATCTGGGGTATGGAAAGTGTAGGAAGAAAAGAAACAGAGTGGATAGGATATGAATCTGATACGACTTGGACTAGAAGGTCTAAAGGAGAGAAGGTTGTAAATACCGGGGCTATGGGGCTGGTTGGAGGTAAGGGTTACTGTTGGTATCTAGGGGGAAATAAGGAGGCTAGTGGAATCTCATCGGTGGAGGAGGAGGGAGAGTCAAAGGAGAAAAGTTCAATAGGATCATTGGAGGGATCAGGAGGTGGCCTATGGGTTAGTGTATCAGGTAATTGTTCTGAGGGACATGATGAAGAGGGCTCTAAGGTATTAAAAGGGGGAAAAGGATTTTGAAGTGGTTCTAGGGGAGGAGGAAGTAGATGGGGATTTATGAGAGTAAGGGAGAGTTGATTTGTCTCGACAAGGGTTATAATGGGGACTTGGGGGAGTTCAGAGGGAACCTGCGATATAGAAGTATAGGTTACTCTTTGTGAAACTGAATCAAGATAATTAAAATAAGAAATAATGGATGAGTAAGGGTTATTTATAGATGAAGAAGGCTCGGGGATGGTAGTGGAGGTGGAGGTTGCTAGAGCTCTTTTTCTCTTCTTTTGTTGGGTTTTTGCCAGAGTCCTTGCAATGACAGTATGCATCATATCTTCTACCAAGTAGAGTATTAGTATAAATTTAATGGCAAAGTCAGTAAGTATACAGGGCACAATATTAATATGCATTGGAAGATAAAAACAGTAACTATGTGGCATGGAGTATCAGCATGTATAAATCTAGTGCTTATGCAGGTTAGAGTATCAGTTGGCATTCCAAGAGTAAATTTAGTGAGCATGTGAAGTAAGATATTATTATGTCTTTGAAGGAAAATTCAGTAAGTATGCAGAATGATGTATTAGTATGCATTTGAAGATCAGTACAATAAGTATGCAAATTAAAATATTAGTATGCAGAATAGATTAGGCAGGATACGGTGTTATTATACATTTAAAGGCAAATTAAGTAAATGAGCAGCTAGATAAAAACTTACCAATGGGGTGAGCTTCTGTTGATGGGATGGGGGACAATCCATAATAGGACAAGATTGGTTCTTATAAAATTTCGATTATGCTAAAGTGTTTGTTTTTGGGTAGGGATTCGATGGAGGGGAAATCGATGGCAGCCTTAATAGTTTTGAGATCGGGAAGACATCGAAGGTGTTGGTGCAATCGGCTCAGGTCACGATTGACCAGACTCAAGTTTGACTCGAGTAGTGTTTTGATGTTTGATGATGAGTTGACCATTGTTTGACAATGGATTGACTATATGGTTCACATGGGATTGACCATATGATGGAGAAGTCCAAGTGGGACACTTGGCATGGGAAAGTCCAAGTCATGAGTACTTGGCATGGAAAGTCCAAGCATGGGTCTTGGCAATGGTAAAGTCCAAGTCTTGGATACTTGGCAATGGAAAGTCCAAGCATTGATATTGGCATTTGAAAAGTCCAACATGGAGTTGGCATGAAAAATCCAAGGGTGTAGTCTTGGCCACGTAAGTCCAAATGTGTAGTCTTAGCGGTGAAAGTCAAAGTCATGGGTACTTGGAAATTGGGAAGTCCAAGGATTGATATTGGTGGCGTAAAGTCCAAGCGGTAGTTTTGGCAGCATAAGTCCAATATTTGGCGGTGTAAAGTCCAAGCGTGTGTCTTGGCAGCGTAAGCCCAAATGTACCTTGGCGGTGTAGATCCGGTTAGCATGACAATAGCCGATGGAAGTACCTGAAAGCTAGCGTATGGATTAACAAGTCATGGATGGCTTGGAGGGATTCAATAGGCGTGAGGCTGATAGAGGTGGCTACAAAGTTTGGGCCTAGGCTAAGGGTGGTCTAGCAAGTATGAAAGGATCATACTTGGGGTAAACCTCATGGTTGAGGTTTATCAGTCGACTAGGGTTATAGACCAGTCGACTGGTCAAGTATTTTGACACTAGGCAACAGAGTCAACTTAAGGCAGTCGATTGAGATTATGATCAGTCGAATGATGGGAGTCGACTGGCGATCGACTGACGCCTCGACTGGTCCACTCGACCAGAACCTCGACTAGTTATGGGAGTGGGGTATGAGGGAAATCACTCAGAAGCGAGGAAGGCTCGATTAGTATCTAGTCGAGGCGGCGCCTCAATTGGATAATGAAATCGGTACCTCGACTGGATTCAGGATAGGCTTGAAAATAGTTGATCAGACGCAAGGTGACTCGACTGGAGTCCCAATCGAGGTGGCACCTCAACTACTGGTTTTGGTCGGGAGCACAGGAAGCTTGATAGACGATTGAGCAGTCGGCTACGAGCTTGACAGTCGACTGATGGTAATGGCAGTCAATTGCCAGTGTATCCGTTGGCTTGAATGCCAACGTGGATTAAGCCAGTTGTGAGATAACGATACTATTGGCAGTCAACTGGGGCCTTATGGCAGTCGACTGTCAAGAGCGAAATTAGCCCGATGCAGGGATAAAAGGAGCAACTCATGGAGGATTTTGCCTATGGCTTCTTGGGAGGTTGTTGAGGCAAATTGAAGGGGGTGCATTTCAAGGTCCTTCAAGCTCATCCAAGCAACTAACAAGCAAAGCATTGAAAGCCCTAGTTTGTAAAGTGCTCTTTACATTTCAGTTGTATTTCTTTGTATTTTCTTGTATATCTTATTTATTGTTGTAAACATTTGTACGAGGTTTCTCCACCTCCAGTGTGTCACCGAGAAGAAGATTTATTAGTGGTGTGTGCATCACTAGAGCTCGTTGAGCTCACCCCGTTGAGTAGGAACCCTAAGGTTCCGAAGCACATATATTCTTGTGTTTTGATTGTTCTTATGGGTTTGTATTTGTATTCGTATTATATTTTCTATTTCCACTGTGTACTAACCTAATTGTAGACAAGCACAATCAAATTACGCCAAGCGAATGCGAACGCTATTCACCCCCCTCTAGCGGTGTATGATCCCCAACAAGTTGTATCAGAGCCCGGTCGGCTCCAAGAAAAAAAAGACGCTTTGATACCTATAAGTGGTATCATATCAAGGCCGCTCTTCAAGGTTTAATGACTAAGGGAGCACGCTAGAGGAAAGAAAATGGAGTTTGAAGAAAAATTGGGATGGGATATCAACACTCTGGTTCCATATGCGTTCCATGGACAAGAAGACTTTAAGCAATGGAAGTCAAGGATTGAAGAATTCATAATGATGAAAGACTTCAAAGATTGGGCCATCTTGATGGAAGGATTCGAATATCCAAGAGGACCGAAGGGAGGATTACTCAAGATGAAGAAGTGGACAGAGGAACAACTCCAAGAATTTGAGAAAAATAAAAAGGTAATAAAATTCTTGGTTGATTTAATTCCTAATGATATTTTGTGTAGTTTAGGTGATTACATGGATACCAAGGGGCTATGGAGCAAGTTGGCAAAATTCCATGAGGAGCCTCACTCGGTCCAAGAAGATAAGGAAAAAGAGTGCTCATCCTCTCAAGCTCAAGAAGAATGTGGATCATCATCCCAAGAGCTTGAGGATTCGGAGGTTAAATGGGAATCAACATCCGAATCGAAAGAGGTGAAAAAAGTAGAGGAAGCCTCCACCTCTAGGATTGAGGGGGAGGAGAGGCAATCCTCTATCCCGGAGCAAAATCAATAGGAAGCCTCAACCTCCGGAAGAGATGAAGAACCAATTCCAGCCACCATCGACCTAGGTAACTCGAGCATTTCAATTAAAAATAAAAATCATATTGTATACTTTGAGTGTAGAAAAGTTGGACACTACAAGAGTAAGTGTCCGAAAAGGGTCAAGAAGATGGAACAAGTCGTGCCAAAGACCAAGGAGACCGGAGCCCCAACAATTAAAAGCAAAGAGCACATTGTGTGCTTCAAGTTCAATCGACGGGGACACTACCGAAGTCAATGGCCTAGGGGGAGGAAGCTAACAAAGGGCCAAGAAGGAGTATCACATGTGGGGGAGCTTCTAAAGCAAACCCTAAGATACATTTTAGTAATGCACCTTCGAATTTTAATGTTAAAAAGCATGCTTTTAATACTCTTGCAATTGTGCATAATCATGAAAAGCATGTTAGGAATAGAACTTATTGCTTAGGTGCTAAATATTGTAATTTTGGGGCTAAGGACAAATCTAGATCAAATATCCCTAAAACAATTCTACATAGGGAAACCATTAAGAAGGTAGAGGAGCATTTAGGCATTAACCCTAAAAAGGGTAGACATATGCCTAAAAGGAAGAACAATGCCCAAAGATTAAATGAAAATTAAAAAATTGGACAATTAGAGTTAGAAAATCAAGCCTTGGGGTCAAGGCTTGAGAAATTGGAGAAGACTCTTAGGAAGATGCAAAATCAAATTCAAGGGTCAAATGATCAAAATTTAGAGCCTAGAAGACAAGAGCCATCAAATGGCAAGAAAGATTTGGGTCACAAATCTAAACCCAAGGAGATCTATCACTATGTTCCATTCGATTATAAAATCATATCTAGGTCTAGAAAAACCAAAGTTACTAGGGAAGTTATCCCTAAGGTTAACCATGACAAGACAAAAATGACCAAGGCTCTTAAACCTAGGAGGGCCATTAGGAAGGTATCAAGGGAGGTCATCCCTAGTGAATACCTTGTAAATCCAAGGATCTCTAATAGGTATTGGGCTCCTAGGAGCGTGATCGATTCACACTAAATTGGTTAGGTTGTGTCAACCTTGAATGAATGGGTAGTTAACTTAACCATAAGAAGTTGGTACTTTAGGTTATTTCCAAGGTTATGTGATACCTTGGAAATGAAGGTTGAATTTATATCCTAAAAGATTTTAGGATGTGCCAATATTATTTAAGAACTTTGAAAAATTGATCAAATTGGCACGAATTAGGTTTAGAGGTCATAGTGTGTCATTTTGGTTTTTTTGGCACACTTGGGAGATAAGTGGTAATATGAAAAAATGAACCTAACTCTAACAAATGGCAATTTATACTAAAATCTAGGTATTCTTATACCTTTACTTTTTATTTGTCATGATTTGTTTGTCATATACCATGTCATGACATCATATTTCATTTTAATCATTAAATGTCATGATAATGCTTAGGGTTAATTTTTAGTGTCATGTTGTGCTTAGGTTTATGTCTTATGTCATGACATCATGATCATTGGTACATGATTTATTTATGATATCTTATATGCTATAATCATCATTCATGCATTTAAGTTAATTGAAATTGATTTAAGGACTATGGCATGATTTGAAGTCCCATGTATAAGGGAATCAAATAGTGTTGCCTAGAAAAATACATGAGGTCTTAGATTAGGATGAACAAAACCCACATCTCACATCAAATTGACTTGTGTGTGTAATGATACACCTTAGATACATGTGAGGTGCTAGGAAATGAATTAAGTTCAAGGTGCATAAATGTTGCATCTAGATGAACTCAAACTCATCTCAATTATAGGTATAAATCATGAGGAAATCTAGTATACAAGTCATGTATACTTAGCCCATAGACCATGATTGAAATTAAGGTTTTGAAAACATATTAAAATCATTTTGAAAAACCTTGGTGAAACCTATCTTTTGATAGCAATCACCATTGAGAAGATTGAAACAAAGTTGGCTAACATCATTGAAAGTTTCAATGCTTTTGAACTTTGTATCATTCTTTGAATTTAAAAGTTATTTTCATAGAAAACTATTTTTCTCCTATAGTGTTTGGCATAAGTAATGTGTGGTTAAAATTTCAAGATTTTTCAAATTTTATAGAATTATTTATACATTTTTGAAGTTCATCTGAAAATTCACTTTCAGAAATTTTAGAAACCAGTCGAGGCGCCGCCTCGACTGGAGCTGCTATCACTCGATTGGAAGCTTTCTCAGTCAACTGTTAGCACTATTTTTTGCTTACCAATGTTGGTTTAAGTCATCTAACCATAACCCTAAGCTAGATAACTATTTCAACACCTCTAATATGCTTAGACAAGCATTGAAAGGGTGAGATTTTCATTGGAAATGAATTGGAGAGTTAGTTAGGGTAAAAATCATTTTCTAAAGGAGTTTAAAGTTCAAGTTTGAACTTTTATCCTTATTTTCTATTGTTTAAGGTTTCTATTGGCTTAGGAACTCTCCAAGGACATTGTTAGTGCAATGGTCAAGGGGGAGCAAACCTTTAAGGGAGAGGTTATCCATCATGGGATGATGGATGTGTTCTTCCTCATGAGGGGGAGAATTTTGGAAATTGGAGAATGAGGATTGCCTCTCATTTAGTGATATGGGACTTATCACTAGGAAGAGTGAGGGCATCCTAGATGTTTTTGGACCAAGGGAGAGATTATAAGATCTCATTGGGATATGAGACATTGATACCCTTAGCTATCTATCGGAGAAGATAGGAAGAAACGACGGAGAAGAGGAGCAAACCTCATGACGAAGCTCGACACCGGAAGGAAAAGGAGTCGCTGCCGTCGATTTTAAGAGAAGTCGATCGGTGATGGTGAGGAAGAGAAAGAAATCGCGAGATTGAGAAAAGAACAGGGAAATCGCAGAAGAAATCGGCTTTAAAGGCCGACCGGCTTGGTTGGGCTAGCTCAAGTTTGACTCAAAGCTAACCTAGTTAACTAAATCTTCCATTAGGCTTTAACCTTCCTCATTTGAACTCCTTTTTAATTCAGAAAAATTTCTGAAAATTCCTACTAAATTCCACAAGTAAATTCTCAATTATCGAGGGTTATTATTTTATTTTATTTTTATTATTTAATTATATTTTTTTTCTGTATCTTACATTCTCCCACACTTAATAAAATTTGATCCCCAAATTTTTGACTCATGTACAAGTACGAGATGTCACAACAACCATCTCAAGTATTTGGAGAAAAGTCACACACACCACAAGTGACTAAGTAGGGTACTGATAGCTTCTAAAATCTATCATGGATACTCTCAATAGACCTTCTAAAGTCTGAATAACACCTTCATATCACTCTTTTATCAAAAAGTACATAACTGTACTAGAGTGGAGCTCTATACCCATAACCGGTGGGAGACTTTGCCAGAATCGTAAGGTGAATCATGAATCACTATCGAAAATGATACTCAAGGATACTCCATGAATATAATTCCGTCAAGCGATCCAACAAAATCCATCTTATGGCTCGGAAGGAAATGAGCGGACCTAGCTAATCGATCATCGATTACCCAAATCACATCCAGTCCTTTCCAAATTCTAGATAATCTCCCAACACAGTCTAATGTACTAGGCTCCCACTTCATCACGGTACGTAACCCTACTGATCACAATATTCCACCTTTGCTTGTTGGCATACCCAACATCAAACTACGAAATCAACCATGTCCAAAATCCACTCTATCACGTAGCACTATAAGTGACTGGGAGACCGTAATGACCAATCTCCCCAGTTGCATCTATCCGTGTTCTAACAACCCTTATAACAGCTACCCAGTAGCTAGCCAAAACTCCATGAGCACTCCTGCTCTATACATCTACTACTCAAGATAATAACTGCTAAATCCACGTCATGTATATGACAGCTTATCCCGCAGTTTCTCAACTGTCGTACGCTTAAGATACGTCTCATTCAACTACATGAGAATCGCTCCTAATCCCTGAAATGATACATCCGTGTACAGTTCCAGCCACACCGGAAGAATTAAATAACACTGATGCAAAAGTTAGCCACTGTCTAGGCCCTGAAACCTAGCTTCACAAGCTTCCGACCAAGTGATTTCCATCACCTTCTTGGTCCAACAAATCAGCGGTATGATAACGCTAGTAACATCCTATCAACATCTATGGTAAATATCAAATCAATCTAGGGAAACCACAACTTCCTTTAAGATTGTAAATACATCCCACAAATATATCATCCACAGATATGATGACAATCGATCTCAAATACTCCAAGAGTACTTGATTCCTCAAATCCATGAACAACTAAATCGTCGATAAGTTTAACAATATTATCAACATCTCTTAAAATTCATACCAAGTATGAAATGTCATCTTCTACACACCTGCATCCTTTTTACTCTACTCTGATGATATATCAATCATCACACAGACAATGATAATTGTATGACACTAAGTCACTACAATATCAACCCTCTAATCGTAGATCAACCCTAGGATATACACAGGTGTCCTTTAGCTGATCTAAACAGATCATCTATCCATGACGAAGGATATTCATTCTCAACTATTGCATTCCAATAATCGATAATCGATGCATAACCTCAAAGGTCTGTCCCTCTTTTAACAAAGGGTTTCGGATCCTCTCAAGAGAAATACCAAGACGAATAAATATTCCCTCCAATACCTCCTATAATCGCAACTTACATTCTTCCAATTTTCACAGTGTTTAGCAACACTGATACTAATAAAATCATCTCCTGGTATGAGGTCTCCAATATCGGAACTATTCCCGAAATCACACCCAATCGCATATTCCACTTGCCCATGCAGTGACAAGCTCGGGAGTTCATCCGAAATTACATCCGAATACCCTCAGATTATACATACATCCGAGAGACATAGTATACTGTCATTTCAATAATTTAACTATCCGTAAGGATATGTCTATAGTAAAGGTATGTCTAGAAAAGGCTAAGGGTATCCCTTAACTTCTTGATTATTGATCAACATCTCATCTGATGGTAGAGAACAATTACCAACCCACAAGTCGATAGGAACCCTTCCAATCCTATCTAACAATGTTCCAAACCTAGATACCTGTAAACTACCAGTATCTCTCGACATATCCACCAATAGGGTAACCTAAAAGTAACACCCCGAATGACCACTTATTCGATATTCTATACTTCTTCCCGAGTAATCATGTAAACTCGTCCAACATCTGTTCTTGACGGCTGAACTCAAGTAGCTATAAAAGTCTGCCAAGGAGAACCTGAAATCAACTGCTGAACTGAGATGCAATACCCAAAATGACTACAATGGAGATGGTAAACACTGTTGTACTGGTAATGAGTACACCACCGGCTGCAAAATACTGAATAACTACCAACATCGTAGCACGCTCCAACTCTGCAAATAGTATAGCTACGCCTGGGGAGGTAACAATTGTTGTCGTCTAGATGTCTAAATCTTCTGAGATGTCTTCCGTTGATACTGCTGAGTAAATTGATTCTCCCGGATGGAAGTATCAAAGAGCTCCAACTATATCTGAGGTAATAGATCGCTGCTGATGATAATCCACTCTTCTGTGATGATCTCGACTTTCAAGGTTGTGGATCATCCTCTCGAAAGCATCATCCATAGTCTTCAACTGAGTCTTCAAAGTACATACTCTCCTCGTAGATATTGGTTGCTTATAGTAGAAACGGATAAAATGATCCATAGGATAATCTGACTCTGTGTGTCGTCGTGACCCACACTACATGCACATAATTCCTCTGAAATCTTTCTTCTGAGTTCCCTGATAAACATGAAAAGATGCTGACGATCTACAATTGATCTTCTATGATCGGAAAACTCTCCAATAGTCGCTCGTGGCCCATGACTTCAATCTTGCTCCTTTTGTTCAACATTCGGAGACTTCTAATTCCCATAATTTTGCTTGCAATATTTGCTTATCAAATCTCCAACTCTTAAAACACTTGCTATAGAGTCATTTCATACACATGACTCGGTCTAATGCCTTCCGGTAGGATCTGGTAGGAGATCCAAACATCCTGATTAAGATGTCAACCAATAAACCGTAGGTGGCTTAAGACATGTCGATCACATTCTCGAGCTATTAGGTGGTCATAATCTTCGCAAGTCTAATGACTCTGCATGGTACCTTCATTACCAAACGATCACCCAACCTGAAGCTCAAGAATTCCCTGACGATGAGTCAAAGAAGATGACGTGTAAAAATACTCTCTCACAATATCACTACACCGTGGCCAAGTGATGTGTGATTTCTCAAAGGTTATTTCCTATCTCTTCCACCAAGTATCGGCTTGATCCCAATAATGGTATGCAACCAACTCCACTATCTTCGTATAACATGAGTTAAGTACTCAAAAGTACTCTCAAAATTATACAACCTAGAACGACCAACCCAGGGATCAAAATCCCTATGATACACCGCAAACTAATCCTCTACTATCTGTATCAGCAATAGTATACTCGCTTAATCCATTACCCCACAGGTAATGATCTGACAAGCATAATTAGTGAAAATCCCTAAGACCGTAATCTTTGATCTCCACAAGAGATGTGACTACCTGACCCCTACTTTCCGACTCGGTATCAGTTGACTCTCAAAGGTAATTCACCTTTTCGATAACAGGTACATGTCTAATAATCTCAACATGTCATTCCCATGGTCAACTCAAACCATGGTTACGAATAGTGACTACTACACTACAAGTCATCCCTGTTATAAGCAACTAAATGCGTAGCCAAAAGAAGGATACATGATAACAACTGACATACCTTAATCCTTGTAGCTCGGAGATGTCCGCAACTGCCAGATCCCAAAACTCACAAAACCAAAATCGAGTAAAGCGAAACTCGATGTCCAAACGAAATAAAATCCGAAAGAGGACTTCGCAACCTAGGGCTTTGATACCAATAAAATTGTCACGCCCCGAGAGTATGCCGAGCCGAAAATAATCAGACAGCATCTCCCCTGTATGTGATACAATTTCCTGATATACATAAAGGCTTTCGGCCACAATCACATAACAAATATATAGACATAATCCATACAAACACAGCAAAAGATACTGACAAATAATAAATACACAACGACTCAACTATGCACTCCGGAGTGACTTGACACAACAAGAACTATAATAGAAACCACATCAGAAGTCAAATACATACAACAGATCCGTAACCACAAATATGGAAACGATACAGGATAAAATCCCAAAATGACAATCTAACAGAATACCACAAATCGTAATAAACCTCTATCAGTTCAATGTGAGATGGGATCAGTTGGCAAAGCTCCGAACATCCAAGGAATCTTCTACCTGTTACCTGGGCGACAGAAAACCTAGGGTCCGGGGTGGTGAGTATAAACTTAGGGGTAATATGTAGAAAGTGCATGAACAACATATAGGGATATAGAGATCTACAAGTATACATGTGAAGATCTACATGTATACAGAATGAGTCCAATAGACATACAATTCTAAATGTAATAATCAGTAACCACCAGTATAGTCATACTCAATACATATACTAAACTAATCAACTGAATATGAAATAATGTACTAATGTACCTGACGGTCTGCAACACCATAAGCTATATCATCCTGAACAGGTATACAATAACATAACCCATATAACGTACAAGGTCAATCTCATACCTGACCAACACTCAGACATATGAACAGTATCTAGTCACATGTAATAACATCTCGGTCCATACTAGGACATGACACTAATCAAATTCATACAACAAATTGGACCAACACATATATTATGCTCATCACACAGCAATATATAATATGCAAATGGCATGTATCATGATGTACAAATATATGCAGCAAACAAATACAGTATCTCACAGGCATATGTAAAACATATATCAAATACAAACATACATATATATCAACAATGCATATGCATGGCCATGTCTGCGGACCCATCCAACCATGACCTCAGTATGGCCTGGGTGGCACAATATGATGACTATCCCGACTCCAGATACCACTACTCTCGAGTGGCCGAGTTGGGTAGTATGAATGAGTAGCATATAAGCGTAAAAAGCTAACTACTCCACGGGGGTCCCTATTGATGGTCGCTCCGTCACTACCCATGAGTAGACAAGCTCCGCACAAAGGACAATTGCACGTCACACAACCACTGTCTATAGTGGGCGAGTACTAACATCACTCTGCACAGTGACCAAATGCGCATCTCCAGCTACCACCGTCTATAGTGGTCGAGCGCGGCACATCCAATGCTCTGCCCTCAACCCTACTACCACTATCCCAAGTGGCCGGGTAGGCAGGATGACTGACGACTCGTCTCAACCACAAGGGAAACCCCAATTGACAGCATGCATGCAATGTAATGATGCATAGCTCCACATACGTATCCTCGCAACACTCCCTATCCCACAGGGAGTCTTGGTCAACCAAAAGTCAACTATACAAGGACTACTAATCCACAAGGCACTCTCTCTACCACACAGAGAGTCATACACAACTGACAGTCAACCATGCTACGACCTCCAATCTGTAGCGATATACTATCAACAATCCATATAACCATACACAGATACATGATCCATAATGGATATACCATCACGCTAGGACCTCCAGTCCATAACCACATACTGACACTCACACACTTATCTATGCACAAACCACTAGATCCACCATAGATGCACCACTGTTATGTGTATGATATAACAATCGACTCCATAATCAAATCCATCACCTAACCCTAGTGATGTAACACGGTAACCCAATCTGAGGTCACAAAGATAACCCTAACCACAAGTATTTAACTGAACATCTATCAGCTAACACACAATAGGATTTATAATTCATATCCATGATAGATAATCAATGAAGTAACAACAATATATCTCAAAGGTCAAAGGCAATACAAGTATATGATTAAATAAGAGTGGATTTAAGATCAAAGGTATCATCATAAGTCCAATATTCATGCACCAGAATAAGTCAAAACTACCTGACCAGGGTAGATATTACCCACCTGATATGAAATCCGTGCTATCCATCTCCATGTCTATATATCTATGACAATTAAAGTCCTGTAACAATAGATTACAGTTAAGTATCATCACACATCTAATGATCGAATCAAATCCTACATCAACCTTGTATCTCGATCAACTAAATCAATGATAACAATCGAGTAATACTAAATCTAAGCTATAGCAGTAGCTTACCATGCAGTCTCACACACCGATCAGATCACACCATAGAGAAAACAACTCAGTGACCCCGATTGCTGCCAGAAAGTCCAAGCTCTATTGCAAACAGAGTTATCCAAGCTTAATGTTACTATGAACAACAATAACCCATCCTCATCAACTGTTGTAAACAAAAAATACACAAACCTACCTCACAACTGTAACTCACCTAGTGCAGCTTCAATCACAGCTGCCCAAATCCAAGTATAGGTATTAGATCCATCTGCGCCTTGCTTCCATTATTTCTTGATCCATGGTCTTAAGTCACAAATCGGTCTCCATTGTCGTTTCACCGGATCTGAGCTCAGTTCATCAATATTTCTCGTTCCAACCTTAGCCGTCAGGTCTCCCTCTTGGCCTCAACATCAGCTCGTGAAATCCGAAGAAGCAGGCGGCGACTGAGCACAGCGGCATCAGCCAGTTGCTCCGGTGATGATCGACCAGAGTAAATCACCATCCAGCAGAACAGAGAGGCCAGAGGAGATGTGACGGTGAAGACATCGCCATGTTGATCTCACAAACAGCTAACCAACGCCAAGGTAGTGATGGAAAGAGCCGATCAAACTCGTGACCAAGATGGCTCACAAGGTAGCTCAACACAGGATCACAAATCGACAGTGAAGCTGTGACATTGGAGTTGATCACGATCGAAGAAGGTAGCAATGCCCAGTCTCCGAGCTAAGCTCGCTCAAGGGAATCTGGCAGCAAGATTGAGCTCGCGGCGACCATCGAAACGAGTAAGGGTTTGAGCCTCAGATCGGAATCGAAGAGGAAATTCAGAAATGGGGAAGAAGGAAAGCTGTCAATCGAAGAAGATTGGAAGAAACAACGGAGAAGAGGAGCAAACCTCACGATGAAGCTCGACACTAGAAGGAAAAGGAGCCGCTGCCGTCGATTTCAAGAGAAGTCAATCGATGATGGTGAGGAAGAGAAAGAAATCGTGAGATTGAGAACAGAACAGGGAAATCGCAGAAGAAATCGGCTTTAAAGGCCGACCGGCTTGGTTGGGCTAACTCAAGTTTGACTCAAAGCTAACCTAGTTAACCCAATCTTCCATTAGGCTTTAACCTTCCTCATTTTAACTCCTTTTTAATTCAAAAAAAATTCTGAAAATTCCTACTAAATTCCACAAGAAAATTCTCAATTAGCGAGGGCTATTATTTTATTTTATTTTTATTATTTAATTATTTTTTTTCTGTATCTTGCAATGAGTACTTGGCATGGAAAGTCCAAGTCTTGAGTACTTGGAAATGGAAAGTCCAAGCATGAGTCTTGGCATTTGAAAAGTCCAATATGGAGTTGGCATGGAAAGTCCAAGGGTGTAGTCTTGGCCACGTATGTCCAAGTGTATAGTCTTGGCGGTGAAAGTCCAAGACATGGGTACTTGGCAATTGGGAAGTCGAAGGATTGATATTGGTGACGTAAAGTCTAAGCGGTAGTCTTGGCAGCATAAGTTCAATGTTTGGCGGCGTAAAGTCCAAGCGTGTGTCTTGGCAGCATAAGCTCAAATATACCTTGGCGGTGTAGACCCAGTTAGCATGACAATAGCCGATGGAAGCACCTGAAGGCTAGCGTATGGATGAACAAGTCATGGATGACTTGGAGGGATCCAATAGGCATGAGGCTGATAGAGATGGCTAGAAGTATTAGGTCTAGGCTAAGGGTGGTCTAACAAGTATGAAGAGATCATACTTGAGATAAACCTCATGGTTGAGGTTTATCAGTCGACTGGGGTTATGGACCAGTCGACTGGTCAAGTATTTTGACACTTGGTAGCTGAGTTGACTTATGATAGTCGATTGGGATTATAACCAGTCGATTGATGGGAGTCGACTGGCGCCTCGATTGGAGTCCTAGTCGAGGCAGTGCCTCGACTGGTCCACTCGACCGAACCTCGACTGGTTATGGGAGTGGGGTGTGAGGGAAATCACTCAAAAGCGAGGCAGGCTCGATCAGTGCCTCGATTAATATCTAATCGAGGTGGCGCCTCGACTAGATAACACAACCGGCACCTCAACTAGATTCGGGACAGGCTTGAAAATAGGTGATCAGACGCAAGGCAACTCGATTGGCGCCTCGACTGCTGGTTTGGTCGCGAGAACACGAAGCTCGATAGACGACTGAGCAATCGACTATGAGCTTGGCAATCGACTGATGGTAATGGTAGTCGACTATCAGTATATCCATTGGCTTGAATGCCAACGTGGATTAAGTCGATTGTAAGACAACGACACTGTTAGCAGTCGACTAGGGTCTTATGGTAGTCGACTGCCAGACACAGAATCAACCCGATGCAGGGAGCAATTCGTGGAGGATTTTGCCTATGGTTTCTTGGGAGGTTATTGAGGCGATTTGAAGGTGAAGTGCAAGTGCATTTCAGGGTTCTTCAAGCTCATTCAAGCAACCAACAAGCAAAGCATTGAAAGCCCTAGTTTGTAAAGTGCTCTTTACATTTCGATTGTATTTCTTTGTATTTGCTTGTATATCTTATTTATTGTTGTAAACACTTGTACAAGGTTTCTCCACCTCCGGTGTGTCACCAAGAAAGAGATTTATTAGTGGTGTGTGCATTACTAGAGCTCGTTGTGCTCGCCCCATAGAGTAGGAACTCTAAGGTTCCCAACCACTTATAGTCTTGTGTTTTGATTATTCTTGTGGGTTTGTATTTGTATTCGTATTATATTTTCTATTTCCGCTGCGTACTAACCTAATTGTAGACAAGCATGTTCGAATTACGCCAAGTAAATGTGAACGTTATTCACCCCCCCCCTCTAGCGGTGTAAGATCCGCGAAAGAAGGGTGGTTTTCCAGGTCAGGGAAAAATGTAGGACGGGATCTAAGGGGACATAGAAATAAAGATCCTTCCAGCCCTTGTGGGAGGTGGGCATGTCGATTAGGAATTGGTGGTCTTGGCATGCCATGAAGTAGAACACACCTGTGTCGGCCATTTTCAGTTGATAGAGACAATGGAAGATGTGGGGGTTTTGGGGGATATTAAGGTTTTGGAATACTATTAGGGTTCCAATCAGGATGCGAATGGAGTTAGGTGTCAGTTGGTTGATGGAAAGGTCGTAGTAGGTCAGAATGTGGAAAAGGAGATTTGGCATAGGAAGGCGGAGACCTTTTTCAAATTGGCCTGTAAAGAGGGTACTGGTGTCGGTCGGAGGTTGATGGGGGCATTGATTGGGGGTTGGGATGATGGCGATGAAGCCTCGGGGATATATTTTAGCTCGTGGAGAAAGAAAGGATGGTTGCAGGTCAGTTTGCTAGGTATGCTTTCGTACCAGGGAATGGTGGAAGAGGAGGAGGCCATGAAGAGGAGATGATAGTAGGGAGTTTGAAGGTGTCGGAGAAGGAGGGAGCTAGGGTTTTGGAGGAAAATAGAGTTGAAATGGTAAAGACAGTGATTGGAGAATAAGTATGGTGTGCGGTAGAGGTAAGAAAGGAAGTTAAGGCATTTTTATTAACCCTAATGTTTTCTTGAGAATTTTTTCCTTGCAGAAGTACTTTAAATTTTTTCTAAGGCATTTTTACGCCTAATACAAAGCTTGAAGATCAAATTAGTACTCTTTTGGCAGGGGTTAATGGTTTGTTATAAGGTTTTTATGCCTAAAACAGAGCTAATATTCTTAAGCAGGGAGCAATGGTTTTTTCTGAGGCATTTTTGTGCCTAGTACAAAGTTTAAGGGATGATTGGTATGTTTTTATAGGGGTTATTAATATTTCTAAGATTTTTGATACCTAAATAAAATTCTCTGGCTGTAAGCAATGGAATTTATTCTAGTGGTCTTCTATACTTAATCAGAATTTCTTCTTGCTTATTTTAGTGATATTTTTTCTAAGGCATGGCAAGCTTGTTACAATTTTCTTGTAAGATCAGTAGTGTTCTTTTTAAGTGTGGTGGAGTGTAAAATTAACTCAAAGGCTTTTATGCCTCATATAACAGCCTATGGACTAGGTAGCTACCTTCCCCCACGAGGACTATAACGTCACCTATATGGTATATCTACAACTTTCTTAAGGCTCAACGCCTAATATAACAACCTATGGGCTAGGTAGCTACATTCTCCCACGGAGACTATAACGTCACTTATATGACATAGGTACATGTTCTCAAGGCTCTTACGGCTCCTATAATAGCCTATGAGCTATGTAGCTATTTTTCCCTACGAGGAACTATAACACCAGCTATAATGGGCAGATACATTGCTAACACTTAAGGCCTTGCGCCTAGCATGAGAGTTTAAGGCCCTGTGCCTAACATGAGAGTTTAAGGCCCTGCCCCTATTGTGAGAGGTTAAGGCCCTGTGCCTACTATGACACCTTGTGATTCGTGACATAATCTATGTTAGTTAATACTTGTGAAACTTCATTCAACTTTGCTCTTCAATTTTACTAAAGAGAGGGAACTTATGATGGGTGTGGGGTTTTCAGCTAAGGCAGTGAAGTCTTTTATTATTTGCAGCTAAAGTAGTAAAAATTTTGTTATTGGCATTTAAGGTAGAGAAGTCTCTATTTCAGTAGAGGCAAATTCAGTAAGTACTTGTGAAACTTCACTCGACTTCTCTCTTTAGTTTCACTAAAGAGAGGGAACTTATGATGGGGTCGGGGTTTTTTCTAATCAGATTAAGCTTTTCTCGGGCAGTTTATGTGTTGGCCGAGAAGTAAGAGCACTTCATGAGCAGTTTATATTCTTCTCAAGTAGTGTATGTGGGTTTCGAGCCCAGTAGGGGTAAGTAGTGCAGTGGTGTTCAGAAGTGAAGTATAAAGTTGACCGAGCAGTAAGAGCACTTCACGAGCAGTTTATGTTCTTCCCGAGTAGTGTATGTGGGTTCTGAGCTCAGTAGGGATAAGTAGTTCAGTGATGTTCGGAAGTGAAGTATAAAGTTGGCTAAGCAGTAAGAGCATTTCCCGAGCAGTTTATGTTCTTCCCGAGCAGTGTATGTGATTTCTGAGCCCAATAGGGGTAAGTAGTGCAGTGGTGTTCAGAAGTGTAGTGTTGGTCGAACAGTTTATTCTTCTCCCAAGCAGTCTATGCTTTTCCCGAGCAATCTATATGTTTCCCGAGCAGTGTATATAATTCCCAAGCCCATTAGGGTGAGTAGTGCAGTATTGCTCAAGTATAGTATTGACAGAGCAGTGTATGCTTCTCCTGAGTAGTCTATGCTTTTCCTAAGCAGCCTACATGTTTCCTTAGCAGTCTATATGTTTCCCGAGCAGTGTATATAATCTTCGAGCCCAATAGGGTGAGTAACACAGTATTGCTCAATTATAGTATTGACAGAGCAGTGTATGCTTTTCCTGAGCAATCTATAGGTTTCCCGAGAAGTATGCTTATTTCCCAAGCAGTATGTTTATTTCCCGAGCTATATGTGAGTTTCAAAGGTACCTTCTGTACATGGTAAAATAAGGAGGAATGGGTATTCTGAAATAT
Source organism: Wurfbainia villosa (assembly GCA_025175895.1). Taxonomy (NCBI): domain Eukaryota; kingdom Viridiplantae; phylum Streptophyta; class Magnoliopsida; order Zingiberales; family Zingiberaceae; genus Wurfbainia; species Wurfbainia villosa. Next base: position 134,394,599 of record CM045986.1, on the reverse strand, counting down.
TGGGGATGGCAGGAAGAGTTTGAGGAGGATAAAAGTGATGAAGCATCTAAAAAAGGAGCAGAGGTAGAAGGAAATAGGTGTTAGGGCAATCTCTTGTCATGATAAGGTTTTGATGTGTGTGGCAAAGGGTTTAAGTTAGGTTGTGATTATGATTTGATATGTGTGTTGAAGTCTTGTAGGGCTTAGTAATTCGCACATGGAGCCTAGGCGGGTTCACCACTCATAACCTCGTGCCTGAGTCGGAGAAGGAGCATTGCAGAGCCATGCGCTTAATGTTGCCAAGGGACCGCCAGACGAGATGACTTGAAGCGAAGCCAAGGAAGTAGACTTCGGAGGCAAGAGACGCGAAGGAGCATTGCAGAGCCGTTCGCCTGATGCGGCCGAGGGACATGGCCGCGAACGAAGAGAGCTTCGGCGAGGGACTTCGAGTGAGATGAGAGAATGAGTGAAATGTAAGTAGCTCATTAGGTGAACTTGGCCATTTGGCTAAGTGTCGGATGGGATTTCCCGACATCAAGTTGACTACCATGTTATGGTAGTCAACTACTCTAAGTCAACGGTGACTCAATTAGTGTTCGAGTCCGGTTCAAGTACCAACAGTCGACTGCCATGGAATGGCAGTCGACTACGAGACCACCAGTCGACTGATGAAGGCATCAGTCAACTAGTCGCAAGTGTTTCGGGCACAGAATGGAGTCGAGCTCGTGGAGCACTCGACTGATCGAGCATCAGTCGACTTATGGCAACATCAGTCGACTGATGTCGGTGCCATTGGAAGAAATTCAACGTGGAAAGCAGTCGTTATTTGGCAACGGCTACAGAACCAGTCGACTGATAGGGACATCAGTCGACTGCTGCTGTGTCAACGGGAAGAAACCCTCTTCCTCTATAAAGAGGAAGGGTATGGGGCCTTAGGGGGCTAATGCTTGAACTCCTAACAGTTGCCAAAGTGCCATAAACGATTTCCCACTCTTCTACTTGCTTTAATCTTCATTCTATTGTAGAAGAGTGATCTTTGTGTAAAAGAGGTTACCTCCACCTAGCTTTGTGCAAAGGAGAGATCTAGTGGAAGCTTGCGGAGTGATTCACCGTGGACGAATCGGACCGTGGATTAGCGGCGTAGCCATGAACCACGTTACATATTGTGTTAGCGTTTGTATTCTTGCCATTTCTATTTGCTTGTCTTGTTTTGTTTTTCCGCTTGCGCTAATCTTGTTTATAGACGAGAAAATTCCGTTAACCAAGTGAAAGAGGGCTATTCACCCCCCCCCTCTAGCCGACCGATCGATCCCCTACAAGTGGTATCAGAGCCAAGGAAATCTTGTCAAAAACTAACCGCCACAACAAGCACATTCAAGGATGGCCGGCTCAAACATTCATCCGCCAAAGTTCGAGGGAGAATTCTCTTGGTGGAAAAAGAGAATGGAGGTATTTTTCGAGACCGATTTTGAAATTCTTTTGATTATGGAAATTACCTAGGAATGAAGAAGGGGAGCTATTGGAGAAATCAAGATGGAGTAAAAGACAAAGAGAGGAGTACTTGGTGAATTCAAAGGCCAAGCACCACCTTTACAATGTACTCCCCCAACAAGAAGTCAACCGGATAGGAGAGTGTGCTAGCGCCAAGGAAATGTGGGAGAAACTAATAGAGATTCATGAAGGCACATCCGAGGCGAAGCTAGCAAGGAGAGATGTCCTTCGCTCCCAATTGTCCAACATCAAACTCGAAAAGGGAGAGAAGGTAAAATCCCTACACTCTAGATTTAAGGAAATTCTTACCGGCTTGACAAGTGTAGGTGAAAGGCTCTCCAACCGGGATATGGTAATGAAGGCCATAGATGCCTTTCCCCGGTCCTCAAGATGGAGCTCTATGGTGGACTCATTTTACATCTCCAAGAACTTAGAAGTGAGCATCTTGGAGGAGTTCTTCTCAACAATGGAGCTCCACGAAATAAGGCTTGAAGGAATACAAGAAGAGCCAAAGTTTCAACCTTCAAGAGGAGTAGCCTTGATGGCACATAAGGGGAAGAAGAAGATAGAGATCCCCTCCTCCTCCGTAGAAGCATCTTCCTCCTCCTCCATGGATAGCATGGAAGAAGCCTATATGGTAAGGAGGGTAAGGCGTGCATTAAAAGGTTTTCATTTTAATAAATATAATGATAGGAGTATAAGACCAAGGGGGAAAATTATTTGCTACAATTGCCAAGGAGAGGGACACATAAGGGACAATTGTCCCCTCTTGAACAAAAACAAGGAGGAGAAGAGAAAGAAGGAACAAAAGAAGAAGAAGGGGAGCAAGAAGAAAAAGGAAGAAGAAAAGAAAGCCAAAGAAAAAGGGAAGGCCAAGGCATTCAAAGCAAAGACATGGGATGATCCTTCTTCCTCATCCTCATCCGAAGAAGAAGAACATGTCTACTCCAACCTTGCCCTAATGGCCTTTGACGACTTGGATTGCTCCTCCTCCGAAAATGAAGGATCAAGCTCAAGTGAAGGGGGAGCCTCCTCTACATCCTCATCATCGGAAGAGGATTTGGTAAGTGAGGTAACGAATCTACCCCCTAAGCAAATAATGTCTATGATTTTTAGCCTCACTAGGGATTTATTTAGAGCCAAGAAAAGGAATAAATGCATGCTTGAGCAAATTAAAGATTTAGAGCAAAAATTAGAAAAAGCATGTTTTAATGAGAATGATGATAATGCATGCTCACATGATAATTATATGCCTTTGGATGTTAATGATGCATGCATAGAAAAAAATAGGACTTTCAGGGAAAAGGTAGACTATTTGACCAAAGCCCTAGAAAAGTTTACAATAGGCTCCAACACCTTGAACATGATAATTGGGAGCCAAAGGGCAAGCTTTAACAAGAAAAGCCTAGGATATAAAGAAAAGAAAAATGAAAAGGCCTATAAATGTCTAATAGCTAGGGGTCAAGATAAAAAGAAGGTAATAGATAGAAAATGGATCCCTAAAGAATTTTTAGTGAACCCCATATGCAAGAATTTATATTGGGTTCCAAAATCCATTCTTAAGGGTTAGGAAAACCCTAGGATAGTCAACCATATGAACTTTACCCATATCATATTTTTGGTTGACTTAGGATGTCGGGACAACATTTTTGAAATAGTGTTAGGTGATGATAATGCACCTATAAATAGATAAATCATGCTTTAGGTGATATTTACTTTATTATCATCATGTAATACCTAATGCATGATAACAATTTGATGAATACATTTGTTTCATGATCATAACATGAAATTAATTCATATACATCTTTATGATCATGTGGAATGATAGGATGATACTTAACCTTGATAGAATTGCATGAAAATAATGGTTAAGTATATACAAATACCTTTAGGATACATCTCGCACTCACCATAGGCTATCATGATTGAAAACTTAGCATGAGTGAGATGTTAGGATGATACAAATGTCCACTAATGTCTATGGCATTTAGATGGTCATTTAAAGTATCAAAATAGCAAAAATAGACCAATCATAGGGAAGACTTATGTTTAATTAATAGATATATTGCCCAAAGATCATGGTTGGATATTTCATATGTTTTCAAAACAATTTCTTACTTTAAAATCTGTATGTTCATGTTTTGAAACAATCCAAAGCAAGACTAGGTGTTAAAATGGATACTAACATGATCAAAAACCTAGTGGTTTTTAAAGCTTTTGAATTTTTGGAAAATCTCTGAAAATATAATTATTTTTCATTGATAGATATACTTAAAATAAATATGTTCTCCGAATTTCATAATTTTTCAAATTTTATAGATTTTCTAGTGCATTTCTGAAATTCACCCCGGAAAATCAAAATTCCTGAAATCCATGTGCCAGTCGACTGGTAGTTTGAACCAGTCGACTGGTAGCCTGATAACATGCCCAATAACCTTTTGTATCCAATTTTAAGGCATGTTTTGGCTTTTGTTTATCTCTAGACTTGATGTCATGCTTGTATAAACATTGTTTATTATTTTTGATAGTGTCAAAGGGGGAGAAATGTAAATGTTTAAGTAAGGGGGAATATATGTAGGGGGAGTTTCATGTATTAAGGGGGAGAGTTGCTAATCATGTTTATTTACATGCTTTCCTTTCTTAATAGTTTTATCAAATGTTTTTACCTAACTTAAACGGATTGCCACACATCAAAAAGGGGGAGATTGTTAGGGCAATCTCTTGCCATGATAAGGTTTTGATGTGTGTGGCAAAGGGTTTAAGTTAGGTTGTGATTATGATTTGATATGTGCGTTGGAGTCTTGTAGGGCTTAGTAATTCGCACATGGAGCCTAGGCGGGTTCACCACTCACAACCTCATGCCTGAGTCGGAGAAGGAGCATTGCAGAGTCGTGCGCTTGATGCTGCCGAGGGACCGTCGGACGAGATGACTTGAAGCGAAGCCAAGGAAGTAGACTTCGGAGGCAAGAGACGCGAAAGAGCATTGCAGAGCCATGCGCCTGATGCTGCCGAGGGACATGGCCACGAACGAAGAGAGCTTCGGCGAGAGACTTCTAGTGAGATGAGAGAATGAGTGAAATGTAAGTAGCTCATTAGGTGAACTTGGCCATTTGGCTAAGTGTCGGATGGGATTTCCCGACATTAAGTTGACTACTATGTTATGGTAGTCAACTACTCTAAGTCGACGGTGACTCAACTAGTGTTCGAGTCCGATTCAAGTACCAATAGTCGACTGCCATGGAATGGCAGTCGACTGCGAGACCACCAGTCGACTGATGAAGGCATCAGTCGACTGGTCACAAGTGTTTCGGGCACAGAATGGAGTCGAGCTCGTGGAGCACTCGACTGATTGAGCATCAGTCGACTGATGGCAACATCAGTCGACTGATGCCGGTGCCGTTGGAAGAAATCCAACGTGGAAAGCAGCCGTTATTGGGCAACGACTACAAAACTAGTAGACTGATAGGGACATCAGTCGACTGCTGCTATGTCAACGGGAAGAAACCCTCTTCCTCTATAAAGAGGAAGGGTATGGGGCTTTGGGGGGTTAATGCTTGAACTCCTAACAGCTCCCAAAGTGCCATAAAGGATTTCCCACTCTTCTACTTGCTTTAATCTTCATTCTATTGTAGAAGAGTGATCTTTGTGTAAAAGAGGTTACCTCCACCTAGCTTTGTGCAAAGGAGAGATCTAGTGGAAGCTTGCGGAGTGATTCACCGTGGACGAATCGGACCGTGGATTAGCGGCGTAGTCGTGAACCACGTTACATATTGTGTTAGTGTTTGTATTCTTGTCATTTCTATTTGCTTGTCTTGTTTTGTTTTTCCTCTTACGCTAATCTTGTTTATAGACGAGCAAATTCCGTTAACCAAGTGAAAGAGGGCTATTCACCCCCCCCCCCTCTAGCCGGCCGATCGATCCCCTACAATAGGGATGGTTGTTTCTTCGCTATTCGGTACCTTAAAGATCTTCTTCTCACATCTTCTTCTTCATTCTTTTTGCATTGCTGTTTTTTTCATCCTACTGTATCTAACTTGAGCATCAGAGGGGCCGTGCCGAGAAGGCAACCCATCTCTAATACTTTCTCGTGAAGTGATAGATTCATCTTGCAAAGGTGATCGAAGGAGATCTAACTAGAAGTTCCCGGATCTGAGGCGATCGAAAGAGATCCACAAGAAGGGGGAAGGGGATCTTAGCAGGCCGAAGAAGTGAACACCATCACTTTCGATGGATCTTCTAACCCTCTAGCGCTTGCTCTCTTGGCGATCAGTCCTTGAAGAACGATCTTGCTCCGATATCATTTGTTGAGGATCGTTAGATGTGCTAGAGGGGGCGAATAACATCGATCGATTCACCGATTCGATCGTGGTCATGCTTGTCTACAATCATTAGTAATATGCAGCATAAATAGAATATAAACAAAATAAAATATGATACAAGCAAACACATACTACAACATAAGTTTTATGTGGTTCGGAACCTACAATTCCTACTCCACGGTGGGGCTTTAGTGTCTACTCCACTAAATCTCTTTCTCCTTCTCAGCAGCACACTGGAGGTGGAGAAACCTCTTACAATAGCTTACAAGAAATAGCAACAAGAAAAACAAGAAAATACAAGAAGATGAACAATAAATGTAAAGAATATTTTACAAGAAGAAACTTTTGATTGCTTGTTGATGTGGTTGCTGTGAATGCCTTGGAAGGCCTGGAATACAACACAAATTCCCTTCCAAATCACCAAGAATTGGCTCCTTCTCTTTCTCCCACAACCTGCATTTAAAGGATTCACTCGGACTGGATTTTTGCCTAGCAGTCGATTGCCAAAAGGCCCTAGTCGGCTGCTCATAGTATCATTGTCTCACAACAGAATAATCCACGTAGGATTAGAGTCGATTAGTCGACTACCCTTACTTAGCAGTCGACTGTTATAGCCACTAGTCGAATATGAACCCTTCTATGTCCTATCCACTTAAGGATAGTAAACTACCCATATACGACAATCGACTACTAGTGACTAGTCGATTGGTACAAGCCACTAGTTAGCAGTCGAGCCTCAGTCGACTAATCGACCAGTCGATTGGGTCATAATCACAGTTGACTGCTCGAGTCAACTAGGCCTCCCGAGTGTCGTGCACTCAACCAATTGACTGAACGATGACATCAGTCGACTGGTAAACCTCAAAAGTGAGGTTTAACTCAAGAATGATCTCCTCATACTTGATCAACCACCCTTGGCCTAGACTTAAGCCTTCTAGCCACCTCCATTAGCCTCACACCCTCAGGGTCCATCCGAGTCCTTCACAACTCCCTCACCCTTCGTGTTAGCCTTCAAGTGCTTCCATCGGCTATATTAAGCCATCGAGTACCCTTAACCTAGACCTAAGCCTTCTAGCCACATCCATCAGCCTCAAGCCCTTGGTTCAAGTCCACGACTCCTCACCCTTGGCCCTAGCCTTCAAGTGCTTCCATCGGCTATGTCATGTTATTAGGTTTATCTTTGCCAAGAGGCCACCTCTGAGACTTCTCCAATGTCAAGCCTCAATGCTTGGACTTTCACCGCCAAGACTACATACTTGGACTTACATAGGCAAAACCCTTGGTCTTTTCCTTTGTCAAGTATCTATACTTGGACTTTCGCCGCCAAGACTACACACATGTACCTACACAACCAAGACTACACCCTTGGACTTCTCCTTTGACAAGTATCTATATTTGGACTTTCCCTTGCCAAGACTTCACCCTTGGACTTTTTCCTTGCCAAGTATCCATACTTGGACTTTTTTTTTGTCAAGTCTCCAAACTTGGAGTTCTCCATTGCCAAGACTCCAATCTTGGACTTCCACTTGAGCCTCACTCTAGCTTAGTCAACCTTGATTTGAGGTTGATTATTCCAACAATTTCCTCATAATCATCTATCCCATATGACATTGCACTACAAAAATACATCAAAATAGTGACGAAATTTAACAATGAAAATTATTTGTTACAAATTTGCAATAAAATTTGCAACGAATTGTTAAATCGTCACAAATTAGCAATGCAATTTCCAAAAAAAAAATTTTATTGCAAACATAAGAACATTTGTAATAAATTAAATTTCGTTGCAAATATCGTCGCAATTTTGCAACGAATTTGATTTTTTATCGCAAATTTGTGATGAAAAATCAATTTCATTGTACAATTTTGCAATAAAATATAAATTCATCATAGAATTTGCAACGAAATTGAAATTCAATGAAAACTCTATAACGAATTCTATTTTCATTGCAAATTTTGCAACGAATCTAGAATTCATTGCAAATATTCTGACAAATTGACGACGAAATATTTTCATCAAATATTTTCAATTATTTGTCGAAAAAGAGAACGGCGGGAATTAGGAAATTTATGATGAATTTAATATTCGTCGCTAATTTGGAAATGAATTTAATTTTCGTTGCCAATTTTGCGACGAAAAATAAAATTTATCGCAAAATGTTGCGACGAAATATGAATTCGTTGCAAAATTTGCAACGATTTAATAATTCGTGTTAAATTTTTGCGATGAATATTAAATTCGTCACAAAATTGGCGATGAATATTTGATTCGTCATAGAATTGGTGACGAATACAATATTCGTCGTAGAATTTGTAATGAATTTTGCAACCAATTATAAATAGTCGCCAAATTCCACCTAATTATCACACATCTTCACCCCCCCTTCCCTTTCTCATGCTCTGATCAATCCTCCCTGGTACACATCTCTCCCTCTCCTCTTCCCCACTCTTCCACTGTCGCCCGGAGGAAATCCGGCGTCCGTGTGCGACCGGCAGGTGCCGCGTGAGCTTGCGGTAGGCCTACCGCCGCGAGCTCGTAGATGCCTGCTGTGCGCGATGGCCTACCACGAGCTCGTGGAGCCCCTGCCTCGTCCTTCATGCAGTAGGGGTGATGCCTCTGTCGCATCGTTGCGCCCTACCACATCCTTCACACGGTAAGGTCAACTGCCATGTCGACACCCCTTTTGCGTCGTTCGCGCAGCTAGAGTCAATGGCTTTGCCATGCCGATGGCATGTCTGGGTTGTTCACCCAGTTGGGGCATTGTTCCAGGCTCCGCGCATGGGTAGTTCATCGCCGCCCCTAAATCACGAACAAATGTTGTGTCGACCCCGACCCTCCGCAGCATGTACTCGACCCACAATAGAGAATCAATATTTTATTCAAATTAAATCATTTAAATTATGTAATGTGTAATATAAATACAAAATTAATGTTTTATTTTTCATAGGCTTGTTGTACTTCATTCTTTAGGTGATCTGCATGTTCGTAAAGTTTTCTGTTGTGAGCTCATTCGTTGCTTCCACCATGACAGGTATATTGTATATTCAAAAATTTATAGCATTATCATTCTATAATATATATAATTAATGTTTGATTTTATGTATTTCTTTTACTATAAATATGTATTATTTGTTCGATATGTTATAGTTTGTAATTCAATATCATATCAAAAATAAGTAAACACTAGAAGAATTTATTTTGAGTATAAATTTATTGTTCAATTAATATGGATGGAACATGGAAAAAATAAAATGAATTCTTGATATATATTTGAAAATAGGAAAAACGAAGAGAGAAAGAAATTGGATGTATAAAAAGAATTTACCAGAACATCGGAGTTTAATCGATGAATTTATTATTGGGTTGGAACAATTTTTGAATTTTGCTAGTAGCAATGTTGAGATTATGGATGGGAATAAATTAAGGTGTTCGTGCAAAAAATATCATAATGGTAAATTTTTTCAGTGTGATAAATTTCGAGAACATCTTTGTAGATTTGATTTTACCCCAAATTATTATAATTGTGTTGGATCGAGAAGCGTCGCTAGAGGGGGGGTGAATAGTGAGCGTAAATATTTTTGTTCGTTCGTTTGATACACGAGTAAGCACAGTGGAAAGGTAAAAAGACACATTTATTTTTACTTGGTTCACAACCCAGCGGTTGCTACTCCAATGCCCTAACGGTCCTAGACCGCGTACGGAGGGCAAAGCACTATAACGTCTCCTCCTCGTTGGAGGTAGGAGACAACGAACACAAAACCGAAAGTACGAGGATGAGGCAACAAGCCTACCTCACCTCGTTGCGAATAAAAACAAGAATACAATAACAAAATATGTTACTTGTTGCTGCTGCCGACGAAGAAGATCAGAACTTGTCGTCGCGTCGGCGTTATGATAGTGTTGGAGCTTTGACGTTGTAGGAGCACTTGAGAATAAACTTGATGATATTTGGAGTTGAAATCCTCCCCTCCTTTTATAGAGTTTGGCCTCTGAATATGTCTCCTCATCTTTCGGAATAGATCACGAAGTGGTAACAAATTTTATCGCGAAATGGCCGCATCAAACGTTATCCATTTTAACCTAGCGTAAAGGCTGATTCGTCGCCATCAGTCGACTGATGCCTCCCATCAGTCGACTGCCCAATGTCCAGCAGTCGACTGTCAGCCTGGCCACTTCCCTGCAGTAAGAGGTTAGCTGGGAAAATAATAAATGCGATGGTTTCTAACTGTCTGATCTCGACCTAGACCTTCCACAGGAAGTCTTAGTCGGATCGCTGCCTACGGTCATCCCCGTATAGAGGACATGACCTTACCATCTCTCACTTACATGAGCTTACCTCGATACTTACTTTGTAGCTCTCGCTTCTGACCTTCCACTCGATTTCTTCGGCTCCCTTTGAAGTCACTCGAGTGTCGCCCGACCATCGCGGCTTCCTCTAGGTGTCGCTAGCCTTCAGCTCCAGCTTTAGTACTTTTTTGCACACTCGATTTAGTTCGTGAGATAACGATGTAAGCTTAACTTTGTATCTTTGCTATAATCAAAACACAGGTTCGATTATCTAGTGCCCCTGCACCAACAATCTCTCCCTTTTTTATCTATGGAAAACCAACACAAAGTTAAGGGAAATTAAAGCATAAAATAAGTAAATGATGAATTCCATTTCCAAAAACTTCCCCTCAACCAAAACTCCCCTTTAACCCTAGGTGAGTTTTGAAAGAGATACTTTATACTTTAGTTTTCAAAATCAAATTTTGTGTTACTCCCCCTTAACTTTCGCTCTTCTCCCCCTTTTGCCATAAATAAAAAAAATGTTGGGGTTTTTGTATAAAATAGGGGTTTAAAAACAATATGGTATATGCATACATCAAGATAAATCAACTATGAGTCCAAGCATGCGTCTAGCAGTAGTTAGATAGATTGGTTCGAGGTGTGACCCTTTGCACCAATAATCTAAAGGTTTGTAATATAACCCTTAGGGTTAGCTTGCTCTCCCCCTTAGTCAAATATATGAAGTATAATAGATGTAGGGGGTGCTAAACTTTGGCCTAAGAGTTGTAACTAGTCATTAAGTACAATAGTTGAGAAAATAAGTAATATTTTGAAGAGGTTATATTTCAATTATCCTTAACATCTCACCCATTCTATGTGTCTCAGAATTTGTTCACCTTATATGTTTTGTGAGATGATTTTAAATTGATTAAAGATAGTCAACCTTGGGTTAGATTCGGATTTAACCTTTAGATCGTTAAGTAACTTTTTGAGAAACTGGCTTCCAAGTCGTGGCGAGGCACAGGGGCCTTCTTTGATCGGAACAATGACCACTTCCTTAGACAAAGCTAAATTCAAGAAAATATCACTTAAGTCACTTAGGGTTACTTCCTGGTCAAACTAGTTTAGGATACGGTGAGGTAGCTTCATCTAGTTCCACTCGGTCAAGTGCACCAAGCTAGATACGTCTTATCTAGCTCAAATACACGAGACTTCGTTTCCCTAACGTACTATCATCTCGCCGCGTCCTGATACTATGTTGTCAAGAGTTGACTAACTATTTTCCCTATCTAGCCATTCTACAAATTAAAGTAAAATATTCAATGATTTTGTTAAGTAAGCGGGTATACTATTTTAGTGTTAGCTCCCCCTAGACCATTGAACCAATATGGTCTATTCAAATAATGAACTTGATCCTGGGGAATCCATAACTTATTAGTCCTTATATGTGAGTTCAATAAAACCTTTGGGACCCATGCTTGGACTCTTTGATGACTACGATTTATGATAGACATATAAGACCTATTCGTAGTTGTTGACCTAAATTCGAGTCCGGCTTTGTTGTACATGGCTCTTTGGGTTCCAAGTAGTCGGTTAAGATTCTTAGATCCCAATGTGAACCTTTCCAACCTAGCCTCAACCTTTTGAACTCGGTCTTTTAAGAGAGAATTCTCCTTCTCAAGTTTTTCAACTTGGGTTGAGTTTCTCTCTTGAACATGACTAGTTGAAGAGGTTAGAGTAGTCTCTTGCTTGAGGGTTTCAACTGTAGGGGATCGATTGGACGCTAGAGGGGGGTGAATAGCGTCGTGCTATGCGTCGATGGAATTCGTTCGTGATCGTGTCTACAAATTTTGTTAGCACAGTGGAAATAAATATAATAAAGCAATAACGAAAAACATAATCACAAATACAATTGTTTAACGTGGTTCGGAACCTCAAGGTTCCTACTCCACGGTTGAGCTCAATGAGCTCTAGTGATGCACACGCAACCACTAATAACAAATAACTCCTTCTCGGAACAATCCGGAGGTGGAGAAACCTCGTACAATGATTACAAAAGCAATACACGAAAATACAAGCAAAATACAAAGAAATGTAAAGAACACTTTACAAAACTAGGGTTTGAGTGCTTTGCTTGTTGGTTGCTTGGATGAGGTTGAAGGGCCCTAAAATGCACCTGCAAATCGCCTTCAAATCGCCCCAAGAAAGCTCCCAAAGAACCAATATCGAAATTCTCCTCGAGCTCCTCTTTTTAACCTGCATCGGCCGATTTTCGCCGATCACCAATCGCCATAAGTCACCGATCGACCGATGCCATCGCTTGTGAGACAACGGCTCAATCCACACTGGAAAAGTTCCAACGAGACTCTCACCAGTCAACTGCCAACATTGGCGCCGATCGCCAACCTCAGAGTCGATCGCCACGGCTACGGAGCATTCGCGGCTCACGACTCAACCGCCAAGAGTCAATCGCTTCCAATGAGAAGTCAATCGCCACCGTAGTCAATCGCTTCCAATGAGAAGTCGATCGCAGCCAATCGCTTCCAATGAGCAGTTGACTGCTAAGGCAATTTCAGCCCTAAATGGCAGTTGAGCTCTAGTTAACTCATGACAGTCGAACCGGCTATAATGTCAGTCGACTGCCAACCTCAAAGATGAGGTTTTAACCCAAGTATGGTGTCCCTATACTTGCTAGACCACCCTTAGCCTAAACCTAAGCTTTCTAGCCACCTCCATCAGCCTCACGCCTCTCGGATCCTTCCAAGTCATCCATGACTTGTTCATCCATCGCGCTAGCTTTCAGGTGCTTCCATCGGCTATGTCATGCTAACGGTGTCTACACCGCCAAGGCATATTGGACTTACCCCGTCAAGACTCTGCTTGGACTTTACGCCATCAACCATTGGACTTATGATGCCAAGACTCCACCCTTGGACTCTACGCCGCCAATATCAAACCCCTTGGACTTCTCAAATGCCAAGACTCAAGCTTGGACTTTCCCTTGTCAACCCATGTTGGACTTTCCATGCCAAGACCCATGCTTGGACTTCCCTTGTGCCAAGTACTCAAGACTTGGACTTTCCCAAATGCCAAGTGTACCACTTGGACTTTCCATGCCAAGTACCCATGACTTGGACTTTACCTTGCTAAGACTCATGCTTGGACTTTCCCATAATCACATGGTCAACCCTAGTCAACCATTAAAGTCTCCCTCGAGTCAAACTCGAGTCTTGTCAATTATAACCTGGGTCGATTGTATAAACAATCTCCCCAAAATATTAACCGACATCAGTGTCAAACATACTATGTCAAACATCAAAACATCACTCGAGTCAAACTCGAGTCTGGTCAATCATGACCTGGGTCGATTGCACCAACAATCTCTCCCTTTTTGATGTTTGACAAAATAAACCTTGAGTTAGGCCCCTAACTCAAATTCCCTTACCAATTTTCCAAATTGGTAATTTAACCTTCTCCCCCTTTTTGACATACATCAAAAAGATTATCTCTCCAAGGAGGTCAATGTCTCATGTCCCAATGAGATCTTACAATCTCTCCCTTGATCCAAAAATACCTAGGATATCTACCATCTTCCTAGTGATAAGTCTCATATCACTCAAGAGAGACAATCCTATACTCTCTCTCAATTTCCAAATTGGGTTTCTCAAAATCCCATCAATTTTCCCAATTGATAACTTTCTTCCCATAACTTCTCCCCTTCAAGAAGAAAAACACATCCATCATCCCAAGATGGATAACTCCCCCTAAAGGCTTGCTCCCCCTTGACCATTGCACCAACAATGTTCTTGGGAAGTCCCTAAGCCAATAGGAACTCTAAACCATTAAAATTAAGGTTCAAAGTTCAAACATGAACTCTTCTACCCTTAAATTTGATACTTTGACCTAACATCTCTCTAAATCCATATCCAATGGATTTTCACCCTTTATAATACTTCCCAAAGCATATCCTAGGGTTAGGAGTGGTTAGGGACCTTTACCATAGCTGAAAATGGGCTAAACAACCTTGTTTTTCCCGAAATCAACTTGGCAGTCGACTACTTACAGTAATCACGATCACACTTTATCAATGACTTCCACTAAGAGCAATGATCGATAATCAAAATCTCTATTTTCAGTTATCAAAAATGAGATTTGGAAAAGCATAGATAATTATACGTAATTCGAAAAATCATGAAATTTGATACGTATAATATCTATGACCAATACAATGGGTGAAAAATGATAGAAAAATATTTTACCCATAAAATATCGAAATTGATACAAAATTCAAAAGTGAAGAAAAACTTCAATGTTTTAGCTCACTTTGTATCAACTTCATCAATGGTGATTGCTATCAAAAGATAGGCTTCACCAAGGTTTTCTAAATTGATTTTAAAATATTTTCAAAACCTTATTTTGGATCATATTCCTTGGGCTCTATGTACATGACTTGTACACAAGCTTTCCTAATGATCCACCTATGATTTTAGATGAGTTTTGGTTCAACTAGATGCAAAGACTATGCTTTTTGAACTCAACTTATATCCTAGCATCTCACATGTATCAAAGGTGTATAAAAACACATACATGTCAATGTAATGTGAGATGTGGGTTTTGTTCTCCCTAATCTAGGATTTTATGTATTTTTCTAAGGCAACTCTACTTGATTCCCTTATAAATGAGACTCCAAGTCATGCCAAAGTCCTTAACTCAATTTTAGTCAAATTAAATGCATGAAATGATCATGGCATAATGATAGCAATAATTAAGCATGACCAATGATCATGATGACATGACATATGATATAATTTAAGCATACATGATATTTATCCTAACCCTAAGCATGATCATGACATATAAAAGATTAAAGATAAGTATGATGTCATGACATGTTATATGGCAAACAAGGCATGACAAATAAAAAGTATAGGTATGATAATACCTAAATTTTAATATTAATTGTCATTTGATATAATTAAATATATTTTGTCATATTATCACTTTTCTCCTTAGTGTGCCAAAAACCCAAAATGGCATACTAACTTCTAAACCTAAATTGTGCCAATTTGATTGATTTTTCATAAACTTCAAAATATATTGACACATCCTAAAATCTTTTAGGATATAAGATCAAACCTATTTTCAAGGTATCCATAACCTTGAAAATGACCTAAAATGCCACCTTTACCATGGTTAGGTTAACTAACCATCCATTTAATGTTGGCACACCCTAACCCATCTAGCGTGAATCAATCACGCTCTTAGGAACCCAAAACCTATTTGAGCTCCTAGGGTTAATTAGGTATTCCTTAGAGATAACCTCCCTAGATATTTTCCTAATGACCCTCCTAGGCTTGGTAGCCTTGGTCATTTGGGTCTTACCTAGATTGACTCTAGAGGTAACTCCCCTTGCAACCTTCTTAGTGGTCATCCTAGGTTTCCTTGAAACCCTAGCCACTAGGCACACACCTTGGTCAACCTTAGAGATGACTTCCCTATTGACCTTGGTCTTCCTAGACCTAGATTTAGTTCCATAGTCAAATGGAATACTATGGTAGATCTTTTTGGGCTTAGGCTTACCCTTGAATGGTTCTTGATTTCTAGGTCTTTGACTTTGACTCCTAGACCTAGATTTTTGATCACTTGACCCTTGAAATTGATTTTGCATAATCCTAAGGGTCTTCTCTAATTTTTCAAGTCTTGATCTCAAGACTTGATTTTCCAACTCTAATTGCCCAATTGTTTTTTGATTAAGTTTTTGGGCATTACCATTTTCTTTAGGCATATGTCTATCCTTCTTAGGATTAATGCCTAAGTGGTTTTCTATTTTCCTAATGCTTTCCTTAGGAAGAGTTTTTCTAGGGACATTAGTCCCAAATTTCTTCTTATTTGAAAATTTTACCCTCTTAGCACCTAGACAATACTCCTTATTTCTAGCATGCTCTTTATGATAAATAGCAAGACTATTAAAATTATTCATAGCATGCTTTTGACTATAAGAATTAGAAAGAGCATTACTAAAATATACCTTAGGGTTAGCCTTAGCTCCCCTACATGTGATGCTCCATTTTGCCCCTTCTTTTCCCCCTTTGGGCATTGATTCCGGTAGTATCCCGGTTGCCGGCATTTGAAGCAAATGACTTGCTCCTTGCTTTT
Organism: Wurfbainia villosa; assembly: GCA_025175895.1. Classification (NCBI taxonomy): domain Eukaryota; kingdom Viridiplantae; phylum Streptophyta; class Magnoliopsida; order Zingiberales; family Zingiberaceae; genus Wurfbainia; species Wurfbainia villosa. Next base: position 134,378,381 of record CM045986.1, on the reverse strand, counting down.
CTTGGCGGGAACACCGGCTTCATTGACTTTTGAAGCCGGTTGAGCCTTCTTTACCCTTTTTGGACACTTGCTCTTGTAGTGTTCGGATTCCCTACACAAAGCAAATTATATATTTTTTTATTTAAAACCATATTGCTTGAGTTACCTAGGGTGGTTGTAGGTGCCGGAATCAGATTTTGAGCTTCTTCATCTTGACTGGATGTCAAAGCTTCTTCTTGATATTCCGGTGTGGAAGTTCTCTCCTCCCCCTCAATCCTAGAGGTGGATGCTTCTTCCACTTCTTCCACCTCTTCCGATTCGGATGTTGATTCCCTATCAACCTCCGAATCCTCAAGCTCTTTGGATGACGATATACTTGCTTCTTTTTGAGCTTGAGAGGGTGAGCACTCTTCTTCTTCTTCTTCTTCTTGAATTGAGTGAAGCTCTTCATGGAATTTTGCCAATTTTTCCCATAGCTCCTTGGCGTCTAGATATTCACCTAGCCTAGACAAAACATCATTAGGTATCAAATCTTCTAAAAGTTTTGTTACCTTGGCTTCGGTTTTGTATTTTAGCCTTTGCTCTTGGGTCCATTTCTTTAACTTGAGGACTTCTCCTTTCTTGTCCCTAGGAGGCTCAAAGCCTTCTACGAGGATGAACCAATCCTCTATGTCCATCATCAAGAATGTTTCCATTCTTGCTCTCCACATCGGAAAATCTTCTCGGTCGTATGGCGGTGGAGTGTTGATATCCCATCCAAGCTTGTCTTGGAATTTGAGAAGTCCAAGGGGTTTGATATTGGCGGCGTAAAGTCCAAGGGTGGAGTCTTGGCAGCATAAGTCCAATGGTTGGCAGCATAAAGTCCAAGCAGAGTCTTGACAGCGTAAGTCCAATGTGCCTTGGTGGTGTAGACACCGTTAGCATGACATAGCCGATGGAAGCACCTGAAGGCTAGTGCGATGAATGAACAAGTCATGGATGACTTGGAGGGATCCGAGAGGCGTGAGACTGATGGAGGTGGCTAGAAGGCTTAGGTCTAGGCTAAGGGTGGTCTAGCAAGTATGGGGACACCATACTTGGGTTAAAACCTCATCTTTGAGATTGGCAGTCGACTGACATTATGGCCGGTTCGACTGCCATGAGTTGACTAGAGCTCGACTGCCATTTAGGGCTGAAATTGCCTTGGCAGTCAACTGCTAATCGAGTAGTTGATCCGCGCCGATCGCCATGGATGACAATCCGATCGCGCTTGAGTCGCGAGAATGCTCCGTAGCCGACTGGGCAGTCGACTACGGGGCTGGTAGTCGACTGCCAATGTTGGTAGTCGACTGGTGAGAGTCCCGTTGAAACTTTTTCAGCGTGGATTGAGTCGTTGTCTCACAGCAACAGTGGCATCAGTCGATTGGTGACTTATGGCAGTCGACTGATCGGCGGAATCCAGCCCGATGCAAGTTAAAAAGAGGAGCTCGAGGAGGATTTTGATATTGGTTCTTTGGGAACTTTCTTGGGGCGATTTGAAGGCGATTTACAGGTGCATTTCAGGGTCCTTCAACCTCATCCAAGCAACCAACAAGCAAAGCCCTCAAACCCTAGTTTTGTAAAGTGTTCTTTACATTTCTTTGTATTTTGCTTGTATTTTCGTGTATTGCTTTTGTAATCATTGTACGAGGTTTCTCCACCTCCAGATTGTTCCGAGAAGGAGTTATTTGTGATTAGTGGTTGCGTGTGCATCATTAGAGCTCGTTGAGCTCAACCGTGGAGTAGGAACCTTGAGGTTTCGAACCACGTTAAACAATTGTATTTGTGATTGTGTTTTTCGTTATTTCTTTATTATCTTTGTTTCTGCTGCGCTAACGAAATTTGTAGGAACGAATTCCATTGACGCATAGCACGATGCTATTCACCCCCCCCCCCTCTAGCGTCCAATCAATCCCCTACATCAACCTCCTCAAGTAACGACTCAACCCTAGACTCAGACTTAGTTAATTTCCTAGTAAGCATTTTAATTGTATTGTAAAGCATATGAATTAGTGAGTGGCTAACCTTAATTTTCTCTTTTGGTCCGGTTTTGAGTTGCTTCTCGAAGTAGTCCTCGAGTTCAGAGTCGGTGTTGTAATTGGATTCGGATTCAGACTCTGACTCGAACTCCTCCGGTCTTGCCATGTAAGCTATGTCTTCTCTGTTGTCCGTCTTTTAGTTTGAATTGTGCCCTCTTTTGGTTCTTTAGTAGCCTCCTTTCCCTCCGAACGATCTTCCTCACTACGTTCACTATTGCTTCCACCTCTTCGGATTTGGACTCTAATTCGTCTTCGGCTTCTTTGTCATGACAAATTGAACATGTCATGGTGAACCATTCATATCCGATGAAAAGGTTGGACGAAACATACAAAGAGCAGTTAGTGGAGATCAAAGATATTATGATCAATTCAATCCATATCAGAGGATAATAGTTGATGCAGTTGGTCATAATTTGAATACTGAATTGAACACTGCAAGTTCTAGTTATCCTCAAACATTTGAACATATGTATATCAGTTATTCATCGCCGTTGGAGGAGGTAATAGATGTTCATGAAAATATATACAATGAATCATATCTCAAATTTCAAGAAGTGTTGAGAGCTACAAATGAACTCATATGGTCTGGTTGTGACAATCACACTAAATTATCTCTAACTGCAAGATTGTTGAATGTTAAAGCTGAGCATAATGTGTCTGAAGATTGTTTTAATAATTTCGTTCAAATTATTGGAGAAGTATTATCACGTGATCACATAATGCCCAATGATTTTTATAGTGTGAAAAAACTTGTGAAAGATTTAGGTCTTCCGGTGGAAAGAATTGATGTTTGCAGAGATGGTTGTATGTTATATTGGGGAGATAATGTAGATGTAGAGATTTGTAAATTCTATAATAAATGTAGGTACAAGAGTACCACTAAATTGAATCATAATAAGCGACGTAAATCATACAGACAAATGTTTTATTTGCCTTTAACTCCTAGATCGCAAAAGCTTTATTCATCAAAGGTCACTGCTAAACACATGACTTGGCATGTAAATCATGAAATAGAGGAAGGGCTAATGTGGCATCCATCAGATGCAGAGACGTGGAAAATTTTTGATAGAACATATCCTGAGTTTGCGAATGAGACTTGAAACATTAGGTTTGGTCTATGTACTGATGGATTTTCTCCATTTGGCAAATTAGGAAGAACTTATTCTTGCTGGCCAATTACCTTAACTCCGTATAATCTTTCACCCGGTATGTGTATGAAAACACCGTATATATTTTTAACATTGATTGTTCCTGGTCCTCATAATCCCAAGAAGTTAATAGATGTTTACATGCAACCACTAATTGCAGAGCTGAAACAACTACAGGATGAGAGTGTTTCTACATATGATGTCCATACTAATCAGATGTTCACAATGAGAGTTGCACTTCTTTGGATCGTAAATGATTTTCCTACTTATGGTATGTTATCGGGATGGAGAACCATTGAGATTTTAGGATGTCCAATATGTATGGAGAGATCAAAGTAATTCAAATTGAAACATTGAAAGAAAATGAGTTATTTTGATTGTCATAGACAATTTTTACCGCCAAATCATAAATTAAAAAAAATAAAGAAGAATTCACTAAGAATAGAATTGAAAGAACACCTCCACCATTGAGATTAACTGGTCAATTCTTATGGCATAGAGTTTTTAACTTTCCATCTGTTATTGAAGAACCAAATGTTACAACATATGGCTATGGAAGTACGCATAAATGGACTAAATGAAGTATATTTTGGGATTTACCATATTGACCGAGTAATTTGATTCATCATAATCTTTATATAATGCATATTGAGAAGAATGTTTTTGATTTGATAAATACGATGATGGATATTACTAGAAAAACGAAAGACAATCTGAATGCAAGAAAAGATATGTGTCTCATCTGTAGATGACCCGCCCTTGATGTTGATGAAAATAGTAGAGGACCAAAACCAAAAGCAATTTATAATTGAATAAAGATCAGAGATGGATTATTTGTGAATGGTTGAAATCATTGAGATTTTCTGATGGTTATGTCTCTAATCTTAGCAGATGCGTCAATTTGAAGGAATGCAAATTGATTAGTTTGAAAAGTCATGATTGTCATATATTCATGGAAAGATTAATTCCTATTGCTTTTAAGGAAATGTTACCAAATTTTATATGGGGTGCAATTACGGAATTAAACATTTTTCTTCATGATATTTGTTCGACAGTATTGAGTCATTCACACATAGAGACATTAGAGAGAGACATTCCAATTATTTTGTGTAACATAGAAAGAATATTTTCACTGGTATTTTTTGATTCTATGGAACATCTTTTGGTTCACTTGCCATATGAGCCCAAAGTTGGAGGTCCTGTTCAATTTCAATGGATGTATCCATTTGAAAGGTGAACTTTTTCTCTTTTTTTATCATTGTTAGTGCATTTGATTAATTTTAGTATAAGTTAATTTCTAATACATTTTGTTTTATTCCTATTAGATTTATCTATCACTTGAAAAAAAAGGTGAAAAATAAGGCTCATGTTGAGGCTTCTATTGTTAATGCATATATTGTGGAGGAAGTTATAACTTTTGCATCATATTATTTTGAACCTCATGTTCAATGTAAAAGTCGGAGAGCAGGAAGAAATGATGAGGGTCCTATTGATCCCAATTTGAAGTCATTCTCAATTTTTAACTATCTTGGTCGACCGAGTGGATCTTGTATACGTAGATACTTAATTAGTCAAGAGTGGCGAGTAGCCCACACATATATTTTACTGAACTATCCAGAAATAACGTCGTATTTCGAGTGAGTATATACATGTTATATTATATATTTAATATATCATAAATTATTTTTCATGTTATATTTATTTTTATGGTAGGATTTTCCAAACCCTATATTCTGAGCTTCCAGAGCATGAGTTTGATCGTTTCTACGATGAAGAATTTGCACCGTAGTTCAAAAAATATGTAAGTAGTCTATGATAATAAATTGGTTAAATCTTGACTTTAACGCATACTTATTTGACTTTAGGTTCTTGATAATAACGCTCATATTGAGCAAGAATTAGTAAACCATCTGTCACGGGGTCCAAACTCAATGGTAAAAACTTGACAGGTAAATGAATATAATTTTCATACTCAAGAATATGGAATGGGCAAAGCTATAATGAATAGTAGGGGTTGTGTTTAGTCATCTAATGATGGAGGTTCAAGGATTGATTTTTATGGTTTGCTAGATGAAATTTTAGAGGTAGAGTACCCAGGCTCAGATTTGTGAGTTGTTTTATTTATGTGTCATTGGTTTGACCCTATCAAAGGCATGTGAGTGCATCTACAGTTTAATTTGGTTGAAATAAATTACAAAAAATTATACAAGAGGTATGAACTATTTATGTTAGCACAACAAGTGATTCAAGTATTTTATGCTTCATATCCTAGTCTGAGACGAGACAAAAGTGATTGGTGGGTTGTTTGTAAAACAAAAGCACGTAAAAAAATTGAGGAACATTGGGAAGACATAACATATCAACAAGATGAAGTTTTCAATACATTTCAGATCGAAGAATATAATATTTCAATGTTACGAGATTTCAACGGTGTAGTAATAGACGTTGATGCAAGTGAAATGAATGAGGATGAAGATGAGGAATTTAATTTAGAGGATGACGATGACGATGACGATGACGATGATGATGAGATCGAAGAGACGTATGATCAGGATGAAAATCACAATGAGGACTTCCATTTATAATTATGGGTAACTTTTATTTAGTATCAATTATGTTTCTATTTACTGTCTAATTCTAAATTTCATATATTTGATATATTAATGAACTGTCTTTTTTTTTATAGGTTATCTAGTTGCCTCAAATATGATAATTTTTTTGTATTGTTCATATTATAAATTCGATATGAAAATATAATTCTTTTTTACTTTCATATTCTAATTATTATGATTGTTAGTTTCAACGTGGTGGTCATAGACGAAGTAGCGATGGAAGATCACAGTCTTCCTCTGCTTCAGCCCCTGCATAGTCTGATGCTCTTATAGGAAATGTGCCCTCGACCTCTTCTCTAGTTGCAGGATCTTCTGGTCCTCAACAGATCCCTGCTAATCTATCTTCCCTAGTACAACAATCACTCATTTAGAGGGAAGATACGCAAGAGTTGATATCTCCACGTGGAGAATGTAAGTATTCAAGTTTTAAATTATCTATATTTTTAATAAGATATGTATTTTTATAAATATCTAACATGGTTTATTTTTATTTCATGATAGATTTACAAATTCTGTACATGTTATTCATGAGGTGAATAAAATAGTGAATAATCATTGAGGTGGAGCTTCGATGACTTATACGAGCACGCTGTAAGAAATGAAAACTTTGTGGTGGAATGAGTTCAAGGTAAGTTATGTAAATCAATTTATATATAAAAATTCAATCAATATAATCAATTCATTTTTTCTCTACTACAGTGGATATTTACTTGGGTTGAACATGAAACACTAGAGATAAGAAGAATTTTCAAGAAAAAGTATGACGATCATATCAGAAACATATTAAATCATGCAAAAAGCAGAGGTAAAAAAGCCACACTGTATAACCGAGGAGAATTGGAATAAGATTGTTGAATATTGGGCATTAGAGGATAAAAAATGAATGAATGAATAAAATAGAAAAAATCAAACTTTTAATTCTGGCGCTTTGTTTGCGACGTATGCGGGTGGGTCAATCAATATCGATGAACATAAACATTGATTGGTGAGTTTTTTTAAATCCTAATTTTTGAATCTAATACACACTAATTTATTGTTTATAACGATGTTTGTTTAGGCTCAGGAAATGGGGACTGAGCCATTATTCATAGACACTTCCATCCGTACATTCCAAAAGAAAGATAAGACGTGGAGTGGGGAGAGAGCTAGAACAATGAAGGTTTGTAATTTAAAAAATTTAAATTCTTACGTTAGTGTTTAACTTTTTTTCTTTCAAAAATAGGAGAAATACGATGAACTTGCATAGAGAAATTCGAGTGCAAGTGATGATGCAGTTGAATCTAAGTCATCAATTGGAAATATAAATCTATGGCTCGAAGCGACTGGCGAGTCGAAAAGTGGAAGAATAATTGGACTGGATTCTTTGAGACGAACTTATAAAATCCCTGGTGCTTCTTCTTCATCCTCACTGGCAGTAAGAGCAGAAATAAATCAATTGACCGAAGACGTAAGTTATTTGAAGGAGTTACTAGCGCAAAAAGAAAATGAATCAAGACAAAGATATCAGGAAGTAAAGGAATTAAATGATCAAATGAACAAATTTCACAGAGAACAGATGTTGATCATGCAACATCTTCAATTATTCTCTAGTTCAAGTCAACTTCCTCCTTCTCGATCTCCTCCCGCAGATGCTTATAATAATGACAATGAAGATGAATTTTTTGATTATGATGATGATGATGGTGGTTATGTTTGAATTGTTAACTCTAAATTTTACCTGACTTGTCCCAGTTGATATCCTTGTATTATAAGTTACGTTTAGTATGATGAATTATGTTTGTTATCTGTAATGAATTGGTATTGAATCATTTTGAATGATTATATGTTTATGAAGTTTTATATATGAATTAGTTTATATTGTTGGATGTGTTCGTTGTAAAAAAAGGTAAAAGCATGTAAGATTTAATATGGTTTCCCCCCTATTTTTCTAGATTTGCGACGAAAATAAGATTTGTCGAAGATTTGGCGACGAAAAAAAATTGTCACAAATTTTGCGACAAAAATAACTTTTTGTTGCAAAAAATGAATATCAGTTGACTGCCTCAATCAATCAGTTGACTACTTATCGCATTCTGTGAACTGATACGAAGCTAATAGTCGACTAGAATATCAATCAGTCGACTGGACGAACCCATCAGTCAATTGATAATACTGTATCAATTCATAGAAACTTTTTTAGTCGACTGGTCAGTCGACTAGTCCATTATCAGTCGACTGATTTTGCAACGAAATCTTGATTTGTCACGGAATAAGCGATGAAATTCATTTTCGTTGCAAATTAAGTGCCATCAATCGACTGGAAGTATTCATCAGTCAACTGATGTTACTGTATCAATTCACAAAACTTTTTTTAGTGAACTGATTAGTCGATTGATGCCTACTTGCAGTCGTCTGACGTTAATTATTTTGCAACGAAAATTCGATTTGTCACGGATTTGGCGACGAAATTTATTTTCGTCGCCAAATTTTCTTAAAAACATGGTTAATAAATTTAATAGTGTTTGGCGACAAAAATCAATTTCCGTTGCAAATATCTGTGACAAAAATATTTTCATTGCAAATATTTGCGATGAAAACTATTTTCGTCGTAAATTTTGGCAATGAATAAAATTTTCGTTGCAAATATCTGCGACGAAAACTATTTTCGTTGCAAATGTTCATGACGAAAACTATTTTCGTCACAAATTTTCGCGACGAAAACTATTTTCGTCGTAGATATTTGCAACGAAAATAGTATTCGTCGCTAATTTTTGGCGACGAAAATTATTTTTGTCGCAAATATTAGCAATGAATTTTGCAACGAAATACTTATTCATCGCAATATTTGCGATGCATTTTTTATTTTCGTCGCAAAAATTAGCGGTGAATTATTTGCAACAAAAAAATTTTCGTTGCAAAAATTTTTTGCAACAAATTTATATTTAAAATTCATTGCAAAATTCTATTTTTTTTATAGTGTTGGATATCCCAAACATTCACTAGTTATTGATCAACATATGGTCAAACCATGTTGATAAACACATTGACAATCTCATTGTTAAACCCATTATCAAACATCAAAATCCTACTCAATCCCACTCGAGTATGGTCAATCGTGACCTGAGCCAATTGCACAAATAGTCTTCCGTAGGATTTTGGAGTGACGATGTCGTAAATGCTCCTTGCTGATAGGATACAAGGAGGTTGTCAGGGTTTTCAACCCCTACGGGGACCATACCCTATATATAGATATCATGTTGGATTCGTTATCGGTCCATAATTAATAATGGATTCGTGCTCTAATAGGTTCTATACATTAAACCCCCACATCTCATAATCGAAAAGTCGTGAATCAATAAATAGATCACTTAATCAAGTTTGAATTAATACGACACAATCAAATGATTACGATAATCACATATAAGCCCACCACCAACACTTTATACTTGCCAACTCCCTTATTGGACTTTCGACCACTAAGTATCCGATCAAACCTCGACTCACTTGACTTTCATAACTTGTCAAGTATCCGATCAACCTTGATCTACTTAATTTCATGTTCAATCTTGACCTACTTGACTTCATGCTCAACCTTGACACTGCATGCATTATTGATCAACCTGATCTAATGATGATCAGTAATAATCTTGTGGCAATGCGAAGAGCTTGGGGGTCCCCGAGCAAGCCATGGTTCGATCCTCGCCGCAATGAGGAGGGAATTCGCTGCTTTCCACTCGCCATGGTCATGGAGGCGTTCTGCTACAATGGATGGGGGTGCGGACCCGACAAGGCAACCTCACGGCGACTTGGTGGCGCTGCCTTCCCGATTTACCCTTGTGGCGGTGGAGACTTTCTTGAGGCCGTAAGCGGTAGGCGCCAAGTGGACTAGTCAGGCAAGCTGGATACCACTCAGAATCAAAAAAAAAAAAAAAAAAAAAGAGATTGTAACAATAATCTTCTTCTTCATCACACAATTCCTGATGTTCCATACCATCCTTCACTCAACATCAATCTATTTTCATATTGTCAAATATCGAAATTCGAACATTGTCAACTTTGACCTGAGACCGAATTTAGTACACTTTAAACAAAGCTTGATATGTTAATTGTAGACTAGGCGAGTCCTATTATCATACTAAACTTGTATGTTTATATAGATATTTAAATTATAGTGTCTTGACCACCATGTTAAGGTTCATAGGACCCTCTGTGATTTATCTTCCTAACAATGATTATGTGACAGATCGATAGGGGCCGTTAGATTCGCGGTTCCAACTTTTACAGGTAGATACTTAAATTATATCTCCAAACAAAATAAAATAAAAAGAACTCGATTTTTTAATCGAAGAATTTAGATACTTTTGGTTTAAAACGTTTGTTACAATATATCTGGTTGAGCTAAATATTTTTAAATTAAAGGAATCATAAAAATGATCAAGACTTCTATAAAACGCACGTGCATATAATCTGAATTGAAAAGATGGAGTTGTTAGGACCAACTGAAAATTTGAATATTTAACGTATTAAAATAAAAAAAAATAGAAAAAACAAAAATAATATTTGAAAGAGCCAAACCAGCTAAGCAGAGTTTCGTCTGTACTGTCACCTGTTTAATTTATTATTGCAATTATTGAAGCCCTCCGACCGACATCCAGTATTTTATTCTCACCCAACGTTTCATCGACACAAATTACACCTTCGTTTTTTAACCTCATTTTCCGACCGCCCAACCCCGGTGGGATCCAACCCCGATTAGTATTCCCCTGTTGGGGAGCAAAAATTTTTAAAAGTGCAGCCTTTATTATTATTTTTGTGAAAAAGTATTTATTTCTTTTTTTTTAAAAAAAAACCAAAAATATCACGCAGCGGTTATGACCATAGTTAATTTAATATAAAATACAATTATTTAATTATTATTACTAGTCAAAATTGTTCCATTTCAATTAAAATTTAAAATTATTATAGCAAGTGTTAAAATTATTTTGATCAAGTTAAAATTATTTTTAGTTAATTTTGATTAAATTAAATCGATTTATTTTAATATATTATATCTTTTATAATGATTATGATTGTTATATGTTATAATAACAATATTGAAATATAGGTATAGCTAAGCACTATTTTAATATTTGTTAAAAAAAAAATGTTATTTTAAAGCAAATAATAATACGAGTATAGATAATTTTGTTAAGTTGACACAAAATATCTGAACTTTAAATACGATTAATTTCGAAAACGATCGAAGTTTTTTTATCTATCAATTAAATCGAAAAAATATTTATGAAAATCTAACAATTTAATATTTTAAAATTTATTGTTTTATTTGAAAAAATCTTATAAATACGTACAATTAAAGATCCAATAAGATTATATAGGCATTCTAACAAATACACTGTTGTCTCAGGTGGATCATCGAGGATAAGCTTAGAGTTGTAAATTTATGGAAACTAGGGACAAATGATTAATAATTCATGGATTTGTCCCCAAGTTGTGCCTGTCCAAGCACGTGCAACAGATGTTGGCCGTCCGATGGTTGGAGCACAAAAATCCAGTGCGATAATAGCGATGCTCCCCGAGTCCAATCGAGGCGCGACGGCAGTGTCCCGCATCGTTTGACTCTGTTCTCGCCGGCGATCCATCCCTCCGTCCATCGCTTCCGCCTTCCAAATCTGTATCCTTTGGAAGGTATGTGCGCTTCGCTCCCTCATGTCCTAGCTGCCGATTTGTCTCAGCGCTTGTTGTTCTTGGTTCTTTCTAGTGCACTCGGTGCCTCTTCTGGACAATTGAAAAGCGGGGAACTTTCTGTAGTGTGTAGTTTAGATGTGGAGTTTCGAATTTAGCTGCATTTAGCTTTGGATCGGTTGGCGTCGGCGATATTGTGTGTTATGTGAGACGCAGTTTCTATTGCTTAAGCAGAAAATATTTCGTGTGGATTTTATTCGGTTGGTTGCATATCTTATCTATGGAATGTTATGATCTTGGATGCGTTTGTCTTGGAATTAGTGGGTGCAGTTGATGATTATGGCACATTTCAGCAACTTGATTCACCATTTGGTTTGAAGGAAAACTTGTCAACTTCATGTGTTTGTTATAAGTTTGTTTATCTGCCAGGTAGCAGTAGCCAGCATTAGGTCTTTGCTCCTTTTGTCAAATTGAAAATCCCAGTCCCACTTTCCTATGCTGTGAGATGGAATTATTGCGATCAAGGAAGATAATAGCTCGTTCATCCTTCTCCTGAGCAGTTCATGTTGGTGCAGGGAGCGTCACTCTTATATTTTGACGTATGAGTCAAGGTTTAAAGTTAGGAAGTACTTGTGATCTGATGTGATTGTTAAATGCACAGGTTTAACAGAAAAGTCCTAGTAAGCCAGATTGACCAGATACTAGACATTGTTGGAAGTCCTAGTAGGTCAAGTTGATTAGATATTAGACAAAAGACTTGACAGATTAAAAGGACCGAACATTGGGCAGAAGTCCAGTTTGGTTAGGAGGATTGGACAACTGGTAGGAAATCTAGATGGCTCAATAATACCGGACATCTAGTGGGAAGTCCAGCTGGGTCAGGAAGGCCAGGCAGTTGGCAGAAAGCCCTGGTGGGTCAAGATTGGACTTCAAGCAAGGAAAGTCCAAACAGGTCAGGTAAACCAGAAGTTTGGCAGGTGAGATCGAGTCCTCGGTTGGAGACAAAGATAGGTTTCGATCCGACGAAGGATCATACTTGGACTCTGGAGCCGAGATCGAGCAGTATTTTACTACTGCCAATATGATTCATATACTTGCCTATGCTAATTCTATTTTGCGGGTTTCTAGGCGACTAGACAAGGGTGCAAGTGCTTCGGAAGTCCAGGTGACTAGACCGAGTTCAAGCGTGGAGGATGTTGACTTGAAAGGCTAGTTGGAGGCTGCGTAACTTGGATGGTAAGTCTAACAGGCGACTGAATCAAGTTCAGATGCCTAGAATCGGAAAATTCCCGAATAGTGTCGGAGCGGATAAGGTTGACTTGGAGTCGCCTGGACTAGGTCCAAGTGCTTGGGAAGGCTAAGTTGTCAATTCGATAGGCCGGTATGGAGGCGACTAGGAGGTGGTCCAGGTGCCTGGAAGAGACCTATAAAAGAAGGGTTAATGCATGTTCGAAAAGATAATTCTCAATCATTCCTTAAGTGCTTCACCTTCGTTTGCGGTCCATAAGAGTTGTGTTGTGCATTCCGTCACTCTATCGACACTCCAAGCTACATTCCTCTTCTTAGCGTGTTGGTATATTTAAATATATTATTCACATTTGTATTTAAACTTATAAGGAAAGATGGAGTGTTACCTTACCTTAATTCTTTGTAAACGAATACCTTCCGAAGTCAAAAGTTTTTGAGTTGGAGGAATTTTAGTGAATTGCCTAATGAGCTAGCCCTAGAAAAAGGTTACGGGCCTTGGAATAGCAATCCGACTTGGATTGTGGAGCTAGTAAAACTCTTGTGCACTTTGTCTTTATCTAATTTCCACTGTGTTAACTTTGTTTTTTATAAAAATAGAAAAATGTTTAAAGAAAATAAGAAAGTTCTTAATTCCAAGATTCAACTCCCCCCTCCCCCCTCCCTCTCGGACACAATCGATCCTACATTTGGTATCAGAGCAGGGACGCTCAAAATTTGGTGCAACAACTAAGTTGAGCAAAATTAGAATATTTTCTTTTCACTGCAATATTTTTATTCAATTCTTAATTCTTTAGTAAATTATTTTTTAACAATTTTGTCTGTCTCATCAAGAAAGTTATAACACCATCCACCCTCCTCTCTTTAATGGAGAGGACTTTAGTTATTGGAAGAGGCAAATGGAGTGCTTCTTTAAGATAGATCTAGACATATGGTTTAATATTAGGAAATGTTTCATGGCTCCGGTAGATGACTCAGGAGAGTTATTAGATCCAGAGAAATAGACCATAGAAATAAAAAAAAAAGACCCAAGTTGATTACAAGACATTAAACACCTTGTAATGTGGACTTACCAAAGAAAAGTTGAATCAAGTCGGACTATTTGAAAACTCTAAGGAATTATAGAAAAAATTAATCGAATTGTATGAAGGAACTAACGACTCTAAAATAGCAAAAAGAGATATGCTTTTAAATAAACTTTTTAATTGCAAAATATTAGACGAAGAAATAGCTAGTCAACTACACACTAGAGTTAAGGACATCTCGAACATGCTCCACTTAATTAGACACCAAATAGAAAATCGTGATATAATTAGATATACACTTAAAGCTTTTCCAATATAGACATCAATAGTTGATGCCTATAACGTGTCCAGAGATCTTTCCTTAATCAAATTAGATGAACTCTTTTGTGGACTAGAACTGTACAAGCATGCTAACTCGGGTCAAACTGAGAATGGTATAACCTTGATTGCAAGATCAAACAAGAGTAGAGAAGGAAAGAAAGCAAAGCACGAATCCGAAGATGAGTCGGATTCGGAACCAAGTGGAGAAGAAGAAATAGTAAATATGGTTCTAAAGATGTTCAATAAAAGGAAGAAATTTTCAAAAAGGGATGCCAAAAAGATGGTGGAGATTAAACCAAGTAGATCAAGATCCAAAGTTATTTGCTACGAATGCAATGGCAAAGGATATTACAAGTCCGAATGTGCCAACCTAAAAAAGGAAGAAAAGCCAAAGAAGGAAAAGAAGAAAAAAGCACTAAAGGCAACATGAGATGAATCATCTTCGGAAGAATCATATGCGGAAATATCGAAGACAAGCTTTGTAGCTTTTATGGCAGCCGACAAATCCAATTCAGAATCTAGTTGAGGATTCGAATTCGAGTCGAGCCACAAATCCGTATCCGTTTCAGAAGGACCAAATAAGGTAACCTCTCCCGTAAATGATGGAATGTATAAAATAATAGCATACTTAAGTAGAAAACTAGTCAAATCTAAGGATCAAGTTGAGTTGCTCCTTAAGGAAGTTTAAGTACTTAAAAAGCAAGTCAACTTGAACTCTTCAACTTGCTAATTTTAAGATAGAAACTTAACTCAAGTTGCGAAGCTTGAGGGAGAGAACTTTATCTTGAAAAGACAAGTAGAAAATCTCAAAGGATTGTTGGAAAACTTTACCTCAGGCTCTAAATATCTAGATATAATGCTTGGGACCCAGCGAGATGTGTACAACAAATCTGGACTCATATACAAGGCTAAGTCAACAAATAGATCTTACATGTCTTTACTTAGCCGAAACGCTAAGAGTTGAGTCCAAGCATGGATCCCTAAGACTTGTTTAGTTAATCAAATTGGATATAACCAGTATTGGATCCCCAAAGGTCAAATTCACTATGTAAATAAGACTTATTAAAGCTATGATTTAGGGGGAGTTGATACTTTATGTGCTTCCTTAATTAGATAAAACTCTTGCATGCTTAGTTATTTTCTTACTGTTTAATTTAGAATGGGTTAGATAGGAATGCTTAATTTAAAGTCTTTTAGAATATATTTCTTATCTCATTTCCAAGGTATCACGTTACCTTGAAAATGTTCTAAAGTGTCAACTCTATCATGATTAGGTTAACTACCTATCCATTTAAGATTGACACACCCTAAACCCATTTAGTGTGAAAAGATCGCACTCCTAGGAACCCAATACCCATTAGAGCTCCTTGGGTTTACAAGGTACTCACTAGGGATAACCTCCCTTAGTAGCCTGGGTCATTTTAGTCTCTTTAAGGTTGACCATAGGGATATCTTCCCTAGTAACCTTTTTAGTGACTTTTCTAGGTTTCTTTGAAACCTTAGTCACTTAACTCTTGTCAAAGCCAACTCTGGGAATAACTTCCCTTGTGACCTTGACACTCCTAGGCCTAGAGCTAGTTCCATAACTATATGAAACACTATGGTAAGAGAGCTTGATTTCTTTGGACTTAGGCTTGTGACCCAAACCTTTCTTCTCCTTAGATATTTCTTACCTCCTTAAACTAACTTTTGCCCATTTAACCCTTTAATTAAGTTTCCATCCTATTAAGGGTCTTTTTCAAATTTTCAAGTTTTAATCTCAAAATTTGATTTTCTTTTTCCAATTTCTCTATTTTTGATTTTCCATTATTTCTTGAGACATCTTTTTCCTAGGCATATGTCTATCTTTCTTAAAATTAATGCCTAGGTTGTTATCTACCTTTCTAATGGTTTCCTTAGGTAGTGTAGGTTTTGAGGTAGTTGATCTAAGATTCTTCTTAATCATATTTTCACGATGTTGAGCATGTAATTGATAAAATTTATTTTTATCATGCTTTTTATAATGAACAATTGCAATTAAATTTTGACTTGATACCTTAGGCCTTATTGTAAAGGCTCCCCCTACATTTGAGCTCTCTCCTTTGTCCTTCTTAGGATGCCTCCCTCTCGGACATTGGCTCCGGTAGTGCTCGTTTTGATTGCATCGGAAGCATACTATATGCTCCTTGCCTTTGCGAATTCAGGTTTCGGTATCATTGGTCTTGGGTGCCACTTTAGCCTTTTCCTTGATTTTTCTCGGACATTTGCTATTACAATGTCCACTTTCCTACATATTGGTGCAGTAGGCACCTAAGTCGAACCTGAGTTTTGATTATAGCAAATGATACAAAGTTAAGCTCATGTCGTTATCTCACGAGCTGAATTGAGTGTGCAGAAAATTGCTATAGCTAGAGCTGAAGGCTAGCGACACCCGAAGGAAGCCGCGGTGGTCGGGCGACACTCGGGTGACTTTGGAGGGAGCCGAAGGAATCAGGTGGAAGGCCGGAAGCGAAAACGACATAGTAAGTATCGAGGTAAGCTCGTGTGTATGCGAGAGTAAGTAAGGTCGTATCCTCTTTACGAGGATGATCTTAAGCGTAGATCCGACCAAAGACATTCTATAGATGGTCTAGGTCGAGATCAGACGATCGACGACCGTCGAAATTATGTTGAGCTAACTTTGACTTGCAGCAAACATCAATCGACTGCCACTGAGGACTCGATCGCACTATTCACCGATCGCCGGAGGTCAACACTGACCGATCGCCGCCATCACGATCGATGATGCCATCACCGATCGATGGTCAAAGGATCAGCTTCGAGGAGTCAAGGCTTATCACCAAATTTCAAGGGGAGCGGTGCTCAAATATGATTGGCTAGGGTTCCTCTCGAAAAGGGGCTCAAAGGCTATAAAAGGAGGTCCTAAGCTAGGGTTTCTTCATCAATTCTAAGTGCTCACAAACCTCCACAACTCTGCAATTTTTCAACGACTCTACGACGAAGTGCTGTCAACAACCCTAGTTTACTTTCTACTCTTTTAGTTGTTGATATTCTTATTTTGTCGTCTCTTTAAATATTGCAATTCCTTTTATTAATCGAGGTTTTCTATCGTTGCACTTTACATTAATAGAAGAGAGGGTTTGTCTCTCTATCTTTTCTTTCAAAGTTTTTTTTGTAATCGTCAAACTCCTACCTCCAACGAGGAGGAGTGTTTTTAGTGAATTGTCCTCCGTGCGTGATCAAGGATCACTAGGGTCTTGGAGTAGTAGTCGAAGGCTACGAACCAAGTAAAAAATATTTGTCTCATTTATTTATAGTTTATCTTTCCGCTGCAATTAACTGTCTACTCGAGTTTTAACGAACGAATTAAAAAAGAAAGGTTTATCGCTATTCACCCCCTCTGATCCGCCGATCCAACAATTGGTATTAGAGCGCTAAGATCGTGAAACCACCAATCTAGCATTTTTTTTGCCAGATTTATTTTTCGACCGTTTAAATTTTTCTCCAAGACTACTAATCCAAGAAGTCTTGTACTTTCGCTTGGTTTTTGTTTTTGCAAGTATTCGCTGAGTGACGGTAAACGGGCATAACTTTTCGTATAAGTTGACCTAAACGGGCTACCTACCAAAACGAAGCTTCCTGAGAGATCTACACTTCTACCAGGGTAAACTCGTAAATAAGCTGTCTTCATCCCCAAAAAACCATCGTTTAGTACCATTTCGGGACATCAAGGTTGAAGTGCTCATTTTTTATTTTAGTTGGTTATTTCTCGCTTATTCCTTTTGTTTCTTTTCATTTCCTACGATTAATCCAAGGTGAAGTCTTGGAACCTTTTTGTGTTTTTCGTATTTTTTACAAGGTTTCTTCCAAATGACCCATCTCGAGGGTTTTAGCACCGTCCGACCTCCGTTTTACAACGGAGATGATTTCCGTTACGGAAAGGTCGGATGGAGTGCTTTCTTAAAACCCAAATCGAGATGTGGATCATAATCCAAACGGGATTCACACTTCCGACTAACGTGGGTGAATCGATTATTATGACGATGGACAAAAACGACAAGTCAAAGCCGACGCCAAGGCAACTCAAATCCTTCAACGCGCTTATCTAAGGAGGAATTAAATCGCCACCTTCATCGAAAAGGACCCATGGACAAAGCTAGCGGAGCTATATGAAGGGACCACGGCCAAGGTACGTAGTTTAGATCTTTATTAAATAAACTATATAATCTAAAAATGCAGGAACATGAGTCCGCGACGCAACTTCACGCCCGCGTTCAAGACATAGTCAACAATCTACACGCGATCGGGCAAAAGGTCGAAAAATGCGATCTTATTAGGTATGTTCTTAACTCTTTTCCTAGGACTACCTTGTGGGCATCCATGGTCGATGCCTACAAGGTCTCCAAGGATCTTTCTAAACTTAGGTTAGATGAACTTTTTTCTGATTTCGAACTTCATGAGCAGTCTAACTCGGAATCCGAGAAGGGTATAACACTTTTTGCAGGTTCGAGGAAGAAAACCGCAAGCAAGCCACCCCCGAAGGAAGAAGAGGATGAGTCCGATTCGGAGGTCGACCCGGAAATAGAGGCCGAACTAGTCAACCTAGTTCGGAGGTTAGTCAAGGGCCGAAAGCGAACCATCACTCGACCCAACGAAGGTAAGCCTAAAAGTTCTAATATTAGGTGTTACGAATGCAACAGGTTTGGACACATCAAGTCTGAATGCCCAAAGCTCAAAAGCAAAGCACCAAAATACAAAAAGGCACTCAACGCTACATGGGAAGAAGCTTCCGAGGAAGAAGACAATGATCGAGTCCTCATGGCTAAACCGGTGGAATCGGAGACGGAGTCGGAACCGAAACTTGAATCGGAAACCGAAGACGAGTCGGACTGCGAAGCACTATTCAAGACAAGCCACGGATACACATCCGGTTTAAAAGATACACTCAAGGTAAGTCGGTCTCTTATTACTACACTTTATAGTGCAATTAAGTTTTTAAATAGAAAATTAGCTAAGTCCGAGTCCAAGGTCGAGACCTTGGTGGAGGAAATTAAACTCCTCAAACACGAGGTCTCCCTAACCTCTTCGACTAGTCAAGTTCAAGAGAAGGACTCAACTCGGGTTGAAAAACTCGAAGTTGAGAACTCACTCTTGAAGAGTCAAGTCGAAGATCTTAGGAATACGTTGGAAATGTTTACTTTGGGATCCAAAGGACTTGACCTCCTACTTGGATCGCAAAGGGCCGTGTACAACAAGGCTGCCAGAGGTTTAGCTCAAACATGACCAATAAGTCGTATATGTCGATTGTAAGTCGACATAAAAAACGTGTCCAAGCATGGGTCCCTAAGACCACCTTGATTTCAAACTTAGGATCAAACCAGTACTGGGTTCCCAAGGATCAAATCCACTATGTGGAGAGACCGAATCGATTCAACGGTCCAGGGGGAACTAGTAAGAAACTTGTTTATGTTTTAACTTAGAAATTGCATGCTTAGGTTTTTATTTAGTTGGATTTTTCTTTTTAGAATGGTTAGATAGGACTATAACTCGTCAACACTTGATAACATAGTACCAGGACGCGGCGAGATGATAGTACGCTAGGAAAACGGAGTCTCGTGTATTCGAGCTAGATAAGGCGTATCTAGTTCGGTTCACTTGACTGAGTGGAACTAGCTGAAGCTACCTCGCCGTATCCTAGACTAGTTAGACCAGGAAGTGGTCTTAGGTGAGTCAAGTTTCTATTTTCTTGAAAATGGCTTTGTCTAAGGAAGTGGTCGTTGTTCCGATCAAAGAAGGCTTCTGTGCCTCGCCACGACCTGGAAGCCATGATCTTGAAAAGGTGACTTGATAAGCCTAAGGTCAAATCCGAATTTAACGCAAGGTGGACAAGTGTTTAAGTCATTAAATTTAAATCAAGTAAGATTGGAAGTCATCTCACAAGAACATATAGGGTTAGTGTTTGATCATGTAGACATGGATGAGATGATTTAGGTTAATAATGTTCAACCAATCTTTAATAAATCCAATATTCGATCCAAGGCGTGGCCAGGGGATCGGCCTCGGGGATCAACGAAGCTTCGATTCAAACGACAAGGATCGGTAGCCTTCGGAAATAACGGCAAGCTCAAAATCATCGGATCAGGTGATATTGAGCTTAACTTAAATTTTGTTATTCAAAACGTTTTATTAGTAGAAAATTTTCAATATAATCTACTTAGTGTAAGCCAATTGTGTGATAATAACTATAAGGTCATATTTCTAGAAAATGAATGCGTAATTAATACAAACGAAACCTCTAAAACAATTCTTAAAGGGACTAGAAATAACAACATTTACACTATCAACTTAACTAACTCTCAACTAAGTGTCTTATGACACTCAAGAAGAGAAAACATGGTCATGCACGACGACTTGGCCACTTACACCCAAGACTCATCCACAAGACGAGTCGAGCGACTTAATGAGGTTCGCTTAACCTCAATAACTCGGATAATAAAATACGTAATGCTTGTCAACAAGGTAAACAATCTAGGACACAACATCAACTAACTAATCAAGAACGAACCAAAAGTGTGCTTGAGCTCCTACACATGGATCTATTTGATTCACACGGAGCTAAGTCACTTAATGGAAGTAAATTCTGTTTAGTCATTATTGATGACTACTCTAGATTTACTTGGGTTAGGTTCATCAAACACAAAAGTGATACCCTAGATCAATTAATCAACCTATTTAAGTTAATAGAAAATCAACAAAACATTAAAATCAAAAAACTTAGGACTGATCATGGTGGTGAATTCGAAAACCATAGATTTACAGAATTCTGTAACCTAAATGGATACCACCACGAGATCTCTTGCCCTAGAACTCCACAACAAAATGACCTAGTAGAACGCAAAAATAGAACCCTACAAGAAGCCGCTAGGACAATGTTAAATGAGTATAACCTACTCGATAGGTTTTGGACGGAAGTCGTTAGTACGACATGCTATGTCCAAAATAAGATCCTTATGGTAAAGAGACACCTTAAGACCTCATACGAGATTTATCACGATAAAATACCTAACATCAAGTACTTTAGGGTATTTGGGTGTAAGGTACATATCCTAAACACTAAGGATTACCTAGGGAAATTTACATCCAAAACCACGACCGGAATCTTTCTAGGATACTCGACTACGAGTAGAGCGTATAGAGTATATAACCATGACACCCTTAGAGTCGAGGAGACTATCAATGTAGTATTTGATGAAGGACACGAACCTACAAAACCCCCGACAACCCTAATTAGCGAGCCGATTCATACTAGACCTAACTCTGATCCGGAGATCAGGTCTAGTGTTAATCCTAACCTAAGTCAACCAAGTCACTCTATTGATCAAGTGATAGATAACTCCAACCAAACTAGAACTCAAACAAGTCATCCTATGGATCAAGTTGTAGACTCAAACCCAAACCCGACTAGGACTTAAATGAATCATCCTATCGACCAAGTGATAGGTGATCCAAGTCTAGGAGTTCGAACTAGAGCCTCATATAGAAATCTTAGTCAAATATCATTGATTTCTAAAATTGAACCCAAAACTATTGATTAAGCTCTTCTTGATCCCGATTAGATTATTGCAATGCAAGAAGAGCTGGCTCAATTCACTAGGAACGAAGTATGAGAATTAGTACCACCACCTAAAGATAAAACAATCGTTGGAACAAGGTGGGTGTTTAGAAATAAACTTGATGATAAAGGTGAAGTAGTTAGAAATAAAGCTAGACTAGTAGCCAAAGGGTTTAGTCAAGTCGAAGGTTTAAATTACGACGAGACCTATGCCCCAGTAGCTAGATTAGAGTCCATTTGAATGCTATTAGCATATGCAGCACATCGAGGATTTAAGTTGTTTCAAATGAATGTGAAATCTGCATTCTTAAATGAATACATTAAAGAAGAAGTTTATGTTAGTCAACCCCCGGTTTCGAAAGTTTAGACAAACCCGATCATGTCCTTAGGTTAAAGAAAGCTCTTTATGGACTTAAATAAGCTCCTCGAGCTTGGTACGAGAGACTTTCGATTTATCTTAAGTCTAAAGGTTTTAACCAAGGTGTAGTTGACCCAACCCTTTTCGTAAAAACCTTAGGTAAAGACATATTCATAGCCCAAATCTACGTAGATGATATTATTTTCGGAACCATCAACTCAATCCTACTAAATGAGTTCATTTCACTTATGGAAAGTGAATTTGAAATGAATTTAGTAGGCGAGTTAAGTTTCTTCTTAGGTCTACAAATTAAACAAACTAAAGATGAAATATACCTACATCAACGCAAATATATTAGGGAATTAATTAAACGCTTTGGAATGCAAGGCGCTAAAATTATTAATACCCCAATGGCAACTAATGTTAATATAGAAGAAGATGTAATTGAAAACCCAATTGATTTAAAATACTATAGGAGCGTAATAGGGAGTCTCTTTTACTTAACTGCAAGCCGACCTGATATCTTATTTGCAGTAAGTATGTGCACAAGGTTTCAAATCTGTGCCAAAGAGTCTCACCTAACTCTAGTCAAGCGTATCCTTAGATATATAAAGGGTACACTTAATGTCGGTATTTGGTATCCTAGATCTACCGAGTTCGAACTAACTGGCTACTCCGATTCGGACTATGCCGGTAGTAAGCTCGATAGAAAGAGTACGAGTGATTGTTGCCAACTTCTACCGAGTCTGAGTGAGTCAGCGCAGAGGAAGCAACAACGTGTTGCGCTTTATCTACCACCAAGCCAAATACATCGCGTCGCGATGGGCGAGTGCACCACTTCTTTGGATGAAGCACACTCTCCGCGACTTTAAGTTAGACTTTACGAATACTAAACTTCACGTAGATAACATTAGTTCAATTAATCTTACAAAGAATCCGATATGTCACTCTAGGACCAAACATATAGAGGTCAAACATCATTTCATTCGAGAACATGTGGCCAACGGAGCCATACAACTCGAATACGTCGAATCAAAGTCTAACTTAGCAGACCTATTTACTAAACCCCTACCCGGAGCCGAATTTAGTCTATTAAGACGAAAATTGGGCATGTGCGTAGTAGAATAGGAACTTACAAATTATATTTTCTTACTACTATTTCTTAATTTTCATTTTTATGGATCTAGCATAGGACATACCTTAGATATCATGCACCTATAGATTTAAGGAGCCAGTACATCTCACAACACATAGGACTAATGTGTTTGTGTACTTAGCCACGTAGATGGGCATGAGATGTTAGGACCTTACTCCTGGTTCCAGATGTAGAGCTAGTGCATCGCTATGAACCACGGAGTATAATCATACATACTAACCGACTCTGACCAGGACTGGTTGATATTTCATATCAATCAAGCCAAATATGAGTCGAACATTTTATAGATGAACTTATTTTTAGTATATTATTTTCAAAATAATGTGGAACATGCTTGGACTTTAAAATTAATACATTTTTTTTTATTCCACACACACCCTCACTCTTTTCGATATATGGCAAAAGAGGGAGAAAAAGGCCAAAGTTAAGGGATCATTTTTTTTATGATCATTTTTTTATGGCCAAGGCTTACTTAACTTTAAGTTAACACAACAAGTTAAGAGAATTCTTAACTTAAACACATTTAGTTAACTTGTTTTTGTTAACAAAACGGAAGTAAAGGCCAAGGTTAAGGAATCAATTTTTTGATTTATTAACTTAAAACTTATTTTAAACACTATGGCCAATATTAAGTAATTTCGGTTACTTAATTTTTAGTAGCAAATATCAAGGGGGAGGGTTAAAACTCTTTCTCAAGTACTCACCCTCGGTCAAGGGGGAGGATTCCTCGAGGGGGAGAACTTGAAAAAGAGTTTTTATATACTCCTGCTCATTCATGCATATCTCTTACTCATTTTGCTTAATGCACTTAATTTATTTTTCTTAACTTTGTATGTGGGTTTGCCATAAATCAAAAAGGGGGAGATTGTTGGTGCAGTAGGCACCTAAGTCGAACCTGAGTTTTGATTATAGCAAATGATACAAAGTTAAGCTCATGTCGTTATCTCACGAGCTAAATCGAGTATGCAGAAAATTGCTATAGCTAGAGCTGAAGGCTAGCGACACCCGGAGGAAGCCGCGGTGGTCGGGCGACACTCGGGTGACTTCGGAGGGAGCCGAAGGAATCGGGTGGAAGGCCGGAAGCGAAAGCGACATAGTAAGTATCGAGGTAAGTGTTGGTGTAGGGGCACTAGATAATCGAACCTGTGTTTTGATTATGGCAAAGACACAAAGTTAAGTTTACATCGTTATCTCACGAGCTAAATCAAGTGTGCAGAAAAGTGCTAAAGCTGGAGCTGAAGGCTAGCGACACTCGGAGGAAGCCGCGGTGGTCGGGCGACACTCGAGTGACTTCGGAGGGAGCCGAAGGAATTGAGTGGAAGGCCGGAAGCGAGAGCTACTATCAAGGTAAGCTCGTGTGAGTGAGAGATTGTAAGGTCGTGTCCTCTTTACGGGGACGACCGTAGGCGGCGATCCGATTAAGACTTCCCGTGGAAGGTCTAGGTCGAGATCGGACGGTCAGAAACCGTCGCATTTATCATTTTCCGAGCTAACTTCATCGCAGGAAGTGGCCGGCAATGATCACCGGACATCAAGGCCGATCGATGCTCATCAATCGATCGATGGGAGGCATCAGATCACGGCGACGACCACCAAGGCCAGTCAAAACGGATAAGGTTTGACGCAGCCATTTCGCGATAAAATTTGGACAACTTCGTGATCTGTTCCGAAAAAAGAGGAGACATATTCAGAGGCCAAAATCTATAAAAGGAGAGGAGGATTCCAACTCCAAGCATCTTCAAGTTTATTCATCAAGTGCTCCTACAACGTCAATGCTCCAACGCCATCATAACGCCGACGCGACGACAAGTTCAAATATCCTTCGTCGGCAACAGTAGCAAGTAATTGTTTTTATTGTATTCTTTGTTTTAATCGTAATGAGGTGAGGTAGGCTTGTTGCCTCATCCTCGTACTTCTGGTTTTGTGATCGTTGTCTCCTACCTCCAACGAGGAGGAGATGTTATAGTCTTTGCCCTCAGACGCGCTAGGACCGAAAGGGCCTTGAGTAGCAACCGGGTTGTGAACCAAGTAAAAATAAACGTGTTCCTTTATTTTCCGCTTGCTCTTACTCGCTTTAATTTTACCGAACGAAACGTTGAAAAGATTTACGATCGCTATTCACCCCCTCTAGCGACGCTTCTCGATCCAACAATCGTATCGAGCGGGCGCTAAGATTCGTGAAACCACCAATCTAGCACGCTTTTGGTTTTCTTTCGTATTTTTCGATTCGTATCTTTCTTAGGTTTTTATTCCTCCCAAGATACTACTAATCCAAGACGAAGTCTGCACGCTTCTTTGGTTGTGTGTTCGCAAGTATTCTCCTTTGAGTAGACCAGGTAAACGCCATAACTTTTCGCACAAGTGGACTCAATGAATGATCTACCTACCAAATCGAAGCCCTCCGAGAGATCTACATTTCTTACCAGTGGTTTACCTCGTAATAAGTCGCTTCCAACCCCAAAATCCAACGCTCAAGAGCCCTTCGGGGACACCAAGGTCGTAAGTTTCTAGTTTTTGTTAGTTTCTTATTCTTCTTATTTATTTCGCTTTATTTCCTATTATTTCGACTACTAATCCAAGACCAAGTCTTGGAATTCTCTTGGTTTTTATTTGTGTTTTTGCAAGAGACTTAACGGCTCACATTGAGGGTATAGCACCACCCGACTCCGCTTCTTAACGGAAATGATTTCGTATTGGAAAGGTCGGATGGAGTGTTTCTTGAAAACACAAGTCGAGACTGGATAATAATCCAAACCGGCTTTGCTCTACCCACCAATGATCAAGGAGAACCCTTGGATTTCAATAAGTGGACAAATACAACCAAGAGGCAAATCAAGCCGACGCAAGAGCAACTCAAATATTACAATGTGGCTTGTCCAAGGAGGAGCTCAACCGACGGTCCCATTCATTAGCCAAAGATCTCGAACAAATTGATTGATCTACACGAAGGGACGCCTGATGCTAAGGTATGTAAAAGAGATTTACTTTAAATAAACTGCATAATCTAAAGACGCAGATCGCGAGACCGCCACCCAATTACACGCGCGGATCCAAGACATCGCCAACGGTCTTCACTCGACGGCAAGCCGTAGAGAACCGGACCTTATAAGGTACGCTTTAAATGCTTTCCCTAGGACTACCTTAGGGCATCCATTGTCGATGTCTACAAGGTCTCTATGACCTTTCAAAGCTTAGGTTAGATTTAATTATTTTCCGAAGCTCAATTTCACGAGCAAACTAACGTGGTCCGGCCGAGAGAGGTATTGCTTCTACTTGCAGGACAAAGAAGCAAGCCACCTACTAGGCAAGTAGATTAACTCAACTCAAGACTAAATCGTAGTCCAATCAAGAGGTGGAAGCAATAAAGAACGCCATGGAGAATAGTTCAAAAGAAAGAAGGAAATCAAGTACGAGAACCAAAAGAAAAGGGAGCAAGGAAAGCCTTCCATGCAACTTGGGACAACAAAGAAGACATAGCTTACATGGTAAGACCGAGGAGTCCGAGTCAATCCGGCCGAGTCCAACTATAACACCGACTAACTCGAGGACTACTTCGAGAAGCAACTCAAAGCCGGACCAAAAGAGAAAATTAAGGTTAGTCGCTCACTAATTCATACGCTTTACAATACAATTAAAATGCTTAATAGAAAATTAACTAAGTCCGAGTCTAGGGTTGAGTCGTTACTCGAGGAGGTTGAAACCCTCAAGAAAGAGGTTACTCTAACCTCTTCAACTAGTCATGTTCAAGAGGAAAACTCAACCCAAATTGAAAAACTTGAGGAGGAGAATTCTCTCTTGAAAGACCGAGTTCAAGAGGTTGAGGCTAGGTTGGAAAGGTTCACATTGGGATCTAAGAACCTTAATCGACTACTTGGAACCCAAAGAGTATACAACAAAGCCGGACTCGGATTTAAGTCAAAGACTACGAATAGGTCTTATATGTCTATAAATAAATCATAGTCGTGAAGAGTCAAGCATGGGTCCCAAAGGTTTTATTGAACTCACGTATAAGGACTAATAAGGTTTGGATTCCCGGGATCGAGTTCGTTATTTGAATAGACCGTATTGGTTTGATGGTCGAGAGCTAACACTAAAATAGTATACCCGCTTACTTAGCAAAACCATTGCATATTTTACTTTAATTTTTAGAATGGCTAGATAGGGTAAATGGTTAGTCGACTCTTGTGACGTAGTATCGGGGATCTTGGCCGAGATGATGATGCGTTAGGAAAGCAAAGTCTTGTGTATTGAGCTAGATAAAGCGTATCTAGCTTAGTGCGCCAAGTGGAACTAGTTGAAGCTACCTCGCCGTATCTAAACTAGTTAGACGAAGTAACCACTAAGTGACTTAAGTGATATTTTCTTGAATTTGGCTTTGTCTAAGGAAGTGGTCGTTGTTCGATCAAAGAAGGCCCTGTGCCTCACCGACACTGAAGCCGGTTTCTCGAAAAGTTACTTAACGATCTAAAGGTTAAATCGAATCTAACCTAGGTTGACTATCTTTAATCAATTTAAAATCATCTCACAAAACATATAAGGTGAACAAATTAGAGACACATAAAATGGGTGAGATGTTAAGGATAATTGAAATATACTTAAAACAATCTCTTCAAAATACTACTTATTTTCTCAGACTATTGTATATGACTCTTAGGCTAAAGTTTAGCCCCCTACATCTCTTATACTTCGTATATTTGACTAAGGGGGAAATGACTAACCTAAGGGTTATATTATAAACCTTTAGATTATTAGTGCGAGGAGGACACACCTCGAACCAATCTATCTAACTTCTGACGCGTGCTTGGACTCGTATTTGATTTATCTAGATGCATGCATATCGATATTGTTTTGAAACCCTATTTTATACAAAAACCCCAATTTTTTTGATTTATGGCGAAAGGGGAGAAGAAGCGAAAGTTAAGGGGAATAGCATAAAATTTAATTTTGAAAATTAAATTATCTCTTTCAAAACTCACCTAGGGTTAAGGGAGTTTTGGTTGAGGAGTTTTGGAAATGATATTCGTCTTCACATTAAATTATACTATACTTTTATGCTTTAATTTTCCTTAACTTTGTATTGGTTTGCCATAGATCAAGGGAGATTGTTGGTGCGGGGCACTAGATAATCGAACTGTGTTTTGATTATGGCGAACAAAGTTAAGTTTATCGTTATCTTACGAGCTAAATCGAGTGTCTGAAAAGTGCTAAAGTTGGAGATGAAGGTTAGCTTGACCCTGGTTTCGATCAAAAATGACAGCAATACGTAATCGGGAGCCAAGGAATCGAGTGGAAGGCGGGGCGAGAGCTACTATCGAGGTAAGCTCGTGTGAGTGAGATTATAAGGTTGTGTCCTCTTTACGAAAGCGACCAGCGGCGATCCGATTAAGACTTCCGTGGAAGGTCAGGTCGAGATCGGACGATCAGCCGTCAGATTTATCATTTTCCGAGCTAACCTCTTACTGCGAGGAAGTGGCGGTGCCGGATCATTCTGGACATCGGACATCGGCGATCGATGCTCGTCGATCGGTGATGGAGGCATCGATCGACTAATGGCGGCGAATCGACCTGCGCTAGTCAAGCGGATAAGGTTGTGACGGCCACAGCGATAAAATTTGGACAACCGTGATCTGCTTCGAAAGAGGCGTATTCGGAGGCGAAAATCTATAAAAGGAGGAGGATTCCAACTCAAGCATCATCAAGTTTATTCATCAAGTGCTCTACAACGGCCCGCCGCTAACGCCGTTATAACGCCGACGCGACAAGTTCAAATCTCCTTCGTGGCTGAGTAGTAATTATTTTTATTGTATTCTTTATTTTAATCGTAACGAGGTGAGGTAGGCTTGTTGCCTCATCCTCGCATTCGATTTTGTGATCGTTGTCTCCTACCTCCAACGAGGAGGAGGCGTTATAGTCTTTGCCCTCTCGATGCGGCCTAGGACCGATAGGGCCTTAGAGTAACAACACTGGGTTGTGAACCAAGTAAAAATAAGCGTGTTCCTTTATTTTCATTGCTCTTACTCGTTTAATTGTCTACTCGAGCGAAGCGTCGAAAAGATTTACGATCGCTATTCACCCCTCCCCCTCTGCGAAGCTTCTCGATCCAACGATGGCTTCGTGTGTGCGAGAGTAAGTAAGGTCATATCCTCTTTACGGGGATGATCTTAAGCGTAGATCCGACCAAAGACATCGATAGATGGTCAGGTCGAGAGATCGGACGGCCGATCGACGAAATTATGTTGAGCTAACGACTTGAGCGAAACATCACCGACCGCTTGGAGGACTCATCCGTCCAATCGCCGATCGATTGCCGTGGTCGACACTCCGATCTTGCCATCGATCGATGATGATGACCATCGATGGTCGGATCACCGAGGAGTCAAGACTTATCACCAAATTTCAAGGGGAGTGGTGCTCAAATATGATTGGCTAGGGTTTCTCTCGAAAAGGGGCTCAAAGGCTATAAAAGGAGGTCCTAAGCTAGGGTTTCTTCATCAATTCTAAGTGCTCACAAACCTCCACAACTCTGCAATTTTCCGACGACTCTACGACGAAGTGCTGTCAACAACCCTAGTTTACTTTCTACTCTTTTAGTTGTTGATATTCTTATTTTGTCGTCTCTTTAAATATTGCAATTCCTTTTATTAATCGAGGTTTTCTATCGTTGCACTTTACATTAATAGAAGAGAGGGTTTGTCTCTCTATCTTTTCTTTCGAAGTTTTTTTTGTAATCGTCAAACTCCTACCTCCAACGAGGAGTGTTTTTAGTGAATTGCCCTCCGTGCGTGATCAAGGATCACTAGGGTCTTGGAGTAGTAGTCGAAGGCTACGAACCAAATAAAAAATATTTGTCTCATTTATTTATAGTTTATCTTTCCGCTGCAATTAACTGTCTACTCGAGTTTTAAGGAACGAATTAAAAAAGAAAGGTTTATCGCTATTCACCCCCCCTCTAGCGATCCGCTTCGATCCAACACTACATTCAAAGCATGTTATGTGATTTGTATTTTTAATACCTATGCTTGAGTTACCTTCCTTATGTGTAGAGGATGCTTGGGAAGGTTCTTCATTTCTTTTGGAGGTAGAGGCTTCCTCTTGCTCCGGTGTCGATTGTCTCCTTCCCCTCAATCCTAGAGGTGAAGACTTTTCCAACCTCTTCCGACTTGGATGTTGAACACCTATCAACCTCCGAATCATTAAGCTCTTGAGAGGATGAGCATTCTTCCTTCAATTCCTCCTTATCTTGTGTCGGTGAGGGATTTTTATGAAATATTGTCAATTTGCTTCATAGCTCCTTGGCATCTTTAAATTCTCCTATTTTGCACAAAATATCATTAGGTACCAAATTGATTAACATTTTGGTTACCTTGCCTTTGATAGATTTTTGAAGTTGCTCTTCCGTCCATTTCTTTTTCTTGAGGAGCCTTCCATTTTTCCACGGGCACTTTGAAACCTTTCATCAAGACAATCCAATTCTCTATATCACACATAATAAAGTACTTTATCCTATCTTTCCAATACCCGAAATCCTCGTGGTCGAAGGAAGGCGGAGCTAGAATGTTGTAGCCCAATCCATCGTTGAAATTCATTTCTCTTCTACTCCTCTAACGTTTGCTCTCGCAGCGGTTAGTCCTTGAAGAGCGACCTCTTTGAAGGTTTTGTGCTGGAATAGCGATTTCTTGATTTTGTCGTTTGTTCACATTCATGCTTGTCTACAAGTATTAATACGTAGCGGAAATACGAATACAAATATAAATATAAACACAAAGCACAACACAAACACAATACAAGGATTTTTACATGGTTCAGAACCTTAGTTCCTACTCCACGATTGAGCTCTAGTTGAGCACTATGATGCACACCATCATTAAACCTTCTCCTTAAAGAAAAACAAGTGAAAACATTTTTACAGGATGAGTTTTTGATTGCTTTGCTTTTTGGTTGCTTTGAAATGCCTTGAAGGTCTGGAATCACGGCAGCAACTCCCTTTCAAACCCTTGGAAACTGGCATTAGCTTTCCTCCATCGCAACCTCCATTTAAAGCTCCGCTTGGGCTAATTTTTCGCTAAGTAGTGGACTGCTCTTACTCACCAGTCGACTGCCCCCGCTTGACCGTTGTCTCACAACAGACTAATCCACGTCAGAAAATGTTCGACGGTAGGTTACTGACTCAGCGATCATTATCATAGCCATTGATCATTGCCGCGCATAAGCTAGCATCGACTACGAGATATTCGTGTCTGTCACTTAAGGCGATTGATTTGCTCAACCCTAGTAGTCGATCGCGGCTGGCCGATCGACTTATGGTAAGCCGCCGTCGATTGCGAGCACTGATGGAAGCGATTGAGCCGCGATTGGATCAATAACCCCACCGATCCGTCAGTCAACTAAGCCCTTCCGACTACCGAGCACTCGACCAGTCGACTGGTAAACCTCAAGAGTGTGGTTTAACCCCAAGTATGCTCCCCTCATACTTAGACACTCACTCTTAGCTTAGATCTAAACCTTCAAGCCACTTCCTTCAGCCTCACGCCCTTAGGGTCCATTCGAGTCCTCCACGACTCATTCACCCTTCGCGCTAGCCTTCAAGTGCTTCCATCGGCTTTGTCATGCTACTGGGTACTCTTAGCCTAGACCTAAGCCTTTAAGTCACTTCCCTCAGCTTCACGCCCTTGGCTCAAGTCCATGACTCCTCACCCTTAGTGCTAGCCTCTAAGTGCTTCCGTCAGCTTTGTCATGCTAATGGGTCTACCTTTGCCTTCCATTGCCAAGTCTCCATACTTGGACTTTCGCCGCCAAGACTACATCTTTGGACTTATATGACCAAGACTACACCCTTGGACTTTCCCTTTGGCAAGTATTCATACTTGGACTTACGCCGCCAAGACTACACACTTAGACTTACACGTCCAAGACTATATACTTAGACTTTTCCCTTTGCTAAATATTCATATTTGGATTTTCCCTTGTCAAGATTTCATTTTTGGACTTTTCCTTACCAAGTATCCATACTTGGACTGCCACTCGAGTCTCACTTGAGCTTGGTCAACCTTGACCTGAGGTTGATTACTCTAACAATCTCTCTCATGACAATTTCCCTCAATACGTATTGTTAAACTCATTGTCAAATATATTGTCAAACATCAAAACCCTACTCGAGTCCTACTCGAGCTTGTTCAATATTGACTTGGACCCGATTGCACCAACATATATATATATATATATATATCGTGATACACTACGTACCTTACGCTGAGCGCCCGTGCACTCCACGCGAGACCCACGCGCGCTGTCGGCGTCGCCGCCGCGCTGTCCGACCACCTCTGCCGCGTGATCGGACGCGATCGAGTCTGACTTCGCGTGATCCGTGGCGAGTTTCGGCGGTTAGCGCCGAAATCCGCTAAGCGGCGAAAATTACCAAAGATCACGGTCGAAATCCGGCGGCGGATGGACCGGCAGCTGACGCCGGTCCGTTCGCTATACTCGGTCGGCCACGATTCGGTCGTCGGCCGGCCGAAATCGGCCGCTAGAATCGGATGCCCGATTTCGATCACGATCGGGCCGAATTCCGGTCGGAATCCGACAGCGGACGGACCGACAACCGACACCGGCCCATCTGGCCCGATCGCGGCTGGCAGTGGGCACGCTGCTGCCGGCAGCGATCTTTGGTAATTTTCGACTGTTTAGCGTCGGATTTCGGGCGCTAAT
Organism: Wurfbainia villosa; assembly: GCA_025175895.1. NCBI lineage: Eukaryota > Viridiplantae > Streptophyta > Magnoliopsida > Zingiberales > Zingiberaceae > Wurfbainia > Wurfbainia villosa. The sequence goes on along the minus strand of CM045986.1, from coordinate 134,345,523 downwards.
CGGCCGGGAAACTCGGCCCGCCGGACCGTCGGCGAGTTGCATGTCAATCGCGCCCGGTTCGGCGGCGACACTGGATTCCGGCGTGGGTCTCACGTGGAGCGCACGGGCGCGCAGCGTAAATCGCCCCGCATATCAAAATCCTATATATATATATATATATATATTCATTCTAATATTTAGTTGAGAAGTCTTTTCCAGACAGTAGTAGTAGTTTCTGTGGGCCTAACCTAGAAACTTTATGACCTGTGTAGCATCAAAGCATTGGTATTAGGAAAATATGACATCTGCTTGTTTATCTTTCTTCCACTTGAATATATTATGTACTGGCAAATTGAAGTAGTTTTGTTACTAAGTGATTTGACCAACTAGGAACATCTTGCATTGAACTTCTATTTATTTAGTAGTTAGTATACTTGTCTGACAGTTTCTTCTTTTATCTAATTGCAATTCTCAGGAAATATACAACGAGTGATGAGTTCTGTTGACTCTGGCACGAATTTTTCAGAAAAACAAAGGGCAAAGGTATTTCTGATGGACAACATACTGTACATTTTTACTTGTTCATTAATTTAAGTTGCAGGGGTGATATGTATCATGAGTCTAAGTTCCCCCCCCCCAAATCCTATTATGCATGTTTGTCTGTACCAATTCCAGATAAATGAGTTAAGAGCATCACTGGGTTCACTGCCAGATAAGTTATGTCATTATGCTTCTGATGCATCAATTGCAAGATATTTAACAGCAAGAAACTGGAATGTTCAAAAAGCAACTAAAATGTTAAAGGAGACCTTGAAGTGGCGACTTGAATATGAACCAGACAAAATTCGTTGGGTGAGCAAACTCTTTGCTCTTGTTCCTTTTCCTTCTGTTGTTTTTTTAAAGATAATTTTGTTTTCTGAAGTTCCCATCTCAGAATATTCTGTATATTATGAGTGGATTTGAAATTTCCTGGAAATTTGTCAAGATTCATAGATTCATCACCAGCTTTTAGGCGTCGATAAAATTTTATCACTTTACAATATGTTATACAGGTTCCCAAGTTTTTAAATACCGATCCATTTCGTCCGAAACAGACAGTATTTTTCGTTCCGACATGGGAACGATATCAGCACGCCCGCGAGACATCGGAACGACGGCGGCGGGCTTCTGCGGGGCAGTGGGGCTTTGCCCGGGGCCACAGCGACCACGGGCGGCCTCCGTGAGCCGCGGTAGCCACTGGCAGCCTTGCGCGAGCCGCGGTGGCAGCCTTGCATGCAACCACGAGTGACCTCGTGCGTGGCGTGCCGCCACACGGCGCGGGCCATGGTTGTCGTGCGTGGGTTACTCGCTCGGGTGCAGCGTACGGAGGCCTCGCAGGGCCGCGGTGGATGCCGGTGGCCTCGTGAGCGAGTGAAAATCAAATTCAATCAACTTCTTAAACTATAGTTTAACTATATCTTAAATAAAATCAATTAAAATTTAATAAAATTATTTTATTAATTTATATATTATAAATAATAATTTTATTATTATTAAAATTTATTTTATTTTTAATCCTATTTAATCGAAATTAATTAAATTAAATTTCTTATTATAATTAATTTTTTTATTATTTTTAAATCATTTTTTAATATTTAATTTAAAATTTTTATTTTTAATTTATGTATTTTATATTTAAAAATTATCGAAATTTATCAATACAATACGATACGATATCGAAACTGTATCGTTCTGATCGCGAGCCGAAATTTCGATACGGATCGAAATTTTAAACCTTGTAGGTTCCTACATAAATTTGACTCTGTAGAGCCTATCTTTGAGATTTCTCAAATGCGGTTTCCAGGAGAAATTCCATTAGAAATCACGTGACACATATCTTTATGCTTTGTCAAGTTTTATTTTTGTCAAATGAATGAATGAATGATTCCTTGATAACACCACTGTTGAAAGGAATGGAAGTATCCATCCTTGTTTGCGAAGCAAGATGTAAGACATTGGCTTAGGAGCTGTTAACAGGTTGAAAAAGAAGAGAAACAGAATAATGTAAAAGTTCTTTCATGTTATTTTGAAAATAATCTCAAGCTACTGAGAGAATATGTCTATACCAAGTCAAATTTTATTGGTTATACCTCTAAATGTTCTTTTATGTATTGATGGAAGTCATAGTTTTGGATTTGTTTCGATAAGTTTTGGTAAGTTTGTATACTTTTGTATACGTGCTTATTTGTGTTGTTGAACTCATTTACATTTGCTATTTCTTCTTAATTATTTTTAGGATGAAATAGCCTGTGAAGCCGAAACTGGAAAAATTTATAGAACAAGTTTCTCGGACAATTTAGGAAGGAGCATTCTTGTCATGAGACCTCGATGTGAGGTTTGGATATGCTAAGACTGTTCTTCACTCAAGCTTCCTGCTGAGTTGATGTTTTATGAAGTAAAATTTGCAGTTAGTAGGACATTTGCAGGCTGTGCATAACTTTCTGCATCTTCATTTTCATTCTGCAGAACTCAAAGTCAATCAAGGGAAAGATTAGATACTTGGTGTACTGTATGGAGAATGCCATATTGAATCTTCCAGCTGATCAGGAGCAAATGGTGTGGCTCATTGATTTCAAAGGATTTGACCTGTCAAATTTATCAATCAGAACAACCAAAGAAACAGCTGATGTTTTGCAAAATCATTACCCTGAAAGATTGGGCTTAGCCATACTTTACAACCCACCAAAATTCTTTGAACCTTTCTGGAATGTATGCATCCTCCTTTTGATCTCGTTACTTTTTCATAATATTATTTTGTTATGACTGCACCACAAAACCGGTGTCTGAATCCCAGAATAAAGTTTAATTTTCCTTTGCTAATGCTTATCCTCTTCCAGACTTTCAAATTTAAGTATATTTTTGGTATGATCTGCTGTTGCAGTTCTGATCATAGAGGATGACTAACCTTCTGCAAGCAACATGCTTGTTTCATAAATTACATGATTCTTTGTTCTCGGCAAATCATAACTTCTTTCATTTCTTTTTCATCAAGGAAAAAGATGCTTTTGTTGCCTACTTAATCTCATGGATATTCCTAATACCCCTTTTAGTTTTAAAGATAAAAGCGCACATCCAGCAACTTCCTGTAAGACTTTTCTAGTGCTGAGATCTTCTATAAATTTTGATATAGCCTTTTATTCTTAGTATTTTTAACAATTTTGTTCAGTTCTTAGTATCATACAGTTTTTTAGGTATATGTGAAGACTGCTTCTCTATAATCTGCTTCTCTACCCTTCTTTTTGTTTAAGATCTTCTAATATTTATTAATTTATTTTGCAAAAGGAATTCCTAATTATGTTTCTGCAAAGATAAAATAAGTTAGAAACTACTCTCAGAGTCAACACATCTAGTATTATTCTTTTAATACAACTGCAAATTTGCAGAATATATTTGGTTCTCATGCCACCTTATCATTGAATTGAGGATCATTAGTTGGCGTACTTAATCTATGTGTTTTTTACAGATTGCAAAACACTTGCTCGAACCAAAGACCTATAGAAAAGTAAAGTTCGTATACCCAGATGATGGCAAATCCAAAATGATCATGGAAGAGTTCTTCAATATGGATGAATTAGACTCTGCATTTGGAGGAAATAACCAAGTGGGCTTCAACATTAATGATTATGCTGCTAGGATGAGAGAAGATGAACAGAGGATGCCCTTTTTTTGGTGTCAAGAAAATGGTTCATCCCCAGAAAAATCTGCAACTTTAGATGATAATTTTAGTGCTGGAAATTGTGAATCAGAACCAGAACTAGATCCTAGAGGACCAACGGAAAATTACATTGTTGGTTCAAGCAGTGCCAGAGGTACTTCATTGCCTTAAGTAATTTCAGGGAAATAATCAGTTGGTTCAGTGTTATCAAACTGATAGAAATCTTTACTTTAACTTGTTCATGTTTCTATCACCAAATATTCAAAGTTATGAGCATGAAATACAACTGTTGATCGCTTGTACTTTTTGAATGAATTTGATTGAGTCTTTCTTTTTCCTACTTATACATATTGAACTTGTTGTTTTAGAAAGATTCAAGAGTACCAAATTGGTATTCTTCTCTTCAATGATGCTATACTTGTGGATCAGATTGTTTCAATTTGAATTCTTTTGCACCCATAGGCCTTATTTGATTTGTGGATGGAAGAGAATGGAATGAGAATGAGAAAGAGAGAGAAAATAGTATAGAATGGTGATTTTGCTCCTTTGGTTAGTTGCATTAGTTGAATGATATGATAAGTGGAATGAAGCATTTTATTTTTGGTTTGTTCAGTCAATTTGATTCTGATATACTCGGTTAATCCAATTTGCCAATCAAATTCTTTAGGCTTATCGTGTCACACAGAAGGGTAAATTGAATGAGTCAAGCAATTCGTGCAAGCTACATGGACAAAGCAGAACAAACAAGTTACATGGGAAGGTCGTTTTAGACTTAGCAAGTCACACGAGCTTGCTATTCTAAATGAGCCAGTTGGGTCCAATAGAGTGAGTATTCCAAATAGAGCCTACAAATAGGTTGGACTAGACATAATAGGTAGTTGGTTGGGTCTGGCAGATTGGTTGAGCCAGAAGGTAAGTAGGTTTAATTGTTGGTTTGGGTTGAATGATTCAGTTGGGTTAAACAGTTAAGATGGGTTTTGGGGCATGACGGGTGGGTTGAGGGCAAACTCATTAAGCTCGAAGAAAGATTCAGCAGTACAAACTAATCAAGTTCAACTATTTGAGTCAATTGAACTGATTGTGAAAGACAAATTAATCAAACTAGACAAACTGATTGAGCGGCAAGTTGTATGACATATTGATTGAGTCAAGCAGATCATGCGAACTGGACGGATTGTCAAGTGGGTCAAGCAAATTAAGCCACCCATAGAGTGGAATTGATAAGGAATAGAATATATATTCCTTAGAAATAGAACTGACAATGAATTAAATAAGAAAAACCTACTCGTTAGTTTGGATGAGAGAACGATTTGATTCCTTTGTTTGATTTGTAAGGGTTCATGGACAAGAAATAGTTGCATAATGAAAAAATATCCTCAACAAAATACATTCTCTAGCCAGCCAACTTGGAAAAAACCTACCCGAATCAATTGATTATAGCCTGATAAGTTTATCGTCTTACCCAACTTGCATAAACCCACCCAATAAAATACACTAATGGACAATTTACATTTTACACTAGATGCTTTGTAGGACTCTCGTGTATTCAAATGTCTTTTTTGTTAAAATTGGCTTACAAGTTGAATTGGTTTGAACACCTTAATACCTAAAACATATCATTTTGGGTAGAAAAGCAGGTGAGCGACATTGTGTTTCTTATATGTTTTTGATTCAAAAGTTAACTTTTAGTAGAGAATACTGAATCAATAATCCAAAATAACTTATTTTGACAAAAATATAAAAAGGTTTGGTTGTAGTCTCACGCGGAGTATTTAAGTGTTTTTTGAGTTGATAGGGGTCATTAATGAATTTTTAGTCACCTAAAACAATTCTTTTTAACCTAAAAGTCATATCAAAAGGTTTTTAGACTCTTAGGTGCAATGTTTAGGTGTTCTTTGGTTAAGCCAAAATACTTTGATGGTCTTCTTCAAGTCAAAAACTAATTTTTGGGAATATTCACAAACCTAAATTGATTTTTTTTTTTTCAAAATGAGCAAATTGGTCATCAACGTAATTTAGTATGAAAGGAATATTTAGTTCATTAAATAAGTGGTATTTTTGGGCATATGGAGGAAAGTATGCAATTTGAGCATATTAAAACAACAATTATCCAAATTGTTCCCTAATATATGAACATGCTGAACTTGAGCCTTTATAGATAATTCAAAATTTCCATACCAAACCTTCACCCTCTAAAATACTAAATCATCCTCGGTTGAATTAAAACTCAGTGGATTGATCCATTTCTTTAAGTTTGATGGAGAAGGCATCCGGTGAGGTTCTGTAGGAAAAATGGAAGGTGCTAACAGTGGGATCGAGCAACTCGCTTGAGGCTTGTTGCACAGTCAAGTCCTTCAATTGTAAGTACTCCCTCCAGTTCAACTTTGCTACCTGGCTGCTGTAGCACAAACCCAAGAGATTGATCAAGAGTTGAGTGCTGGGCAGCGTGTAGTTCATTTTCCATGGACTTCTTTAAGTGGCTCAGGGTTTGTATTCTTCCATTCATTTGTAATCCCTGATCATTTTTCGAAACTATTCTTCCCAGCAATCTCTCCATATTATGATGGCATGATGATCTTACACCCATGAGATGCAAAATTTCATAAGTTTTGGCATGATGATCTTCTCTTTTTATGTGTACCCATTAGATTATGTATGTGTCTAGAATCTGAAAATTGAAGGTCTCATTAGATGAATTCACAACCTAAATTTCTATATGATACATTCATTAGTCTTGCCCCGTATTGAGATTGTAAATTGGTATGTGGTATAGTTTGTGTTTAAATCTCAAACCATTTTTTTATAGGTAAATAGAATTTTTGATTTTTTATCCATCGTAAGGCCATGAAATGAAATAGTGTGCTGATAAGAATGTGATGCATGAGAAGTAATTTTCAGCTTCCCGTACAGTTTAACATGCCTATTCTTTGTGATTGTAAATTGTTTCATTGATATATATATAGAAGGATTTTGGAACCCTCAGTCAAGTTGTCTGATTGGCACATTTTGAAGAAATTTCAGCAATGCTAGAGCGTTTATGTTCTATACAGGTCTATTTGGCATGACTGTAGCCCATAATAATATCAGTCGAGCTATTTCTGGAAACAACTTGACTGAAAGTTTGATGAATTTCAGGCATTGAACAGTTTGGTATGATTTTGTAGTGGCAAATTTCTACAGTGATCAGGTTTTATAATTGTCTTTTTCAGTATGAATTTTTACACTAGCTGTCAATTTAGCTCAACGAGTAGGCTGACAAGGATGTAGAATGCCATTGTGATCCAGAATTATATCGCCCTCCCCCTGTTTTGGCACAACATACCATGGTCAATTAAGCTACCTCTAGAACAACTTGACTTGCATACTTTGGCTAAATTTTGATACTGAATAGTCTCTAATAAGCTTATATTATGTAGTTAATTATGTTGATGCAAACTGCTACAATGGTCATCTTGTTGTTTATACACGTCTATTTCGACATGATTCTCTACTGTAGCTCATGTTGTTAATTGACAAACATATGTATCATGGATCTACAAGATACGCTGACAAAATTACTGCAAAAAATGTTCACTCATAGACAACCATAAGAACCATTTGCACTTTACTGTGGAAGAACATCAAACAACTTTTGCTATGTTAATCATTTTGATAACAGCATATTGCTTCAATGTCATTTCAAATGATTCCAGATTTTTTATTTTATTTTATGTGTGATTGTGTAAGCTAGATGACCCTGGGATAAGATTGATTGTTGTTGTGATTGTGTAAGCTTTTAATGATCAGCATAGGGTTACATCACTTATTTGAGCATAAATACCTGTTAGTTAAATCATTTCTACAAATACTTGTCTGTGTATTTTGGTCATCTTTCAAACTCTAGCCCACTACTAAGAGCTGTTGGAATGCACGACGATGTAGCTAGCCTCGAAGACGAGTTGTCGATTCCGTTGTTGGCACTCAATACATCCGATAAGGCCGGCAAAAATGTTTAGATCACTATGTGGAAAGGGTAAGGTGCTCATGAAAGGGCAATGTTATTTAATAGAATTGAAGTGTTTCTTAGTGTTACTAATAGTTTGGAGTCATCAACAACTCATCCTTTTATTTTCATATATCATCAAAATAACATCCATCCCATTTCATCTTATTTTGATTATTGACAAAAAAAAAACCTTTGTTTTTTGTGTTATTATGATAGATATAGGTCATAATTGCTATAACATAAAAATAATAATTTAAACATAGTTGTAGTAGCCAATCACAAATTGTAATTGTTATGGTTTATAATTATTATAATATAATATTGACTAGTGTATATCAAAATGAAATATTTGTATTGTAACAATTATGATTTATCAATAACGTAATGATGATTAATATTGTAGAGATGAAATATCTATGTTATAACAATTATAATTCATAATGATTATAATATAATATTACTAATGTTTACTGGAATTGAATTATTCATTCCATAGTAATTTTATCCTAAACCTTATAATATGGTCGAAAACAAATATTTTTTAAAATAAAAATAGTGTGAGACCGTATTGGATTTTTTAATAATAAATAAAAAATATCATCGTCATTGATTGACAATGATAATAAAGACATGTAGGGATCGATTAGGACGGACAATTAACAAGAAATGATTTCACTTTTCTAGCAAAAAAATATTACGTTCGTCTCAATATTTTTTATCATCGGTCCTTCGGTAATGATAAAAGAAGATAAATTATGGGGCTATGTCCTTGATCCGTTGACTAGAAACAGTGGAGAGATTTTGATTTTGAATGAGAGTTTTGAATTTCATATCGAAATTTGATCTCTGTCCATTCTAATATTGCTCTAGTCAATAGATCGTCCAGGGAGACAATAAAGAATGACGTCACGTTCATCATACAAGAATTCAAAATCAAAATTCGAATTTGTATTTTGCATTCAACGCCACTATGTGTGTGAAATAAAAAAAATAAAAAAAAAATAAATTCAGAAATTAAAGCCCAGCTCATAGAGCCACAATCATTGGCAACAAGTCTCACTCAGTTCCTACTCACCAACTGCATCATTGTTTATCTTCTTGTATAAGAGCCTTCGGAGACATAGCTGAATTGGTATTTGGTATTTGGATGATAAATTTATTTTCAATGGACAGATTAATTCTCATCGGATGTTTTGATATTTTGGGACACATCGCAGGGCATTCAGCTACGTGACTTACCTCTTTTCACATATTGTAGGATTGACATGAAGGGGTGCTTGAGATCAGCATAATCACTTTATGCCCTCAATATTCTTATATAAAATCTTAGCAAGCAAGCTTTGCCAAACTTTCTTTACTTATAAATTAGGCCAAATTAATTTCAATAAAAATGGAATTATGGATGGTTTCCACAATAAATATTAATTACTTTATATATATAGAAAAATTTTCAGTTGAGCGTCGAAATGATGAGCGCCTATGCGCGAATTACAATTTCATTGTTCACCATAGCATTGTGAACAGTGAAATCACTGTTCACCATTGTAATTCGCGCACATACGCTCACTATATATATATATATATATATATATATATATATATATATATATATATATATATATATATATATATATATATATATATATATATATGATTGGTTAAGATTATACATCTAAATAGTTTGTGTTATTTTTGAGAATTATTCAATCAGAATTTTTCTTTCATTGTCTTTTCATTTTATATTTATTTTGTTTTCATCATCTATTTCATATTTATTTTTTAAATATTGAACAAATATAGAAGATAAAAATGGTAAGAGAGCGAATTAGAAGACTTTAAAAAATGAAAAACTTTTTAATAACTTGTATGGAAAATCTTAAATTTAGGACAACATATTTAAGAAATTAAATTTTAAGGCAATCAAAGCTTACTAAAAATTTATTAAAGTATAATTCTTTAAGAATAAATGGTTAAAGATATACTATGAAATCTTATCAAATGATAGCAATGTAAAAGATATCCTATGAACAAATGAAAGATATATTATAAATAAAATTTTAAAAAAAAGGTCATACTAAATATTGTTGGATCGAGAAGCGTCGCTAGAGGGGAGGGTGAATAGCGATCGTAAATCTGTCGTCGAATTCGTTCGTTGAGACACAAATAAACGAGTAAGCACAGCGGAAAATAAATGAACACGTTTATTTTACTTGGTTCACAACCCAGCGGTTGCTACTCCAAAGCCCTATCGGTCCTAGACTGCGTACGGAGGGCAAAGCACTATAACGTCTCCTCCTCGTTGGAGGTAGGAGACAACGATCACAAAACCGAATATACAAGGATGAGACAACAAGCCTACATCACCTCGTTATGAAGAAAAACAAGGAATACAATATCAAAAATATTACTTGATTCTGCTGCCGACGAAGAAGATCGAAACTTGGCGTCGCGTCGGCGTTATGACGATGTTGGAGTGTTGGCGTTGTAGGAGCACTTGATGAATAAACTTGATGTGATTTGGAGATAGAATCCTCCCCTCCTTTTATAGATTTTGGCCTCTGAATTTGTCTCCTCTTTTTTCGGAACGGATCATGAAGTTGTCCAAATTTTATCGCGAAGTGGCCGCGTCAAACGTTATCCGTTTTGACCTAGCGCAAAAGCTGAATCGTCGCCATCAGTCGACTGATGGGCATCAGTCGACTGCTCCATGTCTAGCAGTCGACTGCCAGCTTGGCCACTTCCCTGCAATAAGAGGTTAGCTCGGAAAATGATAAATACGATGGTTTCTAACCATTCGATCTCGACCTAGACCTTCCACAGGAAGTTTTAGTCGGATCGCCGCCTACGGTCATCCCCGTACAAAGGACACGACCTTACCATCTCTCACTCACACGAGCTTACCTCGATTCTTACTGTGTCGCTTTCGCTTCCGGCCTTCCACTCGATTCCTTCGGCTCCCTCCGAAGTCACTCGAGTGTCGCTCGACCACCGCGGCTTCCTCCGGGTGTCGCTAGCCTTCAACTCTAGCTTTAGTACTTTTCTGCACACTCGATTTAGCTCGTGAGATAACGATGTGAACTTAACTTTGTGTCTTTGCCATAATCAAAACACAGATTCGATTATCTAATGTCCCTGCACCAACAAATATAATAAATCATAAGTACATGTCATTGGGAAAATGGTCCTGATTCACCATGGTTAATAAGTCCACTTATAGAGTGGATGAAGCTTTGTAGAAATTGTTCTTAATTCTTCTTCAAATATAAAAATAGGTCGGTGACAATTCTCGTGTCTCTCAAATATGGTCACGGAGAATGTGAAAGCCAAAAGCCATAATAACATGGACGAAGTGCTTGGGTAAAGGCACATCATAGGCAAATGTACGGTGGGGCTAAGGGCCACATGCATTGATTTAATTCCAATGGTCACTAATTAAATTGGCCATATATGATATAACCTTCAATTTACTAAGAATGATTATCGATTAGTCCATTATATATCTCGATGAGACTAATAGTAGAAATGAAAGGCACATTCAAAGCTTTTAAGGATAAGACCATATGCATCAAAAGTATGTTGATTCTCTTATAAGTAAAAGAGAATATCAAGTCTAAGCACTAGTTGCATCGAACCAATTTACATGAGATCTCATAGATATTAGGTAGTATACCAAATGGGTTCTCATGCAAGCCTTGTCTATGTAATTTTTAAAACTCCACACTTATATACTTATTTTGATATCTAATGTCTATATATATGTGGGATCACTTATTACCTAGAAGAAATAGATTGTACGACAATTTACCAAACAACGCTCCTGAAGTTTGGAATTGTCCCAAAAGTGTCTCATACTTTCGGATTTACCAAATGACGCGCATAATTCCCAAATTACCCCTCTTGTCAAACAGCGTTTTTAATGCCGAGATTTTACATGCATCCGAGCCACAATTGTAAATCCCGAGCCATCCAAACATTCTGTCCAAACGAGTCACAACATTAGCGTCTTCGTGTCTTTAGCTTCTGAGAAATCTTCGAGCGCACAAATCTTTGGAACTTCTTAGACTCCATTTTTCGTCCGGCGTTATTTCGTTAGCTTCTGAGTTTTAGGATTTTCGATGAGACGCTTCGAGGTAATCTCGTATTGTCCCCTCATTTAACTATCTGTTTTATCCATTTCTTACTCGCTTTTAGGGTTTCCGTTGAAAGACATACATCTCATAAGCTTTCTGTCTACCATTCATTATTGTAGAATGAGTCAAGCATCTGGTTCAACCTCTCCTTCACCGGCTAAGGTATGTCTCGCATTCCTTGCTTTAGTCGAATATGAAGCATGTCATATGTTTTAAATGATTTTTCGATTATGATTTTGGAATGGTTTCAAATATTCAAATACAAATGGACGATTTTTTTAATTTGTATCTGAATTAGATAAATAGAGCCCTGAGTTTTTTTTCACAAGATTATTGCAAAGCATTGCGGATTCTCTAATTTGTTATATACAATTACAAAATGAAGGAATAAATCAGATTTTTAAAATTTTGTATTTCCAAATTGTTAGGGAAAAAATGAGTGTACGAAGAAACTCCAATGGACCAGCGTTTTAGGCCACTTTATTGAATTTTTTGGAGGTCCAAGTGCTAAAGGAAAGCAACGTCCGTCTGTTTGTTTACATGAAAGGCACAGAGAGATCATTAAACAAACCCCATTTGCTGTTTTTTTGAATATACAAGACATTCCACAAATCCGTGGCATATTGGTCAATATATTTCAAAGTTGGGATTCGGCAAGTCAAAACTTTAAGTTTTCAACTGTGCCAATTGCTTTCACCAGAAGAGATGTGTCCCTTTTGCTCGATATTGCATATAGAGGGGCTTCTGTTCCTATGAATTCAACTAATACATCAGGTGTTCTTTTCATTTCTCAATTCTCCAAAAAAGAACCAACTAGATCAAGACTAGAGTTTTTGCTTAAAACTTTTTCTGCTAGAGTAGAATTAGATGAAGATGTTTTGGTGTTTTGTAAGTTGTATGTTTTGTATATATTTGCTTGTGTGTTGTTTTGTACTACTACATATAAGGTCCCCGTAGGTCTTGTAGATATTGTAGATGATTTTGACAACATAGGTAGTTTCAATTGGGTTGAAGTCATCCATCAATTTATGGCTCCACAATTGCCTACTATTGGAGATCTATGTTCATCTACTAATACAGTTGCGCAGAACAACCGAATTCCTTACCTAAAGGGATTTCCCGGCCTTTTGGCTATAAGTTCCTTCTTACTAATTTATTTTGTCTTTTATATTCACATAAGTATGTAACACTTTGGATATGAGCAGGCTTGGTTTCTGTAACATGTCCCAATCCAGAGACAATACAACACCGAAGGGCCATGAATAAATAAGTGGAGGGCAACTCTTTCATATATTAGCAAGGTGAGGAATTTATTGGAGCAAGTCTCACCTGAACATGTAAATACAAGACCACAACTTAACATTTTTTCATTTTCGGTATCTAAATAATTATTGATTTTTTGATAGGTTATTGTTGATCTAGTCTATACCAGCAGTGAAATTATATTGTTTGATAAGTTTGACTATTATATTGAAAATACTCCTCATCCAATAGAGACATCATCATCACAAACTATACAAGAAAAATACCCTACTACTGAATGCCATGAGTGTTTAGTTTATCAGAGACAACTCAAAGAGTTAAGAATGAAAAACATGGCACTAACTGAAAGGGTAAAAGAACTAATGAAAATTATAGGAAGAGAAGGTATGGAGGCTGAATCAAATAAGCTTGAAGTTGATCCTCAACCTCAACTGGAACCAATTGCCAGCAGAATAAGACGGCGAGATAGAACCCGCTATGATTATAGGGATACTCCTGTTGATAGTCCACTGTGGGAAAAATTGGTACCTCAAAGGAAAAGAAAAAAAATAGAAATTTATGATGTTGAGGTATTAGAAGGGCAACCTGATAAAGATATAAATGAAGCAGAAGTTTTTGGGAAGAAAGGAAAACAAATAATTGGTATGGATGAATTGCAAGCGAGGGATACTATCTGTATTGTAGAAGAAGATGAAAAAGATCTTGAGAGGGATGAAGCAAGAATTGATAAAGTCAACCAAATGAGAATGGAAGCCATTGCAGTAAGTCAGAATACAAAGAAAATTAGTTTGTGTTAATTTTTTTAAATAACTAATCTAATTTATGTATTATAGTATGTCAAGAAAAAATGTAAGACGCCAAAGAAGCAAAAACAATATGCTAATGTGACCTACTTGCTAAAAATTTTAGAAAAAATAAAGTATGGTAGTTACATCCACCATTACATTCGAAAATTTTATTACAATATTATAGAAAGTGCAAATATTTATTTACCATTAAATTTTTTTGTAGGCCGATTACATGTTATGTTTGGGAGGAAGGTTCTTTTTCATTAACTCTGAATTCTTTATACTCTGGAGTTAATGGATCTATTTTCACAGTTGGGGAGATTATCGATACATTTTGCTCAATTCTTTTTAGGGGGGCCTCCTCTTCATGTAGGTCATATAATAAGTCTGTGTATTGCTCATCCATGTTCATTGTAAGGAAGTTAAATTATCTTGTATTTTCACGATTTAAAATGTTATACTAAATGTTTAAATATTTTTCTCTACACACAATTGCAGTTAGCATTAAGAATGTCATGGAAGACTGTCACAACACAAATTATAAACACGGACATGAATGATGGAGAGGTTAGATATATTTTTATACCTCTTAATACTGACCAAACTCACTTTCACCTGTTGTGTATCGACACAAAAGCAATGACTTTCAATCATTACAACTCCATTTCATATGGAGGAAGATCAAAAGCTGATTTTGAAGCAGTGGTGAGTAGATAATTTTTTTAAATATGGATATTCCATCCATTGTATCTGTAAATGAATAGTTATGTTAACTTAGTCATCGTGTAATAATAGGTATCCCAATTTAATGGATATTCATCTAAGGAGCTTGCAGCAATTCATCCATATTTACAAGCTTATTACTCCATCGACAACTGGGTTTCTGTTACAACTGATTGTCCCCAATAAGCAGCAAGGTACAAAAAGAAGAATACTGAACGTGAAAATTTTACTTTTGAATTGAAATATAAAATTTTTCATGGAATTTTACAACAATGATTGTGCCTTCTTTGTGATGCAATACATGAGATGTCTACTTTATGGTGAGAAGATGAACTTCAAACAAGCAGACATTACAAAATTCAGAATAGATGTCTCAGTGTCAATTTTAAGGGATGAGTTCTTCATGATGTAATTTAAGAAAATTTTAGGTGACAGTATGACAATGTATTTTTGTAATTTATGAATTTTGCTAATTTATAAATGATACTGCATTCCATAGATCAACAGTGACTATAATTTTGATTATTGTTTGTAGTTGAGCTTTAATAAATGTTATATAATATATTGTTGAATATATTCTTAAACCTAACAATACAATGATTTGGTTTTGATGTTGTGAAATTGAATGGAATGGAAGGGGAGGTTTTTTTTATATCTGGCAGGTTTATATTCCCTAATGTTGAATTTTGTTTAAATTTTCAGCACCACCTTATTCAAAATACAGGACCATGGTGTTGTTGCGATTTAAATTCCCAGCACCACCTTCTATCTCTGTCAGGTTAAAGGTTCATCTTGGAAATTTGAATCCCAGGACCACGGTGGTACTGAGATTTTAATCCCAGGACTTCGATGGTGCTGGCATTGAAATCCCAGGGACACAGTGGTCTTGGGATTTAAATTTCCAGCAACACGTTCAAATTCAAACTGGTTCTGATCCAAAAAATGGTGCTGGGAATTATATTCCCAGGAATATAATGGTCCTAAGATTTGAATTCCCAGCACCATGTACAATTTCGAACTGGCCGAGAAATACGGTGGTATTGGGA
The DNA here is from genome assembly GCA_025175895.1 of Wurfbainia villosa. Classification (NCBI taxonomy): domain Eukaryota; kingdom Viridiplantae; phylum Streptophyta; class Magnoliopsida; order Zingiberales; family Zingiberaceae; genus Wurfbainia; species Wurfbainia villosa. The sequence continues at coordinate 134,329,915 of CM045986.1, read as the reverse complement.
ATTATAATCCCAGGAACACAGTGATGCTGGGAATTTAATTCCCAGCACCACGTACAATTTTGAACTGGCCGAGAAATAAGGTGGTGTTGAGAATTTATTCCCAGGAACACAGTGGTCCTGGGATTTGAATTCCCAAGACCACGTACAATTTTGAACTGGCCGAGAAATACGGTGGTCCTGGGAATTATAATACCAGGAACACAGTGATGTTGGGAATTTAATTCCCAACACCACGTATAATTTCGAACTAGCCGAGAAATAAGGTGGTGCTGAGAATTATATTCCCAGGAACACAGTGGTCCTGAGATTTGAATTCCCAGCACCACGTACAATTTTGAACTAGCCGAGAAATACGGTGGTGTTGGGAATTATAATTCCAGGAACATAGTGGTCCTGGGAATTGAATTCTTAGCACCACATACAATTTTGAACTAGCCGAGAAATACGGTGGTACTGAGAATTATAATTCCAGGAACATAGTGGTCTTGAGATTTGAATTCCTAGCACCACGTACAATTTAAAGCTGGCCGAAAAAATGAATGGTGCTTGCAATTATATTCACAGGAACATAGTGGTCATGAGATTTAAATTTCCAGCACCACGTACGATTTCAAGTTGGCCGAGACCAAAAGGTGGTGTTGGGAATTATATTTCCGGCAACACTGTAGTCCTGGATTTAAATTGCTAGCACCACATGGCACGGGGCCTGATTTCTGAAATATGACTGTGGAAACCTAATCACACCTTGAATATCAGAAATTTTGGACACGGATACACAGAGGGCCACTTCCCAAACCTACTGGACTTGAATTAGATCGAAGAAGAGGTGAATAGGGCCATCAATGGATTTTGACTGAAACCCATTGATGGACCTAGAGGAGTCCAAATTCTGAAATCTTGACATGGACTAAAATACCTAACAGCTTCAAATGTTGATGTGTCGAGGAAACTTTGTTCTAATCCTCCTACCTCCCAGTTTTGGCCGCGTGCCACTTGGCATGGGGCCTGATTTCTGAAATATGGCTATGTAAACCTAATCAAACCTTGAATATCAGAAATTTTGGACACGGATACATAGAGCGCCACTTCCCAAACCCACTGGACTTGGATTGGATCGAAGAAGAGGTGAATAGGGCCATCAATGGGTTTTGACCGAAACCCATTGATGGACCTAGAGGAGTCCAAATTCTGAAATCTTGACATGGACTGAAAGACCTAACAGCTTCAAAAGTTGATGTGTCGAGGAAACTTTGTTCTGATCCTCCTACCTCCCAGTTTTGTCCACGTGTCACGTGGCACGGGGCCTAATTTCTAAAATATGGCTGTGTAAACCTAATTAAATCTTGAATATCAGAAATTTTGGACACGGATACACAGAGGGTCACTTCCCAAATCCACTGGACTTGGATTAGACCGAAGTTTAATATGACCATCAATGGGTTTTGACCGAAACCCATTGATGGACCTAGAGGAGTCCAAATTCCAAAATCTTGACATGGACTGAAATACCTAACAACTTCAAATGTTGATGTGTCGAGGAAACTTTGTTCTGATCCTCCTACCTCCCAGTTTTGGCTGCGTACCACGTGACACGGGGCCTGATTTTTGAAATATGGTTGTGTAAACCTAATCAAACCTTGAATATCAAAAATTTTGGATGCGGATACACAGAGGGCCACTTCCCAACCCCACTGGACTTGGATTGGATCGAAGAAGAGGTGAATAAAGCCATCAATGGGTTTTGATCGAAATCCATTGATGGACCTAGAGGAGTCCAAATTCCAAAATCTTGACATGGACTGAAAGACCTAATAGCTTCAAATGTTGATGTGTCGAGGAAACTTTGTTCTGATCCTCCTACCTTCCAGTTTTGGCCGCGTTCCATGTGGCATGAGGCTTGATTTCTGAAATATGGCTGTGTAAACCTAATCAAACCTTGAATATCAGAAATTTTGGACATGAAAGGCGCCAATTCCAAAGATCACGCATCAATTTGGCCGCCGAGAAGATGTGAATAGGGTCGTCAATGGGTTTTGACCGAAACCCATTGATGGAACTATAGGAGTGTTGGGAATTATAATGCCAGGAACACAGTGGTCCTGTGAATTGAATTCCTTGCACCACATACAATTTTGAACTGACCACGATAAAAGATGGTGCTGGGAATTATGTTACCAGGAACATAGTGGTGCTAGAAATTAAATTCCCAGTACCACATACAATTTCGAACTGGAAGAGAAATAAGGTGGTGCTAGGAATTATAATCCCAGGAACACAGTGGTCCTGGGATTTGAATTCCCAGCACCATGTACAATTTTAAACTGGCCGAGAAATACGGTGATACTGGGAATTATAATCCCAGGAACACAGTGGTCCTGGAATTTGAATTCCCAACACCATGTACAATTTTGAACTGACCGAGAAATACGATGGTGCAGAGAATTATAACCCAGGAACACAGTGGTCGTAGGATTTGAATTTCTAGCACCACGTACAATTCTGAATTGGCCGAGAAATAAGGTGGTGCTGGGAATTATAATCCTAAGAATATAGTGGTCCTGGGAGTTATATTCTCAACACCACGTACAATTTCGAACTGGCCGAGAAAAAAGGGTGGTGCTGGGAATTATATTCCCAGGAACACAGTGATCTTGAGATTTGAATTCCCAGCATCAGATTTAAATCCCATCACAAAATCATAAAGTCGAAGTGGTTCACATATTTAACAACGTATATATATTTTATAGTTGTACAGATACTACACAAATTGGATTTACACTTTGTATCTGGAGAATGACTTTTATAGGCAGACACTTTGGTGCAGTAAAAAATTTACAACTTTGTATACTCTTACAATATATCTCAAATTACAGCACAGTCATAATTGCAAACAAAAGTGTGAGTTGCGCATTATTCTATTTCCCACTACGAATCTAAAGCTCCTTATATCTTGCTGTCTGAATCTTTTAAGGTACCCAAATAATAGACTCTCAATGTATCGTATTATAAAAAATGCACAATCATAGCTGTAAAAAAATATAAATGATTAGTCCATTGCTAACTTATAAAATATGGTATTTACAAAGAATATTAAATGTCTTACGAAGAGCTTTGTCTGGGACCCTGGACTCGACGCACGGAAAATTTTGCATTACAAAATTTATTAGTTAGGCTAGGATGCCAGTTATCATAATACGAAGGGTGGATCTTTTTAAAGAATTCAATCTGGGACCCAAAAAAATGCTATAAATCCTCCATACACAAACGGTTTATTTAACTAACATATAAAAAATACTGCTTACTGTTTCTTCAAATTGAGTAGTGTAAGCTTTCCTGACGAACAATGAGTTGTAGTGGATAAACTCTATATTTTCCAAGTCCACCACTAATAGGTGGCAGTGCTCGTCACGGATTATTGGACAAAATATGTATCTGATTGGATCTCCTAGGGTTTTAAAAGTTTGCTCGAATGCTTGGGCGTACATAATATTAAACATATCCTGTGTATAAAAAAATCTGTCAAAACACCGAAGCTTTAAAGTTGATAATTCCATGCAAAAGGGGCAAAAACTTACCGGGAATTCAACCCTACAAAATATTGAGTTATAGTACGCCTTATCAGTCACCTTGCACTCATCAGCTAAGACTGAAAAATAAGCACTTATGCAATCCCCATGTGTCAAAACATTCTAATCAAATATTGTAAGGAAAGAGTCCATGTATAAGTTAATAGCATCGATCATCCACACTGGTCCTGATACTGTCACACTACACAAGGAAAGGGTTATTAGCAACTCTCAAAACATAAGATTACTATTATAAACACTCCAATTTTTTTACTGTCTTACTCTATTTTTTTTAGTTTCAATAAACACTCTCTGACTATTGGATCCATCTTATTGGTGAATTCTTTATAAGCTTGTTGTATACAAAAAAAATCTGTGGGGATAGAAATATTTTGTCTAAAAAATAGGACTGGACAAGATAACTTATGCTCACCTCGAATATCCTCGTCTTGACTTCATCCAGTATTTGTTGTTTGTTCGTGGAGACTTGTGTGGCAGTATCTAATATTTCAGGTTCACACTCCTCGACAATTGATTTCCCTTTTTTATCCTGGCCTGACTCCTGCTCAAAATTTGGCTCTTCAGGAGCAATATTAGGGTCTGCTAAGGGATACTCAATAGCCTTGCTAGGGACTATTTGAGTTTCAACTCTCCTTCTTTTAGGAATGTTAACAAACCATGCAGGAGGGACGCTTGTACGTGTAGGGGGTGATACACCATGAAGAGCCCTCTTCCGCACACAAACCTTTCGCCTAGTGTATGCAGGAGAAGACTGTTGGGTCTGTACAGCTTGTATGGGCTGTGATTGTAACCCCTCTACATCCCGGGATTGTAAATTCAGTTGAAGTTTCAATATTAAACTGTACTTTTCAATGATTAATGTTTCTTTTTCAGAAATTATATTATCCCTTTCACTTATCTCATTGTCCTTCCTACTTCTGACCTCCTCCAACTATTGAAGAAGCTCCTGTATTTTCTTTTCTTTTTCTTCGATGGTCGCATCCTTAAGTAGGGAGGTGCTTTCAAAGTTAGACCTTGCTTCAACTAGCTTGGTGCTTAGAGTTGAAACTATTTCTGCATTCTCCTAGCATACTGGACACGCCATTTCTCTTGCGTCGAGCTGAGTTTCGAGTTGAGGAGTTGATGGACAAATTATAGGTGGAGAAGTGTTCTATATCAGATGCAACTCTGACTGTGCTGGCATTAGATCAACAATGATTTTATCTGGTAGGAGACCATCTACCATCTTCTTAATGACCCTTACATTTGTGGAACTCCACCTCCATCTCAGCATTCTTGGAAAAGCATGAGGGACGTATGGAGGTAGGATACACAAATGCTCACACATCCATACTTGGAATAACAAAATTAGTTGTTAATAGACAGATTGATCTATACTCTTTGTGGAAAACATAAAAAATATTCACTTACAGCCAATAAGTGTGTGAAACCCTTAAGCATTGGTCTCATAGATCCACCACCGACCACTGCTTTTGGTCGCAATGTCACTCTCATACCAATTGACTCCATTTGAGGAGCCATGTAGGTATAAAGTGCTTCACACCAATTATACCTGCCTAAGTTATCAAAATCGTCTACACAATCTATAAGTGATCGCATAGGTATTCTAGGCTTACTGCTGGTGGTAGTAAAAAATACACAAGAAAAAAAAATATAAAATAAACAACTGACAATAAAATTTTTCAGATCCTAAATTATCTGGAGATCTGGAACTCTTCATTAATTCCTCCAGATGCTTGTTAGAGCAATCAGCTTCCACGAAATATTGCAAATATAGCTGACCAGAGGGAGCTTCATTATTCATAGGAACTACGAGTCCATCATCTAGTAGACCAAGGATGAGGGAGACATCCGTCTTTGTGAAATGTAATTTCTTGTCGTGGAATATAAAACATTTCTCCTCGCAGTCCCAATTATCAAACATATTTTGAGCGAGGGGTCTGACATGGGTAATATCTGGAATGTCTAAAATCCACGCAAAGGGGGAGCTCCGAATCAAGGTTTCTTCTTCCACAGTCGGCGACACACTTGCAATAAATTTTTTAAAATGTAAAACATTGCTTTTCCAGTTCATTCTCTTTGTTCTTCCTCACATCAACGCACGGGTTCTTCCAGAAGTATCGCTTGATGATTCACCAGTTGAAGCCATCGTGAACTGAAAAGACTATGTTAGGTTACGAACTAAATGCATTGTAATATGGCGATTTCAAACTAATAGATGAAATGGATTGAAACATGAGTGCTGATAGAAACATATGTTACCTCTGCTCAAATGGTTTATTAAAACCCTAAACCCTATCAGGCCCGACTTAAAACGATATCGCTGACGAAAATGAAAAAACCCTAGATAGATCGGAAGGAGCGATAGCGACACAGATTATGGTCAATGAAAGAAGTTATGTAATCTACAAAACTTACGAATGTTGAAAATCGAAGCGTCAGGCAATTCCACGAGAGACAGATCGAAAGGAGCGATAGAGAAATGAAATTTCATCTTGAGATGTTTGAACTAACACCGGGGGGTTTTATATTAATAGATCGGGTGCGGTGGACCGGATTTATATTACAGTTTTGCAAAATAGCTTAACATTCAATTAGTTAGGCCATAAGTTTCAGGCAGGCCACGATAATGCAAAATAGATCAACATTCATTTAGTTAGGCCAACCAAAACATATTTAGAGATATATATGACATAAACATTTAAGATGATCCAGGTATAGATCTAAGAGAATCCAGGCTCGTTCCCCTGCCTCGATCGAGCACCCTCTCGTTCTGCCATCCATCTCTCCACCTGCGCCAAAGCAGCGCGTACATTCTGCTCATCTTGGAGAATAACCTCCAAGCGTTGGGTGGCCTCCTCTCGGTCACGCCTTGCGGTCTCCTAGCGCCTTATCAGAATAGAATGCTGCTTCTCCAGTGTTGGTACAAAGATGTGCTGAGTCGGAGGAGGGGCCGAGGAGCCCTCCTCAATGTTCGAGGAGGAAGAAGACTTCTCCCCAGGGTTGTGTTCGCCTCGGGAAGCTATGAAGGAGATGATCTATTGTAAATGAAGGGGTTAAGAAGCTCCTCGATGATTTTTCACTTTATGTAGCCTAACGAAAACGAGTTAATGAGGATGCCAGAGGGTTGGTTTGTGATATTCCCAAAACACCCTTCCCGTATTTAATACAATTACCACACACAAATTAATTGCATAGTAAGTATTTGATAAATAAGTTGTCTAATATAAACATTGTTTCCTTTATAAATATTTACACAACCACTATTTACAATTAGGAATTAGTAGGCGGTGGCATTCTACAAGCCCTCCTATTATGCCCAAGCTGTTTGCATCTGCTACATTTATTTTTCGCCCTCCCAGTATGTTTAGACTCAATGCGTGACTTTTTTCTTCGCCCCGGCTGCACAAGGCTACGAGGAGGTAGAACTCCAAAATTTTTATCACCATTAGGCTAAAATTTCTTACTTCGACATGAGTAAATATGATCCATGTAAGTGACCTCCCAAGTTTCCCTTAGAAAATAATGCTCACAATAACGGTATGGATCCATATTCCGATATATGATGATTGCAATAGCATGCGAGCAAGGAATTCTTGAAATTTGAAACTCACCGCAGATGCAACTGCACCTCTCCAAATCAACAATATACGAAGAAGCTATTGTCTGTACTTCTATTTCCGATTGTGAGTATGGGAATACTGAATATAATCGAGTTCTTTCTCTCCTTTCATCAATCTCTTTAATGGCATAAGGTCTTAGAAAACCTGACCTTTTTGAAGTTTCTTCCCTACGGTTAAAGAACCATTGAGCAGCCTTTCTTCTAGTGTTATCAATTAAACTGGTGATGGGGAGTTCACATATTTCCTTGAATAATGCATTTAAACTCTCAGAATAATTAGTGGTTAACATTGTGTACCTCCTCCTAGAAAAGTGTGCATTGGCCCATCTTTTTGGATCGATCTTTTGTAGCCACGCATATGCATCCTTGTGTTTGTCATGCATGTTCTGCATTAATCGATCAAACTCAATTGTTGTATTGGATCTTACTACTGCCCAAAATAAACCTAATGAGGATCTATCCCAGATATCTGTTACCATGTTACAAGACAAGTGATAGCAACAAAAAGCATGATGGACAGATGGATACACTTTGTTAACTGCTGATATAATCCCCCGATGTCTATCCGATACAATCTGAACGACTCTGGAAGGACAGCAAGGAATATCTTTACATGATCCAAAAACCACTCCCAAGAAGATCCACATTCAACTTCAGCAATTCCAAATGCAACTGGCATAATTTTTGCATTACCGTCAACGATAATAGCCATTAGCAACACACCAGGATACTTGCCAGTGATATGTGTAGCATCAATTCCAATTAGTTTTCACAAATAAGACCTGAATACTCTTCCATAAGCACCAAATGCCCAAAAACATCGCTGAAATTGATTTTCACCATTTCTTAGTACTGCAACATAGGTATCAGGATCTCTAACTCTTAACTCACGCAAGTACATTGGAAGATCAATATAGGCCTGATCAAAATCACCAACCACTCTTTTTAATGCTTTCTTGTATGAAATGTGAACACCAAACCTAGCTTGCATTTCTCTTCGAATTAAACTTGGTTTGTAATCATCAGAAGTAGCTAATCGTCCTACAATCTGGTTTGCTACAAATGTGGATGTGCAAGCATGGTGATTTGCTATTTCCCTAACTGTGTCACATTCATGCTGCTTTACATATTTTGTGACAGTGAATTCCATGTCTCCACTTGCAACTAATCTCCATGAACATGGCTGATTGAAGCAAATAACTTTAATTCTATTAAGTCCAGTGTCAACTGGCTTGTATCTGAAGTTTTTTAGCATCGCATGTCTTACTAGTGCATCTTTAAACTCCTGTCGAGAGGAAAAAACTTGTCCAGTGAAAAATTCATTTGGATCTGATGAATTGACATCTGCCAATTGTGTTATTCGTGGATTTAAAACATAGAGATCATCAACAATTGGGAACACTTCTTTTAAGTCACTGTACTGATATGTGTTTAACTCACCTTCTTCATGTTGGATATCATCAGCTAAGAATTCTTCCGAAGGATTTGTATATTCTAACTGTTCTATCACTTGTATATTACGTACCTTCTCTTCACTCCAAGTTTGTTCAAAATATTCATGAACTACTGTAGTAGCAGTGACAAACTCTTCTTCGAGTAAGGAAGAAGCTTCTCTATTTATATCAAGGTGTTGATCACTGGTAATTCTATTCTCCACATCAGTAAACTGAGATGAAGATGGAATATTACTTGGGGACAAATTTATGGAATCTTGATCATCTAACTCTCTTCCCTTCAAATTTGATTCAATTATTTCCAAAAATATGAACACTTCATCAGGAAGGGGGTCGTCCCTGCAAAGGTTTTTAAAATCAAAAAAAATATATGTAGTGTGGTAGGCAAGTAGGCTGAATTTTTTTAACTAGGGTTTAGAAGCTTGAGGACAAGAGGGGGATGAGAGTTTAGGGTTAGGTTTTCCAATTATGCACTTCACTAACCTACCAATTTGAGGTGGATAGGGCCATCAATGGGTTTTGACCGAAACCTATTGATGGACCTATCAATGTTGAAATTAGGAACAGTTAATATGGAATGGAAGAGGAAGACATTTAGAAGGTTTATGCACAGAGGGATACTTAGTTCTGACACTCCTGCCAGCAGTTATGGGTGCATGCCAATTGGCACGGAGCATGCCAATTGGCACACTCGTCTGAATGTTGGCATGGAACATTAATTTTTAGAACTACTGTTTGGGAGCCTAAGGAAAGGTAGAGGATGATAGTTTAGGCCACGCTTGCACTCCACTCGCCTAGAGGATTTTATTTATCTCCGATATAAATTGTCAGCACCACTATTTATCTCGGCCAGGTTCTCTCTCCATGGTGCTAGAAATTTATATCTCAGGACCACGGTGGTGCTGGAATATAAATTCCCAGCACCACCATTTATCTCGACCAGTTCAATCTCTATGGTGTTGGGAGTTTTAATCGTAGGACAACAGTATTGCTGGGGTTTCAGTTCCCAGCACCACCTTTAATCTCGACAACTTATATCTCCCTGGTGCTAGGAATTACATTCCCAACACTATGGTGTTGCTGGGAGTTTGAATCCCAGGAACATGGTGGTGCTGGGATATAAATTTCCAGCACCACCATTTATCTCGACGAGTTCAATCTCCATGGTGCTGGGAGTATTAATCGCAGGACCACAGTGTTGCTGGGGTTTCAGTTCCCAGCACCACCTTTAATCTCGGTAACCTGTATCTCCCTGGTGCTGGGAATTACATTCCCAGCACCATGGTGTTGCTGGGAGTTTGAAGATGGAAGATGGAATATTACTGAGATGAAGATGGAATATTACTTGGGACAGATTTATGAAATCTTGATCATCTAACTCTCTATCCTTCAAATTTGATTCAATTGTTTCCAAAAATGTGAACACTTCATCAGGAAGGGGGTTGTCGCTGCAAAGGTTTTTTAAAATCAAAACAATTATATGTAGTGTGTTAGGCAAGTAGGTTGAATTTTTTTTAACTAGGGTTTAGAAGCCTGAGGACAAGTGGAGGATGAGAGTTTAGGGTAAGATTTCCCAATTATGCACTTCACTAACCTACAAATTTGAGGTGGATAGGGCCATCAATGGGGTTTGACTGAAATCCATTGATGAACCTATCAATGTTGAAATTAGGAACAGTTGATATGGAATGGAAGAGGAAGACATTTAGAAGGTTTATGCACAGAGGGATACTTAGTTCCGACACTCCTGCCAGCAGTTATGGGTGCGTGCCAATTGGCACGAAGCATGTCAATTGGCACACTCGTCTGAATGTTGGCACGGAGCGTTAATTTTTAGAACTACTGTTTGGGAGCCTAAGGAAAGGTGGAGGATGATAGTTTAGGCCACGCTTGCACTCCACTCGCCTAAAGAACTTTATTTATCTCCGATATAAATTGCCAGCACCACCATTTATCTCGGCCAGGTTCTCTCTCAATGGTGCTGGAAATTTATATCCCAGGACCACGGTGGTTATGGAATATAAATTCCCGGCACCACCATTTATCTCGACCAGTTCAATCTCCATGGTGCTGGGAGTATTAATTGCAGGACCATAGTGTTGCTGGGGTTTCAGTTCCCAGCACCACCTTTAATGTCGACAACTTATATCTCCCTGGTGCTGGGAATTACATTCTCAGTACCATGGTGTTGCTGGGAGTTTGAATCCCAGGACCACGGTGGTGCTGGGATATAAATTTCCAGCACCACCATTTATCTCGACGAGTTCAATCTCCATGGTGCTGGAAGTTTTAATCGCAGGACCACAGTGTTGCTGGGGTTTCAGTTCCCAACACCACCTTTATTCTCGGGAACTTATATCTCCCTGGTGCTGGGAATTACATTCCCAGCACCATGGTGTTGCTGAGAGTTTGAATCCCATTACCACGGTGGTGTTGGGATATAAATTTCCAACACCACCGTTTATCTCGACCAGTTCAATCTCCATGGTGCTGGGAGTTTTAATAGCAGGACCACAGTGTTACTGGCAGCACCACCTTTAATCTCAATAACTTATATCTCCCTGGTCTTGGGAATTACATTCCCAGCACCATGGTGTTGCTGGGAGTTTGAATCTCATTACCACGGTGGTGTTGGGATATAAATTCCCAGCACCACCATTTATCTTGACCAGTTCAATCCCCATGGTGCTGGGAGTTTTAATCGCAGGACCACAGTGTTGCTGGGGTTTTAGTTCCCAGCACCACCTTTCATCTTGGGAACTTATATCTCCCTGGTGCTGGGAATTACATTCCCAGCACCATGGTATTGCTGGGAGTTTGAATCCCAGGACCACGGGGGTGCTGAGATATAATTTCCCAGCCCCACCATTTCTCTCGACCAGTTCTCCATGGTGTTGGGAGTTTTAATCTTAGGACCACGGTGGTGACGAGATTTCAATTGCCAACACCACCTTTTATCCCAAACTGTTGAACCTACATGGTGCTGGGAGTTTTAATCCCAGGACCACGGTGGTGACAAGATTTCAATTCCCAGGACCACCTTTTATCTCGAATTGCTTGAACCTCAATGGTGTTGGGAATTTGAAGCCCAGGACCACGATGTTGCTGGGATTTAAATTCCTAGCATCACTTTTTTTCCAGGCCAGCTTCAATCTCCCATGGTGCTGGGATTTTAAATTTGAGGGACACGGTTATGCTGGAAATTTCATTCCCAGCACCACCTACTCTCTCGAACAGATTGAATATCCTAGTCCTAGGAATATCAATCAGGGAACTTCAGTAATTCTGTGATTTAATTCAAAGCATCACCTTTTAAGTTAGGTGGAATTTGTTTAGGTGGCGACAAAACTTGGTTATGAACCTCCTGCATTGCAATTATGGGTGCGTGCCAAACTTTGGTATGATATTCCTACCTCGTATTTATGGGTGCGTGGCAAACTTGGTTATAAAACCACCTACAATGCATTTTTTAACCTCATAGCAGTCTCAATAATAAAAATACATACATACATGATAATACTATGTGACGGTGGTGGTACTGTCCAAAAACCCTACGGATATTTCGTTGGGCGGTGATATGCCGTTGATAATATCTAGATCAGAGTTTCTACTAGCATTTCATCAAAAATGGTTTTGCTCAGTTGGTTTGCGGGGGAAAGCTACGTGTGGTGCTCATCAATAGTATGGAAAGCAGGGGGTTGGTGCTCCCACACGGCTGGAAGTGACGTTTGGATGACTCGGGATTTTCAGTTGTGGCTAAGATGGATGCAAATTCTCTCTCAGCATTAAATTGCAGGTTTGTTTGACGGGAGGGATAATTTGGGAATTACGCGCACCATTTGGTAAATCTGAAAGTATGGGGTACTTTTGGAGCAATTCCAAACTTCAGGAGCGCTGTTTGGTAAATTGTCGTAGATTGTACACATGCTTATCTCGAGATCACTTTGATATATATATACACACACATATACACTAACAAGATAACTTGTGCCTGACTAGGGTTGGTTGTGTTGGGATTTTCCGAGCCGCAAAAACCGCTTTTTGCGTTGCGGAAACCTCGGAAGCCCCGACCACGGATCCGTGCGAAGATGTATTAAAACAAAACATGTATGTGTTTATATAAAAACCCTAGATCTACCTTAGATCTAGAAGGTGAGAGTGTTACCCTCGTAGCGATGCCCTTCGCTTATCCCGCTCGTCCAAAAGGTTCGCCGAAACTCGAGAGTGTCAAGTGTACACTCCTCTATCGGTATCCACACAAGCAATAGGTGGAGAAAAGCATCCTAGAGTGTGCTAGCACCCCTTGGACGTTCATGGCTAGATGAGGAAGAGAGAGCTTGAGGGAAGAGAGGAGGAAGAAGATGAAGTTACACAACTTAACTTCACATCATCCATAACCCACTATAAGGGGGTTACATGCATGCATGTAACTCCAAGAGCCAATGGCTCTTGGTCTCCCTCATGAGGTGGCACCCCATGATGTGTCCATGATGATGTGGAGCATCATCATTGGCCGGCCCCATGCCAAGTCACCATGACATGGCAATTGGTCAAGTCAAAATTGACCATTCATCTTCCCTCTCAAGTCAAGTCAAACTTGACCTATTATCTCCTATGGTTGATCAAATCCAAACATTTGATTCAAGTCAATTTTAATTGAATGAATCTCTATTCATTAATTTAAATTGATTTGATGAATCAAATCTAAATTAGACTCATTCAACACTTCAATCAACTTGAGTCTAACTCAATTAGTCTAATTTGGATTACTCTTAATCCAATTTGGTTCATCCCATGAACCTAATCCTCATGGTTCATCATATGAACCTAATCTCCATCTAATTGCCCTTATGTGTGTGACCCTATAGGTTCTTGTAACGTTGGCAATGTCCCTAAACCGATTTAGGAACATAAGCAATGAGCGGTATCTAGCAACACATCATTGCTACCCAAGTTACAAGAATGTTGAGCTCCAACATCACCTTTGTGACTACTAATTGTGACTCTCAATATGTGACAATGTCCCTCTATCCTTGACATCTAGATTGACCAATCGAGGCATAGCGTGTGTCATCCTCAGTACAATCTAAATCTTGAACCCAGTAGACTCACTCTAATCAAATGAGCTCAATATCTCATATTGACTCATTTGGGCATAACCATGCACCCGTGGTCTCACTCTATCAAGAATATCGATGTCACCCCGTCATATAGGAGGATAGATCCCATCTACATCACTCACATCCCTCACGCATAATTTGTTACATACCCGATGAATCGCCTTTATAGTCCACCCATTTACGGGTGGCGTTTGTGAAGCCAAAGTATGCAACTCCTTATGAGGAACCATGGTGACTTCAGGTCTAAGGACTAATAGTCATACTAATAGCCACATGAGAAAGTATATGACACTCATATAACGATCCATGATACTTTCTCATGGCGGGTCATTCAGTATACATTCTTCAATGCATACCCATGTGTCAACTTGATATCTCATATCCATGACTTGTGAGATCAAGTCATCTTGTTGACCTACATGCTAGTCTCTACACATTAACATTGTCCCTGAATGTTAATACTCGACTAGGAATGATTAAGAGTAGTGTTCTCTATATCATCTCATTATCGATTCAACCAATCGATTGATATAGATAAGAACCTACTACTCAAGGACATTATTATATTTAGTTATTTGGCACCAATACGAGTAAATATAATAACCATGCCTTTATAAATAGGAATATGATACAATAAAGTTCATACAACAATCATCACATGATTGGCTCTAGGGCTTTCACTAACAATCTCCCACTAGCACTAGTGCCAATCACCGTAGTATCTAATACCCAATGACCTAGTGTGACCATCATGCTTTTTCTGTGTCAAAGCCTTGGTCAAGGGATCTGCGATGTTAGCCTCTGTGGGTACTCTGCAAATCTTCACATCTCCTCGATCGATAATCTCTCGAATGAGATGGAAGCGCCGTAGTATGTGTTTGGTCACATTTGGTGTGGCGAGGTTCCTTAGCTTTGTCTGTCGCTCCATTGTTGTCACAATAGAGCTCTATGGGATCTATGATACTAGGAACCACCCCAAGCTCGATAATGAACTTGCGGATCCAAAGCGCCTCCTTTGCTTCCTCGGATCAGCGATATACTCGGCTACATTGTAGAATCGGCAAGCGTGTCTGCTTGAACTCTTCCGACTCACAACGCCACCATTCAAGCAAAACCACGAACCACATTGCGATCTATAATCATCACTGGGTTTGGAAGTGACATCATTTGTAACCCTTCTGACTAGCTCCTCATCGCCTCCAAATATCAAGAAATATTCTTTAGTCCTTCTCAAGTACTTAAGAATATTCTTGACTGCTATCCAGTGACGCTCACCTGGATCTGACTGGTATCTACTCGTCATGCTCAAAGCATACGAGACATCAGGACGAGTACACAGCATGGCGTACATGATAGATCCTATAGCAGATGCGTAAGAGATCTTATCCATGCGGTCCCTCTCCTCTCTAGAAGAGGGACTTTGAGTCTTTGAAAGACTCACACCATGTGACATCGGCAGAAGTCCTTTCTTAGAATTCTGCATGGCAAACTGAAGTAATACCGTGTCAATGTATGTACTCTGACTTAGGCCAAGCAATCTCTTAGATCTATCTCTATAGATCTTGATGCCTAGAATACAGGCTGCTTCTCCTAAGTCTTTCATTGAGAAGCACGTCCCGAGCCAAGTCTTCACAGACTGTAGCGAAGGGATGTCATTCCCAATGAGCAGTATGTCATCCACATACAATACAAGGAAGACAACTGTAAAATACGAAAAAAAAAATCTATGAATTAACTCTTTAATTAATTGAGGTTAATGAGTAGATTAATTGGGCTTAATTAGTGGGCTAATTGGGTTGATTAGCTTATTGGGCTGAGCCCATTGGGTTGTATTGGGCTTGGGATGGATTTGGGGCTTGGGCTGAAATTGAGCTAAATCTGTTTGGATTAGACTTGGGTTTGAGTTGGGCTTAACTTGGGTTCAGTTGGACTTGAACCGATTGATGTGGACTAAACCGCCGAACCACTTTTAAAGCTTCTCGATCGCGATTTCCGGCTTCTTCCATCGCGATTTGCTTCTTTCTCCTCGCTCGCGATTTCTTCGTGCCAGTGCTTCTGCCGTCGTCGGAAATCCTAGCTCGTCGGTGTTTCGGTGAGAAATAGCTCGACGGTGCCGCCACTGAGTTGATCTCCGGTCGAGGAACAATGGGTTTCTCGTTTGGGGATCTCGGCGATTCCGTCGGCGGACCGGCGATGTCGTCGCCGCGGCAACAGGCTGCCGATTCAGGTGTTGCGGCTAGGGTTAGGTTTCAATCACGATTCCTGCTTCTTCCTCGCTTCTCGTCTCTTCCGACCCACAGCGGCTGCCGGCGATTTTGTTCTCCGCGGTGCTCCATCGTCGGTGCCTCTCCCTCCTGATCTTGGCGGCAGCGAGCTCCTCCAGCCATCAGGTTTGTTTCAGCACATGGGGCGATCACTGCAACCACCAAGCCAGCTCCTCCGATCGCCTTGATCGGCCGCTCTGCCCTTTCCCCTGTTCGTTGTCGCAGCTCACCTCTGTCGACGATTTGCCACCGTCGACGCCAAGCTAGTCGATTCCGCCCGATGCTGCCTTATCACCACTATCGGAGCTCCCAGTCATCAGCCCGGTCGGAGCTGTTGTTGGCTGATTTTTGTCGTCTACCTATTCCGATCGAGGTGGATCGCCATTGTCAATAGTTTCCCTTTGATTTCAGCTACTGCGGGATGGATCTACCGTCGTCGCCGCTTAGGCAAGAATTTCTTATTTAGTGATGGTGCTTTTGGCTTTTGATCTCTGTTGTTTCAGCTCCTCTGCTCTTGCATCACATGATCGTGCGAGCGATACGCCTTTCATTACTATCCTCTGCACTAGTATTTTTGGCCTACCTTAGTGGTAGTGGCCTATGATCGATGGTTGTTGATCCGTGAATCAAGGCATTTTCCTTATGCAGCTGTCCACTCCGTCGGTTACCCCACTAGGATTGTTGTCACGGAGTCATTGTTAGTCGCCATTAACATGATCCTATGGAGCAAAGAATGGGGGGTAAATAATAGAAATCAGAGCACAGGTTGCGATGGAATAAGGTGATCCTTCCAGATTTGAAACTTTAATTGTTGGATCCAAAGGTTGAGTAACTGAGATTGAATTTGGGTAAGTCAAGATCTGGATGTTATTGATGTATTCCATATTGTTGTTTTGGGTTTTAGCTTGTATTGACATTAGAATTATAGTTGGTTGAAGAATTGTACAGGGCTAGGTTACCATGGATCCAGCCGCTTAAGGTACTAGGCTATAGGTGAGATGGATACGAGCTTGGACTTTCCGTGAATTGGGGTCAATGAGATGTTTTTCCTATGGTCTGATCCGATCGGTGTGTGAGACTGGATGGTAAGCTATTGCTATAGCTTAGATTTAGTATTACTCGATTGTTAATATTGATTTAGTTGATCGAGATACTAGGATGATGTAGGATTTGATTCGATCATTAGATGTGTGATGATACTTAACTGTAACCTATTGTTACAGGACTTTAATTGTCATAAATACATGGACGTGGAGATGGATAGCACGGATTGCGTATCAGGTGGGTAATATGTACCTGGTCCGGTAGTTTTGATCAATTCCAGTGCATGATCTTGGATTTATGTTTATACCTGTTTACCTTAAATCCACTCTTATTTAATCATATGCTTGTACTGCCTTGACCTTTGAGATATATACTCTGTTACTCATTGATTATCTAGCACGGATAGGAATTATAAACCCTATTATGTATTAGCTGATGGATGTTCAGTAAGTACAAGTGGTTAGGTTTATCTTTGTGACTTCAGATTGGGTTACTGTATTACATCACTAGGGTTAGGTGATGGTTTGGATTATGGAGTCGATTGTTATACCATATCCGTTTTAGTGGTGCATTTATGGTGGATCTAGTTGTCTGTGCATGGATAAGTGTATGAGTGTCAGTATGTAACCATGGACTAGAGGTCCTAGCATGATGGTATATCCATTATGGATTGTGTGTCTGAGTATGGTTATATGGACGGTCGATGGTATCTCGCTACTGACTAGAGGTCTTAGCATGGTTGACTGTCAGGTGTGTATGACTTTGTGTGATAGAGAGAGTCTTATGGATTATAGTCCTTGCATGGTTGACTTTTGGTTGACTAGGTCTCCCCGTGAGTTAGGGAGTGTTGCGAGGATTTGTGTGTAAGCTATGCATCATTACATTTCATGCATGCTGACGACTGGGTCTGCCTTGTGGTTGAGACGAGTCGTCAGTCATCCTGCCTCCTCGGCCACTCGGGGTAGTGGTTGCAGGGTTGAGGGCAGAGCATTGTTGTGTGTGCCGTTGGATGGTGGTAGTTGGAGATCGCCGCCCAGCCTTTGTGCGGAGTGGTAGTTAGCGCACTCACCCACTATAGACAGTGGTCGTGTGATGTGCAGTTGTCCTGGGTGCGGTGCTCATCTACTCATGGGTAGGGACGGAGCAACTAGCAGCAGAGACCCCCGTGTGGGTAGCATATAGCTCTATGGCGGGCTAGCTACTGTTTCATACTACCCAACTCGGTCACTCGAGAGTGGTGGCGGCTGGAGTTGGGATAGTTGTCATGTCCTGCCACCTAGGCCACACTGGGGTCGTGGTAGCGAGTGGGGTGCGCAGGCATGACCATGCATATGCATTGCTGATATATATATATATATATATATATATATATATATATATATATATATATATATGCATGTATTTGATATATGTTTTACATATGCCTGTGAGATGCTGCATTTGATTGAGCTATGATTGTTGCACATGCTTGTTCATCATGATACATGTTATTTGCATTTTTATTTACTGCTATGTGTTGAGCATGATACATGCGTTGATTCAGACTGTTATATGCATTTGATTAACATCATGTCATTGTGTGTTACGGACCGGGTTGTTATTACAGGTGATCATATATTGTTCA
The DNA here is from genome assembly GCA_025175895.1 of Wurfbainia villosa. Lineage (NCBI taxonomy): Eukaryota > Viridiplantae > Streptophyta > Magnoliopsida > Zingiberales > Zingiberaceae > Wurfbainia > Wurfbainia villosa. Next base: position 134,311,200 of record CM045986.1, on the reverse strand, counting down.
TATTTTGGAGTATTGGTCAGGTATGGGATTGACTTGATACATTATATAGGTTATGTTATTGTAAATATGTCAGGATGATATAGCTTATGGCGTTACAGACCGTCAGGTACGTTGGTATATTACTTTATGTTCAGTTGATCAGTTTAGTATATACCTTGAGTATGATTTTACTGTAGTTACTTGTTATTAGAGTTGGATATGACTATATGTCTATTGGACTCATGTTGTATACCTGTAGATCTTTACATGTATACTTGTAGATCTATCCTTATATGTTGTTCATGCACTTTCTATATATTACCCCTGAGTTTATACTCACCACCCCTGGACCCTGGGTTTTCTGTCGCCCAGATAACAGGTAGAAGATTCCTTGGACGTTTGGAGCTCCGCCAGCTGATCCCATCTCACACCGAACATTTGGGGTTTTTCACGTATTTGCTTCCGCTGTTATTTTGTATTATGGCCATGTATAATCAGTGTTGTATTTATTTGTGGATTTTATGTTGTTGTGTGTAGTATGTTAGAGTCGCACCGGTGCGCACCTCTCGTGTTGTTTTGGATATATTGTTTGGTATTGTCCATTTATATATTGTTGTTGTGGGCCTACGGGCCTTGTATTAACCCGATATGTTGCCATGTACAGGGGAGATACCGTCCGTTTGCTTTTCGGCACCGCATACTCTCGGGACGTGACAATTTTATTGGTATCAGAGCCCTAGGTTGCGAAGTCCATTTTCGGATTTTATTTCGTTCGGACATTGAGTTTTGCTTTACTCGGTTTTGGTTTTGTGAGTTCTGGGATCTGGCTGTTGCGGGACATATCCGAGCTACAAGGTTTAAGGTATGTTAGTTGTTATTACATATCCTTCTGTTGGCTATGCATTTAGTTGCGTATAACATTGATGACTTGTAGGATATTGGTTAGTATTCGTAACCGTGGTTTGAGTTGACCACGGAAACGATATGTTGAGGTTATTAGACATGTACCTGCTATCGAAAAGGTAATTACCTTTGAGAGCCGACTGATACCGAGTCGGAAAGCAGGGGTTAGGTAGTCACATCTCTTGTGGAGATCAAGGATTACAGTCCTAAGATTTTCACTAAATATGTTAGTTAGATCATTACCTATGGGGTAATGGATAAACGAGTACACTATTGCTGATGCAGATAGTAGAGAATTATTTTGGTGATATTCATAGGGATTTTGATCCCTGAGTTGGTTGTTCTAGGTTGTATAACGTCGAGGGTACTTTTGAGTACTTAACTCGTATTATACAGAGGAAGCTAAGTTAGCTGCATACCATTATCCGGATCTAGCCGGTACTTGGTGGAAGAGATAGGAAATAACCTTCGGGAAATAATGTATCGCTTGGTCACAGTGCAGTGATGTTGTGAGATAGTATTTTCCCCCGTCATCTTCTTTGACTCATTGTCAGGAAATTCTTGGGCATCGAGTAGGGTGATCGTTTGATTACGAAAGTACCATGCAGAGTCGTTAGACTTGCGAAAGTTACGACCATTTAATAGCCAAGAATGTGATTGGGTTGGTTTTGGCCGCCTACGGGTTATCGGTTGACATCTTGATCAGGATGTTTGGATCTCCTACTAGATCCTACCGGAAGTCCTTAGACCGAGTCATGTGGATAGAAATGACTCCGTAGTAAGTGTTTTAAGAGTTGGAGATTTGATAAGCATATATTGCAAGTCAAATTATTGGAATTAGAAGTCTCCAAATGTTGGATAAAAGGAGCGAGATTGGAGTTATGAGTCATGAGCAACTATTGGAGAGTTTTCCGATCATAGAAGACCAATTGCAGATTGTCAGCAGCTTCTCATGTTTATCAGCGAACTCAGAGGAAAGACTCCGAATAGAGATTATGTGTGTGCAGTGCGGGTCACGACGACACCAGAGTCAGATTATCCGATGGACCATTGTATCTGTTTCTACTATAAGCAGCCGGTATCTACGAGGAGAGTATGTATTTTGAAGACTCAGTTGAAGACTATGGATGATGCTTTCGAGCGGACGATCCACAACCTCGAAAGCCGAGATTATTACAGAAGATTAGGTTATCAAATCAGCAGCGATCTACTACCTCAGATATAGTTGGAGTTCTTGGATACTTTCATCCGGAAGAAGTAAGTTACTCAGCAGTATCAGCCGAAGACATCTCAAAAGACTCAGACGTTCAGACAACAATTGTTACCTTCCCAGACGACAACAACTGTTACCTTCCCAGACGGGATTATGATTTGTTCAGAGGAGAGAGATTTTACGACGATAGTCGTGTCTATGCAGTATTCTCCAGTTGCAGCTATACCTTTCACAGAGATGGAGTGTGCTATGATGTTTACAGTTCTTCAGTATTATACAGCCGGATGTATATCTTTTGCCAGTACAACAGTGTTTACCATCTCCACTGCAGTTGCATCAGTTTGTACTTCAGGTTCAGCAGGTGATTTCAGTTCCTCCATGATAGTATTTTGTATTTACATGAGCTCAGCCGTCCAGAACAGATGTTGGGCGAGTTTACATGGTTACTCGAGAAGAAGTATAGAAGACCGAAGGATCAGTCCTTCGGGGTATTATTTTAGGTTATACTACTTCCGGATATATCGAGAGATACTGGTAGTTTATAGGTATCTTTGTCTAGAACATTCTTGGATAGGGTTCGAAGGGTTCCTATCGACTTGTGGGTTGGTGATTTTCTCTACCGTCAGGTGAGATGTTGATCAACAATCAAGAAGTCAAGGGATACCCTTAGCCTTTGCTAAACCTACCTCCACTATAGACATATCCTTACGGATAGTTGGATTGTTGGAGCGTTGGTATACTAGGACTCTTGATGTAATGATAATTCGAGAGTATTCGGATGTAGTTACGGATGAACTCTCGGGCTGGTCACTGCATGGGCAAGTGGAATATGCGATTGAGGTGATTTCGGGAATAGTCCTGATATTGGGGACCTCATACCGAGAGATGATTTTAAGGGTATCAGTGTTGCTAAACACTATGGGAGATTTATCTACCTCAGTGTTCTTCTTGAGAAGACTTGTAACTCTTTGTTAGAAGAGAGTCGACCTTTGAGGTTATGCATCGATTATCGATGATTGAAAAGCGATAGTTGAGAATGAGTATCCTTCGTCATGGATAGATGATCTGTTTAGATCAGCTAAATGACACCTGTGTATATCCTAGGGTTGGTCTACGACTGGATGTTTGATATTGTAGTGACTTAGTGTCATACAATTATCATTGTCGGTGTGATGATTGAGCTATCTGTAGCTTAGAGTAAAAGGGATACAGGTGTGTAGAAGATGATATTTCATACTTGGTATGAATTTAGGAGATGTTGATAATGTTATTAGACTTATCGACGATTTAGTCGCTTCATGGATTTGAGGAATCAAGTACTCTTGGAGTATTTGAGATCGATTGTCATCATATCATGGAGGATATATTTAGGATATATTCGATCTTAGGGAAATTATGGTGTCCCTAGATTGATTTGGTATTTACCAGAGATAAGGATGTTTTAGCGATCTTTGTATCGACTTGTTGGATAGGTATATCGTTGACTTGTGGGACCAAGAAGGTGATGGAAATCACCTGGTCGGATGTTGTGAAGCTAGGTTTCAGGGCCTAGACGGTGACTGACTCTCGTGTCAGTGTTAGTTAATCCGTCCGATATGGATGGAAGGGTATTGTACGCAGATGCAATATTTTCGGGATTAGGAGCGATCCCGATGCAGTTGAATGAGACGTATATTATGTGTATGCTGGTTGAGAAACCAGCGAGATCAGTCATTATAGGCTTCCAGATACTTTCAGTTTTGGGTGATATAATGAATTTTGGACATTAGATTAATTTCTCTTGTGAGAAAGTAATTCTCTTCCTAGGAGAATAGGGTTCTGAGTTGTATTTGATTTAGGAAGAGTTGTTTCGGAGACTCTTCATTCGAGAGTGATGATTTATTGGAGTGTATCCGAAAATAGTGAGTATTGAGGCGTTCGGTTGGTGGAGCGATATATGTGATTGATTGCGTAGTTTGGTGTTGAGTATGCCAACAAGCAAAGGTGGAATATTGTGATCGGTAGGGTTTCGTACCGTGATGAAGTGAGAGCCTAGTACGTTAGACTGTGTTGGGAGATTATCTAGAATTCGGAAAGGACTTGATCGGATTTGGGTAGTCGATGATCGATTAGCTAGGTCCACTCATTTTTCTCCCAAGCCGTAAGATGGATTCCGTTGGATCGCTTGATGGAATTATATTTATGGAGTATCCTTGAGTATCATTTCTGATAGTGATTCATGATTCACCTTACGATTCTGATAAAGTCTCCCATCGGTTACGGATATAGAGCTCCACTTTGGTATAGTTGTTTACCTTTAAGAGGTCGGTTGAGAGTGTATATAAGAGCTAGAATATAATATTCGAGCTCAGTAACCACTTAGTCACTTAAGGTGTCACTTTTCTCCGAATACTTGAGATGATTATTTTGACATATCATACAAGTATATAAGTCGGAAATTTGGGGACGAAATTTTTATAAGTGGGGGAGAATGTAAAATATGAAAAAAAAAAATCTATGAATTAACTCTTTAATTAATTGAGGTTAATGAGTAAATTAATTGGGCTTAATTAGTGGGCTAATTGGGTTGATTAGCTTATTGGGTTGAGCCCATGGATTTGGGGAAATTTAAACTGCTGGATTAGACTTTTTGAGTTTTGGACTTGAACCGATTGATGTGGACTAAAAACCACTTTTAAAGCTTCTCGATCGCGATTTCCGACTTCTTCCATCGCGATTTTTTTTCTCTCGCCGCGATTTCTTCGAAATCCTAGCTCCGGTGTTTTGAGAAATAGCTCGACGGTGCCGCCATCGAGTTGATCTCCCGAGGAACAATAGGTTTCGCTTGGGGATCTCGGTCGATCGGCGATGTCGTCGCCGCCAAGGCAAAGCACCATCTGTGTTGCGCTAGGGTTAGGTTTCAATCACGATTCCTGCTTCTTCCTCGCTTCTCATCTCTTCCAACCCACAACGGCTGCCGGCGATTTTGTTCTTTGCGGCGCTCCATCATCGGTGCCTCTCCCTCCTGATCTTGGCGGCAGCGAGCTCCTCCAGCCATCAGGTTTGTTTCAGCACATGGGGCGATCACTGCAACCACCAAGCCATCTCCTCCGATCGCCTTGATCGGCGCTCGCCTTTCCTCGCTCGTCGTCGCAGCTCACCACCGTCGACGATTTGCCACCGTCGATGCCAAGCTAGTCGATTCCGCCCGATCGCTTATCACCACTATCGAGCTCCACGTCCCTGGCCGAGCCGAGTCTGTTTCGCTGATTTTGTCGCTACCTATTCCAATCGAGGTGGATCGCCATTGTCAATAGTTTCCCTTTGATTTCAGCCATCTGCGGGATGGATCTACCACGCCGCTTAGGCAAGAATTTCTTATTTAGTGATGGTGCTTTTGGCTTTTGATCTGTTTCACCAGCTCCGCTTCTTGCATCACCATGAAAGCGATACCGCCTTTCATTACTATCCTCTGACTAGTATTTTTGGCCTACCTCCAGCCGTGGTAGTGGAATATAAGCGATGGTTGTTGATCCTGTGAATCCGAGCATTTCCTTGTCGTGAATCGCAGCTCCACTGTCGGTTACTTACTAGCTGTCCCGAGTCATTGTTAGTCGCCATTAACATGATCCTGGAGCAAAGAACGGGGTAAATAATAGAAATCGAGCACAGTTGCGATGGAATAAGGTGATCCTTCGATTTGAAACTTCAATTGTTGGATCCAAAGGTTGAGTAATCGAGATTGAATTTGGGTAAGTCAAGATCTGGATGTTATTGATGTATTCTATATTGTTGTTTGGGTTTTAGCTTGTATTGACATTAGAATTACAGTTGGTTGAAGAATTGTACAGGCTAGGTTACCATGGATCCGTGTCGCTTAACGGTACTAGGCTAGGTGAGATGGATATGAGCTTGGACTTTCCTACAGAATTGGGGTCAATGAGATGTTTTTCCTATGGTCCGATCCGATCGGTGTGAGATCGAGTGGTGGTAAGCGCTATAGCTTAGATTTAGTATTACTCGATTGTTAATATTGATTTAGTTGATCGAGATACTAGGATGATGTAGGATTTGATTCGATCATTAGATGTGTGATGATACTTAATCAGAACCTATTGTTACAGGTGACTTTAATTGTCATAAATACATGGACGTGGAGATGGATAGCACGGATTATGTATCGTGGGTAATATGTACCGGTCCTAGTTTTGATCAATTCGTGCATGATCTTGGATTTATGTTTATACCGCTTTACCTTAAATCCACTCTTATTTAATCATATGCTTGTATCGCTTGACCTTTGAGATATATACTGCTACTCATTGATTATCTAGCACTGGATAGAAATTATAAACCCTATTATGTATTAGCCGATGGATGTTCAAGAAGTACAAGTGGTTAGGTTTATCTTTGTGACTTGATTGGGTTATCTTGTATTACATCACTAGGTTAGGTGATGGTTTGGATTATGGAGTCGATTGTTATACCATATCCGTTTTAATGGTGCATTTATGGTGGATCTAGTTGTCTGTGCATGGATAAGTGTATGAGTGTCAGTATGTAACCATGGACTAGAGGTCCTAGCATGATGGTATATCCATTATGGATTGTGTGTCTGAGTATGGTTATATGGACGGTCGATGGTATCTCGCCATCGACTAGAGGTCTTAGCATGGTTGTGTGTGTATGACTTTGTGTGATAGAGAGAGTCTTATGGATTATAGTCCTTGCATGGTTGACTTTGCTGACTAGGTCTCCCCGTGAGTTAGGAGTGTCATGAGGATTTGTGTGTAAGCTATGCATCATTACATTTCATGCATGCCGACGACGGGTCCGCTTTGTGGTTGAGACGAAGTCGTCACCATCCCGCCTCCCGCCACTGGTAGTGGTGCAGGTCGAGGGCGAGCATTGTTGTGCGTGCTGCTCTCGCCACTATGGATGGTGGTAGCCGGAGATGCGCACTTGGCCACCGTATGGAGTGGTAGTTAGCGACTCACCCACTATAGACAGTGGTCGTGATGTGCGCTTGTCCCGGTGCGGCTCGCCTACTCATGGGTAGGGACGAGCAACTAGCAGAGAGGACCCCGCGTGTGGGTAGCATATAGCTCTACGGCGGCTAGCCATCGCTTCATACTACCCAACCCTGGCCACCGAGAGTGGTGGCGGTGAGTTGGGATAGTTGTCATGTCCTCGCCACCTAGGCCACACTCGGGGTAGCGAGTGGGGCGCGCAGTACGACCATGCATATGCATTGCTGATATATATATATATATGCATGTATTTGATATATGTTTTACATATGCCTGTGAGATGCTGCATTTGATTGAGCTATGATTGTTGCACATGCTTGTTCATCATGATACATGTTATTTGCATTTTTATTTACTGCTATGTGTTGAGCATGATACATGCGTTGATTCAGACTGTTATATGCATTTGATTAGCATCATATCATTGTGTGGTACGGACCGGGTTGTTATTACAGGTGATCATATATTGTTCATATGTTGGAGTATTGGTCAGGTATGGGATTGACTTGATACATTATATGGGTTATGTTATTGTAAATATGTCAGGATGATATAGCTTATGGCGCATGGCATCACTGGTACATTACTTTATGTTCAATTGATCAGTTTAGTATATACCTTGAGTATGATTTTATTGTAGTTACTTGTTATTAGAGTTGGATATGACTGTATGTCTATTGGACTCATGCTGTATACCTGTAGATCTTCACATGTATACTTATAGATCTATCCTTATATGTTGTTCATGCACTTTCTATATATTACCCCTGAGTTTATACTCACTGTTAGTAATATATGAGAGATGTCCTAAGGCAATCGCCTTATGTATGAACCATTTATATGATAAATGAAGATTCACTATTTGAGTATACATGTTTTATGTATTTGATTGGATCTTAAACTCATTTAATGAATGTCCACGATACGATTCACAGCATGAGAGAATTTGTGATTGGATCACAACTAGTGAGTATCTCTATATGTGTAATTGTGATGTATCGGAATTATCCCTAGTCGATGAATTGATGGATTTGGACACCATCAATTCTGTCGAGACTAGCACGAGGTATACTCCTTGGTGTATCCAAGCACCGATTCTCACCGGGCCGAGACATAGTGATGTCCGGAGTTAATCGTGGATGCTAGTTATGGTCACGAGATAATAGGAGTGACCAGCCGTAAGACTTCATATGGTTCTCTGCATATATAGATATGTCAATGAAGTTATTACTGTGGATTAAGTGCGATGTTCCTTTGACTTGCGGTATTCAAGTCATCTTGATCATGGAGACTTATGCTTTGACATCTTAAGCAAACATCTCTAAGGAGATGTGGACCCGGGATGATTGGGTATAAGTCGAAGTGATCGAAGGTGTTTGAATAGCCTATAAAGGATTCACCACTCCTTGCGAGGAGATGTATACCCATGGCCTCTCGTCGGATTGTTACTAAAGTCTTTGGCCAAAGCATTACATGTTTAGAGTAAGGTACTCTTCGATACATGTGGAGTAACTAGAATCCGTAGGACGAGGAAATGATACTTGGGCTAGGTGTGACGCGTGAGTCACCTTAGTGGGGACCGGCACAATAGACCATGTCCCAACCAAATGGGTATAAGATGAGTGAAGGGAATGGGGCACGATTCATTCGAGCTATCAAGGGTTTCGTAAATAGTTCTCGATCAACCGCTGATCTTTTCGGTTAATTGGGGATCATGATGTACTACTAGGTGCCACTCATGATCGCTCTATAATTAATGGTTAATTATAGACGGCCAACATAAACCGAGAACCTATTTGGTCACACGACAACGAGTGTAATCCAAAGGATTTAAAACGAGCTTGAGAATGGGATTCTCGCATCGAGAGAACTATGTTTGGTTGGACTAAACATAAAGCGAGCATGAAATTGTTTCACCGCAATGGAAGCGTGGATGGGCGTGTCTTATGAAGACATAATGGATGGACCAAAATGGTTTGGTTCTAATCCAATGGATGAGAATAAACCAAAGGGTTTGGTTTATATTAAACGAATGAACCAAAGGTTGGTTCGGTTCGTTTTAACTTAAAATAAACCATCTTGGTTTGGTTTATTTTAACTTATCCTAATGGAGCGGGTTAACGGGCTTTATGGATATGATCCATTTACCATTAAGAGAATTAGTTCTCTATAAAAGAGGGCTTAAGGGATTGTTAAACCCTAACTAATCAAAAGTTGCCGCACCCTTGGAGGAATTTTCGCGCCTAACTACAGTGCCGCCGCCCAGCTTTGTGCCGCCGTCCAAGACCCTTGCCGGCGTCCAAGCTCCAGCCGGTGAACCTCCAGCGACCCTCCGGTGATCTCCTATAGGTTCGGCATCAAGGTGAGCTTTTTCTCTCCTTGTTTTGGTCGGCGCCTACTCCTCCACCAAGCTGTCCAGTTTTCTGGACAGCTTCTTCTCCTCTCGTCGGAGCGTCGTTTGGACGATGGTTAGTGATCCGACAGCGGCTAACATACCGGGGATTTGATCTCCGGTAATCCTCTGAGGTGGAGGACGAAGGATTCGTCAATCGGTTGACGAAAACCTCTCCGGAGAAGCGAGTTTTGAGAACTCGTTTTAGGATCCGAATTTGGATTCGGATCGTGATCATCTCTCGATCACGTCGTCTTCAACACGAGGCTAGTAACCCGTACGAAGACGAAGCTCGTGACTTAGCGAAGTCATCCCGAGGAGCTTGGCGTGGATACGGATAGAGACGATTCTTACGAGGATCGTTCCGGTTGATGCCGTTCCCGCTACACGTCATACGAAAGGTATAACGTAGTTTAATTTCCTTGTATTGTAAATTTTAATTTGCGGTTATGTCTACACTTGTTGTAATATGCATGCGTGTGTTGTGTGTGTTGTAATAAATATAGATTTATTAATTTTAATTGCTTCCGCTGTGCTCATGTTTACGAAACATGATCGAACACACACACGCCGCGGTGCCGGAAACCCAACAGTGGTATCAGAGCCCAGGTTGTTTTTCGACATAATCGTAAAATGGTTTTGCGATAGTCATAATGTATTTCTGGAAATTTTCTAATTTTGGAAATTTAGAAGTATTTATGGAAATTTTTCAATTTTGGAAAGTCTAGAAGTATTTATGGAAATCTTCCACTTTTGGAAAGTTGGAAGTATTTATGGAAATTGATATTATCCATAAATAAAATATTTGATTAGATTCTGGAAATTTGTTTCCTAATTTAATCATGATTTGATTTGGGAAATCAAATCTTAAAATATTTTATTTCCATAAGTAGTTTTAATGATTTAGGAAATTAGTTTCATAAATAGATTTTCCTTAATCAAATAATTCCATGAATAAAATATGTGATTAGATTTGGAAATTTGTTTCCTAATTTAATTATGATTTGATTTGGAGAATCAAATCTTAAACATATTTTATTTCCATAAATAGTTATGATATATAAGGAAATTATATACATGACATAATTGTATGCCATGTAATTGCATTAGATGCATAACATTATGCCATGCGTGTCGTGACATGTAGATGTATGCCATGTATGCCATGCCATGTAGATAATAGTTATTTGCATGCAAAGAGGATGAGACATAAAACCCTAACTCAATATTAAAGCCTACACCTTCCATTAATATGGTTAGAACCAGAGTTCTGTTTCTTGTTTGGGTTGTTGGACTCACTCCAAGCCCGCTCAACTCAACATGTTCAAATCATTGGAATAGTTTAACTCTAATATGGTAAGAGTCGAGGTCAATCGTTAGTTTGGGTTGTTGGACTCACTCCAAGCCTCAAGGCTAATTGGTTGAATGCGCCTAACCATATTAAAACTATTTCGCGATTAATGGGTCGGCTTTAACTCGAGCATCGATTTGTTGGACTCACTCCAAGGTCGATGTAAGAGAGGTGAAGTTGGGTGCTATGCATATGATGCATACTTGTTAATGTGTTAACAACCCAATGTATGTGTAAACATTCAATTAGTTGATAGCACATTGTGATAGTTACATATACATGATATGTAATCGGTATACTTGATACCCACCATCATAGCTAAGAATGACTTGTTGGACTCACTCCAAGGTTGTTCTTATCTATGATGGATATCAGCCCATTCGGAGATGGACCTACGATCTCCCGAAGTGATTTTAAGGGTTTTTGAAATTCGAAAAATGAATGGGATTTATAAATGTATATTGATGCATTTTAAAATCATCTTTCTCATATATGCTCGTTTTGTATTTCTAAGTTAATATATTGATCATGATGTGTTTGAATTTTTGTTCCATTTTGATTCAAATAAATTGACCGGGCCTAACTTTTGGATCGCTTAGAAACTTGAGAATTGTTCTCAAGGTGAAAAGCTTATGCATGTCCTCGGCGCCTAGCAATACGTAACTGGAAGACAATGCAACTCTGGACCAATTATTGGCCTATCAGAAACATGTGAGTGATTCTGAACAAATGAGTTGCATCATGCTAGCTGCGATGGAACCCAAGCTACGAAAGCAGCATGAGCATATGGATGCTCATATCGTAGTCCTTCATCTTTGTGAGTTGGTTGATGAGCAAGTGAGATTCGAAAGGTTCGAAGTCTCAAAGCTCCTCTTCACCTCTAAGATGCTAGGAGGTTCATCTGTGGTACTGCTCAATATGCTGAAGACTGTGGAGTCTTCTGAGAAGCATGAGCAGGGGACGGTGCTGTTAGTTGATTCCTCAAAGAAAGGTTCTAAGAGGAAGTCAAAGGAACAGCAGAAGGGAAAGAAGAGAAGGGCTAAGAAGGTAGAACTAGCACAAAAGGAAACTTGCCATTATTATGGCAAGGAGAGCCATTTGCGAAGAAAGTGCAAGATTTATCTTGAGTCCATAAAGAAGGATAAGGCATCGGATGCCCTATCTTCTTCAGAAATCTTCTTTATTGATTGTCATTCTATTTCCTCAGACACTTGGGTATTTGATACTGGGTGTGGATCACATATATGTAATGACATACATGGGCTAAGGAATAGAAGAAGACTCGTCAAGGGGAGAGTCAAATTTGCGTGTTGGGAATGGAGCAACGGTTGCTGCACTCGCCATCGGAACTTATTTGCTGAAGCTCCCTAGTGGACTAGTCTTGGAACTGGACAATTGCTATTATGTTCCTTCTCTAATAAATAACATTGTTTCTATTTCCTGCTTAAATAGAAATGGTTTCCATTTAACGTTTAGTAACAATTGTTGTTATATAACTTTGAATGGCGTACTTTATGGAACTGGAACTTTGAGTAATGACATTTATATGTTGGACGTATCCAGTGACATTTTCAATATCGAAGCGAGCAACACGCGTGCTCGAAAGGATAATCACATAGACTCCTATATGTGGCATTGTCGTCTTGGCCATATAAGCAAGAAACGCATGTCCGAATTACACCGATGTGGAATTCTGGAATCGTTTGAATTGGATTCATACGATACATGCGAATCATGCTTAAAAGGCAAGATGACTAAGTTACCTTTTACTGGAAAAGGTGAACGAGTGGGAGAGTTACTAGGTCTAGTACATACTGATGTATGTTGACCTATGTCAACTCAAGCTTTAGGAGGCTATAGCTACTTCATTACCTTCACCGATGATCACTCACGGTTTGGGTATGTGTTCTTGATGAAACACAAGTCTGAAGCCTTTGAAAGGTTCAAAGAATTCAGAAATGAAGTAGAGAAACAACATGACAAAAGTATTAAAATACTTCGATCGGATCGAGGTGGTGAATACTTAAGTCAAGAGTTTCTTGATTATCTAAGAGACAATGACATATTGTCTCAATGGACTCCGCCCTATACACCATAGCATAATGGTGTATCTGAGAGGCGTAACCGGACCTTGTTGGACATGGTCAGGTCAATGATGAATCATGCGACTCTTCCCAAGTCCTTTTGGGGTTATGCACTTCAGACAGCTGTTTACTTGTTGAACAGAATGCCTACCAAGGTAGTCTCTACTACTCCATATGAGATATGGGCTAGTAAGAAACCTCATGTATCTTACTTGAAGATATGGGGTTGTCCTGCTTATGTGAAGCGGACTGTATCAGACAAATTGGATGCTAAGTCTGATAAATGTCTATTTGTTGGATACCCTAAGGAAACAAGGGGTTACCAATTCTATCATCCTGTGGAACAAAAGGTGTTTGTTTCAAGGCATGCTGTGTTTCTAGAGAAAGAGTTTCTCTTGCAAGAAAACAGTGGGAGTGTCGTCGAGCTTGAAGAGGCTCGAGAGACTCAAATAGACATTGATGAGATACCTGGTGAAGCACAACAGCCGACAACTCATAGTGATGAGCAATCGACTGGACCTATTGTAACACCACATCTTCGTAGATCTGGTAGAACATGCAATATTCCTGAGAGATATGGATTTCTCGTAAGTGAATCGAACGACGTGTTACTCATTGATGATGAGGAGCCTACCAGTTATGAAGAAGTGCTGACAAGTTCAGAAAGGGATAAGTGGCTTGGTGCCATGAAGTCGGAAATGGATTCCATGTACGAAAACCAAGTTTGGAACTTGGTTGACCCACCTGAAGGCATAAAGCCTATAGGGTGCAAGTGGGTTTTCAAGAAGAAAACCGACATGGATGGTAATGTGATTACCTATAAGGCTAGATTGGTGGCGAAAGGATATCGTCAAAAACAAGGTGTTGATTATGACGAAACCTATTCGCCTGTAGCTATGCTTAAATCCATTCGGATGCTCCTGGCCATAGCGGCTCATTATGATTATGAGATATGGCAGATGGATGTGAAAACAGCTTTCCTTAATGGAAACCTGCTCGAGGACGTGTATATGATACAGCCTGAGGGTTTCACATCGGTTGACAAAACCAAGGTATGCAAATTACGACGATCCATTTATGGATTGAGGCAAGCATCCAGGAGCTGGAATATCCGTTTTGATGAGACAATCAAAAAGTTTGATTTCTCACAAAATCCAGACGAACCTTGTGTGTACAAGAAGGTTAGTGGGAGTGCAGTCGTGTTCCTAGTATTGTATGTCGATGACATATTACTTATAGGAAACGATGTGTCAATCTTATAGTCAGTTAATGTTTGGTTATCCAAGACATTCTCCATGAAAGACCTGGGAGAAGCAACCTACATCCTTGGGATTAAGATCTATAGAGATAGATCGAAACGGTTGCTTGGTCTTTCGTAGTCTACATATATAGACCGAGTGCTAAAGAGGTTTAGCATGTCGGAATCCAAGAAAGGTTATCTACCCATCAGGCATGGGGAACACCTTTCGAAGTCTATGTCCGCGCACAGAAGACGAGAGGATTTGCATGAGTAAGATTCCCTATGCATCCGCAATAGGATCTATCATGTATGCTATGTTATGTACGAGGCCCGATGTATCGTACGCTCTGAGTGTCACGAGCAGATACCAATCCAATCCAGGAATGGATCATTGGGCGGCTGTTAAGATGATCCTTAAGTACTTGAGAAGAACTAAGGATGTGTTCCTAATATATGGAGAAGGGGACATGGTGATACGCGGGTATACGGATGCCAGCTTCCAGACAGACAAGGATGATTCCAGGTCTCAGTCTGGATACGTGTTCACCTTGAATGGGGGCGCAGTGAGTTGGAAAAGTTCCAAACAAGAGACTGTAGCGGATTCTACCACTGAGGCAGAATATATTGCAGCTTCGGAAGCAGCAAAGGAAGCGGTTTGGATCAAGAAGTTCGTTCATGAACTTGGTGTGATTCCGGCCATTGTTGAAGCAATACCGGTCTACTGCGACAACAATGAAGCAATTGCACAGGCGAAAGAGCCAAGGTCTCATCAACGATCCAAACATGTGCTTCGCCGCTATCATCTTATCAGAGAGATAATAAGTAGGAACGAAATACAAATCGAGAAAATTCCCACTGAAAGGAACTTAGCGGATCCTTTGACTAAAGCATTACCTCAAAGTAAGTTTGAGGGTCATGTTAGAGCTTATGGTATTGGATACCGTAGCGATATAGCTTATGGCGTTACAGACCGTCAGGTACGTTGGTACATTACTTTATGTTCAATTGATCAGTTTAGTATATACCTTGAGTATGATTTTATTGTAGTTACTTGTTATTAGAGTTGGATATGACTGTATGTCTATTGGACTCATGTTGTATGCCTGTAGATCTTCACATGTATACTTGTAGATCTATCCTTATATGTTGTTCATGCACTTTCTATATATTACCCCTGAGTTTATACTCACCACCCCTGGACCCTGGGTTTTCTGTCGCCCAGATAACAGGTAGAAGATTCCTTGGACGTTTGGAGCTCCGCCAGATGATCCCATCTCACACCGAACATTTGGGGTTTTCCACGTATTTGCTTCCGCTGTTATTTTGTATTATGGCCATGTATAATCAGTGTTGTATCTGGCTGTGGATTTGTACATTGTTGTGTGTAGTATGTTAGAGTCGCACCGGTGCGCACCTCTCGTGTTGTTTTGGATATATTGTTTGGTATTGTCCATTTATATATTGTTGTTGTGGGCCTACGGGCCTTGTATTAACCCGATATGTTGCCATGTACAGGGGAGATGTCGTCCGTTTGCTTTTCGGCACGGCATACTCTCGGGGCGTAACAACAACTGTGTTCCCATCAACCCTCTTGTAGACACAAGCTTCATCTTCATTCTTGATGAAACCAAACTGTTTGATCGCATCATCGAATCGAAGATTCCAGCTCCGAGAAGCTTGCTTTAGCCCATAAATGGACCTTTGCAGCTTGCATACCTTCCCAGTATGCTGTGGATCTACAAAACCCTCAGGTTGTGTCATGTACACATCCTCGAGCAGGTTTCCATTCAGAAATGCGGTTTTGACATCCATCTGCCAGATCTCATAATCGTGGTATGCTGCAATATCAAGCAAGATTCGAATGAACTTAAACATCGCCACTGGAGAAAAGGTTTCATCATAGTCAATACCATGAATTTGCTTGAAACCTTTAGCCACCAATCGGCCCTTATAGGTATGCGTAAGTCCATCCATGTCAGTCTTTCTCCTAAAGACCCACTTACACCCAATGGGTTTGACCCCTTCAGGTGGATCAACCAAAGTCCATACTTGGTTAGTGTACATGGATTCCATCTCGGATCTCATGGCCTCTAGCCATTTCTCAGAATCTGGGCTCATCACAGCTTCCTGATAGGAGGTAGGCTCATTCTCAATGAGCATTACGTCATCATGGTCAGACAAGAGAAATGAATATCTCTCAGGCTGACGACGTACCCTATCAGATCTGCGAAGAGGTAGGTCTACATGAACAGGTGGTTGTTCCACAACTCTTTGTGCAATAACCTCATCACCCATAACACTTTGTGGTTCCTGTTCAACCTCCATCAAGGCTTCAGTGCTATGGTCCTTATCTTGAATTTCTTCAAGATCGAAGGTACTCCCACTAGTTTTTCTAGAAACAAAATCCCTTTCTAGAAAAATTCCAGTCTTTGCCACAAACACTTTGTGCTGACTGGGAATGTAGAAGTAATATCCCTTTGTATCCTTGGGATATCCAACAAAATAGCACCTATCGGATTTGGGTCCCAGTTTGTCTGAGACTTGACGTCGAATGTAAGCCTCACAACCCCAAATCCTCATAAAAGACATCTTGGGATTTCTCCCTGTCCATATCGTATATGGTGTCTTTATGACAGCCTTAGATGGTACACGGTTAAGGGTAAAGGCTGCTGTGTCTAGAGCATATCTCCAAAAGGATATAGGAAGATCTGTGTGACTCATCATAGATCGTACCATATCTAATAGGGTACGATTCCTCCTTTTGGATACACCATTCCACTGTGGTGTTCCAGGAGGAGTGAGTTGGGATAGAATCCCACACTCAGCTAGATAGTCATGAAACTCATGACTAAGGTATTCTCCACCTCGATCTGATCGAAGTATCTTAATACTCTTGCCAAGCTAGTTTTGTACTTCATTCTTGAATTCTTTGAACTTTTCAAAGGATTCTGATTTGTGTGTCATGAGATACACATAACCATATCTACTGAAGTCATCAGTAAATGTAATGAAGTACCTGTAACCACCTCTAGCAGCAACATTAAAAGGACCACATACATCACTATGTATAAGTCCTAACAAATCTGTTGCTCTTTCGCTATGTCCACTAAAGGGAGTCTTGGTCATCTTGCCTAAAAGGCAAGACTCGCATGTCTCATATGATTCAAAATCAAATGAGTCTAGCAGCCCATCCTTATGGAGCTAAGATAAGTGACTCTCATTTATGTGACCTAAGCGACAATACCAGAGATAGGTTTGGTTCAACTCATTTGACTTGAACCTCTTGGTACTTATGTTATAGATAGGGCTCTCTAAGTCTAGAAAGTAGAGTTCGTTCATTAGAGGTGCACTACAATAGAACATATTATTTAAATAAACTGAACAACATTTGTTTTTTATTATAAATGAAAAACCTTTCTTGTCCAAACAAGAAACTGAAATGATGTTCTTAGTTAAGGCAGGCACATAACAACATTCATCTAATTCTAGTACAAGCTCGGAGGGCAGAGATAGATCATAAGTTCCTACAGCAACAGCATCAACCCTTGCTCCATTGCCTACTCGTAGGTCCACCTTGCCCTTTGTCAATACCCTGCTATTTCTCAGCCCCTGCACATTGGTACAAATATGAGATGCACATCCGGTATCTAATACCCATGATGAAGAAATAGATAGATTGACTTCTATAACATTTATACCTAAAGTAGAAGTCTCACTTCTTTTCTTCTTAAGATCTTCGGGTAAAGCTTTGCGATTCGCTTCCATGTCCAAACTTCCTTGCAGTGGAAGCAAGCCCCTTCCTTGGCTACCCCTCCTTTGGGTTTAAGTTCTTTGCCTTTGCCCTTGGCTTGGGACTTTCCCTTACCTTTAGGCTTGCCCTTGCCTTTCTTCTTCTGCACCATCAAAATGGTGTCAGATTTTCCCTTCTTAAGGTTAAGCTCAGCAGTTCTCAACATGCTGAGCATTTCAGGCAATGACTTATCAATTTCATTCATGTTATAATTCATGACAAATTGATTGAAGGCTTGTGGCAAAGATTGCAAGATCAGGTTAGTGGCCAGCTCTTGGCCAAGTGGGAATCCCAACCTTTGTAGGTTTTCTACGTACCCAATCATCTTGAGTACATATGTACCTACGGGAGTCCCTTCTTGCATTTTGGACCCAAATAATGCCTTAGAGACTTCATATCTCTCATGCCTAGCTTGTCCTTGATATAGTTGACGAAGATGTCCAACCATATCATAAGAATTCATGAACTCATGTTGCTTCTGAAGCTCAGAGTTCATGGTCGCGAGCATTAGACATGACACATCTAATGCGTCATCTTGATGCTTCTTGTAAGCATCTTTGTCAGCTCGCGAGGCACTGGCAGGAGGTGCCTCCAGAATGGGCTGCTCCAGGACATACAGCTTCCTTTCTTGGGTGAGAACAATTCTCAGGTTCCTGTACCAATCCAGGAAATTCGCTCCATTGAGCATGTCCTTCTCAAGGACAGAACGCAGAGAGAGAGTGTTATGTTTGTCGACATAGTTATCTACAACATACAATGCAGAGAATTAATATCATATTCCTTTTATCATTTAATTAGGCCTTTAATCAAATGATGCTCCCACTGAATTATAGAAATTTTTGTAGAATCGAGTTATGGATGTGGTCAAACCACATTACTAGATTCATACAAACTAGCTATAATTCTTGCGGGATAAGATCCACATCATACTAAGCCTTGAGTTAGCTTTGGCTAAATCGCCCAAGACTTAGTATGATCGGTGGGTAACACATTACCGATTACATCTCTATGCAACTCTTGTTTATAGGATCAAGACCCACATTTACAAAAGACCTTGAGTTGGCTTTGGCTAAATCGCCCAAGATTTAGTGTAAATGCGATCTTGACCTATCGTTCCAACGATTGGAATATGCCTATAGTTCTACTCGATCTAATTGAGTTTAACTAGTTTTACTCAATCTAATTGAGCTTACTCTAACCCAAGCGTGATAGGCGGGACCAAGATTGTCCCTCCGCACCCTACCAAGATAATATGTGTTGCTCTGCTTTGGCAGATTCAACAACAACAAATGATCGAGGTAGTGATGGGTATCAAGGCTCGGTAGGCATTTTCGAGTTGATTCGATTATGATCTAATCTAATCGTAATGTGTATCTTATACGCATTTAGGCCTTTATTATCCTATATTAGCATGCATCATATACATACATTCATTATTCTAGCATGCATCATATACATACAAGAAAATTATCCTAGCATGCATCATATACATACAAGCATTATTCTACTAGCATGCATCACATACATACAAGCAAAATCAATTAAATATATATATATATATATATATATATATAATGTGATATAGTCATGGCCCTACTACGATCTTCTCAAGCCAATGAGAAGATCGAACGGTCAACCTAAGGCTAGCGGCTTCTCCAAGCGCTTCCTTTGACCGCCATGTGTCGTCGTCACCCTTCTCGTAATCTCGTCTTCGAGTGGACTTTTCACCGCTCCATTTTGTACATTACAAATATGAAACTCGAGTTACATTCGAGTCTAAAAACTAATTACAACTAGAATATCAAAAGAAGAGGTACGACGCGCAGGTCGCATACACTATACAACACGCACAACCACAAAACGGCACGCAGGCCGTATTATGAATTACAACACACATAATCAAATCAAATTGGGGTCATTGGGCCATGAAAATCACAGAATTATACATAATTCTAAATTATGTATTTTTACAGAAATTTCTATAATTTTTTCTAATTTTGTTTTTTCAAATTAATGAGTCACCTCTCCGTAACGGTCCCGCTAAGCGGTTTCCGGGCGCGATCGCGGGACAAAGCCCCTTTCGGGGATAGGGCAGCGCCCATACTCGCAAAATTAACTTTGCGAGTGTCCCTACTACGATCCTACAACGACTTAAGTCGCTGTCCCAAAAACCTAAAGCGGGAATTCGCTGTTTCGGAGAGTTTTTCTCGATGGTTGAAGCCTACAAGTGTCCCAACACTTGTTGCTTCGACTCTTTGAGAAAAATACCCAAAAATTCTATAAAATTAGGAAATTTACAGAAACATATAAATCTGTAATTTTTATATCTAATACAAAAATTACAAAGACGAAACACATACATGCTTCGCACGTGGCTCTGATACCACTGTTGGGATTTTCCGAGCCGCAAAAACCGCTTTTTGCGTTGCGGAAACCTCGGAAGCCCCGGCCACGGATCCGTGCGAAGATGTATTAAAACAAAACATGTATGTGTTTATATAAAAACCCTAGATCTACCTTATATCTAGAAGGTGAGAGTGTTACCCTCGTAGCGACGCCCTTCGCTTATCCCGCTCGTCCAAAAGGTTCGCCGGAACTCGAGAGTGTCAAGTGTACACTCCTCTATCGGTATCCACACAAGCAATAGGTGGAGAAAAGCATCCTAGAGTGTGCTAGCACCCCTTGGACATTCATGGCTAGATGAGGAAGAGAGAGCTTGAGGGAAGAGAGGAGGAAGAAGATGAAGTTACACAACTTAACTTCACATCATCCATAACCCACTATAAGGGGGTTACATGCATGCATGTAACTCCAAGAGCCAATGGCTCTTGGTCTCCCTCATGAGGTGGCACCCCATGATGTGTCCATGATGATGTGGAGCATCATCATTGGCCGGCCCCATGCCAAGTCACCATGACATGGCAATTGGTCAAGTCAAAATTGACCATTCATCTTCCCTCTCAAGTCAAGTCAAACTTGACCTATTATCTCCTATGGTTGATCAAATCCAAACATTTGATTCAAGTCAATTTTAATTGAATGAATCTCTATTCATTAATTTAAATTGATTTGATGAATCAAATCTAAATTAGACTCATTCAACACTTCAATCAACTTGAGTCTAACTCAATTAGTCTAATTTGGATTACTCTTAATCCAATTTGGTTCATCCCATGAACCTAATCCTCATGGTTCATCATATGAACCTAATCTCCATCTAATTGCCCTTATGTGTGTGACCCTATAGGTTCTTGTAACGTTGGCAATGTCCCTAAACCGATTTAGGAACATAAGCAATGAGCGGTATCTAGCAACACATCATTGCTACCCAAGTTACAAGAATGTTGAGCTCCAACATCACCTTTGTGACTACTAATTGTGACTCTCACAATATGTGACAATGTCCCTCTATCCTTGACATCTAGATTGACCAATCGAGGCATAGACCGTGTCATCCTCGGTACAATCTAAATCTTGAACCCCAAGTAGACTCACTCTAATCAAATGAGCTCAATATCTCATATTGACTCATTTGGGCATGGTCATGCACTTCGTGGTCTCACTCTATCAAGAATATCGATGTCACCCCCGTCATATAGGAGGGATAGATCTCATCTACATCACTCACATCCCTCCGCATAATTTGTTACATACCCAGTAATCGCCTTTATAGTCCACCCATTTATGGGTGACGTTTGACGAAGCCAAAGTATGCAACTCCTTATGTAGGGAACCATGGTGACTTCAGGTCTAAGGACTAATAGTCATACTAATAGCCACATGAGAAAGTATATGACACTCATATAACGATCCATGATACTTTCTCATGGCGGGTCATTCAGTATACATTCTCCAATGCATACCCATGTGTCAACTTGATATCTCATATCCATGACTTGTGAGATCAAGTTATCTTGTTGACCTACATGCTAGTCTCTACGCATTAACATTGTCCCTGAATGTTAATACTCGACTAGGAATGATTAAGAGTAGTGTTCTCTATATCATCTCATTATCGATTCAACCAATCGATTGATATAGATAAGAACCTACTACTCAAGGACATTATTATATTTAGTTATTTGGCACCAATACAAGTAAATATAATAACCATGCCTTTATAAATAGGAATATGATACAATAAAGTTCATACAACAATCATCACATGATTGACTCTAGGGCTTTCACTAACAGGTTATTGACTAGGATGACAATCAATAGTACTTAAATTTTAATAAAATAGAATATTTTTATCTGAACAATAATCGACTAAAATAGATTTGTGGTTTGGAAGTTAATTGATCCAAATTGGCAATCAATTAGCTAGCATTATAGTAGTTATCATCCAATGGTCAAATTTTAACTAGTTTAGTCAGAGATATTTTTGGGCAAATATGAAAACACTTTTCTAACCTTTGTGATGATTTAGATCAAGTGCTCTCCAAGAGCTTGGGCAAAGGTTAAAAGCACTAACATTTTTTTTTAACATACTCTCTCCCTTAAGCTTTCACTTTCTTTATTAAGGAGATGTAAGGCTTATTCCTAAGTGAAATTCCTAATTAGGGTTAATCTCATTAAACTTGTGAAATCCATTAATTGAGTTGAAGTTTCATCCTTAGCTCGGAGATTTACCTCGTCCCCTCTTTTAAAAAGATGACACTAGTGGATCTATTTAGGGGTGATGTACAAGATAGGTTATAAACCATTGTGGTGAAGCAAAGTCTGTCATGTTGTTAACCCTACATTTTATTATATTTAATTTTCCCTATGCACATACTCGACATTACTTGATCACACACAGGCACCATGCCACTAAATTTCCTTGTAGTTATGCTTGTGTTATAAATTGATGGTTTTGGGTGCACTATCTATTCACTCCCCTCTAAGCGAATTATCAATGCTCTAACACTGTCAATATGATAAATCACGTATTCCATGATAAGTATGAGGCTTGATGTGTAATATGATTTGTGGATATGTAGTTAGTATCATGTCAACACTAGTGAAGGTCACTTGACTATAGTTAAGATCTTCAAGTACTTGAAAATGACTAAAAGTTTGTTCTTGGTGTATCGATAAGAGATGGAGAACTCATCATGAAAAGGTCCCTGAATATGAGTTTTCAAAGACTTACATCATAATCAAGATATTTTTTTTTGTCTAAATGGAGGGGCAATGAAATGAAAAGAGTTCAAAGCAAGATACTATAGATGTTAGAGGTCGAATACATTATAGGTGCTGAGATAGTTATTGAGACAACAAATAAAGTCATTTAGATCTGCATGTTCATTGGTGAACTTGGAATAGTTTCTAGCTAGTGTTAGTGACCCAATTACAGTGCAAAAGGATGATTCGTCGCCATCAGTCGACTGATGTACATCAATCGACTGTCCAATGACCAGCAGTCGACTGCCAGCCTAGTCACTTCCCTGCAGTAAGAGGTTAGCATGGAAAATGGTAAATATGATGGTTCCTTACCGTCCGATCTCAACCTAGACCTTCCACTGGAAGTCTTAGTCGGATCGCCGCCTACGGTTGTCCCCGTATAGAGGACACGACCTTACCATCTCTCTTGATACTCGTGCTTACCTCTGGTCCTTTATGACCTGTCGTTTCACTTCCGGTCTTCCACCTGGGTTCTTCGACTCCCACGAAGTTCCCTCGGTGTCGCCCGATCACCACGGTTTTCCGACTCGGGATTCTCCGGGTGTTGCTGACCTTCGGCTTAGCTTAATCATTTCCTACACACTTAATTCAGCTCATGAGATAACAATATGACTTTAACTTTGGATCTTTGTCATAATCAAAACCTAGGTTTGATTATCTAGTGCCCCTGCACCAACAGAAGGTAGCAAAATTTATTATTGATTTAATTCCTAATGATATCTTGTATAGCTTAGGTGAACACATGGATGCCAAAGAGCTATGGAGCCAAGTGGCAAGACTCCATGAGGAGCCCAATGGACAGGAGTGCTCATCGGCTCAATCGGAGGAGACCGAGGAAGAGATCTCATCCTCACAAAAAGATGAGGATTCGGAATTTGAAGAGGAGCCAACTTCCGGATTGGTGGAAGAAGAGGAAGAATTGGAGGAGACCTCCACCTCTAGGATTGAGGGGGAGGAGAGGATTTCCACTCCGGAGCATCAAGAAGAAGAGCCATCTACCTTCGAGAGAGATGAAGAACTCACTCCGACATCAACCACCATCTTAGGTAACTCAAGCATGTCGCTTAAAAATAAAATTCACATAACTTGCTTTGAGTGTAGGGAAAATGGACACTACAAGAGTAAGTGTCCTAAAAGGGTCAAGAAGGCTCCACCGGTGCCAAAGATCAAGGAGATCAGAGCCTCAACCATCAAGAGCAAGGAGCTCGTAGTATGCTTCAAGTGTCATCAAAAGGGGCACTATAGAAGTCAATGCCCTAGGAAGAAGAAAATCAAAGATAAAGAGGGAGCATCACAAGTAGGGGGAGCTTTGAAGGCAAACCCTAAGGTAAAATTTAATAATGCACATTCTAAATTTTATAGTAAAAAGCATGCTAGAAATAATATTAGCAATCTTGCTATTTATCATAAAGAGCATGTTAGAAATAGTAGATACTATTGTCTAGGAGCTAAAAATGTCCACATTACAAATAAGGAGAAATTTAAGACTAATATCCCTAGAAAAACCTTACCTAGGGAATCTATTAAGAAAATACAAGATCACCTAGGTTTTAACCCTAAATAGACTAGACATATGTCTAGGAAAAATAATGTCTAAAGAATAGATGAAAAATTAAAAATTGGACAATTAGAGTTAGAAAATCAAGCCTTGAGGTTGTTGGGGATCGATTGGCCGGCTAGAGGGGGGTGAATAGCCCTCGTTCGTTGGATGCCGTATTTTGCTCGTCTACGAAAACGTTAGCGCAAGCGGAAGAAATAAACTAAGACAAGCAAATAGAAATAAAATCAAAGACAATACAAACACGGAGATGTAACGTGGTTCATGGCTACGCCGCTAATCCACGGTCCGATTCGTCCACGGTGAATCACTCCGCAATCTATCCACTAGATCTCTCCTTTGTACAAAGCTAGGTGGAGGTAACCTCTTTACAACCAAGATCACTCTTCTACAATGAAATGAAGATTAGAGCAAGTAGAAGAGTGGAAAATCATTTAGGGCACTTTGGGAGTAGTTGGGCGTTCAAGCATTGACCCCCCAAAGCCCCAACCCTTTCCTTTTTATAGAGGAAGAGGGTTTCTTCCGTTGATTGACAGGATCATCGGTGATGGCACCCATCCATCGGTCGGCCGTATAGCCGTTGCCCAATAACGGCCGCTTTCCACGTTGGATTTCATCCAATGGTATTGGCATCAGTCGACTGATGGCACCCATCAGTCGACTGATGTCAACCAGTCGAGTCCTCAACGAGGTCGACTCCATTCTGTGCCGCGGTGACATCGATCATTGCCGTCCCTTGGCGGTCGGGATCAATATCGATCGACTACCCATGTGGCGATCGATCAACTTGATTCAGCCACATTAGACCAGTCGATCGAACCATCGACTCAGAGCAGTCGACTGACATGACATGGCAGTCGACTGGTGTCGGGAAAACTCATCCGACACTTGGCAAAATGGCCAAGTTTCACCTAAGAGCTACCCTTCCCGGGTTACAATCGCTCACTCTCATCCCTCGGAGTCCCTCGCCTTTGAAGTTCTCTTCGTTCGCGACCATGTCCCTCGGCAGCATCAAATGCACGACTCTGCAATGCTCCTTCGCGTCTCTTGCCTCGAAGTCTACTTCCTCCGGCTTCACTCCAAGTTCCTCGTCCGGCGGTCCCTCGGATGCTCCAAGCGCACGGCTTCCGCAAAACTATCCTTCACCGACTCAAGGCACGAGTCATGAGATGTGAAACTCGCCATGGCTCCATGTGCGAATTACTAAGTCCTGCACGACTTCAACGCACATATCAAATCAACATATCAAACTAACTTAAACCCTTTGCCATACCATCAAAACCATATTACGGCAAGAGATTGCCCTAACAATCTCCCCCTTTTTGATGTGTGGCAATCCGTTTAAGTTAGGTAAAAACATTTGATATAAATTTTAAAGGAAAGAAAGCATGTAAACATAATCATGATATAGCAACATGTAACTCCCCCTTAATCCATGAAACTCTATATGTAAATTTCTCCCTATCATAAATTTCTCCCCCTTTTATAATTAACTTAAACATAATATTTTCTCCCCCTTTGACACCATCAAAAAGATTATCACTAAGTTAAAAACACATGGCATCAAGTCTAATAGAAAGAAAATACCACAAGTTGATTTAAAATCGGAATTTAGCCTTTACTGGTCTGATATTCACGCCATCGATGGTTCGATAGATACGATCGCACGTGAATTTCGGGATTTTCTGATTTTCAGACCGAATTTCAGAAATGCATTAAAAAATTCCAGAAAATTCAAAAAATCATGAAATTTGGAGAACATATTTCTTTTAAGTATATCTATCAGTGAAAAATATGTTTTCATGAAAAATCATTATATTTCCACGTATTTGCCAAAAATCCAAAAGCTTTAAAAACTACTAGGTTTTTGATCATAAGAATATCCATTTTAACACCCAGTTTTGCATCCAATTGTTTCAAAACATGAATACATGTATTTTAAAGTAAGAATTTGTTTTGAAAACATATGAAATATCCAACCATGATCTTTGGGCAATATGTCTATGAATTAAACATAAGCCTTCCCCATGATTGGTCTATTATTGCTATTTTGATACTTTAAATGACCATCTAAATGCCATAGGCATTAGTGGACATTTGTATCATCCTAACATCTCACTCATGCTAAGTTTTCAATCAAGGTAGCCTATGGTGAGTGTGAGATGCATCCTAGGGGGTATTTGTATATACTTAACCAATATGTTCATGCAATTCTATCATGGTTAAGTGTCAACCTAACATCCTACATGATCCTAATGACATATATGAATTAATTTCACATTATGATCATGAAATACATGTTTTTATCAAATTATAATCATGCATTAGGTATTATATTATGATAAGCATGATTTAAACCTATTTCTCATGATAATGTGCCAAATGCCAAAATCATAAATCATGATTGCTATACATAGGAATTACATCAATCATCATGATTTAAGCATTATTATCTATGGAGTGCGTTATCATCGCAACACTATCTAATTTAAAAATGTTGTCCCTTCATCCTAAGTCAGCAAAGGAAATGTGATATAGATTGCATATGGTTGACTACCCTAGGGGTTTTCTAACCCTTAAGGATGGATTTTGGAACCCAATACAAATTCTTGCCTATAGGGTTCACTAAATACTCCTTGGGGATCCATTTTCTAGCTATTACCTTCTTTTTATCTTGTCCCCTAGCAATTAGACACTTGTAGGCCTTTTCATTTTTCTTTTCTTTGTATCCTAGGCCTTTCTTGTTAAAGCTTGCTCTTTGGCTCCCTATGATCATGTTCAAGGTGTTGGAGCCAATAGTGAATTTTTCTAAGGCTTTTGTCAAATAATCTACCTTTTCCCTTAAAGCCCTATTTTCTTCTATGCATGCATCATTAACATTAAATGGCATATATTCATGTGAGCATGCATCATCATGGCAAGAAGAAATATTATCATCATTTAAGCATGCTTTTTCTAGTTTATTTTCTAAGTCCTTAATTTGATCTAGCATGCTTTTGTTCTTCTTCTTAGCTCTAAATAAGTCCTTAGTGAGGCTAGAAATCATAGACATAATATGCTTAGGGGGTAGATTTGTTACCTCACTTACCAAATCCTCTTCTTCGGATGAGGATGTAGAAGCTCCCCCTTCACTTGAGCTCTCTCCACTTGAGCTTGATTCTTCATTTTTGGTGGAGGAGCAATCCAAGTCGTCGAAGGCCATCAATGCAAGGTTAGAGTAGACATGCTCTTCTTCATCGGATGAGGAAGAGGAAGCAAGGTCATCCCATGTCTTTGCTTTGAGAGTCATGGCCTTTCCTTTTTCCTTGGCCTTCTTTTCTTCTTCCTTTTTCTTGTTCCCCTTTTTCTTCTTCTTTTCTTCTTTCTTCTTCCTCTCTTCCTTGCTCTTGTTTAGGAGGGGACAATTGTCCCTTTTGTGTCCCTCTCCTTGGCAATTGTAGCAAATGATTTTCCCCCTTGGTCTTCTATTCCTATCATTAGATTTATTAAAATGAAAACCTTTTAATGCATGCCTTACCCTCCTTACCATATACGCTTCTTCCGTGCTATCCATGGAAGAGGAGGAAGAGGCTTCATCATCATCGGAGGAGGGGATCTCTATCTTCTTCTTCCCCTTGTTTGCCAAGAATGCTACTCCTCTTGAAGGTTGGATTTTTGGCTCTTCTTGTATTCCTTCAAGCCTAGATTCATGCAATTCCATAGTGGAGAAAAATTCATCTAGAGTACTTACCTCTAGATTCTTTGAAATATAAAATGAGTCCACCATTGAACTCCACTTGGATGATCAGGGAAAGACATCTATGACTTTCATTATCATATCCCGGTTGGAGAGATTTTCACCTACACTTGTTAGCCCAATTAAAATCTCTTTAAAGCTAGAATGCAATGAAGTTACCTTTTCTCCCTTTTCTAATTTTATGTTGGATAATTGGGAGCGGAGGAGGTCTCTCCTTGCAAGTTTGGCTTCCGAAGTGCCTTCATGAAGTTCAACCAATCTCTCCCACATCTCCTTGGCACTTGAGCATTCCCCAATTCGGTTGATCTCTTGTTGGGGGAGCACATTGAAGAGATGGTGCTTGGCTTTTGAATTTGCAAGGTGCTCTTCCCTTTGCTTTTTGGTCCACCTAGATTTCTCTATTGGCTTCCCTTCTTCATCCCTAGGCAAAACAAAACCGGATTCCATTGTAATCATAATATCAAAATCCGTTTCAAAAAATACCTCCATTCGCTTCTTCCACCAAGCGAATTCTCCTTCAAACTTCGGTGGATGAATGTTTGAGCCGACCATTTTGATGTAGAGCTTGTTACGGCGGTTAGTCCTATGATAAGAAACCGGGCTCTGATACCACTTGTAAGCGGATCGATTGGCCGGCTAGAGGGGGGTGAATAGCCCTCGTTCGTTGGATGTTGTATTTTGCTCGTCTACAAAATATTAGCGCAAGCGGAATATGCAAATACAAAAAGATAAAGACAAAGCAAATAGAAATAACAATACAACCAATGCAAACACCGAGATGTAACGTGGTTCACGGCTACGCCGCTAATCCACAGTCTGATTCGTCCACGGTGAATCACTCCGTAATCTATCCACTAGATCTCTCCTTTGCACAAAGCTAGGTGGAGGTAACCTCTTTACACAAAAACACTCCTCTTACAAATATAATGGAAATGAACTCAAGTAAGAGGATGGAAAGCTTTAGGGAACTTTGGGAGAGTATTAGAGCATAAGCATTAGCCTCCCAAAGCCCCATCCCCTTCCTTTTTATAGAGGAAGAGGGTTTCTTCCCGTTGACACAGGAGCAGTCGACTGATGCCCTCGATCAGTCGACTAGTCCTGTAGTCGTTGCCCAATAACGGCCACTTTCCACGTTGGATTCCATCCAACGGTATTGACATCAGTCGACTGATGGCGCCCATCAGTCGACTAATGTCAATCAGTCGAGTGCTCCGCGAGATCGACTCCATTACGTACTGCACGCGGTGTCGTGATCGCCGTCCGCCAGCGATCGGTGATCAAGCCATCGACCCGCCCATGTCGGCGATCGGTGTCGACTTGATTCAGCTGACTTAAACTAGTCGATCGAACCATCGACTCAGAGCAGTCGACTGCCATGACATGGCAGTCGACTGGTGTCAGGAAATCTCATCCGACACTTAGCCAAATGACCAAGTTTCACCTAAGAGCTACCCCTTCCCGGGTTACATTCGCTCACTCTCATCTCTCGGAGTCCCTTACCTTCGAAGTTCTCTTCGTTCGCGGCCACGTCCCTCGGCAGCATCAGGCGCACGGCTCTGCAATGCTCCTTCGCGTCTCTTGCCTCGAAGTCTACTTCCTCCGACTTCACTCCAAGCTCCCCGTCCGGCGGTCCCTCGGATGCTCCAAGCACACGGCTTCCGCAAAGCTATCCTTCACCGACTCAAGGCCCGAGTCATAAGATGTGAAACTCGCCATGACTCCATGTGCGAATTACTAAGTCCTGCACGACTTCAACACACATATCAAATCAACATAACAAACTAACTTAAACCCTTTGCCACACACATCAAAACTAATCATGGCAATAGATTGCCCTAACAATGTTGCATTTGATTATACTATGCTTGCTGCATTTGGGTGTACATCATGTTCATGCATGTTTCTTGCATTTGTTATACGATTGTGTTGGATACTGGTATGGGTTGGGCAGACCATTAGATACCTTGACCTGTAGCTAGAGTATATTGTGAGTTGATCTACTCTTCCTGTTATATATATATATATGTTGGATATATGTTCAGGTTGGATCAAAGTAGCGTAGCAGACTTCAGGTATGTCTGCATTTTATGTTGTTCATTTGGTTAGACGGTATATGCTTGTATTTATATACTATGCTGATATACCTGTTGTACCTCTAGATTATATTGTTGAAAATACATGTGATATGACATATATACATATTTTTTATTACCTGCTGAGTTTTACTCACCACCCCAACAGACCCTGGGTTTTTCTGTCGCCCAGGTAACAGGTAGAAGTCTTCGTGATGGCTTGGAGCACCGCCGGCTGACATCGTCTCATCTCACCTCTGAGGCTTCCGTGTTTGTTTTGGATTTTTCGTATGTCTTGTTATGTATTCGGAGTTTTCGTGATGTTATGTATTATGTGATGTATGCACATGTTGGTGCGAGTTTTGACGAGGTTTTCTTTACGTTCTGTTGTTAGTCATACCGGTATGCATGTGTGTGGGTTGGGATGTTATTGTATCATGTTTCCGCTGTGTTTTGTGTAGTTGTTGTTTTCATATATATATATTGTTGTTATTGTGGGCCTACGGGCCTTGTATTAACTCGAAATGTTGCCACGTACAGGGGAGGTGTCGTCCGTTTGATTTTCGACTCGGCATGCTCTCGGGGTGTGACAACTTTAGTGGTATCAGAGCCCAAGGTTCTACGATGTCATACAATATTGTTTCTGTGTCGAGTCTTGGATTCTCGGGAGTCGATTTATTCGGTTTTGGTTTTCTGAGATGAGATGGACAGCGACCTGAGCTCCAAGCAGCATGAGGTAAGAATTCCTGAAAACTTATGGTTTAGTAGATATTTATCTAAACTTGATCAGTAGGTGTATACCGTAGAGTTATGACACCTGTGCATACATGTAGTAGGGGTCGTCCACCGAGGCGACCAACCGGAGTGGCCTTTAGGGTTTATACTTCCGGTTATGTTGGCTATGCATTTAGATGCTTATACCAGGGAATAACCTGTAATATGTTGGTTATTATTCGTAACTGTGGTATGAGTTGACCACGGGAACGACCTGTTGAGTCTGTGAGTCTTGAACCTGTGTCAAGGAAGTGATTTACCTCTAAGAGTCGACTGATACCGAGTCAAAAAATAGGGGCCAAGTTGTCATATTTATTATGGAAATCAGAGACTACAATCTTAGAGATTTCCACTAACTGTGCTAGTCGGATCATTACCTGTAGGTAATGAACAGACTTGTAGACTATTGTTGATGCAGATAGCGGAAGGCTAGGTTATGGAGTTTCATAGGGATTTTATCCCTGAGTTGTTCGTACTGAGTTGTATAACTTTGTGAGTACTTTTAAGTACTTAACTAATGTTATACCGAGAAAGTAGAGTTATTTGCATACCATTATCGGGGTCATGCCGATATTTGGTGATAAATGCATAAAATAATCTTCGGGAAATAATATATCACTTGATCATGATTTAGTGATGTTGAAAGAGAGTATTTCCTTGTGTCACTTTTAGTGACACCTTGTAAGGAATTCTTGAGCTTCAAGAAAGGGTGATCGGTTAGAAATAGTGTACTGTGCAGAGTCGTGAGACTTGTAGAAGTTACGACCACCTAATAGCTCAAGAAGATGAATGAATGATTTAAGCCACCCAGAGTTATTTGCTTATAGTTGGATTGAGATGACAGGATTTTCTATCAGATCTTGCCGGAAGATGATGGAATGAGAAGTCTCCGAATGTTGGACAAAAGGAGCAAGATCGGAGTCATAAGCCACGAGCTACTAGTGGAGAGTTTTTTCGATCATAGAAGACCCACGCAGATCGTCAGAACTGCCTGATGTTATCAGCGAGATCAGAACAAAGACTCCGAAGTGATTATGTGCGTGCAGTGCGGATCACGAAGACACGCGAAGTCAGATTATCTGTTGGAACAGTTCATCTGTGGCTATTGTGAGCAACCAGTACAGTGGAGGAGGTATACTTTGAAGACTCAGTTGAAGACTACCAATGGTGTTCCGGGAGGAAGATGCATTGTCTCGACAGCAGAGATCAGCATAGAAGATTGAGTTATCTCATCAGCAGCAACCTACTACCTCAGGTGTGGTTGGAGTTTCGTGATACTTCCCTTCAAGGGAAGTGACTTATGCAGATGTATCAGTAAAAGACATCGTGGAAGACTCATGCAGACAACAACAGTTACCCCCAGATGTGAATTGATTTGTACAGAGGAGAGAGTATACGACAATGGTCGTATCTATTGGGTATTCTACAGTTGTAGCTCATAGGATTAAGTGATGTGATCAGATGATCTAGCAAGTGTTAGGAATAT